>CM061142.1:9457611-10057611 GCA_030789695.1 Scilla litardierei | reverse complement strand
ATGTGCAGGGTATATTGGGGAGCTTAGGGGAGCCCAGGGGAGCTTCCGGGGAGCGATTTTGGCTTCGTGGAGGAGTGGTCTTCGCACGCATTCACTTCTTTGCTCTCGCGGCGTGTCACTGTATATTCGTTCCATTTATTTTTGCACGTCATGTTTTTGCTATTCTTGGTGAGCACCCGGGGCCCACATGCCGCCCCGGACACGGCCTCGCACCAGGAGAGCTTCCACCAAGCGGAAGCGGCCGGATGAGCCCGGCCCCTCCCACGAGGTGGAAGACTCTCCTCCGCCTACACCACCACACCCCGTTCACCCCGCACAGCCTGCAGACCCCGCACACCCCGCACAGCCTGCAGAGCCCATTCACCCTGCACAGCCACTCCTTGCCGTCCCACAGCCACCATCGGCTCCACTTGTCGGGCCGCTGGGGATTACGTTCCGGGAAGACGCACACCGCGTCGTTTTTGAGCGCATTTCTCAGCGCTCGATCGTACCCTCCAGGTTCGCACACCTTACAGACCTAGGACGCCTGGGGGTACTTGAGGGGATGCTCACGTTGTATGAAAACGTGGGTTGGCGAGATTTTTTCCAGGTGTCGGCGGACACGTTCGTCCGTCCGACACTTGAGGTGCTTAGTTCTATCGCCCGGACCGACGAGGGATGCTCGTTTAGGTTCATGGACCGAGAGTGCCAGGTCACTCTCAGTATGATGAGAGCTTTCTTTTCGTGGTCCGATGTCCCCGGGGCCGACCGTGGTTACGCCCCCACTCACATCCCCCCACCTTCCTTCGATTCCGGTGCTTTCTGGGCCCGGATCACGGGTCTACCTGCTGCCTTTGACCCTAGTAGGGCCAAGGCCTCGGCCATCGTCCACCCTTGCCTCCGCATAGCTCAGCGCCTTATGGAGACTACCTTTTTGGCGAGATATGAGCCTGGGACGATGTCCACGCCGGAGCTTTATATGCTCTACGCGATGACGCGCCCCAGAGCTCTATCTAGGGAGGGTGACGAGTTGGTCCCCGACGTCGTGATTGATATCGCGAGCTGGTTTTTGGATCGCATCATCGTATCGGTGGGCGCTCGCTCACCGATATGTTACGGCGGTCTGATCACCCTGCTCGCCCTGATGACCGGCGAGGACTTTCCAGATGACCTGCGACGAGCCCCGGGCCCCACTTCACTGTCCATAAACGTCATGGCCCGGATGAAGATGCTACGTCTGCACGGTCAGTGGCACTGGGTTTAGTTGCACGGCCCCTACGGTGCGGATTACATGATCCTTCCGAGCCCAGCTCGGACACAGATAGCACCAGCACAAGTGGACTGGCTTCCGGCGATGGATCTCCTGATCCCCGCCGCCTATGTGCTTGAGGCCGAGGAGGCTGAGCAGGCTGAGCAGGCCCACGCTGCACCCGCTGCACCCGCTGACCCCGCTGCTCCTGCCGACCCCGTGGCCCCTCAGCAGCCCGATATTTCTGCTACTCCCGACACCTCTGTCCACACTTCTGCCGGTGTCGGGAGTACCCTCGCTGAGCCCACCTCCACTACCTCCACGCCCACCTCCACCACCACCACAACTGGCCCTCTGTCCGTTGAGCCCGTTTCCTCCGCCCTACCTGAGCACCCACCGACTATAGTTGAGAGCGGAGAGCCCTCTTTTGCTGCCGTCGTGGAGACCGTGGTTTCCACCTCTGTCTCCACCGCAGCCGTTTTTTCTGAGAGTGTCGTGGCGTCCGTCCACACGTCTGTGTCACCGATCTCTCTGGCCGCCTCGTTGCCACTTTTATACTCCACTTCCGTTGCTGCTGCCTCCACCTCATATCAGCCTGTGCCCCTGCCTCGCACTGAGGCCAGGCCCACTCTTGTGAGCACAGCACCTTTCCTCCACATGCATGCTGAGCATATCCACTACACCACCCGAGTCCGCCAGCCCCGTCCTGCACATCACAGACAGGTGCGTCCCTCTGCACCACCTCCCCCCGACACTATACTTCAGAGCATTCGTGCTCTCGAGGGGGCGGTGAGTGCCCTCAGAGGCAACCTTAGGACCATGTCTGCCACCGTCACCGCTATGGCCAGTCGCTTCGACCTACTTCTGGGCATTCACTATGGCCTCACTCAGATTCTCGAGCGGCTTCCTCGCGTACCCGCACCCACCCAGCAGGTACCCACCCCCACTCATACACACACCCAGCCTGCTTCCACACCCACACCCACTCAGCAGACCGTACCCAATCCACCACCACCACCACCTCCGCCTCAGGACGGAGACGACGCAGCACCACCCTCTTAGGCACCCTTGATGCCATTGATCCTTTTTGCCGTCGTGATGCCCGTCTCTGCTGGGTCCTGATGATTTTTGCCCACCCCCCCTCCCCTTACTGTTTTTGGGACCACATTTTGTTCACATCTTTCTATATCATTTTTGGGAGAGAGGGAGAGTTTTGGTGTCACACTGTTATATCTGATTCACTCCTATATCTGCATGCATCATGTCCGCATCATATTTTTCATTTCGTTATTTTTATTTTCTTTTTCCTCATGCATGCATCCTCACCTACCCCTCACTTTACACGTCTCTCGGTGTGCCACACTTCGCACATTGATGACACTGTGCACTTTAGCTTGGGGGAGTGAGTTCTCACGTCCTTTTCCATTTACCACCTTTATTTTTAGTTTTTCACGCCATTTTCCGCATTTGCACTCACTTTCATCACTTTTTCCTTTTTTTACCATGCATCACGTTTTTCTTATTTTCTTTGTGTGCTGCATTGTAAATAGCTTTATTTTCCCTCTTTATCTTTATTTCTTTTTTCATCTCATGCTAGAGATGACTTTTCTGTGATGATGATGACGTGGAGTTAGCTTTCTCTATATGCATGCTATATTTGTCATGTCTTAGATTTTATTTCTGACATCATATGCTGTGATTTGCCTTGCATTTAGAGATAGTAACCCACACTTTTTCCGCATGAAAGTGGATGAAATTTTATTATTAGCTGAGTCTGGATATTCATATGTATGCTATCGCAGAAAACACACCAAGATTCACGCATTGGATGCTTATATCTGGAGTACCGTTTTCCTTTCCTATATCACTTCTATTTGCATGATTTGTACATTTCACTTCAGGATGATTGAATGATGTTAGCTATGATAAATCTGGATTAGTTTTGCTTTCTCTGCTGAAGTTATGATAAATCTGGATTAGCTATGATAAATCAGGATGATTGAATCTGGATTAGCTATGATAAATCTGGATGATTGAATCTGGATTAGCTATGATAAATCTGGATTAGTTTTGCTTTCAGGATGATTGAATGATCTTGCAGAGTAGATTAGATTACCCTGCTGAAGTTGTCGTGCACGTCTTATAGAGTGAACTGAGAGACATATTTATTTCTTTCTCCACATATCTTGAACATCAATTCTCTATTTTAAAATCATTGGTGAATCTCCCCTTTGCAATTCTAATATATGGCATTTCCCCCGCTGTTGATTCCTAGCTCCAAATTTCCCAAAACCAAGGAAAGAAAAAGAAAAATTCTTGTATATCCTTATTTCTCTTTGATTTGGGATCATTGTGTATATATGCTATTTGAAAAAAAAGAAAAAAAAAGAAAAAAAAAGAAAAAAAAAGAAAAAAAAGAAAAAGAAAAGAAAAGAGAAAAGAATCTCAATAAACGATCCCATCTCATGTTTCCTCTCTTTCTTCCCTCTTTTTGTTTTTATCTTGATTACTTTTGGAGCTTCATAAAAATGGGGATGTAAATATTGTTTTTTATGCCACCACGCTTATAGATAAGCTTGGGGGAGGGAATCCAATGATGTGTGAGAGAGTGACTACTTGACGGTGCACGACAACCTAGGCTAAGTAATATTCTATACTTAGTGAGATTGTTTTAGCTTCACGAAATCCAGGAATCTATGCCTAGCACTCATTTCATGAAATCCACGCTTTTCTATTCTTTCTATTCTATTGCGTGATATTCTTATACTCCTCATAGAAAGCATTCAATTGAAAAGTGTGTCATCTGCGATATTGTATACCGCTTTAAATGATTCAGACGATGTTAATTCTAAAATTATTCCGTTTTTCATGCTATATCGATATTCTTGGGTTTTCTATTTCTATTTGCACCATTATACTATGATATCGAAATAAAAGTCTTTGACATATGTTTTACGTTCGGTGCATGCTATATGATTAAGCAAAACCCACGTCCTGAGAAAAATGATCTAGCAGCTTCCCTCTTCGCTTTCTTCTTTCTTCTTCGTTTTTCGTTTTTCGTTTTTCCGTCGTTTTTGTTTTCTGAATCCACCGGGTTCGCCTTTTACTTATCTTCCTCGAGGACGAGTAAGAGGTAAGCTTGGGGGATTTTGATCACTCGATATTTTACACCTTTTTTCCGCATGATTGCATGCCATTTAGATCGCTCAAATCACACTTTTCGCGATTTATCGACAATATTGCGATACTTTTCACGATTTGTTGTTTTTGTCGTATTTCAGGAGATTTGGAGCGATTTGGAGTGATCCCGAGATACACCTACTCCAGAGTGTCACCGATGACTTCCCCGAGGGGTATTTTGCTATTGTAGAGGAGCGGAAGAAGAAAGAACGTCGTAGGAGCGACGAGGAGGCAAAAACAATCAGAATGGGCATTTTTGGTGTCTCACTCAGCCGAGTGAAGGAGTCACTCGGCCGACCAGCGAGACCCCGCTCGGCCGACCAGATCGGACACGCTTCATGTGTGCACTCGGCCGAGCATCAGAAGCCACATCGGCCGAGTGACGAAACCCCGTCCGCCCGAGTGGCACTCGGACGACGCCCATCAAAAAGAGCCAACTTACTGTTTTTCTTCTGCCTGAGCATCAGAAGACCCACTCGGCCGAGTGGAAATTACCGACCGCCCGAGTGAAGAGAAGCCATCAGCCGAGTGACGACAACTCACTCGGCCGAGCGACGCCCGAAGTGAAGACCCCCAAGACCCCAGACTTACTGGAAATTCTCAGGGTTTCTCACTCGGCCGAGCGACTATTGTCACTCGGCCGAGTGAGCCGCGCTGCCTGAAGCGTAAATTGCGATTTTCAGGCTGCGCAGGGGCATTTTGGTCACGGATTTTTGGGCAGTTTTGGGGGGTATTGAACCCCAGTTTTTAACCTAGGTTAGAGAGCTTTTTCCCTTACTTTTTGTAGCTTTTTAGATTAAACTTTTTAGCTTTTTATTCTTGTGATTGGAGAGGAGAGAAAAGTTTATTTTTGTTGGATTCTTGGAGAACTCTATTGGTTTGTCTCCCTCTTCATTAAAAATCTCATTTTTATTGCTTATTTGAATATTGTGATGAATTCTATTGCTATTTCAATTGATTATTTTTGCAATTGTGATATGAATTGTGAGTAGTCCTAACGTCTTGGGGCGTGGGGATGAACCCTACGAGCCCAATTTCCGATTTGTGATGATTGGGTAGAAATATTGCTAGAATTTCTATTAGGGTTAGTTTGGGATCGATATACTACGGATAGCTAGGTGTTCATATCGATTGGGATTTGCAAGAGATTGGATCCCAATTCGATAGGAAACCCTAGAAATCCGAATTGGGTTGAAATTGAGTTTCTGTAGTATCAGTTTGCAAGAGATTGGACCGATACTAGGGTTCTCGGTTGCAATTCCATACCGATACCCGTTTGCAAGAGATTGGACGGGTAGGAACTATCCCAACCTAGGTC
This sequence comes from Scilla litardierei, assembly GCA_030789695.1. Taxonomy (NCBI): domain Eukaryota; kingdom Viridiplantae; phylum Streptophyta; class Magnoliopsida; order Asparagales; family Asparagaceae; genus Scilla; species Scilla litardierei. Next base: position 10,051,885 of record CM061142.1, on the reverse strand, counting down.
GTGGCCCGAGTTTGCACGATAGTGGGCTCGGGGCGCGATTGAACGATGATGTTGATCCTAATGCTAGCTTGCCTAGGCTAGGGTTTGCAAGAGATTAGACCCAAACCTAGGATAGCTATAGACCGGCAACAGCGCGAGAGCGTGAGCTAGGTTTTATATTCAGCTGCAACTAGTTCATCCGAAATTTTACCCTAGCAATTGTGATACCAATGAATCACATTGACGAGATACGGTGAGTAGCGGGGATTCCCCATTCCCTAGGCGTCTTTATTTGATTTTATATCTCCATACTTTGTCTGACGATTGTGACAGGATCGCCAAAAGGCAAATTCCCTCTTTTCTGTTCCTATAGCCAGGTTGTTCGGAGCAGGCACTTTCATACGTCCTCCATGTGTTCGATAACCCGCTCGCCGCTACACCGTGCGCTTGCGGTAAAACTACACGGTCGCCCTTTTGGGTTACATTTTGGAGCGATCAATAGCCTCCATGGCCCATATGGCCATGGCGATCATGCACCAAAGAGGTCATCTCCTCCGTTGAGAATAACTACTATCTTCTCCGATGAGACACCCGTTCATCGAGAAAGTAGTTATGTTTCAATGGCCGTGTGCCAAAAAAAATAACATACCTTCACGACCGCAAACTTCACGCTCCACATGAAGAGAGTTCACATTCCCTATTGAATGGAGACTCAGCATCCATGAAGAGTGCGAGTTTGGCGAGATGAACGGTTAGTTCTTCCCGTCACGGAGAGTTCCTGCCATATCCGTAATGACAGAAGACCTTAACGTGAAAAGAACAACTGCTGTGATTCTCTCCGTCACGATGCTCTCCTACCATATCCATAATGGTAGGAAACTCATTCGTGAAAAAGACAACGCCTCGTTCATCGGTGAGACCGGAGCGAACCTGTATGGCTCCGATACCATTGTAGGATCCCATCGCGCGATGATGGAGGATCGAAAGAGAACTTACGTTAGCGTACACTGTGCTGTAGTCTCTGAAATTTACCCTTGGATTCACCACAATGGTCGGTACTTCGTCACAGAGGATCGAAGCAGAGTTTCCACCGTCTAAATCTCTATTTGGAAGAAGAACTAAATGGAAGGGAGAAGAGGAAAAGTTTTGCCTTATGCAAACTTATGGCATGAAGGATTAGCCATAAAAGCCTTACCCTTGGGTCCTATTTATAGGCTTTAGGGGTAGTTATTGTAGGAAATAACCATATATAAGCTTATTGATCACTCCTTATTTTACACTTTTTTCCCGCATGTTTGCATGCCATTTAGATCGCTCAAATCATGTTTTTCACGATATATCGACGATATTGCGATGCTTTTCACGATTTGTTGTTTTTGTCGTATTTCAGGTGATTTGGAGTGATTTGGAGTGATCTCGAGATACGCCTACTCCAGAGTGTCACTGACGACCTCCCCGAGGGGTATTTTGCTGTTGGAGAGGAGCGGAAGAAGAAAGAACATCGCAGGAGCGACGAGGAGGCCAAAACAAGCTATTTGTGCATTTTTGGTGTCTCACTAGGCCGAGTGAAGGAGTCACTCGGCCGACCAGCGAGACACCGCTCGGCCGACCAGATCGGACACGTTTTGTGTGTGCACTCCGCCGAGCGTCGGAAGCCACATCGGCCGAGTGACGAGACACCGTCCGCCCGAGTGGCACTCAGACGAAGTCCATCAAAAATCGCCAACTTACTGTTTTTCGTCTGCCTGAGCTTCAGAAGACCCACTCGGCCGAGTGGATAAAGCCGACCGCCCGAGTACATAGAAGCCATCGGCCGAGTGATGACAACTCACTCGGCCGAGCGACTCCCGAAGTGAAGACCCCCGAAGACCCAGACTTACTGGAAATTCTCAGGGTTTGTCACTCGGCCGAGCGACTTTTGTCACTCGGCCGAGTGCGACGCGCTGCCTGTAGCGAAAATTGTGGTTTTCAGGCTGCGCATGGGCATTTTGGTCACAGTTTTTTGGACGATTTTGGGGGTATTTAACCCCTGTTTTTACCCTAGGTTAGAGAGCTTTTTTCTTTACTTTTTTTGCAGCTTTTTAGATTAAACTTTTAGCTTTAGATTTTTGTGATTGGAGAGGAGAGAAAAGTTGATTTTTGTTGGATTATTGGAAGAACTCCATTGGTTTGTCTCTCTCTCCTCTAAAAATACTATTTTTATTGCTTATTTGAATATTGTGATGAATTCTCTTGTTAATTCCATTGATTATTTTTGTATTTGTGATATGAATTGTGAGTAGTCCTTACGTCTTGGGGCGTGGGGATGAACCCTACGAGCCCAATTTCAGATTTGTGATGAATTGGTAGAAATATTGCTAGAATTGCTATTAGGGTTAGATTGGGATCGATTTACTACGGATAGCTAGGTATTCATACCGATTGGGATTTGCAAGAGATTGGATCCCAATTCGATAGGAAACCCTAGAAATCCGAATTGGGTTGGAATCGAGTTTCCGTAGTATCGGTTTGCAAGAGATTGGACCGATACTAGGGTTCTCGGTTGTAATTCCATGCCGATACCCGTTTGCAAGAGATTGGACGGGTAGGAACTATCCCAACCTAGGTCGCGGCCCGAGTTTGCACGAGAGTGGGCTCGGGGCGCGATTGAACGATGATGTTGATCCTAATGCTAGCTTGCCTAGGCTAGGGTTTGCAAGAGATTGGACCCGAACCTAGGATAGCTATAGACCGGCAACAGCGCGAGAGTGTGAGCTAGGTTTTACATTCAGTTGCAACTAGTTCATCCGAGATTCTACCCTAGCAATTTTGATACCAACGAATCACATTGACGAGATACGGTGAGTAGCGGGGATTCCCCATTCCCTAGGCGTCTTTATTTGATTTGATATCTTCGTACTTTGTCTGACGATTGTGACAGGATCGCCAAAGGCAAATTCTCTCTTTTCTGTTCTTAATAGCCAGGTTGTTCGGAGCAAGCACTTTCATTCGTCCTCCCTGTGTTCGATAACCCGCTCGCCGCTACACCGTGCGCTTGCGGTAAAACTACACGGTCGCACTTTTGGGTTACATTCCGGAGCGATCAAGTTTTTGGCGCCGTTGCCGGGGAGGCGATTGCGTTTGATCTTACCACCCTAGCTATTTCTCTCTTTTTGTTTTATTTCCTTTTTTTATCTAACCCTTCCTTTGTGCTAATCACTTCTTTGAAACTTTGTTTTCCCGTGCATGAATATGAGATCAACGGCGGACCCTGAAGCTATATTATTTGATCCCGAGATTGAGCGTACTGCGCGGAGAATCAGAGCGGAGAGAAGACAAGATCCGGAAGGGAGGTTTATGACCAACCCGGAAACTGCGGAACAATTAGCGGCAAGAATGGCGAGGATTATTTCCATTCGAGATAGGCTTCGGCCTAAGACCTCTTCTACGACCTCATCCATTGCCATGCCGGAGTTGGCGGCTGATAAGAACTTTGAGCTGAAGACCGGACTAGTGGTTCTGATGCAGCAGGATCCATTTCATGGGAATGCCCATGAAAATCCCCACTACCACATCCAACTATTTCTGTCAAAGTGCGCCACATTTCAGATGACGGGGGTCTCCATTGATGCCATAAGACTACGCCTCTTCCCCTTCACATTAAAGGATAAAGCACTTTATTGGTTGAGGACGCAAGCTGAGGGAGTCTTTACCACATGGGACGAGTTGGCGAGTGCATTCATTGCCAAGTTCTATCCGCCCTCCAAGACGGTAAAGATTCAGAGCGCTCTTATGTCCTTCAAGCAAGGACCCCAAGAGACGCTCTATGAGGCTTGGGAGCGTTTCAAAGATCTACAGCACCAGTGCCCGCACCATAGCATTGAAGATTGGGATCTAGTTCATAGCTTCTACAATGGTCTCCAACCAGGGACCAAGCAAATTATTGATGCCACGGCGAATGGTGCCATCCTATCGAAGACCCCCGACGAAGCTACGGCCCTAATTGAGGAGATGGCCTCAAACAATCAACAATGGGGCGATGAGCGAGGACACTCTACGTCCTCCTTGAAGCCAACTAGCATCTATGAAGCAAAGGCCGTAGCGGAGTTGAAAAGCAAGTTTGATTCTCTCCACAAGGTAGTGGAGAGACTGGAGAAGTTTATCACGGAGCCTCAAGGAACCCCTTCCACATCCGTACCAACGAATCAAATGTGTGATTGGTAAGACCAATCTCAAGCTATGTATTTGGGAGGAGAGCAAGGAGAGGGATCCTTGGAGCAAGTTCAATATGTCACGGGGAACCAAGGATATTGGGCCAATCCGGCCACTAGAAACCATCCCGGTTTCTCCTATGCCAACAATGAAGGAGCTTTGAACCCGCCGCAACAACCACCTCAACAAGCTCGACCCCCACCACCACCACAACGACAACATTATCCACCGAGGGGGCCTCCACAACAAAATTTCCAACCGAAGCAACAAGTTCCACCCTATAGGCCGCCCGGATACAATCAAGGGTGGAGAAATCAAAACCCTCCACAAGCTGAACAACGATCCGACTTTGAAGCTAGAGTGGAGGAGTTTATGGTCGAGCAAAAGAAGGTAAATGCTTCCTTGAAGGCGGGCCAAGACTCCCTTACAACCGTTGTAGCTCAAATCTCGGAGCAATTGGCGTTGCTCAATCGAAATACTCAACAATTGCCGGCTCAACCCGAGCAAAACCCACGGGGCAACACCGGCCACATCAATGCCGTGGTTGCCGTTACAACTAGAGGCGGGAAGGATACCACCCCCGCCATGATTCCTACCGAGGAGCCCGTGGAGGAGAATGTAGAGCCAATCGAGTCGGTAGTTGAAGTTGAGAGGGAGAAAGAGCCGCAAGAAAAGGAGAAATCTAGGGCGGAGCAATTGATTGAAGAGAGGCGCTTTATGCCACCGGTTCCATTCCCCCAAAGGCTTGCTAGAGCAAAAATGGAGAAAAGGCTAGCGAAGTTTCTCGAATATTTGAGAGGGGTAAGCCTCAATATTCCCTTTCTTGATGCTATCGTTGAGATCCCGACATACGCAAATTTTTTAAAGGATTTGATTTCGGGGAGAAAGAGGAAGGAGAAAATTATGCTCACCGAGGAGGGCTCTTGGTTCACCAAGAGAGAAGGAGCCGGCTAAATTCAAAGACCCGGGGAGTTTTCAAATTCCTTGCACCTTGGGCGGCGTCCCTCTACAAAAGGCGTTGGTGGATCTAGGGGCTAGTATTAGCCTCATGCCTCTCTCTATGTTCCTAAGGCTAAATACCGGCACGAAATTGAAGCCTACCGACATGCGGATACAATTAACCGATGGACGGATCACGAGGCCGGTAGGAATCGCAGAGGACATCCTGCTACAAGTCCCGGGGGGCATATGCTTGCCATGCGACTTCGTGATTATGGATGTTAAGGAGGAGGGAGATACGTCGTTAATACTTGGATGACCGTTCCTCGCCACCGCCAGTGTCATTGTCGATGTACGAGAAGGTACCCTAACATTGAATGTCGGCAACATCGAGGTGGAGCTTCATATTCCTAAGGCAATGAAACATATGCCTTACCACGAGGAGCTGGACTATATGGACCTCCTTGACGAGGTTATTGAGGAGGCGATCCCCCATTCGATCGGCGCTCTATTCAAGGAGGATTTTGAGGAGGACCCGGATTTAGGCCAAGATGAGAAGATAAATGATTCCCCCGACCTCTCCACTGAAATTGACGAAGGCGACACTGATGTCGCAAGGATTCGAGAGCTCTGCAAGCTCTCGAAGTTGAAGTCTCCGAAGAAAGCTCCGCCGGTGCGGAAATCGGTGTCACCGGTGAAGCCGAAGACCAGGAGCAAGCGCTAGCTTGGGGGAGCCTCCCCCCAATACTATTCGAGACGAGAGACCACCGAGGGAGAACACGCCGCCGCAACTTCCGAATCCAAGCGTTCTCCCCGGAAAATTTGACGGGTGCATCTCATATGCACCAAATATCCCGCATTAATTGAAAATCATAGGGGGTCGAGCTCACGACCTTAAACGAGTGTTTGTCGGGAGGCAACCCGATGGTTCTTACTTTATTTTTACTTTTCTTTTATTTTTGTTTTAGAAATTTTTAGTGTTTTGAGTCGTTCGCCCAAAAATTTCGTGATAACGGGTCCTATTTTTCCTGACAGGAGAGGAGAACGAGGTACCCATCATTTGGAGGATACACAAGGCGACGAGGAGCGCCCCAGGAAGGCGCTCGATGCTTAGGAGGAAGATGAAATCGACTGGAGGAAGAAAAACAGAGTTTAGAGCCCTAACGAAGACAAACAGCAGAAAACAAGGCTCACTCGGCCGAGCATACTAGTCACTCGGCCGAGCACACAAGTTCGTCCGGCCGAGCCGCTCACGAACGAGGAAAGTCTGATGTACCCAACTCTCTGTTTATTTTCTTGATTTCAGTATAACTGCTACTCGGCCGAGTATATATATTCACTCGGCCGAGTAAAACTGATACGCTCCTAGGGCGAGTCTTGCCGAGTAGCTTGAGCCACTCGGCCGAATGGACTAACTCCACTCGGCCGAGGGTGGCAAGGCCCCTCGGCCGAAGCGTAGCGGGGAGGAATTTTTCCGTTGAGCTACTCGGCCGAGTCGTAACTTTTGCTATAAAAGGGGGCGGGGGTCGGGCGCGTTTTTCGAAACGAGTTAAATCGACTGCGGCCGACCCTTCGACTCCCAGCGCCCGATTCCGCCCCCTCACTCGCCCGATCGCTCGCCCGCACCGGCGCTCGACCACCCAAACTCCGACCGACCTCCGCCGCACCTCGCCCGAGTCGCCGCCGGCGGCCACGCCTCCGGCCACCCCCGGTAACGCCGATTTTCGCCTATTTCTCCTCTTTTGTGTATTTTTCGACGATCCATGCGTTAAACGAACCCCAAACCCAAATTAATTTCAATTTCTATCTGTTATACCCCTAATGCCCCATACGTTTTGAATATTACTCGCTGATATCTCCGTTTCATGCGCAGGTTATTTTTGGGAGCTTAGGGGAGCCCAGGGGAGCTTCCAGGGATTGTTTTGGGCTACGTGGAGGCGTCGTCTTCGCACGCTTCCATAGCTTTGCTCTCGCGGCGTGTCGTGGTATATTCTTTCCTTTATTTTATGCACGCCGCATTTTCTATTTGTTTTGGTGAGCGCTCGGGGCCCATATGCCGCCCCGGACACGGCCGCGGTCGAGGAGAGCTTCCGGCAAGCGAAAGCGGTCGGATGATACCGGCCCCTCCCACGAGGTGGAGGACTCTCCTCCGCCTTCTCCACCACACCCAGTTCACCCAGCACAGCCTGCAGGCCCCGCACACCCCGCACAGCCTGCAGAGCCCGCACAGCCCATACACCCCGCACAGCCACTCCCTGCCGCTCCACAGCCACCACCATCGGCTCCACTTATCGGGCCGCTGGGGATTACGTTCCGGAACGACGCACACCGCGTCGCTTTCGAGCGTATTTCCCAGCGCTCGATCGTACCCTCCAGGTTCGCACACCTTGCAGACCTAGGACGCCTGGGGGTACTCGAGGGGATGCTCACGTTGTACGACAACGTGGGCTGGCGAGATTTCTTCCAGGTGTCGGCGGACACATTTATCCATCCGACACTTGAGGTTCTTAGTTCGATCGCCCGGACCGACGAGGGATGCTCGTTTCGGTTCATGGACCGAGAGTGCCAGGTCACTCTCGGTATGATGAGAGCTTTCTTCTCGTGGCCCGATGTCCCCGGGGGCCGACCGTGGTTACGCCCCCACCCATATCCCCCCACCTTCCTTCGATGCCGGCGCCTTCTGGGCCCGGATTACGGGTCTTCACGCTGCCTTTGACCCTAGTAGTGCCAAGGCCTCGGCCATCGTCCACCCTTGCCTCCGTATAGCTCAGCGCCTTATGCCGACTACCTTTTTGGCCAGATATGAGCCGGGCACGATGTCCATGCCGGAGCTTTATATGCTCTACGCGATGACACGCCCCAGAGCTCTATCTAGGGAGGGCGATGAGCTGGTCCCCGCCATCGTGATTGATGTCGCGGCCTGGTTTTTGGACCGCATCATCGTATCGGTGGGCGCTCGCTCACTGATATGCTGCGGCGGTCTGATCACCTTGCTCGCCCTTATGACCGGCGAGGACTTTCCAGATGACCTGCGACGAGCACCGGGCCCCACTTCACTGTCCATAGATGTTATGGCCCGGATGAAGATGCTTCGTCCGCACGGTGAGCGACACTGGGTCTGGCTGCACGGCCCCTACGGTGCCGATTACATGATTCTTCCAAGCCCAGCTCGGACTCAGATTGCACCGGCCCAGGTGGACTGGCTCCCTGGGATGGATCTTCTGATCCCAGCCGCATACGTGCTCGAGGCCGAGGAGGCCGAGCAGGCCCACGCTGCCCACGCTGCCCCCGCAGACCATGTTGCACATGCTGAGCCCGCTGCCCCCGCAGACCCTGTTGCACCTGCTGAGCCCGCTGCCCCTGTTGACCCCATGGCCCCTCAGCCTATCCCTGATATTTCTGCTGCTCCCGACACCTCTGTCCACACTTCTGTCGGTGTCGGGAGTACCCTCACTGAGCCCACCCCCACAGCTTCCACGCCTACGACCACTTCCACTACCTCCACGCCCACCACCACCACTGGCCCTCTGTCTGCCGAGCCCGTTTCCTCTGCCCTACCCGAGCGCCCGCCGACTATAGTTGAGTGCGGAGAGCCCTCTTTTGCTACCGCCGTGGAGACCGTGGTCTCCACCTCTGTCTCCACCGCTGCTGTTTTCTCTGAGAGTGTCGTGGCGTTTGTCCACACTTCTGTGTCACCGACCTCTCTGGCCGCCTCGTTGCCACTTTTGTATTCCTCTTTCGTTGCTGCTGCCTCCACTTCTCACCAGCCGGTGCCCCGGCCTCACACTGAGGCCAGGCCCACACTTTCGAGCACATGACCTTTCATCCACCTACCTGCTGAGCCCATCACCTACGCCACCAGAGTACGCCAGCCCCGTCCTACACAGCACAGACCGGTGCGTCCCTCTGCCCCACCTCCCCCTACACTGTACTTCAGAGCATTCGTGCTCTCGAGGGGGCGGTGAGTGGCCTCAGAGGCGACCTTAGGACCCTGTTCGCCACCGTTACCGCGATGGCTGGCCGCTTCGACCTGCTCCCGCACATTCACTACTGCCTTACCCAGGTCCTAGAGCGACTCCCCCGCGTACCCACACCCACCCAGCAGGTCCCCACCCCCACTCCTACACACACCCAGCCTGCTTCCACTTCCACACCCACACCCACACCCTCTCAGCTGCCTGTTCCACCACCACCACCACCGCCTCAGGACGGAGACGGCGCAGCCCCACCCTCTTAGGCACCCTTGATGCCATCGATTCTTTTTGCCGTTGTGCTGCCCGTCTCTGCTGGGTCCTGATGCATTTTTCCCACCACCCCCTCCCCCCACTGTTTTTGGGTACACATCTTCTTTACATATCTTTATATATCTATTTTAGGTGAGAGGGAGAGTTTTTGGTGTCACACCTTTATATCCGTATCACTCCCATATCTGCATGCATTATGTCCGCATCATATTTTTCGTTTCATTATTTTCTTTTATTTTTCCTCATGCATGCATCCTCACTTACCCCTCACATTACTTGTCTCTCGGTGTGCCACACTTCGCACATTGAGGACACTGTGCCGTTTAGCTTAGGGGTGCGAGTTCTCACGGTCTTTTCGATTTACCACCTTTATTTTTAGTTTTTTCACGCCATTTTCCGCTTTTGCACTTATTTTCATCATTTTTTTCTTTTATTTCACCATGCATCAAGTTTTCCTTATTTTCTTTGTGTGCTGCATTGTAAATAGTTTTATTTTCCCCTTTATCTTTATTTCTTTTTTTTTCATCTCATGCTAGAGATGACTTTTCTATGATGATGATTACGTTGAGTTAGCTTACTCTATATGCATGCTCTATTTGTCATGTCTTAGATTTTATTTCTGATATCATATGCTGTGATTTGCCTTGCATTTAGAGAAAGTAACCCACACTTTTTCCACATGAAAATGGATGAAATTTTATTATTAGCTGAGTCTGAATATTCATATGTATGCTATTGCAGTAAACACACCAAGATTCACGCATTGAATGCTTATATCTGGAGTACCGTTTTCTTTTCCTATATCACTTCTATATGCATGATTTGTACATTTCACTTCAGGATGATTGAATGATGTTAGCTAAGATAAATCTGGATTAGTTTGGCTTTTTTGTGAACGAAACTGAGTAGATTAGATTACCCTGCTGAAGTTGTCGTGCACGTCCTATAGAGTGAACTGAGAGATATATTTATTTCTTTCTCCACAAATCTTGAACATCATTTCTCTATTTTAAAATCATTGGTGAATCTCCCCTTAAGCAATTCTATTATATGGCATTTCCCCCGCTATTAATTCCTAGCTCCAAATTCCCCAAAACCAAAGAAAGAAAAAGAAAAAAAATTCTTGTATATTCTTACTTCTCTTTGATTTGGGATCATTTTGTATATATGCTATTTGAAAAAAAAAGAGAAAAAGAAAAGAAAAAAAAGAAAAAGAAAAGAGGAAAGAACCTCAATAAAAGATCACATCTCATGTTCTCTCTTTCTTTCCCTCTTTTTGTTTTTATTTTTTTGGAGCTTCATAAAAATGGGGATGTAAATATTGTTTTTTTGCCACCACGCCTATAGATGAGCTTGGGGGAGGGAATCCAATGATGTGTGAGAGAGTGACTACTTGACGTTGCACGACAGCCTAGGCTAAGTAATATTCTATACTCGGTGAGATTATTTTTAGCTTTACGAAGTCCAGAAATCTATGCTTAGCACTCATTTCATGAAATCCATGCTTATCTATTCTTTCTATTCTATTGCGTGATATTCTTATACTCCTCATAGAAAGCGTTTAATTGAAAAGTGTGTGATCTGCGATTTGTATACCGCTTTAAATGATTCAAACGATGTTAATTCTAAAATTATTCCGTTTTTCATGTTATATCGCTATTCGTGGGTTTTCTATTTCTATTTGCACCATTATACTATGATATCGAAATAAAATTCTTTGACATGTGTTTTTCATTCGGTGCATGCTATATGAGAAAGCGAAACCCACGTTCTGAGAAAATGATCTAGCAGCTTCCCTCTTCGCTTCTTTCTTTCTTCTTCATTTTTATTTCGTTTTTCGCTTTTCTTCGTTTTTCATTTTTCCCTTTTTCGCCGTTTTCGTTTTCCGAATCCACCGGGTTCGCCTTTTACTTATCTTCCTCGAGGACGAGTAAGAGGTAAGCTTGGGGGATTTTGATCACTCCTTATTTTACACTTTTTCCCGCATGTTTGCATGCCTTTTAGATCGCTCAAATCATGTTTTTCACGATATATCGACGATATTGCGATGCTTTTCACGATTTGTTGTTTTTGTCGTATTTCAGGTGATTTGGAGCGATTTGGAGTGATATCGAGATACGCATACTCCAGAGTGTCACTGACGACCTCCCCGAGGGGTATTTTGCTGTTGGAGAGGAGCGGAAGAAGAAAGAACATCGCAGGAGCGATGAGGAGGCCAAAACAAGCTGTTTGGGCATTTTTGGTGTCTCACTCGGCCGACCAGCGAGACACCGCTCGGCCGACCAGATCGGACACGTTTTGTGTGTGCACTCGGCCGAGCGTCGGAAGCCACATCGGCCGAGTGACGAGACCCCATCCGCCCGAGTGGCACTCAGACGAAGCCCATCAAAAATTGCCAACTTACTGTTTTTCGTCTGCCTGAGCTTCAGAAGACCCACTCTGCCGAGTGGATAAAGCCGACCGCCCGAGTACATAGAAGCCATCGGCCGAGTGATGACAACTCACTCGGCCGAGCGACTCCCGAAGTGAAGACCCCCGAAGACCCAGACTTACGGGAAATTCTCAGGGTTTGTCACTCGGCCGAGCGACTTTTGTCACTCGGCCGAGTGCGACGCGTTGCCTGTAGCGAAAATTGCGGTTTTCAGGCTGCGCATGGGCATTTTGGTCACAGTTTTTTGGACGATTTTGGGGGGTATTTAACCCCTGTTTTTATCCTAGGTTAGAGAGCTTTTTTCTTTACTTTTTTTGCAGCTTTTTAGATTAAACTTTTAGCTTTAGATTTTTGTGATTGGAGAGGAGAGAAAAGTTGATTTTTGTTGGATTATTGGAAGAACTCCATTGGTTTGTCCTCTCTCCTCTAAAAATACTATTTTCATTGCTTATTTGAATATTGTGATGAATTCTCTTGTTAATTCCATTGATTATTTTTGTATTTGTGCTATGAATTGTGAGTAGTCCTTACGTCTTGGGGCGTGGGGATGAACCCTACGAGCCCAATTTCAGATTTGTGATGAACTGGTAGAAATATTGCTAGAATTGCTATTAGGGTTAGATTGGGATCGATTTACTACGGATTGCTAGGTATTCATACAGATTGGGATTTGCAAGAGATTGGATCCCAATTCGATAGGAAACCCTAGAAATCTGAATTGGGTTGGAATCGAGTTTCCGTAGTATCGGTTTGCAAGAGATTGGACCGATACTAGGGTTCTCGGTTGTAATTCCATGCCGATACCCATTTGCAAGAGATTGGACGGGTAGGAACTATCCCAACCTAGGTCGCGGCCCGAGTTTGCACGAGAGTGGGCTCGGGGCGCGATTGAACGATGATGTTGATCCTAATGCTAGCTTGCCTAGGCTAGGGTTTGCAAGAGATTGGACCCAAACCTAGGATAGCTATAGACCGGCAACAGGGCGAGAGTGTGAGCTAGGTTTTACATTCAGTTGCAACTAGTTCATCCGAGATTCTACCCTAGCAATTTTGATACCAACGAATCACATTGACGAGATACGGTGAGTAGCGGGGATTCTCCATTTCCTAGGCGTCTTTATTTGATTTGATATCTTCGTACTTTGTCTGACGATTGTGACAGGATCGCCAAAGGCAAATTCTCTCTTTTCTGTTCTTAATAGCCAGGTTGTTCAGAGCAAGCACTTTCATTCGTCCTCCCTGTGTTCGATAACCCGCTCGCCGCTACACCGTGTGCTTGCGGTAAAACTACACGGTCGCACTTTTGGGTTACATTCCGGAGCGATCAAGTTTTTGATATCATTGGATTCCCTCCCCCAAGCAAAACTTGATCGCGCCCAAAATGCAACCCCAAGAGCATGACCAAAAACTTGGTCGGCCCCGGATACACACCCGGAGAACGATTGTAGTTTTACCGCAAGCGCACGGTAAAGTGGCGAGCGGGTATCGAACACGAGGAGATGGTGTTGGTTCCAATCTATCCTAGGTTGGTTTGACTACGAATGTATTATTGGTGGAGATGGCTATGGTATGATGTAATGGCAATGGTGATGGATGTCGTTGTCGGAGATAGAGAAATCGGTCAAAAGTCGATTCAAATACAATATAATAAAAGTGTCTAGGGCTAGGGAATCCCCACTACGGACCGTCATACATCATTGTAAATAGTGAATCTCAATATTACTAGACTTGCATTGAGGTGAACTAGTCGTAACTGAATATAGAACCAAGCTCACGCTCTCGCGCTATTGCCGGTCTATAGCAACCTAGATTAGAGCCCAATCTCTTGCAAACCCTAACCTAAGCCACTAGCATGAAGATCGACATCATCGTTCAATCGCTCCTCGAGCCCACTCTCGTGCAAACTCGAGTTACGATCTAGGTTGTGATAGTTCGTATTCGTCCAATCTCTTGCAAACGAATATGGGTATAGATTTACAATTAAAAATCCTAGCTTTGGTCCAATCTCTTGCAAACCAAATCTAGAGAATCTCGATTGTAAACCTAAATCGAATATCTAGGCCTTCCCATCGATTAGAATACAATCTCTTGCAAATCCCAAATCGATGGAAATCCCTAGCTATCCGTAATAAATCGATCACAACCTAACCTCCTAGCAATTCTAGCAATTTAGAAATTCATTCATCACAAATATGAAATTAGATCCATAGGGTTCATCCCCAAACCCTAGAACAACAAATCTACTCTAGCATAGCAATAAGGATATGAGAATCAATAGAAATCATTGCTTGCATACAAAAAGATATAAAAACAAAGATTCAAATAAAAAGAAGAAAATACTTAGCTTGATGAATATCTTCAATCCAAAATACAAGCTTTTAGATCCAAGAGGGGGCCTAGGGCATGGCCTAACCTCTAAAAAACTCAATAAGAAAACATCTTGGAACCTAAGAAAACATAATGGATCCTCCCTCAATGACGGCTACAAACCCTCTTAAATAGCCCCCCAAAACCCTAGCAAGAAACCCTAGAAAACCCCTCAAATTCGTGCCCAAAAACAGCCCAAACCGCAACTTAAAATCTGGGCCCGTTACCGACTCGGCCGAGTGGAAAATGTGACTCGGCCGAGTGGAAATTCCAGCACTGTAGCATCGACTTGCAGAAATTTCCCAGATTTCATCCGACGTCCGATTTGCGCGTTCTTTGCGGCGTTGGAATCTTAATGAAGTCTACTATCCATAAAAAATATGAGAAAAATAATTTGCTTGCTGGAATGATAGCAGATTTCAAAAGAGTGGGAGGCTGTCTGAAAATCTGGGCGCTGCATGTCCTCGGCATCACTCGGCCGAGTTGACTTCTCTACTCGGTCGAGTGGGCTTCTCTACTCGGCCGAGTGATAGACCCTGTAGAATTCCAGTAAGTCAGGGATCTTGGGGGCCTGTCTTCAGAGGTGACTCGGCCGAGTGGCTTTACTCACTCGGCCGAGGGGCATTCGGTACTCGGCCGAGTCAGAACCATCAAAAGCCTGTACATTTCCAGTAAGTCGGCCTCTTTTGATGGTGGATTTCTCATGCCACTCGGGCGATGCGATCTTCTTACTCGGCCGAGTGGGATATCATCCCTCGGCCGAGTGCACGCCCAATTCCTTCTGTTGGAGCGTGTCCGGTCTGGTCGGCCGAGTGGTCTTCTTGCTCGGCCGAGTGGCTGCTCCACTCGGCCGAGTGGCATGCTGTGGATGCCCAATCTTCTCCGTTTCTCCTCCTTGTCACTCCTACGGAGTTTCTTCTTTTTCCACCCATCTCCCATCGCCGAATAGCCCTCAAAAGTGCCTTGGGTGACGCTCCGGAGTGGGTGCAAGTCCCTTAAGTTCATTTTTGCTCCCGATCGCTCCATATTTCCTGAAATCCGACAAAAACAAGAAATAGTGAAAAGTAACGCAATATCGTCGAATACTCGTGAAAATCGCAATATGAGCAATCGAAATGGCGTGAAAACATGCAGAAAAAAGGTGTAAAATATGGAGTGATCAAAATCCCCCAAGCTTACCTCTTACTCGTCCTCGAGGAAGATAAGTAGAGAGACGGACTCGGGAGATGAAAATAAAGGAAATGAAATAAAAAAGAAAGAACACGAGGTGGAAGGGGTCGCTAGATTCTTCTCTCAGATCTCAAGCCATAAGCTACACATCACGACAACTTGGAAAATACGAATCACATGCTATAAGGATTTCAAATCTTACATAAACATGGTTCTTGCAAGTTTTTAAGAACAACAAAAGGGATTCTCTAAATTCATACAATCAATTCATATCCACGTCACGCATTTCATAGGATTTAATATACAAATGTTGGCAATGCACTTTTCAATCAAGAGTTATAACTGAAGCATATAAGAATCACACCAAGCATGCAATAGAGAATGGAATAAGAGACATGGCATTCACATATTTATTTCAAATCATGAAAAATCTCCATATCTAATATATTTTGCAAAGTCTAAGCATTATCGAATATCCCCATTCATGCACGTCTCCACTCTAAGGTCATACTCACTCATTTGGTCAAATGAATTCACCCCCCAAGCTTAGCTTGGGGCATCACATCTAAAGGAATATGATAGTGGAAAATGGGATTTTTGCCTTGATTTTCCCAAGTATTTTGTGGCTCCAATATTGAGATAGAGAAATATTTTTTTTCTTCTTTTTATTTCTTTTTGAACTTTTTTGTTTCTCACTTTTCTTTTTGGATTTTTGTAGGAGCTATTTGATTTGTATTTTTGGTTTTTGGCTCCTTTTTGGCTTTTTGGACTTTTTGGAGCAACCTTTTCTTTTGTAGGGATTTTTGGGAAATAGATGCGATATAAGTAGCTTTAGGAGGTGAGCTCAAGTGACATGTAGAGAATAAAAAGATATATGTGGAGAAAGAAATAATGTAACACTCGGTTCACTCTAAGATGTGCACGAACGGTTCAATAAAATAATAATTCAACTAAAACTCATATGAAAGCATGGATATTCTCAATCATCTCAATAAAAAAGTGAAGTCAAGCGGTAACGAGTACTTTCATATCAAGCATGCAACAGAAGGTGATTAAGATGATAAGGCAGATGCTCCCGTTATACAATTGATGCGTGCATCTTGGAGCACTTCCAACAAAAGCATACCAAACACTAATCCATACATTCAGCTTCAATTAATATCATGCATTCATATAGAGGAATCATCAAAAGAATATATAATCAAGCACATGGATAGTAGGACTATGAAATACTCTAAGTAGCATGGCAAGGAATAATAAGCATCGTGATGGTTGCCAAAGCAATAAGAGACATCATCATAAGGAACAAATCTAGTGAAAGGAGGAAAAGAAAATAAAGATATAAATTAAAAGAGAGGAAAGAAAAGAAAAACAAGCACACAATATGATGCATGAACACACATAAAAGGAAAATAAGATGGAAAAATTAAAAAGATGATGCAAAAATTTTGAAAAATTTTAAAAATCCTAAAATAAAGTAAAAAATGCAACTAATGCATCTAAATGGCATGGAAATGCACTCCCCCAAGATTAAACTTCACATTGTCCTCAATGTGATCATAATGAAAGAATATGAGGAACAACGATAATAATAAGGGGGTGAATGAAAAATGAGGTTATGAATGACATGAAATCCTAATGCAACTACATGCACATACAATGATGCATGAGAGCGCCTTCCCCTAATCTTATACCAAACAATCCTATTCAAATGACTCGATCAAAAAT
This sequence comes from Scilla litardierei, assembly GCA_030789695.1. Lineage (NCBI taxonomy): Eukaryota > Viridiplantae > Streptophyta > Magnoliopsida > Asparagales > Asparagaceae > Scilla > Scilla litardierei. Next base: position 10,034,836 of record CM061142.1, on the reverse strand, counting down.
GTCACGGCTTTGCAAAGCGTGATCAAGTCAAAAAAGTAAGGTTTCACTTGAAAGAAATGCTCGAATGTGGTGAGCAAAAAGGATGTGGCGTATCAAAATATGGAGAGGGGAATTAATATATATAATGGGTTTTGGGTGTAAAAGATTTTTGTTGCCGTCATATGAGGTGATATTTATTAAACCAAATCTATACGGTCCTCTCGCTGTCGAGAGGATTCGTGTTTATTTAAAGCGTAAAAATTTCTACACTACTGGATTGATATCACATATAGCAAAAGGCGGATCCAGTATCTTTGCCGGTGCAGGCAATTGCTCCAACTGCTCTTTCCGTGGCTCTGCCAGAGGCATGTGTCTACGGACTCCAACGAACTCCAGCAATGCATCCTCCAGCATTCTCACAAGGACTCTACCTGTACCCTGCAGAGAATAGGATGCATCAGTTCGCTGCAAAAATTTCACCCTCATAATAAAAGTATTCCAAAGAGGATCGTCTATAGAAATATATGAAATAAATAGTGGTGGACGATACTTCCCTGGAAATAATTCAATATCCTCTTGTTCTTTGATAGCTATCTCAGTGGTGTCCTCTCTCAGCTGCTCAGGTAAATCTGGATCATAGGTGTGGACCTCTTCGATAGGCTCGTCAAACTGTGACACGTCCAAGCATACCTCCGATCCATAATCGTACGTGCACTGCAAAAGGTATGACGTGTCAAAAATATCTGAATCAAAGTAAACATCTAATGGAATACATGATTCAGAAATGGAATGGGTAAAAATATCTCCCTGAGTGGGAGCAGTAAGCTCTGAGGGATAGTCCTCGACGTCAGTGGAAGGATGAGGTGGCTGTGGGAGCTCTAATGGAGGAGAATAGTGCTCGGGATCCTTATGAATGGCTATGTCCTCGTCCCGATGTACGACCTCCTCGATGATAAGCTCTGGCTCTGTATGTAAGGCCTCCTCAAAAGCATGCTCGGGCTCCGCATGTGAGGCCTCCTCGTCAATATGCTCTGGCTCGACAGTGTGCTCCTTTGCCTTCTCATCAACTTTCAATGTGGGCTCTCTCTGGAATGGTGATGTTGGCTGCTCAAGTGTGTCAGCTTGTGGGGATGTATCATGTGGATGGGAATGCCTGCAAGCAATCCGAAAATATAGTCTATCCCCCTCAAGACTGACATGGATGTCCTCCTCAATTGTTCCTGCAGCTGAAACACGGTTCATAACAAAATCTGCAAATCGTAGCTCAAATGCATCGCCTGCTGTAATGCTCTTTGAACTGGTGAACCTCACTGACTCCAAGAGACCCTCCAATAATCTCTGAAATCCATCCTCCTCTGGCTGCGTTGGTGGCTCAATTTCTGCTTTCTCCACTGTACCTTCGTCCATCCACTCTTCATATGCAACAGCTGTATTGTAGGATGTGGGATCGATGGCGGCACATTCTGGCTATGATTGGAGATGCTTCTTGCCCATAAGATGAAGGAACAGAACTGATATCTTTGGGAATCATTGCAACCTTAAACATGAGCGCATTCATTTCAAGTTGCCTCTTCACCCGTTCCAATAGAAGGTTACTCTTTTCAAGCCCGGCTTGCATTTCAACCTGGTGTGCATGCATCTCATCAAAAAAATCCTTTGTCTCTCATCAAGCTCGGGCCAGTGCATCTCCTCAAAAAAGTATTCTCCCATCTGAGCACTCCGATCAAAATAGTATTCTCCCCTCTGAGCACTCTGATCATAATAGTATTCTCCCATCTGAGCACTCTGATCAAAATAGTAATCTCCCATCTGAGTAGTCTGATCAAAATCTGTGGTCCACGTAGTATAATCCATAGCACCTGATCAACAAAGATAAATACCTGGAGAAAAGATATCAGTGGCACAAAAGAATATAGAAATGATAATAATGGTGGCGGGGGTGAAAATTTCCTTTTGTTAGTTTTTTTTCGTAGTCTAATAAACCTAATTGTGACAAATTGGCACCCAACGGAAAACACCTCCCCGGCAACGGCGCCAAAAACTTGATCGCGCCCAAAATGCAACCCCAAGAGCACGACCAAAAACTTGGTCGGCCCCAGATACACACCCGGAGAACGATTGTAGTTTTACCGCAAGCGCACGGCAAAGTGGCGAGCGGGTATCGAACACGAGGAGGTGGTGTTGGTTCCAATCTATCCTAGGTTGGTTTGACTACGAATGTATTATCGGTGGAGATGGATATGGTATGATGTAATGGCAATGGTGATGGATGTCAGTGTCGGAGATAGAGAAATCGGTCAAAAGTCGATTCAAATACAATATAATAAAAGTGTCTAGGGCTAGGGAATCCCCACTACGGACCGTCATACATCATTGTAAATAGTGAATCTCAATATTACTAGACTTGCATTGAGGTGAACTAGTCGTAACTGAATATAGAACCAAGCTCACGCTCTCACGCTATTGCCGGTCTATAGCAACCTAGATTAGAGCCCAATCTCTTGCAAACCCTAACCTAAGCCACTAGCATGAAGATCGACATCATCGTTCAATCGCTCCTCGAGCCCATTCTCGTGCAAACTCGAGTTACGATCTAGGTTGTGATAGTTCGTATTCGTCCAATCTCTTGCAAACGAATATGGGTATAGATTTACAATTAAAAATCCTAGCTTTGGTCCAATCTCTTGCAAACCAAATCTAGAGAATCTCGATTGTAAACCTAAATCGAATATCTAGGCCTTCCCATCGATTAGAATCCAATCGCTTGCAAATCCCAAATCGATGGAAATCCCTAGCTATCCGTAATAAATCGATCACAACCTAACCTCCTAGCAATTCTAGCAATTTAGAAATTCATTCATCACAAATATGAAATTAGATCCATAGGGTTCATCCCCAAACCCTAGAACAACAAATCTACTCTAGCATAGCAATAAGGATATGAGAATCAATAGAAATCATTGCTTGCATACAAAAAGATAGAAAAACAAAGATTCAAATAAAAAGAAGAAAATACTTAGCTTGATGAATATCTTCAATCCAAAATACAAGCTTTTAGATCCAAGAGGGGGCCTAGGGCATGGCCTAACCTCTAAAAAAATCAATAAGAAAACATCTTGGAACATAAGAAAACATAATGGATCCTCCCTCAATGACGGCTACAAACCCTCTTAAATAGCCCCCCAAAACCCTAGCAAGAAACCCTAGAAAACCCCTCAAATTCGTGCCCAAAAACAGCCCAAACCGCAACTTAAAATCTGGGCCCGTTGCCGACTCGGCCGAGTGGAAAATGTGACTCGGCCGAGTGGAAATTCCAGCACTGTAGCATCGACTTGCAGAAATTCCCCAGATTTCATCCGACCTCCGATTTACGCGTTCTTTGCGGCGTTGGAATCTTCATGAAGTCTACTATCCATAAAAAATATGAGAAAAATAATTTGCTTGCTGGAATGATAGCAGATTTCAAAAGAGTGGGAGGCTGTCTGAAAATCTGGGCGCTGCATGTCCTCGGCATCACTCGGCCGAGTTGACTTCTCTACTCGGTCGAGTGGGCTTCTCTACTCAGCCGAGTGATAGACCCTGTAGAATTCCAGTAAATCAGGGATCTTGGGGGCCTGTCTTCGGAGGTGACTCGGCCGAGTGGCTTTACTCACTCGGCCGAGGGGCATTCGGTACTCGGCCGAGTCAGAACCATCAAAAGCATGTACATTTCCAGTAAGTCGGCCTCTTTTGATGGTGGATTTCTCATGCCACTCGGGCGATGCGATCTTCTTACTCGGCCGAGCGGGATATCATCCCTCGGCCGAGTGCACGCCCAATTCCTTCTGTTGGAGCGTGTCCGGTCTGGTCGGCCGAGTGGTCTTCTTGCTCGGCCGAGTGGCTGCTCCACTCGGCCGAGTGGCATGCTGTGGATGCCCAATCTTCTCCGTTTCTCCTCCTTGTCGCTCCTACGGAGTTTCTTCTTTTTCCACCCATCTCCCATCACCGAATAGCCCTCAAAAGTTCCTTGGGTGACGCTCCGGAGTGGGTGCAAGTCCCTTAAGCTCATTTTTGCTCCCGATCGCTCCATATTTCCTGAAATCCGACGAAAACAAGAAATAGTGAAAAGTAACGTAATATCGTCGAATACTCGTGAAAATCGCAATATGAGCAATCGAAATGGCGTGAAAACATGCAGAAAAAAGGTGTAAAATATGGAGTGATCACTTATTAGCCTATATTAGCACATTTCCTTATCCTCTTCCTTATGCACTTATCAAGTGCCTTTATGCACTTATAAAGTGACTTTTTCCACTTATCGAGTGGTCCTTTTCACACATGAAAAGGTTCCCTTCGCACATGCTTTCATGCACGCGACATCTAAGGTCCGTATACCCTCATACATCCCCTCATGGGTGTATACATGTCGTCCATATCCAACAATATCGTCGATTATATCTAGTCTAATACGTTAAAAATCTTCTTCAAGATTAACCTAGCCCTCCTTATTTTTGGATTAGGGGATTAAAAGACGTTTGTCATGGTTGTTGAGTCTCTTCAAGCTATGACATGGTCTCTTTTAAAAACCGACTCCATAATACATGTGATGTAGTCTGGTTTTAACACAAACCGCCGCGTCGGGTCTCCTCGAGTGTCGGTGCAAGTTAATTTTAGACATTGTTGATACCAGTTTCGTCATGGGTCTGGCCCACGAAATAAATAGATAAATTTTGTCTATTAAGCAAGGCCCATAAAGAATGGTACGCATCGGCCCAATAAGCCCCGAGGCCCGCCAAAAAGGGTAATACTTTTGCCATGTCAAATTGCCACCTGTTTTGAATGAGTCAAAGTCCCATCTTAAAAGGACCACTTTAATTGCCTTAAATGGGGTAATAAAGGGCTGAATAAAGGGTGATGGTTACACTCTTTATTTGACTCGTTCAAGGCTCACTAATTGAGCAATTAGTAGCCACCTTTAGTGGAGGGGAGTTACAAGGCAAAGGAAGGAAGATAACTATCCCCAGAAGGAAGGAAGAAAGGATGCCAGATCTCGTACAAGAGATCTCCAAGAAAGGCTAAGTGTCACACTAAACATACTCCCATCCCTCACTCCAAGATCTTCTTCTTCATCTTGCTCTATAGTTCTTTCATCTAATGGAGACTAACTTGAGCGTCGGAGGGGGATCGGTCGGGCCCCAACCCCGATCCACTAACCATTTTCTCATATTGCAGGATTATAGAGATATCGCGCAGCGAGGAAAACATCCACCCGTAGAGTCCGATCCTAGCACCCTCGATCCAGAGACGCTCGTTCACGGGTCCCATCTCTCAACCGATGAAGGAACGATCCATCGGAAGCGTCCTCCTCGGCCCAACAACTGTATCGGTCAATTTTGGTCTTAACAGTTTGGCATCGTCTATGGGAAACGTTACCCAGTTTGACATTCCAAAGCAATCCAGAAGCTATGACAACTGGACCCAGCAACGTCGGACCGGTCGAAGGTCCGAAGGAGAAGCCGAGAGTGAACATCGTCCTGATGGAGGACGTCACGGACCCCACCACGCCCCCACCATGACCATCAGAGGCCCCAGAGGAGCCTAGGTGACCTTAAAAGAGTTCACCCAGTTTACCGAGCAGGTCGATAGGAGCCTAGGCGCATTGGCGACTTTAATACGCCAAAACATGGAGGGCCTCCCCCCTTAAATGAGCCATTACCGCCCCTAAACACGAACCTGACGCCAACCAAGGGCACGACTTTCCTCCGAGATCAGGGGGACCCAAGGGCAGACCAAATGGACATTAACCTCCATAATTCAACCCCCCGGTCTACCAATACGACGGAGTGGGGATCGATGATCGAGCTTCCAGAGAGAACCCACCCCCCCTCAAATTACCGGGCAGCAACCCGCAGCATTCTAGATCAGGTAATGTACGAGGCTCCCTTAGGTTATAACCCACTAAACCCTGCAGGTGGATTTGTGATGAGGGAGAAGATCCTGAACCGATCCTCGGGAGCCAACTTCTCGCAACCTGGAGCAGGAGGATCTTTACTGGTCCAATTCATGTTCGGAAGACCCCCCTTGAAAGAGAATATCATATCTGCTCCTTTTCTACTTAAATTCAAGCTCCCTGCTCTACCAGCTCATGATGGCAGAGGCGACCCATGGTCGCACATTCATAAGTGTTTGAATGTCATGCTGCTCCATGGGGCCAACGAGCCATACTTTTGTAGAGCCTTCCATGCTACCCTGTTCAAAAGGGAAGAAAGCTGGTACGACGGGCTATCCCACGGCTGCATCGACTCGTTCAACGAACTGGCAGAAATATTCTACAAACAATTCATCGCAGGACAATGTCCTAAAAAGAGGTCATCCTACCTCTTCTCGCTCAAACAGAACGAGAATGAGTCGATCCGTGCCTTCATCCAGTGATTCAATGACGAGAGGCTCGATGTAGAAGAGACATCGGAAGTGACCGTCATATTGGCGCTCACCAGGCGGTCCGGAATAAGCACCTGAGGAGGGCCCTTCACCAGTTCTCTCCAAACACCATCGCAGAAATGCTCAACATAACAGATCGGTTTACTTCCTCTGAGGAGGCAGAAGAACCAGCTGGAGCTAATGCGAAGAGCACCCCCTCCCGCCGCGAAGATACGAGGCGAGAGAAACCAAACTCGGGGACCCCCCGCCAGGAGTCTCGAGATAAGAGGCCCAGGAAAATGATCCCTTGAAGCAAGGAGCGTCCTACTTAGCCGGTCGCCCCTAAGACAGAAGTCCTCGTCTATGCCCTACGAGAAGAGCTGATCCAAGAGACAGCAAAGAAAGGTAAATATGAGAAGAGGGACGACCTCAAATTCTGCAAATATCACAACGAATATGGGTACGATATCAACGACTGTTGGACTCTCAAAAAGGAGATCGATGCCCTAGTCAAGCGAGGACACCCCAAGAACCATGTTAATGATCCACCTAGCAAGGAGGGATCCTCAAAGCAGAAGGGCAAGATGACGGGATCACCTGTCATAAAGGTGATTGACTAGTGAACCGTCTAAACTTGAGGAGAATAAAGAGGCTTAGACAGAAGAAACTTTGACGAAGTTCGGAAACACCTGTACGCCTTTTCTTTTTTCTTGTCGCTCTTTTTTCAATAAAACATGTCTCTTTTATCAAATAAAGTTTCGCTTCCTTAAACCTTTGTAAAGTTTATGAAAGCTATCCTATCAAAACTCCCCTTGAAAAGGATCCGATCCTCGGGAAGTTTCGGGAAAACTGAACTTACGTTGATGAGAGTGACTCCTAATCGAGCGTCAGCTGTAAGTTGAAAGGGCTACCCATTCGCCCCTGAACGACTCTCTCAAATGGTCGTCAATCATAAGTCGAAGGGGCCACCCCTTCGCTACTGAACGACTCTCCTAAACAAGCGTCAGCCGTAAGTCGAAAGGGCTACCCCTTCACTACTGAACGACACTCCTAATCAAGCATCAACGTAAGTCGAAAGGGCCATCCCTTCGCTACTGAATGACTCTCCTAAGCAAGATTCAGCCGTAAGTTGAAAGGGCTACCCCTTCACCACCGAACGTCTCTCTCAAACGGTCGTCAGCCGAAAGTCAAAGGGGCCACCCTTCGCTACTAAACGACTCTCTTAAACGAGCACCAGCTGTAAGTTGAAGGAGCCACCCCTTTGCTACTAAGTGACTCTCTCCCAAGCGAGCGTCAGCCGCAAGTCGAAGGGACCACCCCTTCTCTACTGAATGACTCTCCTAAGAGAGCGTCAGCCGAAAGTCGAAGGGGCCACCACTTCGCTACTGAACGACTCCCCTAAACAAGCTTCAGTCGTAATTCGAAAGGGCTACCCCTTTGCCACTGAACGACTCTCTCAAACATTCGTCAGCCGTAAGTCGAAAGGGCCACCCCTTTGCTACTAAATAACTCTCCTAAATGAGGGACAACTGTAAGTCGAAAGGGTTACCCCTTCGCCACTGAACGACTCTCCTAATCGAGCGTCAACCGTAAGTCAAAAGGGATATCCCTTTGCCACTGAACGAATCTCTCAAACGAGCACCAGTCGTAAGTTAAATGTGCCACCCCTTCGCTACTGAGCGACTCTCTCCCAAGCGAGCATCATACGTAAGTCGAAGGGGCCACCACTTCGCTACTGAATGACTCTCCTAAGCGAGCGTTAGCCAAAAGTCGAAGGGCCACCCCTTCGCTACTGAACAACTCTCCTAAACGAGCACCAGCCATAAGTCGAAGGGGCCACCCCTTCGCTACTGAACGACTCTCCAAAATGAGCGTCAGCTGTAAGTCGAAAGGGCAAACCCTTCGCCACTGAATGACTCTCATAATCGAGCGTCAGCCGTAAGTAGAAAGGGATACCCCTTCGCCACTGAACAACTCTCTCAAATGGTCGTCAGCCGTAAGTCGAAGGGGCCACCCCTTCGCTACTGAACGACTCTCTCCTAATTGTGCGTAGGCCCTAAGTCAAAAGGGATACCCCTTCGCCATTGAACGACTCTCCTAATCGAGCATCAGTCGTAAGCTGAAAGGGCTACCCCTTCGCCAATGAACGACTCTCTCAAACGGTCGTCAGCCGTAATTGAAGGGGCCACCCATGTGCTACTGAACAACTCTCTCCTAATTGAGCGTCGGCTGTAAGTCAAAAGGGCTACCCCTTCGCCACTGAACGACTCTCTCAAACGGTCGTCATCCGTAAGTCAACGGGACAACCCCTTTGCTACTGAACGAATCTCTCCTAATTAAGCATTGGCCGTAAGTCGAAGGAACCACACTTTCGCTACTAAATAACTCTTGTGCCATCAGTCGCGATTCGAGGAAGTCGCTCCCTCGTCAGGGAACGTGGTGATCAATTTCGGGACATAGTTCGATGGTCTATTCTCAATCATCCGTGAGCAGCGCCTAACCCATCGAGGGGCCATCAGGCGTTACAACCACCACATGATATGCACGTCAACAAACAAAGAGACGCAATCTGGCACTCCTATTACAAAAAATTGTTTGTTCGTTCACATTTACATCACCCTTTATACATTCAAAATTTTTTTTGAAACAGGCATAAAAAGACCGAGACCCTACAACGGTTGGCTAGGCCATTGGTCTCCATCTAGCACGGCCACAGACTCTGGGTACCTCATGGCATCCACTCCTACGTCATCATCAGCCATGATGGCAGCGCCGTTAGGGGGAGAATCTTCTTCCTCGCCTTGGGTCGATTCATCATCACCAAGAACCTAAAAAATCAACAGGACCTTGTCGATTTTTACGGAGAGGTCAGGGAATCGGTTCTTCATATCCAACCGGCATCGCTCGTAGCCTTCCTTGTATAGCTCGTCGAAGTCGGGAAATGAATCCGTGAAATCCTGAATCGTCATCTCCGCAATGACCTCAGCTTCGACTCTCTCCTTCAGCAGAGCATCATCCGCTAAATCCTGAATCGTCCTCTCCGCAATGACCTCAGCTTCGACTCTCTCCTTCAGCAGAGCATCATCCGCTCTCTTTCTCAAGGCGACTTCTTCTGCCTTCCTCCTACGATACTCGCTTAACTCGTGCTCGAGTGTCCGAATGGGGTCCAATCTCGTATCGAAGAGAATGCTGTTTCTAGCCAGCTCTGCCTGGGCTCCGTCCACTCTCGATCTAATAGCCTCCAGGGTGACACCATGATTGGCCACCACTGGAGCACGACGACTCAACGTCACAGTTTCCACGAGGACATGTAAAGACCACACGACGGTAAGCATGCATGATGGCATCACCTACAAGGGAAGCTAGAGCAAAAATTACCTGGACGCTGGCATGAACGGCTATTGACGCAAGCCACTCATATTCAGCCCTCTCCACGATGGCCCTAACTCGTGGAAGGGTCGCATTCTCAGCAATGCAGGAGGCGGTCCCACAATCAAGAAGGGCGAAATCTCCACGCCTCAACGGAAATCCTGCCCGGAAGAGCTCTTCCTCGGAACAGTCGAATGGGGCCTGAGGAGATCGGCCCTTCAACAAAATCGGCCTATACTCGTCAGGGATGTCTTCAGATAGCCCTACCGGAGGGAACAAACCTCCCCAAGGCCAGGAGTCTTGGTGCACAAGAAGCTCCGATAGAACCTGAGTCCTCTGCGAGTCTTCCTCGTGAGGAATATCGCTCTCAGGCTGGGAGACTTGCTTCGATGCTGCATTCAACCCAGATGGCTCTGAATTACTGAGAAAGATTCTCTACCTCCTCTTGGTCCCTTCTAGTGCCACTACTTCAAATTCGGAGGCGGCCCCTTTCTTCTTCTTCTTCTGTTGAGGGCAAGCCACCTGAGCAACCCCCTCGATAATTATGGGTCGATCACCGGACAGCTGGGCTATCGATCTCAATATGGTCGACGCCTGGGGTGACAACATGCTTGCCTCCACCTCTTTGATGGAAGCCTCAACTGCTTCCCTCAATGCGGGATCCACCTGATAATCCATGCTGGTCATACCTGCCAGAGCAACAAATAAATTAGGTCGAAGAACAAAGGTTGAACAGTTGGCGAGCATGATCGAACCAACCTTTCGTCCACACGATCTGACGCAGCACGTCGTCTGACCATATCCACTCGATCAACCTCATACCCTCTGGCAGGCTCTTCAGAGTATCGGCTGCTTTCTTTTTCTCGATAGTCAGCAACTTATCCTTGACAGGTCCCAAATCAGGGGTGTCCCAACCGATGTAGAAGCCTGCCTCCCCCTGGAAAACCACAAACACAAACTCGTATTTCCACTTCGGATTGGAGGAGGGAAGATCTTCCAGTAGCTTCCTGCCTTGACGGGCGATTATCGTGTACCACCCTGGGGTCTTAAGAGGAGTGATCGAGAAGAAGTAGTTGAACAGACACATAGATGGTTCAATTCCCTTTGTCACGCATAGAACTATGAACACATCAACATGTCGACGGCATTCGGCATTACCTAGCAGAGGGAAATATTCAGGGTATACAAGAAGTACCGCATGAAGGGGTGTATGGGAAACCGAAGGCCTCATTCGAAGGATTTGACGTAAATCCCCGCTTCCCGATCGCCTGGACGATGAGCCCTCTCATCCCTCCCAGGCAACCTGATTTGATAATCAAGATAGACATAGCTCCTCTGAAGCTCGGCGATTTGGCCAGCCTTGACTTTGGACCTCACATTTTCCAGTAAGCTCGGTTCCATGACCCCTTCCCGATTATTTTGAATAGATGTGACCAAGTTTCCTTCGGAGGCAGAGAAGGAGGACGAAGCCATTGCTTTCGAGAGAAGGAAAATCTGAATCAAGAGAATGAAGACGGTACTTCCGCACTCTATCGTTGGAACCGTCATATATGGGCGAGGCAACAACCGCATGATGGAACACGTGTCAAAGATCCAAGAGCCCAGAATGTCGTGGATTTCAAACCAACAAACCATCTGAATTGACGAGGCGGGCGTTTTGGTGCATAGAACTCAAATGCTATTTTCTCGACTACCGAGCCCCATTAATTTGATGTAACGTCGCTTGACTTCAGTGGATGGATCCTTCAAGGTCGTGCGACAGGGGCCATTGTTGAGTCATTGGACCGGCATTCGAGACACTCGGTCGACAGATGACTAAGGCCTGATAGGCCCACCAAAGAAGCACGATATCGACTCAGTCAAAGCCCAAATGGCCAGTCGACTGTGGGATCTACCTTACTCGAACGTGGGATTAAAGGCGGGCTCGGGAATCTCGAAGGGCGTGCACAACATTTATTCCTATTAATGGGGGATCGTGGCCCCATTATGGGTGGCCGTTATCACCCCAACATCTCCAATGGGACCATAAACGTCTATAAATATAGGAAAGGGTCCCAGTTCCAAGGGACGAGGTCTAAGACATAGAACCCTACTTTCTCAGCTTATACTTCTTATACATTCGAGCTTGCACCGCTAGTCTTGAGACAAAGCTCCATGGGTCGATCTCAGCTGCACCAAGCTCCCTCTCTCCCTTAAGTTCCATACTGACTTAAGCATCAGAGGGGAATTAGGTCGGAACCTAGATCCAACCCTCCTAATGAGTCCATGTGGTACAGATCGTTGGTCATTATCCAACGTGGAAGGTCGACATCGAGCTTCCCAGCTTCAAACGATCGACACAACTACCACTCGAAGGTTGATCGAAGGTCGCATCATCTCCAACTACCAACACTCGATACGGGTTCTTCCAACCAAGGGTCCCACTCCAACTGCTGACGAGGATCTGACTCAGCATCTCGAGTCTACTAGCTTGACAACTGTCTCGGTCAATTTTGGCCTTAACAGACATGAAAGTAAGGGTTCAACTAGACTAGTCCTTATGGTTTGTTGAGTCTCCTCAAGATCATAAATGACTAGTGATGAAAAATTAGAGGAATCACATGTGATGTGATCGATAAAGAGTTCGTCTACCAACTACAGAGCCGATCAATTTGTTAGTCTCTTCAAGGTTGTGAAGCTCAGGGTGGTTGGGTCCCTCTCTCACTAAATTTTAATTTTTAATGAATTTGTTCATTAATTGTGGATTTATTAAAATAGTGGGAGGATATAACTAGATAAACACATTCTATTTATATTTATTTGAACATATGCTAAGTTAAGGTGTTCTATGCTTTGCAACATGAGTCTTGAGTCTGAAATTATCCAAGAAAAGAATATGCAACTGGTAAAGACGTGAAAAGGAATATAAAACTTCGGGAGACGAAGATAAGTCTTGAGAATGCCTTAACTTCAAGGGTAATGGTTATACAAAGTGTAATTTTTTCCGTAACTTCTAATGCATGGGTATTAGATACTGGAGCGGGTTCTCACATCTGAAGAGTTTACATGATTTGAGAACAACTAGAAGTTTAAGAAATAAAGAGGTTGTCCTACAAGTTGGTAACGAAGCAAGTGTTGTTGCTGAATCTATAGGGGACATCAGACACACCTTGGCAAATGGTGCCACTTTGTTTTTGAAACGATGCTTTTACATTCCAAGTTTCCTGTGCAACATAATTTCCGTTTCGGCTTTAGCCAAAGACAGTTACACCTTTACCATTGATAAAGATGTTATGAACATTTTCTTTGATGGAAATTTGCAAGGTTTTGGAACAATGAATAATGGTGTGTACACTTTGTCTAATGATATTGTATTAAATGTTAATACAAGAAAACGTAAGGAATCAAGTTATAATGAAACCTACCTTTGGCACTGCAGACTAGGCCATATCGGATAGAAGAGACTCAGCAAGTTACATAAAGAGGGATCTTTGGGCCTTTCGAATTATGAGTCTTTTGACACTTGCGAGTATTGCCTCAAAGGTAAGATGGCCAAAACTCCCTTTGCAGGTCGTAGGGAGAGAGTTAGTGAACTCTTGGGTCTTGTACATTCCGATGTATGTGGACCCATGTCAACTTTGGCCAAAGGAGAATATTCATACTTTGTTACATTCACAGATGATCACTCAAGGTTCTGACGCGTGTTCTTGATGAAACACAAGTCTGACACTTTTGAGCGATTCAAAGATTATCGTAACGAAGTAGAAAAACAAACGGGTAAGAGTATTAAAATCCTTCGATCAGATCGAGGAGGTGAATACTTAAGCCATGATTTCCTTATATATCTAAAGGAGAATGGAATTCTCCATCAGGTCACGCCTCCATACACATTCCAATATAACGGTGTGTCGGAGAGATGGAACCGTACTCTGTTGGACATGACATGATCCATGATAAGTGAATCTGAGTTACACACCTCTCTACGGCCTACGGGGCTATGCCCTAGAAAATGCTACGCACATCTATTATCGAGTTCCATCTAAATCCATGCCTACGACACCATATGAGATATGGAATGGTAAGAAATCCAACCTTAATCATCTTAGGGTATGGGGATGTCATGCTTATGTCAAGAGGCTTAATCCAAATAAATTGGAGGATAGGTCTGTCATGTGTAGATTCATAATATACCCAAGCCATTCAATTGGGTACATTTTCTATCACCAGGAGCCACAAAAGGTTATTGTCTCCAAACATGCCACATTTTAGAAAAGGAATTTCTTGAGAAGGAATCCAGTGGAAAAGAGAAAGAATTAGATGAATCTACACATGAACATGAAATGGAACTAAATGAAGAGACAGAGTCTGATATTCCTCAACAAGTCGTAAGAAGGTCAGACAGGATTCCTCGAGCCCCTGATAGGTACTACAGGTTTTTAGTAGACGGAGGGGTCGAGGATGGCATCATACTAGATGATGATCCTGTTAGCTTTCAAGAAGCCATTCAGAATAGAGACTCTGATAAATGGCTAGATGCAATGAGATCCAAGATGGAATCCATGCACGTAAATAAGGTGTGGACCTTAGAGGACGTGCCCAAGGAAAGTGTTCTCATTGGCTGTAAATGGTTCTTCAAGAACAAGATTGGTGCAGATGGGAAGATAGAAACGTACAAGGCCGGGCTGGTTGTGAAAGGTTATCATCAGATTATAGGGATAGATTATGACGGGAATTTCTCAACAGTCGCCATGCACAAGTCTATTTGGATCGTACTCACTATTGCTGCCCATTATGACTATGAGATCTGGTAAATGGATGTAAAGACTACGTTTCTAAATGGTGATTTAGAAGAACAGATTTACATGACTCAGCCAGAAGGTTTTGAAGTCAGTGGGAGTAAAGGAAAAGCATGTAAACTGTATATGTCCATTTACGGACTCAAGCATGCATCCCGAAGTTGGAACATCCGTTTTGACAAGACAGTCAAAGAGTTTGGTTTTGTCAGAAATGAAGAGAATCCATGCATCTATAAGAAAACTAGTGAAAATTCTTAGTCATCCTCTAACTATACGTGGATGATATTCTTATAATAGGCAACAACATAGGAATGTTGAAGCCTGTTAAGGAATGGCTATCAACTAACTTCTCCATGATAGACTTGGGAGAAGCATCTTACATATTAGGTGTAAAGATCTATAGAGATATATCTAAACGGATGCTAGGTCTCTCCCAAGCCAGGTACATTGACACCGTGCTAAAACGATTTAGCATCGAAAACAGTAAGTGTGGTTTTATACCAGCCAATCATGGAATAAACCTGTCCAAGAAGATGTCTCCAAAAACTGCCTTGGAAAAGGAACGCATGGATATGATCCCATATGCTTTGGTAGTGGGATCTATCTTGTATTCTGTGATCTGTACCAGACCTGATGTCTCTTTTATACTGGGTGCAGTAAGTCGATATCAGTCTAGCCCTGGACAAGAATACTGGAAATCCGTCAAGACAATTCTTAAGTACTTGTGAAGGACTAAAGATTTGGTCTTGATTTATGGAAGTGAAGAGCTCAAGGTTGAAGGCTTCATAGATTCCAGCTTTCAGAGTGATATATATGATAGCAAATCTATCTCTGGATATGTTTTTACTCTCAACAGAGGATCGGTCAGTTGGAGAAGTTCCAAACAAGATACTGTTGCAGACTCCATGATGGAGGCCGAGTACATAGCGGCCAATGATGCGGCAAAGGAAGCTGTCTGGATGAGAAAGTTCATAAACCAGTTAGAGGTGGTGCTAGCACTTAAGGATCCAATACCTCTGTATTGCGATAATAATGCAACCATTAGTCTGGTTCAAGAATGAAGATTCCACAAGAGATCCAGACACATTTTTTGGATGTATCACATGATACAGGATATTGAGAAGAGGAAAGACATAGAACTCCTTAGAGTCTGTTCAGAAGACAACATAGCAGATCTATTCACGAAGGCACTGACACACGATCGTTTGGAAAGACTAGTGTGTAAATGCAGAATGAGATACCGAGATAATGGGCCTGAGTGCAAGTGGGAGATGTTAAGAGATGTATGCCCTCGAGGCAATTTATCTATGTAAAACATCTTGTTCATGAATTAAAGTATGCTTCCTGGTATCATTTGTCTAAGTATTTCTGCTATGATATTTTCATTAAATTACTTGGATAATTTCCTCACACTCGTAGTAAGGTCATACACGTATCTACATAGAGATCTTGATTATGAGTAGTGTTTGACCGATAGGAGCTTGTCTTAAAACATTCATGGTCATAGATGCGTCGAGAATAGGATATCGGTACATTGGATAGACGATTGTGCCTTTGTTTGCTGATCTCATAATCATTAGACCTGGCGAAGTCGGAGACGCGACATAGGTGCTCATTGGAGAATGAATCCACTGAACGACCATATAAAGAGTTTTCAAATGGTTAATATTAACTGAACTGTCATTAATAACTCTCTAGTAATGATAGTTAAGTTGGTCCTTTAAACTCAAGGTCAATGTATGAACCTTTGCGTGAACGGTGCCACTTAGATCTATGATCTAGCCTTGAGTTTTCACTCGCTGAAAGGTCTTAGGTTGGGTGACACTTGAAGTTTACGAGGTAAGTAGTGATCAAGATAGGATTCTTCTCTTCTGTTCATGGGAAGTTAGTTGCATAGGCTCAGTACAGTTCTTGGTAACAACCTTGGCCAATGTATGTTATAGGAAGTACAACATGTATATACCAAAGACCGAATGATACTGGGCAATGCTAGCTAGTGGGGTTGACAGTTTACCATACCCTAGGCTATGCAATGACATAGATAAGACGAAGGGACTAAAACTACGGTATTCATCACGAACATAGTCAGAGTGATCCCGACGATACTTTTGTCAATGGGTTAATCACGTAACTATGATGCCGAAACAAGGACGACACCTGCTGCTCGTGGTCACTGTCGTCTAGGGGTTTCAAGCCCTAACTTGTAGTAGGGTCAGGATGTAGGGTCTCACACCGAGTAGGATTTACGTCTTAGTAATATGAAGATTGTAAAGAGGAATGCATCTGATGCATTTGGAATAATTTAGCTCACAAACAAGTTATGAGATTAAACCAAGGAGTTTAGAATTGGGGACTTTACATATGATGTATAATTAATACTTGGTATTATGTTGATAATGATGCATGTGATCGAAGGGGGCTTCTTAAGAAAATCACAGGAAGAAACAGTGTTCAAATCGAAGCCCAAACGAGTCCGAAAATGCAAAAACAGCAAGAAAAGGAGCTTAGTGGGCTACAGGGTCTAACCCGTGCCTGGCGGGTCAGACCCGCCAAGGGATAGGGGTCGAACCTGCTAATGCGGGTCTGACCTGCGAGGCAGCCCGCGGGTGCTGCATGCAGGCGGCGCCTGCGTGGGGCCCGTGCACGGGCGGTGCCCAGCTTGGGCACGTGCCACGTGGCACGCACAGATCATGCCACGTGGCACGCACAGATCGTGCCACGTGGCACGATCTGCCGGAGGCGTTGCCCAGCTCCTCGTGATGCGTGTTTTCGCAGTTTTTGTGCGTTAGGCGATTTCGGAAATTGTTTTCGACATTTGAAGGGTTAAATGATATCGGAATTGAATGCAGTTTTTTCTATGCGATCGTTGTCTCGAGATATTCTATTTGGTAGTTTATTTCAAGGTCAAAACTTAGAAATAGATTTATGGTTAATTTTAAAAGTTTGGACTTCTATAAAATTAAACTTAAAAAAACCTATTTGAATAGTCCCATATTGCTCGTAGCAAAGGGGGAGGGGCCGGCTCCCGATATAAATAATGGGCGGCCCTCCTCATTGCAATTCACACCAAGTCTTCGATTCAAGAAGCTCTAAAATTTTTTGAGCACGCTCGATCTAAGACTTATAATTATTCCATCCTCTTAAAATTCTTCCAATCCTCCGTTCGAGTCCTAGCAAGACGGCGAGGAGGTTTAGATCTGATCCAAAGACTTTGACGTGGGTCGTGCTCAAGTGAAACTTTCTTCGGCGAGTGATTGGCTTGGAGGCACAGTGTTGGATCGCTTCAGGTGGACTAGTTTTAGAGGCACGGAGGCGGCTAGCTTCGAGGAGCTAAAGTTGTTGCTAAGAACGACGCTTTGTTTTCTGCGGAAGAAAAGTTCTGGGTAGGTCAATTGTATTTATGCTTTCATATATTGTTGCAGTAGTTTAGATCTATTTTCGGGGTCGGTCAGACCCACCCCAAGATAGTAGATTTTCCTGGCTAGGGTTCATGATATCCTTATGGCCTTTCATTAAAGTGTTTAATAAATTTTTCCGCTGCTATTTTATGTTTCTATTGTCCGTCCGACGTAGGATGGGCATAGATTTATGCCCCGAGGGTCCATCAAAACCCAACATGGTCAGGGAAAACTTAGTGGAAAAAACCATAGCTAATGAAAAAGAGTACAATTCTCTTTAACTCCACCTGATCTGTTCAAGCTTTAGGCTTGCAGATCTCTTAGGTATTTTACATCAAGCCTATTTACAACATTCTTAAAAAGTAAGTACAAATCACAGATATCACCATTCTTTGGCAACTACTGACTCCAAAAAAGCTCTGGAGAGGTGTGCTTTGTTTTGTCGCCTTTGATGTAGTCTCCTCAAAGTTGGGGTAAGCATGCGGTATGGTCTTCAAACTATATGGTCAGTTCCAAATCACCAGTCTTTGACCCAGTCATCAATGGGATGTGATGTACCACTGGGCGCAACCAAACATACTCTCGACTTACTGCAAGAATGGCAAGAATCTTGGAATGATAGGATGATGTGCCTTCATAGTTTACTTTACAGGCCTCTAGGAGATGGTTGTTCCACTGCAGGTAAACACATACACAGTTTATGACTTCTTATTATGGGGGTCAAACCTGTAACCTACGTCTAAAACCCCAATCAATGTGGAGGATGATCATTTTTTATAATATAATCTCAAATATATTGAACCTAGGAGGTAGCCCAGCAGATGCTTATATGCCGGTTCATTGGCGCTGGTTTAGGCACAGTACTGTATCCGACCTAATAAGTTTATAGTGAACGCTATATCGGGACGTGTATTATTAGTCAGGTAGAAAAGTACTTGATAAGGGATTCAAGACCTATAATATCCTTCCTCTCTTTCAGTTGATAGAATGGGTCTTTTTGTACATCCAGTGAACGTACTACAATAGGTGTAATCAGTGGATGACAATGATCCTTGTGTAAATTCTTCAACACACTCTGGCTGTATGAAGTCTAATGTAACAAGATTTCATCTTTTAGATAAAAAAATTTGTGAACCATAACATATCTTTATTTTTGCTTAGTTCTTTCGTATCATATTTGATAGTCAGGCTAGAACAGATATTTCGGGTTTCTCTTCAGGATATCCGATGAGATTTAAGTCGTTTACAAATATAATCTGAAATCATGTATTTTGCTATTATAAAGATGTAAAGACAACCTTTAGTAGGAATCATTGCTTTGTCAAAGGACTCACTTGGTTGTATAATATTTTATATCTCTTCAATAGAATAGACATCCCGAAGTCTATTCAGGCATTTAAGGAAGTAATGAATGTATCTTTATCAAGAAATCCATAGAGGTATGCTATCACAACATCCAATAACAACATATCCAAAATTTCATTTGCCAAATCATAAGGTATTCACAACTATAACTAGGGAATCTGATGCATGATTTAAATAAGTGAGTGATCGCTCCTTATTTTACACCTTTTTTCTGCATCTTTTCATGTCATTTCGATCGCCCATATTGCGTTTTTCACGATTATTCGACGATATCACGTTGCTTTTCACTATTTCTTGTTTTTGTCGAATTTCAGAAAATATGGAGTGATCTGGAGCAAAAATGAGATCAAGGGACTTTCACACGTGCTGGAGCATTGCCTATGGCCTTATTGGGGAGCTAGTAGCGGTAGATAATTGGTGGAAGAGGAAGAAGTTCGATAGAATCGACGAGGAGGCGAGAAGGAGAAGAAAAGAGCCCAGAAACAGCTCACTCGGCCGACCAGAGCGTTCACTCGGCCGAGTGAAGGAGTGAGTTCGGCCGAGTGAACCAGATACGTGACTGCCAATTTTCAATGTTCACTCGACCGACCAAGAAAACCCACTCGGCTGAATGGAGAAGCCCACTCACCCGAGTGGAACAGGGGTTTTCTCCCGAAAATTATCTGACTTACTGGAATTTGGAGAAGACCCACTCGGCCGAGTAAGATAGCTCACTCGACCGAATGAAGAAAGCTACTCGCCCGAGTCTGACATGGTGACAGACCCCCAATTTTCCCAGATTCTCTGTTTTCTTTGGGTTTGTCACTAGGCCGAGTGACATGTTTCACTCAGCCGAGTAGCGCAGTCCGACTGTGTCATGAATTAGGTTTTTTGGCTGCGCCAGAGGCAAATTTGTCAGGAAATTCTGGATGATTTTGACTTGTATTTAAACCTAGTTTTATTCCTAGTTTTAGGAGAGACTTGAACTTAATTTTAATGGCTATTCCCATTGTAATTCTCAGCTGGAGATCAAAGACGCGCAATTTGGTTTGTTCTTTTTGTCTAAAATTCTAGTTTTTATGAATTGTTTTCTCTCTATAATGAATTGTGATATGATCTTATTTGTTAATTCTGAGATTTCTATGATGAATTGTGAGTAGTTTCGTCGTTCTAGGGCATGGGGATGAACCCTATGGATCCGATCTTTGAATTGTGATGAATGAATTGAATTGTTGCTAGGATTGATAAAAGGTTAGGTTGTAATTGATTTATTACGGGTAGCTAGGAATCTCTATCGATTGGGGTTTGCAAGAGATTGGATCTCATTGATAGGAAGGCCTAGATATTCGATTTAGGTTTATAATCGAGATTCTTTAGATTTGGTTTGCAAGAGATTGGACCAAAACTAGGATTTTTATTGTAAATCTATACTAATATTTGTTTGCAAGATATTGGACGAATACGAACTATCATAACCTAAATCGTAGATCGAGTTTCCACGAGAGTGGGCTCGAGGTACGATTGGATGATGATTTCGATCTTCATGCTAGTGGCTTAGGTTAGGGTTTGCACGAGAGTGGGCTCTAATTTAGGTTGCTATAGACCAGCAATAGCGCGAGAGCATGAGCTTGGTTCTATATTCAGTTACGACTAGTTCACCTACATTCAAGCCTTGCAACATTGAGATTCATGATCCACAAGAATAAGTGACGATCCGTAGTGGGGATTCCCTATCCCTAGACGCTTTTATTATATTGAATTCTATTTGTTATTCGAATGACTGTGACACCATTATTATCCAAACCATTCCATTCTACTATTAATAGCTAGGTGATCAAGGTAGAGTACTGTCATTTGTCCTCTCTGTGTTCGATACCCACTCGCCACTACACCATACGCTTGCGGTAAGACTACAATCATTTCCCGGGTGTATATCCGGGGACCGATCAAGTTTTTGGCACCGTTGCAGGGGAGGCGATAGTATTGTATTTTCTTTACTTAGCTATTTCTTTTTATTTTTACTTTCACTCTTTTATTCCTCTATTGTGCTAACAATTCTATCAAGACTCTCTTTTTCTGTGCATGTACACGAGATCGAAGGCACACCAAGAAGACATATTATTTGATCCTGAGATCAAGCATACGTCACGAAGGCTTAGAACTGAGAGGAGACTTGCTATAGAGGAAAATCATATGGTCGCGCCAGAAACATCAGAGGAGCTAGCAGCGCGTATGGCTAGGCTTGTCTCCATCCGAGATAGGCTTCGGCCCAAGACCACTTCTACCACCTCTTCTATTGTCATGCCAGAGTTGGCTGCCGACAAGAACTTCGAGCTTAAAACCGGACTTGTAGTGTTGATGCAACAAGACCCATTTCATGGGAACTCACAAGAAAACCCACACTACCATCTTCAATTGTTCTTGTCTAAGTGCGCCACTTTCCAGATGCCTGGCGTGCCGGCCGACGCTATTCGATTGTGCCTCTTCCTATTTACTCTTCGAGACAAGGCATTGTATTGGTTGAGAACGCACGCCAAGGGGATCTTCACTACTTGGGATGAGCTAGCAAGTGCATTTGTCAACAAGTTTTACCCGCCATCCAAGACTATCAAGATACGAAGCGCACTCATGTCCTTCAAGCATGGACCTCAAGAAACTTTATATGAGGCAATGGAGCGTTTCAAGGATTTCCAACACCAATGCCCCCATCTAGTATTGAGCCATGGAGCTTGTGCATAGCTTTTATAACGGATTGCAACCAAGTACGAAGCAAATAATTGATGCAACCGTAAATGGAGCTATCTTGTCGAAGACACCGGACGATGCTAAGGCTTTACTTGAGGAGATGGCCTCGAAAAATCAACAGTGGGCCGACGAGAGGGGACATTCTTCGTCATCCTTGAAGCCGGCAAGTATTTATGAGGCAAAGGGTGTGGCAGAGCTCTCTTCAAAGTTTGATTCCCTTCACAAGGTCGTGGAGAGACTAGAAAAGTTGGTTAGTGAACCGCATGGAGACCCCACCGTTTCTACACCAGGAGGAAGCATGAGCGACTGGCAAGATCAAGCCTATGTTATGTTTGTTGGAGGGGAGCAAGGAGACGGAGCCATAGAGCAAGCTCAGTACGTTGCTGGAAGTAACGGTTATTGGATGAACCCGGCTACAAGGGGTCACCCCGGATTTTTGTACGCAAACAAAGATGGAGCCTTGAATCTACCACCGCAACAAACACAAGCTCGGCCTCCACAACAACCGTAATATCAACCAAGAGGACCCCAACAACAAAACTTCCCACCAAGGCAACAAGCGGGGCCTTATAGACCCCCGGGGTATAGCCAAGGATGGAGGGCACCTAATCCACCACAAGCACCGTCGAGGTCGGATCATGAAGCAAGGGTTGAAGAATTCATGGCCGAATAAAAGAAGATAAATACAAGATTGACGGCCCAACAAGATTCCCTCAACACCGTCGTGGCACAATTATCGGAGCAACTTGCATTGCTCAATAAGAACACTCAACAATTGCCGGCTCAACCGGAACAAAACCCACAGAGCAATACCTGCCACATCAATGCAGTTGTGGCGGTAACTACAAGAGGTAGAAAGGACACTACCCCCGCCATGATTCAAACCAAGGAGCCGGGGGAAGACATTTCGGATGACAAGGAGCCAGACAATGAAGAGGAGGGCTCAAAAGAGCCAAATAACGGTGAAAAATTTGAAATTGAGAAGCCACGTGAGGAGCACACTTATATGCCACCGGTACCCTTCCCACAACGGTTGGCAAAAGCAAAGATTGAGAAGCGGCTCGCCAAATTTCTGGAGTATTTGCGAGGTGTGAGCTTGAATATTCCATTCTTGGATGCGATTGTCGAAATCCCATACTATTCTAAGTTTCTAAAAGATTTGATTGCGAAAAAGAAGCGGAAGGAAAGGATCATGCTCGCTGAGCAAGGCACGTGGTTTACTCGGAAGGAGAAGGCACCGACAAAGTTTAAAGATCCCGGTAGTTTCTGAATTCCTTGCACGCTTGGATGAGTCCCACTTCAAAAGGCTTTGGTAGATTTGGGAGCAAGCGTGAGCCTCATGCCCCTTACGATGTTTAGGAAATTAAATATGGGGACCGACCTAAAGGCGACAGACATGAAGATATAACTCGCAGACGATTGGATCACTAGGCGGTGGGGATTACGGAAAACATACCACTCAAGTACCTGGCGGAATTTGCTTGCCGTGCGACTTCATGGTGATGGATATTAAGGAGGAGGGTGATACGTCGCTGATTCTTGGACGCCCCTTCTCGGCCACCGTCGGAGTGATTGTTGATGTGAGGGAAGGAACCTTGTCCTTGAACGTCAGAAATATTGAAGTTGAGCTCCATATTCCGAAGGCAATGAAGCATATGCCTTGGCAAGAGGACGTGGATTATGTGGACCTCCTCGACGAGGTAATTAACGATGCCATGCCATATGCCATCGGATCCAAACACGATGACAGCCTAGAAGAGGGCCAATCTTCTAAAGAAGGCGAGATGATGGGAGACACGCCGGACCCTCTTACGGATGAGGAGAAGGACGACGCTGATGTTGTCGTCAAGATTAGAGAGCTATGCAAGCTCTCTGCGGCGAAGCATATGAAGAAAGCTCCACCGGAAAGTGGAGAAAAAAATAGAGAGTTGAAGATGAAAAATCAGAAAATCAGAAAGTGGAAAAAAAACAGAAAGTTGGAGCTGAAAAATAGCAGCCCACTCGGCCGAGTGAACTTTTCATTCGGCCGAGTGAAGACCCTGCTCGGCCGAGCAGAGTACTGATAAGGGAAGATTCGAAAAACCCCTCTCTGTTATTTATATGCCACTTGGCCAAGTGACTTTGTCACTCGTCCGAGTGAATCAGACACTTTCAGCACTTAAACAGCTCTGAGTGGCCTTGCCACTCGGGCGAGTGACTTTGGTCTACTCGCCCGAGTGGGAGGTGATACTCGCCCGAGTCGGTAATGTTAAGGAAAATTTTGAAAATTTAAAAATCTAAGCCACTCGGGTGAGCAGTCACGCCACTCGGTCCAGTGAGCTACACTATAACTTAACAGCTCGCGGCTTAATTCCCCATAATCCCAAAAATTCCCAATTCACTGCCCGAGCCTCCGACTTCTCCCCCAAATCGCCCGAACCGCTTCTCCCTTCGCCCGAGCTGCACAGACCCGTGTCTGAGTCGGTGACCCCGTGCTGCCGTCCCCGCCCTCCGACCGTCGCCAGCGCAGCCCCCTTAGCCGCTGATCATCCCCCATTTCGCCCAATTTTCCCCGTTTCTCCATTTCTCCATTTCGTAAGCCCCACTCAGCCCCAAATCGAAATCAAACTTTATATATATCTATTACTCTTGATTTTACCCCAAATTAATTGATATTCATTGCTAATTTGATAATTTGTGTTTCAGGCTAGCTTGGGAGAGAATCAGGGGCAGATTTGGAGCTTCTCGGAGGAGGTGTTTCTTCGCTCACTTCCACCGCTTGCACTCGCGTCGTGTTTGGATACATTCGCTCCTTTTATATAGCACTTTGCATTGGGTAGGCACGTTTCACGGCTCATATGCCACCACGCACTAGGTCACGCTCGTGGGTGCCCGCTTCCAAGCGGAAGAGGACCAGCGATCCTAGCCCCTCTTCCGCTCAGGCGGATTCCCTGCCACCTAGCCCGCCACCACCCACACTTCCACCTCCTACCGCACCCATTCCACCACCGACACAGGTCGTCCCCGCTTTTGACACAATGGGGATCACTTTTCGCGACGACGCACAGCGTGTCCAATTTAAGAGACTCTCCCATCGTTCGATCGTGCCCTCTAGGTTCGCGCACATTGCAGAATTTGAGCGCCTAGGGATATTCGAGGGCCTACTCTAGTTGTATGACAACGTGGGGTGGCGTGATTTTTTGTTGGTGTCGGTGGACACCTACGTCCGACCAATGCTCGAGGTCCTTAGTTCCATTCGTAGGACTCCTGGGGGTTGCTCATTTCGATTGATCGATCGTGATTGCGAGGTTATCCTCGACATGCTCCGAGCCTATTTTCACTGCCCCCCCGTCCCGAGCCCTGACCAAGCCTATAGTCCCACGCACATCCCCCCACCGTCATTTGATACTCACGCCTTCTGGACACTCATCACAGGATCACCTTTAGCCTTTGACCCCAGTCGGGCCAAGGCCTCCGCTATTCTCCACCCATGCCTTCGCATTGCACAGCGCCTTATGGCGACCACTTTCCTAGCGAGGTATGAGCTGGGGACGATGTCGACGTCTAAGGTTTATATGCTCTACGCGATGACTCGAGCGAGGGCCTTCGAGGTAGGTGGAGACGTCTTACTCCCCGCAGTTTAGATTGACATAGCCTGTTGGTACTTAGACCGCATCAATATCTCTGTCGGCGCTAGGATGCATATCTGTTGCAGCGGTCTGATTACTCTTCTGGCTCCCTTGTGCAGAGTAGACCTCCCAGCTGGTTTGCTACGACCCCCGGGCCCCACTTCCCTTTTTATTGATGTTATGGCCCGCATGAGGATTTTGCATCCTCATGGTCAACACCACTGGGTATGGCTGCACGGTGTTAAGTATTGGTGTTTCATACCAATCTTATTTTGATGATGATCACAACATTATGTTGTTGCTAATGACTCTCATGTTTTAGTCTCTCAGTTTTATTTCAAGAATATCTTTCTTGGAGACTAATCATTTGGTGTAAGGATGGACATCAAGTGGAGAAGGGCCAAAGCTTGGACTCATGATGTGCCAAAGCTTGGAGATGATGGAGAGCAACCAAGGCATCAAGATTGAAGACTTAGACTCTTTGGAAAGCATTGTAATCCATGTAATATTTAATTTATTTATTTCTCTCTCTTTTGAGTCTAGGTTAATGTAATGCCTTGTTAGATGGTTTACTTATCATGCATATGCATTTTACCATCTTAGTGAGCCTTAGGATTATCATAGAATCCAACCATATAGGTTCATCTAGTCCAAAGACTCATTTGGAGTCTATGGCTTTCCATCAGTCGCCTGTTGAGGGAAACACAGTCGATTGGGTGATTTCCAGTCGCATGTAGATCCTTCTACAGTCGCCTGATTTGCACAAATCAAGTCAACATTTCAATTGACTCAAACTTGAGCTTTACGCATAGTCGTCTGTCGATCAGTTTACAGTCGCATGTATATTTATAGTCGCCTGGGAATTGGCCAACAGTCGTCTGTCTAGCCTAAGTGCAATCTCTGCATCTCTCTGTTTTTTCTCCATCTTACACAGCAGATGACTGATGAAGAATGTACAGTCGCCTGACTATTTGACAGTCGACTGTAGTATTAACATCAGTCGCATGTATGGTCTTCTGGAGAAAGAGTGCAGCTCTCTGTTTCGATCCATCCCCTACAGCAGTCGTCTGCTGAAGGATTAACAAGCGCATGTCCTGTTCACAGTCGGCTGTATCGACTTCATCTGTCGACTGTCCTGACTCAGATTATAGCCGTTGGATATTTTCTAGCCGTTGATCAGTCGACTGTCTTTTGATCATCAGTCGACTATTCCTGTCGTTTTCACCCAGTTTCTAGCTGTTGCAAAATTGATTCTTTGGCTGTTTCATTGGGTTTTGGGGCTTGATATGGGGTTCGTATATATATGAGTGTGCTGCTATCTCTTAACACTTCTTGATTGAGGTTGATTCTTCTTGATACACTTGAATATCTCAAGAGATCCATAAGCAAGTCTCAAGCTCCCTCATTTCCCTCTATTGAGCATTCATTCCTCTTCATGCATTGAAGTTCAGCTCAAGGGAAATCATCCAAGTGCTCTCAAGCATATCTCAACACTTGGAGATCCTCTTCCATGTCTTGCATCCATTCATGAGTAAGCATCTCAAGGCATAGGTAAGAGTATTTACTTTACTTGGTGTAATTGTTTCTCTAATTCTCTTTGTGGGAATTAGTCTTTCTCTATTTGTGGGAGGTTGTCTCTTTGTGGAACTTAGGATATTCTCTTGTTGAGTATTGATTTCCCGGATTTGGTTTTGGATGATGAGCAAACATAAATATCGTGTACTAACTCTTTGTGAGCGCAGTTATGGAGATCGTCGCCAAAATACTATGTACATCAAAAGCGACGTCTCAAGACTTCTCAATACGTGTGATCGTGTGCCTGAAGCTTCGTTGAAGCTCAAGGAGTATTATTGAAGTCAAAAGTGAAGATTGAAGCTTTGAAGACGATTCGTCATGTTTAATTTAATGTCTTCTAGCTTTATAGAATAGAATGTTAAGCCTTGAGTAGGACTTACATTATAATCTTCATTTCGCTCATATCTTAGAGCTAGGATTATCTTAGAAGCCATTAGAAACTTTCCCGAAGCCTATCGCTTCTTCCCTCGGCTTCTAATGCATGTTAGTTGGTTCAAGTAGAAGAACCAATCGACTAGATGACGATCTAGTCGGTCGGCAATTCCTCTTGAACCGACTAGATGTCCTTGCTCAATTCAGCCTGGCACTGTTGATCAATTAGTCGGTCAAAGAAGGTTAACCGACCGACTAGATGACGATCTAGTCGGTTAGGAATCCTTCTCAGACCGACTGGTTATCATTGCCTCATTTCAGCCTGAGCTACTGTTCCGAGTTAGTCAGTCTAAGAACAATTGTCGACAGACTAGTTGTGAAACTAGTCGGTTGGAATTTGTTCTCAGATCGACTAGTTCAACTTGATTTCAGACTATTCTATTTCATCTGTTAGTCGGTCAAAGAACACTCACCGACCGACTAGTTGTGAAACTAGTCGGTTGGCAAGTCTTCTTAGACTGACTAGTTCTTTATGTCTGAACTTCTTCTTTTGACTGTTCTCCAGTTAGTCGGTGCATGTTGAATCACCGACCGACTAGTTGAGAAACTATTCGGTCAGTGATTCTTCTTTGACTGACTAGTCTGCTTCAGAATAGAGCCGTTGGAGCATTAATTGCCACGATTTTTCCTCTCTCTTTCCTCTATCCTATATATACTTGGAGGGGTTCTTTCATAGGATCCAAGGCTGATATTTCAGAGGTTTAGAGAAATCAAAGAGGAGCCATTCAACTCTATTTCCAAGCTCTCTCTTCCAACAAGAATCTCTCCCTCACTCTTATTTCAAAAGAGAGATTCATTGATTGTGAGCCTTCCAAGCTAAGAGCTTGATCCAAGACATCAACCTCACCCCTAGCCACCTATTGCTGTCCATCTTGGTGGAGCTAGGGCTTGGTGTCTTCTTCTTCCTCAAAATCCATTCTTGCCCTAATTTGGTAAGTATACTCAAGGCATAGGATTTTTTGGTAAGTGTTTCATCATTTCATTTACTTTGTTATTTGAATTTGTCTCTCGGTTGTGAGAGAGGGTGTGATCCCGGGTTGTGGGAGTCACATGTCTTTTGTGTATGATTTGGTCTTGTAGAGGTTTTTCTACAAGAATTTCATAGTGCAAAATCTTGGGTTAGTGGTTTCTAACTCAAGTATCCGGAGAGGATCTGGGTGGTTGGGACGTAGGATCACCGGTAACAAGTCGGGGAGACTTGGGTGGATCCGAACCCGTTACATCAATTGTTTGCATTGTCTATTTCTTGTTGATTGTAGTCTATTCCTCATTGGTGTTTGTGTCTTGCACAATAATTAGGAATAACTCTCTTGATTATTTAAAAGTACTATTCACCCCCCCTCTAGTACGTGTGCAGTAGCTTCACAGGGCACTACATCTCTTTGTGGGAATAACTCTCTTTGTGGGAGTTTTAGTGTCCTAGTGTAGGGCTAACCCTAATTATATGAGTGGAAGTTAGTGATTCTCTGTGTGGGAGTCTTGATCCTCGTGTAGGATTGGTTGGGTCCTTGTGTAGGGCATAAATCCTCTTTGTGGGGTATCTCCTTGTGAGATTTGTATTCACTTCTCTGTGTGGGAATATAGTGAATATTGGTGTGGCTGGACGCACCCAAGTTTGGGGAACCAGGGTAAAACTTTATGTTTGCGTTTGGATTGATTGTGCCTTTTAATTCCTCTTGCATTTATAATTCCGCATTTGCAAGTTTAATTTTAATTGGACAATTTTATTGCCATTACACTATTCACTCCCCCTCTAGTGTGTGTGGTTAGTATTGCACGGGTAAGGCGATCCTTACAATTGGTATCAGAGCGAGGTTATAGCATACTGCAACAATGGCATTCAACGCCTCATCCGCGTCTCATGAAGAAGGTCACTCAACCGTTCGACCCCCGCTCTTCAACGAAACCAACTACCCAAGTTAGAAGATCAGAATGATGATCTACATGGAGGGTCAAGACCTATGGGACATCACTGAGGTGCCATTTGAGAAGCCCACTACACCCGCGGCTTCTAGGACAAAGGCGGAGAAGGACTCGATCAAGTTCAATGCGAGGGCTATGAACGCACTACATTGCAATCTCTCAGCAAATGAGTTCAACCGCATCTCCATGTGCAAAACGGCCAACGATATTTGGCATACCTTGGAGATTTGTCATGAAGGGACTACGAAGGTAAAGAAATCTAAACAAACTGTGTTTAGATCTAAATATGAAATGTTTAAGATGCAGGAAGGCGAAAGCATTTCAGAGATATTCACAAGGTTCACTGATATCGTGAACGCTTTAAAGGGACTTGGGAAGATGATTTCCTAATAGGATCGTGTAGAGAAGATCCTTGACTCTCTCTCACCTCGTTGGGAGTCAAAGGCCAACTGAATTTTGGAGTCATATGACACGTCCAATTACACTGTTGAGGAGTGCATTGGTAATCACATGGCGTATAAAGTGAAGCTTCAACACAAGAAGGAGATTCCACCATCGAAGCCCGAGAAGCCGGAGAAGCAAAATGGGGTTGCATTCCATGCCAAGGAGGAGCCAATCAAGTGGAGGAGGAAATTCCATCGACTTGATTGTGTGTGTTTGGTTACCTAATGTTGTTGTGTGTGGAGGAAATTCCATTGGGTTTGGTTACCTAATGTTTAGGTTCCTCACACATATGCATATTGCATGGTATTGTGCTTCAATGTTTATTTTAAGCATACCCATTGATTGTGTGTGTTTCATGATTTTGAAAATATTTTCAAATTTAGTTCTTTTCATGAAAATAGGGACCTTGGGGTTTATTGACATGCATGCATTTTTGATCCATGTGTATGTCAATGGGGGAGTTAATATGTTATATGTTTAAATTATTTTAAGACATATTTTAACTCTCATTTCGGGGTTGTTTGAGATCATTATTCACATTTGGTTGTTTTTGATCTCAAACCAAACCTCTTGTTTATTGCCAACATGTTTCATGGTATATTTGTTTTGGCAATATCCTTGTGTATCATTGAAGCTTGATTTTTTCCATATCTATTGCTTTGATACATTTAAGGCCCATTGCTCCATTATTTGTATAATTGGTATTAGATCCTATAAGTCAAAAATTGACCATTTCTATGATCTAGGGAGAGCATGTGATAGTGAATTGATACCCACTAAAATTTTCAATTTGGTATCATACATATCTTTCTTTTCTTGCATATTGTCACATCTTGGTTAAGATGACAAAGGGGGATATATTTGATGCCCACCTTTTTGACGATGTGAAGGGGGATAGATATATGCATTATGTAAATATATATCATATAGGGGAGAGATATATACATATGCATATGGGGAGAGATTTATGTGATTGTATAACCATTCATGTTTGCATGATATTGAGCTTTTCTATTGGTCCATACAATACATGCCTATTATATGTCACCTTGATTTTAGTTGGCATTATGAGTATTTACCATTGTGTAGCTCATTGTTTATTTGGTGCATATAAGTAGGGGGAGCTCATTAGCATTGTGCTTTAATACTTTGTATTTTACATAATGTGTGTCATCATCAAAAGGGGGAGATTGTTGAGTATTGGTGTTTTATACCAATCTTATTTTGATGATGATCACAACATTATGTTGTTGCTAATGACTCTCATGTTTTAGTCTCTCAGTTTTATTTCAAGAATATCTTTCTTGGAGACTAATCACTTGGTGTAAGGATGGACATCAAGTGGAGAAGGGCCAAAGCTTGGACTCAAGACGTGCCAAAGCTTGGAGATGATGGAGAGCAATCAAGGCATCAAGATTGAAGACTTAGACTCTTTGGAAAGCATTGTAATCCATGTAATATTTACTATATTGCTTTCTCTCTCTTTTGAGTCTAGGTTAATGTAATGCCTTGTTAGATGGTTTACTTATCATGCATATGCATTTTACCATCTTAGTGAGCCTTAGGATTATGATAGAATCCAACCCTATAGGTTCATCTAGTCCAAAGACTCATTTGGAGTCTCTGGCTTTCCATTAGTCGCATGTTGAGGGAAACACAGTCGACTGGGTGATTTCCAGTCGCCTGTAGATCCTTCTACAGTCGCCTAATTTTCACAGCTCAAGTCAACATTTCAATTGACTCAAACTTGAGCTTTACGCACAGTCGTCTGTCGATCAGTTTACAGTCGCCTGTATATTTACAGTCGACTGGGAATTGGCCAACAGTCGCCTGTCTAGCCTAAGTGCAATCTCTGCTTCTCTCTGTTTTTTCTCCATCTTATACAGCAGACGACTGATGAAGAATGTACAGTCGCCTGACTATTTGACAGTCGACTGTAGTATTAACATCAGTCGCCTATATGGTCTTCTGGAGAAAGAGTACAGCTCTCTGTTTCGATCCATCCCCTGCAGCAGTCGTCTGTTGAAGGATTAACAGGCGCATGTCTTGTTCACAGTCGACTATATCGACTTCAACAGTTGACTGCCCTGGCTCAGATTATAGCCGTTGGATATTTTCTAGCCGTTGATCAGTCGACTGTCTTTTGATCATCAGTCGACTGTTCCTGTCGTTTTCACCCAGTTTCTAGCCGATGCAGAATTGATTCTTTGGCTGTTTCTTTGGGTTTTGGGGCATGATATGGGGTTCCTATATATATGAGTGTGCTGCCATCTCTTAACACTTCTCGATTGAGGTTGATTCTTCTTGATACATTTGAGTATCTCAAGAGATCCATAAGCAAGTCTCAAGCTCCCTCATTTCCCTCTATTGAGCATTCATTCCTCTTCATGCATTGAAGTTCAGCTCAAGGGAAATCATCCAAGTGCTCTCAAGCATATCTCAACACTTGGAGATCCTCTTCCATGCCTTGCATCTATTCATGAGTAAGCATCTCAAGGCATAGGTAAGAGTATTTACTTTACTTGGTGTAATTGTTTCTCTAATTCTCTTTGCGGAAATTAGTCTTTCTCTCTTTGTAGGAGGTTGAATCTTTGTGGGACTTAAGATATTCTCTTTGTGGAAACAACTCTATTTGTGGAAGTTTCAGTGTCCTAGTGTAGGGATAACCCTAATTCTCTGATTGGGAGTTAGTGATTCTTTATGTGGGAGTCTTGATCCTCGTGTAGGATTGGTTGGGTCCTTGTGTAGGGCATAAATCCTCTTTGTGGGGTATCTCCTTGTAAGATTTGTATTCACTTCTCTGTGTGGGAATATAGTGAATATTGGTGTGGCTGGACACACCCAAATTTGGGGAACCAGGATAAAACTTTGTGTTTGCTTTTGGATTGATTGTGCCTTTTAATTCCTCTCGCATTTATAATTCCGCATTTGCAAGTTTAATTTTAATTGGACAATTTTATTGACATTACACTATTCACCCGCCCTAGTGTGTGTTGTTAGTATTGCAAGGGTAAGGCGATCCTTACACACGGTCCTTTTGGCACAAATTACATGGTTCTCCTAAGCCCCGCTTGGACCCATATTGAACCCGCAGGAGGGGTGTGTATTCCAGCGATGGACGTCCTCATTCCAGCTGCGTACGTGCTAGAGCCTAAGGGCGCTCAGCAGGAGCCCCTCCTTCCATCTCTGGACCCAGAGATCCCTCAGCCTGCACCTGATTTGTCTGCTCCTCCCGACACCTCTGTCCACACTTCTGTCAGTGTCGGAAGTACACTTGCTAAGTCCACCAACACCACCAATGTACCGTTGGCCGTTGATCCTATTTTTTCTGTGAGTTATGAGAGTGCCCCCACCACTATTCTTGAGAGAGGTGAGCCTTCTTTCGTTTTCGCAGCCGAGAACCTGTCCACTCTACATTTCTCGACCCCTGGGGAGTCATTTCCTGTAGATCTCACGACCTCCCCAGGCATCGACACTACCGTCTCTGCTACCGATGTCTTCACCAAGAGTGTCGTGACGTTTGTCCCCATTTCTGTGTCAACGACCTCTCCACCCTTCTCGCCCTCTGCCACCGCTTCATCCTCTACCGCTGCTCAAACTTCTGCGAGCATTCCTGCGTCTCGGCCTCTCACAGAGGCTGAGCGTATTTTTGTGAGCACTGCACCACAGCCCCACCTGGTAGTTGCACCTGTTATCTACGGTGCCGTGCTAGGCAGCCCTGATCCCCACATGTTCGTCCCTCTGCCCCTCCTCCCCCCGACACCCTAGTTCAGCACCTGCGTGCTCTAAAGGGGGCTGTTAGTGGGCTCAGAGGAGATTCTAGGGCCCTCTCCACTACCGTTAGTGCTATGCAGTCTCGTACCGCTCTACTCCCTGGTATTCAGGCTAGCCTGAACCAGATTCTTGCACGACTGTCACAGCCTCCTCAGCCTGCCGCTCCACGTCCCACTTCACAGTAGCCACCTCCTCCACCACAGGACGGTGCTGGTGCTCCACCACCTGCCTAGGCATACACTCGTTGCCTCCCATATTTTTGACCGCTGCTATGATTGATATCATCTTTTCTTCTGATTTTGCACCCCTCCTCCACACACATTTTGATCACTTTTGGTTCATAGTTGTCTATATCATCTTGGGAGTGAGGAGGTATTTTTGGGCCAGTTATATTGCACCATCTTGATCTCTGCATGCATCATTTGCATTTCCATCTCATTTTCATTCATTTTCATACTTTATCATGTATGCATCCTCACCCACCACACCCATATTATATTTCTCCGTGTGCCACACTTAGCACATTGAGGACATTGTGCACTTTAGCTTGGGGGAGTGAGCGTCTCACGCACTTTTCATTTTCTTCATTTCTATTTTCATTTTTCCACCTTTCTTTATTTTACACTTGTTTTCACCCATTTTTTCATTTTTTACCTCATGCATCACGTTTTCTTACTTTTTGTGTGCTGCATATGTATAGTTCTTATTTTTCTTTTATCCTTATTTCTTTTATCATTTTTGCTAGAGATGAATTTTCTGTGATGACGACGACGTGGAATTAGCTTATCTCTATATGCATATTATCTTGTCATGCCATCGTTTTTATTTCAGATATCATATGCTATACTTTGTTATGCATTCGAGATAGTAACATGCACCTTCATTATATGAATATGAATGAAATTCTACTATTAGCTGAGTCTAATGATTTATATTGTATACTTTTCATAGAAAACACACCAAGCTTCACGCATCGATTGCCTATATTTGGAGTACTGCTTTGTTGTCTGATGTTACTTCCTTTTGCATGAAAATTGTACGCTTGACTTTCAGGTTGATTGAATGTATGCCATTTTGATATGACTGGATTAGTTTACTTTCTGAAATCAAACTGAATAGATTACATTACTCTGCTGAAAGTTGTCGTGCACATTCTAAAGAGTGAACTGAGCGTTGCATATTTTTCTTTCTCCACATATCTTGAACATCATTTCTATACTTATAATCATTGGTGAATCTCCCTTTAGCAAATCTTATATTGGCATCTTACCCCTGCTGTAAATTCCATGCTCTAACACCCCAAAATCAAAAAGAAAAAAATACATGTATATCTCTCTATCTTTTGATTTGGGATTGTTATTGTGTATATGAAAAAAAAGAAAAAAGAAAAAAAGAGAGAGAGAAAAAAAGAAAAAAGAAGTTTATACACAATCCCATTTCTTTCTTTCTTTCTTCCCTCTTTTATTTTTATTTTTCTTGGAGCTTCAAAAATGGGGAATAGTCTTATTGTTCTATTTGATGCCACCACGCTTATAGATAAGCTTGGAGGAGAGGATCTGATGATGTATGAGAGAGTGACTACTTGTCTGTGCATGACAACCTAAGCTAGATAATTTTCTATACTCGGGAAGATTCCTAAAAGTGTTACAAAGTCCACGAATTGAAATTTGGCATGCATTTCATGAAGACCACTCCTTTCTATTCTTATTGCTCCATATTGTGTGATACCTCTTATAATCCAAATAGAAAGCGATCAATTGAAAAGTGTGCAATTTATGATTATGTATATTACTTTAGATGCCTCAAACGATCCTAATTCTAGAATAATTTCGTGTTTCATATCGTTTTGATATTCTTGGGTTTCTATATCGAATGCACACATATATATGATCATGATATCGAGATAAAAATGTTTGGCATGTGTTTATTCGTCATATCTTATTTGAGTAAGCATCTCCACGCTCTGAGAAAATGATCTAGCACCTCTCTCTTCGTTTTCTTTTCTATTTCTTTTTCCTTTTTTCCTTTTTCTTATTTTTTCCCGCCGGGTTAGCCTTTTTACTCATCTTCCTCGAGGACGAGTAAGAGGTAAGCTTGTGGGATTTTGATCGCTCCTTATTTTACACCTTTTTCTGTATGTTTTCATGTCATTTTGATCGCCCATATTACGTTTTTCACGATTATTCGACGATATCGCGTTGCTTTTCACTATTTCTTGTTTTTGTCGAATTTCAAGAAATATGGAGTGATCTGGAGCAAAAATGAGATCAAGGGACTTTCACACGCGTGGAGTGTTGCCCACGGCCTTATTGGGGAGCTAGTAGTGCTAGATGATGGGCGAAAGAGGAAGAAGTACGATAGAATCAACGAGGAGGCGAGAAGGAGAAGAAAAGAGCCCAGAAACAACTCACTCAGCCGGCCAGAGCGTTCACTCGGCCGAGTGAAGGAGTGCGTTCGACCGAGTGAAATGGATGCATGACTGCCAATTATCAATGTTCACTCGATCGACCAAGAAAACCCACTCGGCCGAATGGAGAAGCCCACTCGCCCGAGTGGAACAGTGTTTTTCTACCGAAAATCTTTTGACTTACTGGAATTTGGAGAAGACACACTCGGCCGAGTAAGACAACTCACTCGACCGAAGGAAGAAAGCTACTCTCTCGAGTCTGACAGGGTGACAGACCCCCAATTTTCCCAGATTCTCTATTTTCTTTGGGTTTGTCACTCGGCCGAGTGACATGTTTCACTCGGTCGAGTAGTGCAGTCCGACTGTGTCGTGTATTAGGTTTTTTGGCTGCACCAGGGACAAATATGTCAGGAAATTCTGGACGATTTTGACTTGTATTTAAACCTAGTTTTATTCCTAGTTTTAGGAGAGACTTGAACTTAATTTTGACGACTATTCCCATTGTAATTCTCAGCTGGAGATCAAAGACGTGCAATTTGGTTTGTTCTTTTTGTCTAAAATTCTAGTTTTTATGAATTGTTTTCTCTCTATAATGAATTGTGCTATGATCTTATTTGTTAATTCTGAGATTTCTATGATGAATTATGAGTAGTTTCGTCGTTTTAGGGCATAGGGATGAACCTTATGGATCCGATCTTTGAATTGTGATGAATGAATTGAATTGTTGCTAGGATTGATAAAAGTTTAGGTTGTGATTGATTTATTACGAGTAGCTAGGAATCTCTATTGGGGTTTGCAAGAGATTGGATCTCAATCGATGGGAAGGCCTAGATATTCGATTTAGGTTTATAATCGAGATTCTCTAGATTTGGTTTGCAAGAGATTGGACCAAAGCTAGGATTTTTTTATAAATCTATACTAATATTCGTTTGCAAGAGATTGGACGAATACGAACTATCATAACCTAGATCGTAGCTTGAGTTTGCACGAGAGTGGGCTCAAGGTGCGATTGGACGATGATGTCGATCTTCATGCTAGTGGCTTAGGTTAGGGTTTGCACGAGAGTGGGCTCTAATTTAGGTTGCTATAGACCGACAATAGCACGAGAGTGTCAGCTTGGTTCTATATTCAGTTTCGACTAGTTCACCTACATTCAACCCTTGCAACATTGAGATTCATGATCCATAAGGATAAGTGACGATCCGTAGTGGGGATTCCCTATCCCTAGGCGCTATTATTATATTGAATTCTATTTGTTATTCGAACGAATGTGACACCATTATTATCCAAACCATTCCATTCTGCTATCAATAGCTAGGTGATCAAGGTAGAGTACTGTCATTTATCCTCCATGTGTTCGATACCCGCTAGCCACTACACTGTGCGCTTGCGGTAAGACTACAATCGTTTCTCGGGTGTATATCCGGGGGCCGATCAGTGAGTCAAGCTCATCTTACTTATTTATTCTCTAGTTCCAACAAAAACAACCTTGAGCTATATGTTGTATCTTATAGCATACGATTTTATGCTTATATTTATCCATATTCAAGAATGTCAATACTAGCTAAAGTATTAGCAGCAGTGATGTGTGGTTTAACAATTTTCTTATTGCCAGTAATTATGTCTGATAACTGTTGACCAGTTTTCTTAAATATGGAGGATTTTCAGGATCACATTATCACATTTTATAATTCTTGGATCATAGATTTTTATATTTGTTTTTGTTATTTTAAATGGTCAGTGGAGCTTCATGCTTCAATCGAGTTAAGCCTAGTGTTGGGAATGTGGACACATCAACACACAGTCTTCGAGACGTGTTTTTAACACCTTCCCTGTTTGGGATGCAATGTATCTATGTATCGAGGATGAATCAAACCTGATATATATTCCAATATAGCATTGAGGTCTTAATTTTATTTTCTGTGGTGATGCTATAGAGATTTTGTAGTGCATCCAAACATCTTGAAATAGGAGATCGATGTTGCACCATATATTAATTGCATCAGAGGGTAACTCTGACACCTTCAAGGCATAAGATGAATCAACGATGCTTAAATAGCATGTCCCTATGCATTGACCAATGACTAAAATTTTATTAACAACAGATGAGTAATCCATTGGAGTCGTTTTAATAATCGACTCATCCAACTCATTTTGGGTGTGAACACGAGCATCAGTGTATTCAATTTAATTTTCCAGTATTATCCAATGTAGCTGTAATTTATTAATTTGTCTCCATAAAAATCCCTCAAATATTCTCAAGAAACTCATAAGTTTCATTATTGCATGTTTAGTGGAGATAGTTTCATAAATATATCTCCTTAAATTATTTCAATAAAGCTTTGAGATTCATTGTCCACTTTTAGTGGAGATGATTTCGTAATTAATTTTCCTAATAATAAAGGGGCATGGAAACCCATCCCTATTGAAGAATCTTTAGGTTCTTTAGATTCTGTCCATAGGATTAGGACATGATCCGGTGCATCATCACCGATCCAGGGTGGCCAAGTCATCGTGCCAAAATAGAAACTTGGATAAGTCTAAGCACTTCTGGCGCTACGTTAAATTTGCTTCCTCTCCTCTGTTGGGTTTTGATGGACCCTCAGGGCATAAAATCTAAGCCAGTCCTACGTCCAGCAGACAATAAAAGCAGAAAATGCAACATAGTAAAATCATTAAACATTTGAATGATGCTCTAAGGATGACATAAACCTTAACCAGGAAAACTACTGTCTTGGGGTGGGTCTGAGTAACCCAAAAGACAGATCTAAACTACTACTACATATATGAAAGCATAACACAAAATAAAAGAGACATACCCGTAACTTCGTTTCCGCAGAATACGAAGCGTCATTTTAAGCAACTTTTCTTTGAACCCTGAAGCGAGCCGACACTACGCCTCCGATCCAACACTTGCCAAAGAAAGTTTCACTTGAGAAGGACCCGTGTCAAAGACTTTGGATCCGATCCAAACCTCTCCATCTTGCTAGGATACAAACAGAGGAACTTAAGAATTCTAGGAGGAGGGAATAATTATTAGTCTAAGTTCGGATGTGCCCAAAAACTTTTTGGAGCTACCTGAAGCAAAGACTTGGTACAATTTCAAAGGGAAGGTGCAACCCCTATCTATATAGAGAGCCGGCCACCTTCCTCGCCTCACGAGCGATGTGAGACTAAATTAAATAGAGGGGGAAAATTAATTGCAAGTTTGTCCTCCGCGAAGGCCAAATTTCAATAAATTTTTCCTCCCTCACCGTTGAACTTTGGAAATGATATCATATATCAATTCGAAGGGCACTAAACGGTGAATGCATAGAAACAAACGGCGCTCAATTCCAACTTCGTTTGACCCCTCAAACGATGGCTCAAAGTTGGCCAAAAAATCATAGCAGTCGTATGGGTTTCAAAAACCCTAGTGTGGGCCCCACCAGGTGGGGTTGACTTTTTAATTTCGGGCGTGCCTCATGGCACGCCCGCTGGGAGGCCAGCGGACAAGTCGGGTACAAGCCCGACTCGACCTAGGGCGCTGGCCCAAGCCTATACCCGGGCGCTAGCTTGGGCCAACGGCCCAAGCCCGTTGGGCTTTGTCCAGCGCTATGCACATGTCTGGGCCTAATTCAGCATTTGTTTTTTTTTAATTTTTTTAATATTTAAAACACTTTTAAATATCATATTTTGAGCACGTTTTGACTCCGATTCGAGCTTGGTTTTTTCCCCGACATTCGTAGAAAAAACCTTTCTTTATTTCTATACATCATTTGTCCATAAACACTTTATGAAATATTATAATTCATCATTTAATTATTTTAGACTTATTTTCACAAACCCTTTGTTACTTTAACTATTCCCGTGCACCCGAGTGCACTCCTCCTTTATTCTTCCTATTACTGAGACACAAATCATATTCGATGAGAGACCCTACAGCCTGATCCTACTATAGGTTAGGGCTCGAAACTCCTAGGCGACAATGACCAGAGTAACAGATGACGTCCCTGTCTTGATTGACCCATTGACAGAAGTGTCTTCGGGATTACTCTGACTGTGCCCGTGATGAATACCGCAGTTTTAGTTCATTCGTCATAACTATGTCACAGCATAATCGATGGTATGGTAAACTGTCAACCCAAATAGCTTGCACTGGTCAGTATCCTTTGGTCTTTGGTATATCCATGTTGTACTTCCTACAACATACCACGCCCGAGGTTTTTCATCAAGAACCGTACTGAGCCAGTGACACTAAATTCACAGGGATGGAAGAGACGAATCCTCTCTTGATCACTACTCACCTCATACGCTTCAAATGTCACCCAACCTAAGACCTTTCAGCAGGCCTTGCCTTGAAGTTAGATCATATATCTAGGTAACACCATTCACGCACAGGTTTGTATAATAACCTCAAGTCTTAAGGACCAACTTGCCTATCATCACTAGAGAATTGGCAATGACATTTTAGTTACTGTTAACCATTTGATAACTCTTTCTTGGATCGTTCAGTGGACTCGTTCTATAATGAGCACTTGTGTCTCGTCTCCAACTTCATCAGGTCGAATGATTATGCGATCATCCTCACCCTTTTGGTTAAGACAAATACACAATGGTCTGTCTGATGTGCCGATATCCTTTTCTCGACACATCTATGACCATTACCGCTTTAAGACTCAAGTTACTATTGGTCATTCACTTCTCATAATCAGGATCTCTATCTAGATACATGTATGACCTTGCTTTGAGTCTAAGGAAATTATCTAAGTAATTTAATGAAAACATCATAATAGAAATACTTAGAAAATTGATACCAGAAAGCATACTTTCATTTATAAACAAGATGTTTTACATAGATAAAGAGCCTCGAGGACATACATTTCTCAACATCTCCCACTTGCACTCAGGCCCATTTATCACGGTGTCTCATACCGCTTTTACACACTAGTCTCTCTAGATGATCACGTGACAGTGCCTTCGTGAATAGATCTGCTAAGTTGTCTTTCGTACAAACTCTCAGGAGTTCCTCTTTCAATAGCATGTATCATGTGATATTTTCGAAGAATGTGTCTGGATATTTTATGGAATCTCAGTTCTTGAACCAGACTGATGGTTGTATTATTATCGCAATACAATAATATTGGATTTTAAACCACATGCACCATCCCTAGCTGGCCTATGAACTTTCTTATCCAAACATCTTCCTTTGTCACATCGTTGGCCGCTATGTACTCGGCC
Source organism: Scilla litardierei (assembly GCA_030789695.1). Taxonomy (NCBI): domain Eukaryota; kingdom Viridiplantae; phylum Streptophyta; class Magnoliopsida; order Asparagales; family Asparagaceae; genus Scilla; species Scilla litardierei. Next base: position 9,993,444 of record CM061142.1, on the reverse strand, counting down.
TCCATTGTGGAGTCTGTAATAGTATCTTGCTTAGACCTTCTCCATTTGACTGCTCCTCAATTGAGAGTTAAAATATATCCCGAGATAGACTTGCTATCATTTATATCACTCTGAAAGCTGGAACCTGTAAAGCCCTCTACCTTGAGTTCTTCACTCCCTTAAATCAAGACTAAGTCTCTAGTCTCTAGTCTCTAGTCTGAAGTATTTTAGAATAGCCTTGATAGCTTTCCAGTGTTCTTCTCCAAGGTCTGACTGATATCGACTTATTACACCTAGTGCAAAAGTGACATCAGATCTGGTACAGATCATGAATACATGATAAATCATACTGTCGAAGCATATGTGATCCTTTTTGTGTGTTCCCTTTCTAAGTCAGTCTTTGGTAACATCTTCTTGGAAAGATTTATTCCATGATTGGCCGGTATAAAACCACCCTTACTGTTTTCCATGCTAACCGCTTTAGCACGGTGTCAATGTACCTGGCTTGGAAAAGACATAACATCCTTATAGATCTATCTCTATATATTTTCACACCTAATATGTAGGATGCCTCTCCCAAGTCATTCATGGAGAAGTTAGTTGATAGCCATTTCTTAACAGACTCCAACATCTCTATGTTGTTGCCCATTAAAAGAATATCATCCACGTACAATACGGGGATGACCAAAGAATTTCCACTAGTTTTCTTATAGATGCATGGATCATCTTCATTTCTGACAAAATCAAACTTTAAGGTCCATACCGTATTTACATGCATGGACTCCGTCTCGGATCTTATTGTATCCAGCCATTTATTAGAGTCTTTACTCTGAATGGCTTCTTGGAAACTAACAGGATCATCATCATTTATGGTGCCATCCTTGATCACTCCGTCTATGAGAAAACCGTAGTACCTTTCAGCGGCTTGAGGAATCCTGTCAGGCCTCCTAATGACTGGTTGGAAAATATCAGGTTCTGACTCCCACTGGTTTCGAAACATGTTCTTGTGATAATTCTCCTTCTGAACATTCGTCCATATCTACCACCTTGCCAACAGCTTCCTTCGTAAGAAACTCATTTTCTAAAAAGATGGCATGTTTGGAGACAACAACCTTTTGTTATTTCGGATGGAACAAAGGTGTACCCTAAAGAATGTTTCGGGTACCCAATGAATTTACACAAGACAGATCTATCTTCTAATTTGTATGGATTATGCATCTTGACATATGTAGGACAACCCCATACCCTTAAATATTTAAGGTAGAGTTTCTTGCCACTCCATATCTGATATGGAGTTGTCGGTACAGATTTTGACGGAACTCCGTTGAGAATATAGGCAGCAGTTTCTAGAGCATAGCCCATATGGAGGTAGGCAATTCAGCATCACTTATCATGGATCACACAATGTCTAACAAAGTGTGATTCCTTCTCTCCTACACACCGTTATGTTGAGGTGTATAAGGAGACGTGACTTGAGAGAGAAACACATTCTCTTTTAAATACGCAAGGAACTCATGGCTCAAGTATTCTCTTCCTCGATCAGATCAAGAATTTTAATACTTTTGCCAGTTTGTTTTTCGACTTCGTTACAGTACTCTTTGAATCGCTCAAATGTTTCGGACTTGTGTATCATCAAGAACACGTGTCCAAACCTAAAGTGATCATCAGTAAACGTAACGAAATAAGAATACCCTCCTTTGGCTAATATATACATGGGTCCACATACATCCGATTGTACGAGACCCAAGAGTTCACTAACTCTGTCCTCTTGTCATGCAAAAGGAGTTTTGGCCATCTTACCTTTGAGGCAAGACTCGCAAGTGTCGTATGACTCATAATCCGAGAGGTCCAAAGACCCTTCTTTATGTAACTTGCTAAGTCTCTTCTCTCCGATATGGCCTAGTTTACAGTGACAAAGGTAGGTTTTATTATGACCTAATTCCTTGCGTTTTCATGTATTAACATTTAATACAACATCAAAGGGAGGTTTCATTATAACTTGATTCCTTGCATTTTCATGTATTAACATTTAATACAACATCATTACACAAAGTGTACACACCATTATTTATGGTCCCAAATCCTAGCAATTTACTATCTAAGGAAATGTTCATAACCCTTTCATCGATAGTAAAATTGTAACCCTCTCTAGCCAATGCCGAGCCAGAGATAATATTGCATAGAAAATTGGGGATATAATAACACTGCTTCAGAAGCAATTTACTATCAAAGAAAATGTTCATAACCATTCCGTTGATAGTAAAATTGTAACCCTCTATAGCCAAGGCCGAGACGGGGATAATATTGCATAGAAAATTACGGATATAGTAACACTGCTTTAGAAGCAAGTTAGCGCCACTCGCCAATGTGTGTTTGACATCTCCCACAGCTATAGCAGCAACACTTGTCGTTACCGACCTGGAGAACGACCTCATTCTTTTCGAGCCTTCTATTAATTCTCATTCACTATAACTTGTTACAGATGTGAGAGTCCACACCGCTATCTAATATGCATGCATTAGAAGTTATTGAAAGAACTATACTTTGTATAACCATTATAGTAGTTGAGCCATCAGCAAGCCCTTTCTTCTTTTGCTCACATGTTGTTTTTATATCTCTTAGCCAGTCATCATTTTTATAACCAGTTGATATATTCTTGTTTAGCATATATTTAATTGCACTCGTCATGCTGCAAAGAATAGAACTCCTAAAATTAGCATGCGTTCAAAATTTTTGAATACAATTATATTGGTTTTTATCTAACTATATAATCCCTCTATTTTAGAGAACATTTTAAGCCATAATAATGAATGAATTTATTCATAAATTTCATGTGAAAGGGAGCGAACCACCCTAAGTCTCATAACCTTCAGTTGACTCAACAAGTTGCTTGACTCTGTGATCGGTAGATGACTCTTCATCAATCACATCGTATGTGATTCCCTTATCGATTTTTACCCATAGTCACTTATGACCTTGAGATGGCTCAACAAATCATAATGACTAGTCTAGTATGACCCTAACTTTCTTGTCCAGTCCTTACTTACACCGGCGCTCGATTATGTTCACGATGCGATGGTTTGGGTTAATTTGAACTACATCATATGTAGAATGCAATTTGATCCCAAAAGATAGACATGTTACAGCTTGAGTTGACAACAACTATAACATGAATACTGACGCATCCGTAACCTACCCCTAGGTTCCACCTGGCGGTGCCACGATCGCCAGCCGTGGTATGGCCCTTAGGCTTCAATTCCAGGCTCAATTCGCAAGCGGACGGTGTCGAGTTATAGTATATAAGATGTCGAATCCCACAGGGACGGTGATAGTGTCAATTGGTTCTCAATTTATCTCGAAGTCTAGAAGTGAGATAGCTATCGGGGTAGAAGATTTGTTTGGGGTGATATTGTTGTAGTACTAATAAAAGGAACTAGGGCTTTAGGGATCACCACTAGGATCGTTGGGGGTTGATGTTGGGATAGGATCCTTGCATTGTATTATGGCTAGGGAATTAATCCTCCAATTCGTACCACTCTCGTGGGTTAGAATTGCGGGGTATTTCGGTGGCTCTTGTTGACGCAAGGGCGGTAGCCGTCAATGGTAGCGGTATAGTTCGTCAATGGATCCCCTCAAGACGCGAGCCGGGCATGGTTATGAGCCTTGATTGGATCCACCGATTTTCCTATTTGAATCCCTAGATGCCCCTTAAGCACATCAATTCCACAGACCGTGGGCATGATCTCAGTATAGGTTATCTATGGATTCGGTAGGATCTACCGAAATACTACCCTAAATCCCAAATTCAATGTAGGGATCCCGATCTACATTTCCCCCTAAGTTTCTAGGGCTAACCCATCAACCCTAGAATGAATCTGCTTACTCATGGCAACAGTGACAGACAAAAATATCATTCTCAGAGAAGAAAACATTATAGGAATCAAATGATTAGGGCTAAAAGACTTACAGTGAGAATTCAATAGGAATTGCAGATCCAGAAATAATCTAAGATTCCAAAACGCAAGAACAATCCAAAATAAGCGCAATAATCTCAAGTATCAGATCCAAAATCCTATTAAAAAAATTAATCTCCAGATTCCTAACAAAAATTGCCTCGATGCCTGTCCAAAACTAGTCAAAAACGCTTAATGAAAGTTCGCCCCCTCAGTCCTCGCACAGCTCGCAGCTTCAAAGCCCAAAATCACGTGCATCGCGGCCTCCGAGAAACATTCCAAAAATAGCCTTTGAGTTGCCGACCGAGTAGGTGACTCGGTCGTGCAACAGCTGCTCGTTCGGTCGCTCGGACTGAGCAGAGAAGCTACTCGACCGAGCACTACAGAAATCTGCGAAGACGTTGCTAAGCCTACCCGGACCGAGTAAGCTCTACTCAGTCCGAGTAGTCGTCGACTCGGTCAGCTGCTTGGACCATGTCGTGGCTTGCTTTGGCTTGGGGAAATTGAGGCTACTCGACTGAGCAGGTGAGCGGCTCGGTTCGAGCTAGCCCGTATCAGCCTCTCTGCTGTGAATGAAGCTGCTCGGTCGAGCAGCTGAGCTCCTCGACCGAGCGTTTTCTGGAAAAATGTCTGCAGGCTGCTGGGGGCTTATCTCTCTCCTCTGCTCTCTCTCTTCTCCTCTCATGGTTCCTCCAATGGCTCCGAAAGTGTGGCAAACTCCTCCAGAGCCCTGGCAATAAGCTCACGAGCACGTCAGATGTGTCCATACCCAAGTGGGGTCTCAAATCGATCCAAAATCCTTGAAAACTAACAAAACACTACGAAACTCGAAAATATCGTCAGAAATGCAATATCGTAGTAAACTGAGGGATTTGGATGCGAAAACGGCATGAGATGCAATGGAATAATGATATGAAAATAGTATAAAATATGGACACATTAAAATCCCCCAAGCTTACCTCTTACTCGTCCTCGAGGAAGACGGATAATCGGTACGCCGAGAGGAAAACAAAAAGAAATAAGAAAAAATGAAAATAGAAAGAAGGGAAAAGTAAAAAGAGAAGTGAGAGGAGAATGCTAAGGATGATCAGTCTGATCTCAAGCCTAGATAGTATATCACGAAGCTCTGAATGATAAACATACATGTTATTGGCAATTTCTAGTTTTACAAATCATATGACTATCCCTCTCTGCTGTGAATGAAGCTGCTCGGTCGAGCAGCTGAGCTGCTCGACCGAGCGTTTTCTGGGAAAATGTCTGCAGGCTGCTGGGGGCTTATCTCTCTCCTCTGCTCTCTCTCTTCTCCTCTCATGGTTCCTCCAATAGCTCCGAAAATGTGGCGAACTCCTCCAGAGCCCTGCCAATAAGCTCACGAGCACGTCAGATGTGTCCATACCCAAGTGGGGTCTCAAATCGCTCCAAAATCCTTAAAAACTAACAAAACACTACGAAACTTGAAAATATCGTCAGAAATGCAATATCGTTGTAAAATGAGGGATTTGGATGCGAAAACGGCATGAGATGCAATGGAATATTGATATGAAAATAGTATAAAATATGGACACATCAAAATCCCCCAAGCTTACCTCTTACTCGTCCTCGAGGAAGACGGATAATCGGTACGCCGGGAGGAAAACAAAAAGAAATAAGAAAAAATGAAAATAGAAAGAAGGGAAAAGTAAAAAGAGAAGTGAGAGGAGAATGCTAATGATGATCGATCTAATCTCAAGCCTAGATAGTATATCACGAAGCTCTGAATGATAAACATACAAGCTATTGGCAATTTCTAGTTTTACAAATCATATGACTATGCAATGCAGGGAAAGAATATGGATCTATTAAAATAACACTATCAAATCATATCAATCTCATGCAATCCCTAGAGTCTAGTATAAAGAAGTTGGCAACGCCCTTTTCAGTCACAGATACACAAGGAGCATAAATAAATCACGCAACATGCAATAGAGAATAGAAAAATTCATGCCATTCAGATATTCATTTCGATACATGAACAATCTCCAAAACTAAAGCAATTTGTAAAGTTTAGGCTTTATTAAATCTCCCCGATGTGCACCGTCTCCGCTTTAATGTCAAGCTTACTTATGTAATCAGTTGGTTTCCCCCCCCCCCAAGCTTAGCTTGAGGCGTCGCATCTAAAAATATGATATGGAATTTTTGTTTTTCTTCCCAGAATAAATGATAGCTTCTAATGAAATGATTTATTCATTTTCTTTCCTTTTCTTTTCTTTTTCATATATGAATATATACATATATTTTTTTCTCTTTTTTCATTTAGAAGCTATACTTTTCTTTTGGGGTTGGGAAGTGAGATGTGGTAAAGACTATAGGGGTGTAACCAACTGATATGTAGAGATATAAATAAATATGAGGAGAAGGAAAAATAGTAGGACTCTCGGTTCACTCATAAAAGGGTGCACAACGGTTTAATAAAATAAAAACCTAACTAAACTCATATATAGCATGGATATTTTCATTTCTCTAAATGGATACTGAAAAAGGCATGCAGTAATAGGCACAATATCAGCAGGCATGCAAATAGAAGTGAATAAGATAAGAAAACAGATGCTCCAAGCGTTCTAGTGATGCGTAAACCTAGGTGTATTTCCCAACATAGATCATACAAGATACTAGTTCATGTATTCGATTTTCAATTCATTTCCAGTATTAAATCAAATAGATCATTAATAGAAATGCATGAATATAGATAGTAAAGTTGAAATCTACCCTAATAGCATGTCATCGAAAATGAGCATCGTAAAAACTAATAAGGCAACGAGAGATATCATCATGCGGACCATCCTCAGCAAATAAAGAAAAAGAAGCAGGGAAAAAGGAAAATAAAGAAAAAGAGATGCATGCATGTGGAAAAATGGAAAATATGATGCAAAATGAGAAAAAAGAAAACGGGGTGAACACGGTGAAAAAGTGAAATAAGGAAGGCAAATGTAAAAGAAAAAATCAAAAAATAAAGCGGTAGCGCTCATCCCCCAAGCTAAACCTAGCAGTGTCATCACTGCTAAGAAAACGCTCGTGAGCCGGAGATGATGCTAAAGGGGTGGGGTGGGTGGGGGAATAAAATAAAAAGGATGTAATAAAATAAAAAATAAAAAAGAAATAAAACTAAAAATATGAAATGATGCAATGCAGTATGAGATATGATGCATGGGTGGCGCCTCCCCCAAGCTATGTAAAAATAGGGCCCCGAACAGACAGATGGGCACAAAATAAAATAGGGGAGGCAAAAGCGGGTGAGGACTACATCAAGCAGAAGCACCACCCTCTGGGGGTGGTGATGGGTCCCCCTGCTGTGGACCAGGAGCGGTGGGTGGTAGGTCCGGTCGGAATTCGTGAGGTGGGTCAGTACGAATGTGACGCATGAAGCTCTGGAGGAAGGGTATGTCACGCTCGACCGACTGTTGAGTCATCTCACCACCATATCCTGCTAGTAGGAGCATGGTGGAGAACCGGTCGGCTTGGTCATCGTCACAGAATGTAACCTCGAACTCGGCGTCGCCTATGTAAAGGGGGTCAGAGGGACGTGGGGCGGTAGGTGGTGTGGGGGTAGTGGTGGATGATTCGACGACGGTGTTGGCTCGAGTGGGCGAGCGTGTGCGACATGTGCGCCGGGTAGGCCTAGGGTTGGATGTGCCAGTGTTGGCGGGTCTAGCACGGTGTGGAGGCATTGTGTAAGTGGAGGAGAATAGTAATGTACTATGTAAAGAAAATAGGGGAACGAGTTTATCGACTAGAAAGAGATGGCGTTTTATTTCGGTGTCGTGATTGCCGCTGATCTGGAGTATCACCAAGCTTTTCAAAGAAGCGTCCTCTGATGTTGGAGATTCAAACCTGAAATAGGGACAAGGAGGACGTCAGTATACTTTAGACATAAACAAGTGAATTCAATTGCAAAGGATGCTCTGTTGGATATTAAACGAGGGGTGTCGGCCTTGTGGAGAGAAGGAACGGCTTCAGTAGAGGTGGCGACGGCTGTGGGGAAGGAGCGGGGGTTTGGTCGAGGGGGGGAGGGTTTTCGATTAGGTTACGGCTTTTGAAAAGGGAAAAAGCAGGTTGGTTGAGAGGTGCAACGACCTGAAGCAGTGAAACATGACTTGGACCGAGCAACATGGTTGCTCGGTTGAGTGAGATGGAGATAGAGATGACTCGGACCGAGCAATTCGATTGCTCGGTCGAGTAAGCTGAAAAAATATGGGAAACTCCTCCAGCCTGCTCAGTCGAGCAATACGATTACCCGGTCGAGTCGGATATTGCTCGGGCCGAGCTAACAATTATCGATCGGGTTGGCAGAGTGACGTTTTCTCCTTAACTTTGAAAGCCTGTAGTACTCGACCGAGTAGAAGGCTACTCGGTCGAGTCGCCAACTGCTCGGGCCGAGCCAATAATATTCTGTCCGGGTTGGAAGAGTGACGTCATCTCCTCAAATTCAAAAGCCTGTAAAACTCGACTGAATATAAGGCTGCTCGGACCGAGTCAATTTCTACTCGGGCCGAGCAGAAGGCTGCTCGGGCCGAGCAAAAACTGCACTCTTCCATTCAAATATTCGTGTCTGTCTGCTCGGTCGAGCCGCCTGTGCCTTTTCTGCCCCTCTTCCTGGGCTATCTCCTGTTGTACTACATCTTCCTCCTAGTGATCTGCTCTCATATTTAACCTGCACAAAGTAGGAATTCATCAATTTTTGTGCGGTTTTCAAAATATTATTTCTAAGATATATAAAATAAGAGTAAGAAACCGAAAAAGAAGATGCGGAATCCAAGAAATTGGGTTACCTCCTAATAAGCGCTCGTTTTTAGTCGTGAGCTCGACTCCCCTTAATTTATCAGTTGTTGTTAAGGAATCCCTCGAGGAAGTATGTCTCCTCCGGTCCTATAGGTTTTCCAGCTCTGTAAGGTTTAATTCTTTGACCGTTAACCTTGAAGTTTTCGTTTTTCCTTCGAGCTCAACGGCACCTCCGGGGGATAAGCTTACTATCTTATAGTGGCCGGACCACCTCGATTTTAGCTTCCCGGGGAAAAGGCGTAGTCTTGAGTTATATAGAAGTACCTTGTCGCTGACATCATGGTGAACAACCGTGATATTCCTATCGTGATAAGCTTTGGTCCTCTCTTTATATATCTTCACATTTTCATAAGCATGACGTCGAATTTCGTCCAACTCATTGCAATGAAGGGCTCGTCGGGTGGCGGCGCTTTGGTAGTCAAAATTCATTTTCTTTATCACCCAATATGCTCTATGCTCCAATTCTACTGGAAGGTGGCAAGCTTTTCCATACACCATCCTATATGGGGTTGTGCCGATGGGGGTTTTGAAGGCAGTGCGGTACGCCCAAAGGGCGTCGCCCAACTTGTGCGACCAACCCTTCCTTGAGGCGCTGACTGTTTTTTCCAGGATGCTTTTTATCTCCATATTAGATACTTCCACTTGGCTGCTGGTCTGAGGGTGGTAGGCGAGGGCGACCTTGTGATGAACTCCATATTTTTCAGCATCGCCTCGAATTTTCTATTGATAAAATGACTCCCTCCGTCACTTATGATCATCCGGGGGACTCCGAAGCGAGGGAAGATAGTATTCTTGAAAAATTTGGCTACTATCCTCACGTCATTTATCGGGGTGGCTATGGCTTCCACCCATTTCGAGACATAATCAACGGCAACCAAGATGTACGTGTTGTCATTACTCGATGGGAAAGGCCCCATGAAATCAACGCCCCAGTAGTCAAATAGCTCTATCTCCAAGATGTCGTGGAGGAGCGTTTCATTCTTCTTCGTGATATTCCCTGTCCTCTGGCACCTGTCGCACTTCCTTATGTATTCATTAGCATCCCTAAATATAGTAGGCCAGTAGAAGCCACTTTGAAGAATTTTCGCCGTGGTTTTGGTGACCGCTGCGTGCCCACCACATGGTTGATTGTGGCAATGAGATATGATGGAAGTTGCTTCTTCTTTTGGGATACATCGTCTGATGATCCCTTCGGTGCACGTTCTGAACAAATACGGGTCGTCCCAGAAGTAACTCTTGGCATCATGTAGGAACTTTCTCCTTGAATAAGTCGCCAACCCGTGCGAAACTATCACACTCACCAAATAATTCACTATGTCGGCATACCATGGAGCTTCAGAGGTATTTGCCACAAATAATTGTTCACCAGTGAATGAATCGTCGATCGGTAAGCTGTTGTCCCGTGCCATTGAATTAACCGCGACAAGTGGTCTGCTACCACGTTTTCTGATCATTTCTTGTCCTTGATCTCGATGTCAAATTCTTGGAGCAGAAGGATCCACCATATTAGACGTGGTTTAGCATCCTTCTTGCTTAGCAGATATTTTAACGCTGCGTGGTCCGTGTGGATGATCACCTTGGACCCTAAAAGGTAGGATCTGAACTTCTCGATAGAATAGACTACGGCTAGCAGCTCTTTCTCCGTGGTAGTATAGTTCTTTTGAGCGTCATCCAAGGTTTTGCTAGAGTAGTATATAGCATGAAATTTTTCCTCCTTCCTTTGACCAAGAACGACTCCCACTGCCTGGTCACTAGCATCACACATAAGCTCAAATGGCAGATTCCAGTCTGGTGGCTGTATAATCGGTGCTGAGATGAGAGCTTCCTTTAACCTGTTGAAAGCTAGCAAACAAGCATCAGTAAACACAAAAGGAGCGTCCTTAGCTAGAAGCTCCGTGAGAGGGCAAGCGATATTGGAAAAAAATTTTATAAAGCGTCGGTAAAAACCGGCGTGCCCCAGAAAACCATGGATACCCTTGAGGTTAGTGGGTGGTGGTAAACTTTTAATAACCTCTACTTTGGCCTTATCGACCTCAATTCCTTTAGAAGTGATGACATGCCCAAGAACAACTCCTTCTGTCACCATGAAGTGACATTTCTCCCAATTCAAAGTAAGATTATTGTCTTGGCACCGTTCCAAGACCTTGGACAAATTAGCTAAGCAATCATCAAACTCGGTGCCATAGACGAAAAAATCGTCCATGAAGACCTTCATGATATTCTCGATGAAATCTGAGAAAATAGACGTCATGCACCTTTGAAATGTGGCAGGTGCGTTACATAGCCCAAACATCATTGTTTGATAAGCGAAGGTGCCGTAAGGACATGTGAACGTTGTTTTCTCTTGGTCTTCCCGATGCAACGGGATTTGGAAAAATCCGGAGTATCCGTCTAAGTAGCAGAAGTATTTGTGCTTAGCTAAGCGCTCGAGCATCTGGTCTATTAAGGGCAGAGGGTAATGGTCCTTCCTGGTGGCTTTGTTCAGTTTCCTATAATCGATACATATGCGACACCCGGTGATACTCCTAGTGGAGATTAATTCATCTTTTTCATTTTTTACGATTGTCATGCCCCCTTTTTTAGGGACAACCTGCACGGGACTAACCCATTTACTATCAAAAATGGGATAAATGATGTCAGCCTCTAAAAGTTTCAGGACCTCCTTTTTCACCACCTCTTTCATGTTGGGGTTCAACCGCCTTTGAGGCTCAATGGAGGTGGCATCTTTGTCCTCTAGGTGGATCCTATGCGTACATATGGTCTCGCTGAAACCCTTCAGGTCAGAGATGTTGTACCATATCACTTTTCTGTGAGACCTAAGGATTTTCAGGAGATTCTTGAGCTGGGGTTCGATAAGGGTCGCGTTCACAATAACAGGGTAAGTGGAGTTCTCCCCCAGAAAAGCATATTTTAAATTGGCGGGGAGGGGTTTTAGTTCTACCTGAGGGGGCGCTGTACCCCCGTCATCTCTTGCTTGTGAGAATGATGCATCCTCGATCTCGGGTTCAGAAGGTGAAAACTCTTCATTTGCGGAATCATAGGAGGAGCAGGGAGACGATGGTGCATCAAGGTAGACATCTGTAGGTTCCGTTCCCGTAGTGTACCTGTCAACAGAAGCAAGGTTTTCAGATATGTGTTCGCTATCAAACATAAAGTCTGGAGTACTTCCCTGGTTGATGTGGTTTTGCGATGGTGGCGGGTTTGGGTACTCTTCATAGGCACGTTCTTCACATGCTGAAACCTGTAGAGGGATGTCGTTATAGAAGTGTAGTGTGTCTCCCTCATGCCATACATAGACTCCATCAGCTACGGCGATGTCATCCAGGGCGTCCGCATCATAGAAAGCGTTTTCAATGAAAACCAAGAGCTCTTGTGTAGCTGGGTTGTCTGTAGGGAATGCAACTGGGCCATGGGCCCATACATCAGCTACTACGCACTCTATTATCTCAAGCATCTAAGAATTGTTCAGTGACTCCAATTGATGAGTCTCTCCCCAGTATGCATAAACAGGTGGAGTCTCAATGGTCTGAAGGAGCATTACGTTCTCTTCGAAGCTTATGTGAATATCGCCCTCAATGGTACCTGCATCAGAAGCTTGGCTCATTATATGATCCATAACCAATTGTTGATTTGCTTACATGCAGCATAGGTTCATGAGCCGATGAATCGAACTGCATCAATCAGTTCTCTAGCCGCGCATTCAACCATGGACTCGTCCATGTGCGAGTCTTGGAAGCTGTGTGAATGATAAGGAGAGAAGCTGAACTCCTCTGAGTTGCTATCAGACTCACAGGTCCACTGCACTTGCATTACCATCTCCATTATGCCTGATTGGTAAGGAACTAATCGCTAGCTGGAGGAAGATATTAGTAGCAAGGCAGAGAAACTAGAGAGAGAATGAAAATGGTGGAAAGGTGAGAAATGATTAGAGTGCTAGCAAACTCCTCAAAATAAAAACAAACTGAGATAGAACACTATTGCCGTCCCCGGCAACGGCACCAAAAACTTGACGCACCCGTAACCTACACCTAGGTTCCACCTGGCGATGCCACGATTGCCAGGCGTGGTATGGCCCCTAGGCTTCAATTCCGGCTCAATCCACAAGCGGACGGTGTTGAGTTATAGTATATAAGATGTCGAATCCCACAGGGACGGTGATAGTGTCAATTGGTTCTCAGTTTATCTCGAAGTCTAGAAGTGAGATAGCTATCGGGGTAGAAGATTTGTTTGGGGTGATGTTGTTGTTGTAGTACTAATAAAAGGAACTAGGGCTTTAGAGATCACCACTAGGATCATTGGGGGTTGATGTTGGGATAGGATCCTTGCATTGCATTAGGGCTAGGGAATTAATCCCCCAATTCGTACCACTGTCGTGGGTTAGAATTGCGGGGTATTTCGGTGGCTCTCATTGACGCAATGGCGGTAGCCGTCAACGGTAGCGGTATAGTTCGTCGATGGATCCCCTCAAGACGCGAGCCGGGCATGGTCACGAGCCTTGATTGGATCCACCGATTTCCCTATTCGAATCCCTAGATATCCCTTAAGCATATCAATTCCACAGACCGTGGGCATGATCTCAGTACGGGTTATCTATGGATTCGGTAGGATCTACCGAAATACTACCCTAAATCCAAAATTCAATGTAGGGATCCCGATCTACATTTTCCCCTAGGTTTCTAGGGCTAACCCATCAACCCTAGAATGAATCTACTCACTCATGGCAATAGTGACAGACAAAAATATCATTCTCGAGAAGAAAATATTATAGGAATCAAAAGATTAGGGCTAAAAGACTTACAGCGAGAATTCAATAGGAATTGCAGATCCAGAAATAATCTCAGATTCCAAAACGCAAGAACATCCAAAATAAGCGCAATAATCTCAAGTATCAGATCCAAAATCATATTACAAAATTTAATCTCCAGATTCCTAACAAAAATCGCCTCGATGCATGTCCAAAACTATTCAAAAAACGCCTAATGAAAGTTTGCCCCCTCGGTCCTCGCACAACTCGCAGCTTCAAAGCCCAAAATCGCGCGCATCGCGGCCTCCGAGAAACATTCCAAAAATAGCCTTTGAGTTACCGACCGAGTAGGTGACTCGGTCGAGCAACAGCTGCTCGTTCGGTCGCTCAGACCGAGCAGAGAAGCTGCTCAACCGAGCACTACAGAAATCTTCGAAGACGTTGCTAAGCCTACCCGGACCGAGTAAGCTCTACTCGGTCCGAGTAGACGTCGACTCGGTCGGCTGCTCGGACCGCGTCATGGCTTGCTTTGGCTTGGGGAAATTGAGGCTACTGGACCGAGCAGGTGACCTGATCGGTCCGAGCTAGCCCGTATCTGCCTCTCTGCTGTGAATGAAGCTGCTCGGTCGAGCAGCTGAGCTGCTCGACCGAGCGTTTTTTGGGAAAATGTCTGCAGGCTGCTGGGGGCTTATCTCTCTCCTCTGCTCTCTCTCTCTCCTCCCCCATGGTTCCTCCAATGGCTCTGAAAGTGTGGCGAACTCCTCCAGAGCTCTGCCAATAAGCTCACAAGCACGTCAGATATGTCCATACCCAAGTGGGATCTCAAATCGCTCCAAAATCCCTGAAAACTAACAAAACACTACGAAACTCGAAAATATCGTTAGAAATGCAATATCGTAGTAAAATGAGGGATTTGGATGCGAAAATGGCATGGGGTGCAATGGAATAATGATATGAAAATAGTATAAAATATGGACACATCAAATACCTGGTTTCCAAATTCCAAACGTAAGGATTTTTATGCAAGTTATCACATAAAAATAACTTGCATCCTTGTGGTCCAGTGGAACACGGCCAGGCGGGTTTGGCTAGGCCAGGATCACTTACCCCCTTCAATCAAGCTGAGGTGATCCACAACTCTAGTTACAAACTTTCTAGACACCGGTTCATGATCCTTTAAGGATGCTAATTATTTAAATGTGTAACATCGATTTATTATGGCTTTATTAAACTAGTTAATCCTATCAACTACTTGAATCCTAAAATTCAAAAAGTATTAGGATTGGTTAATAACTTTTATTAATGTTTTAATCAACTATAAGGAATGATTTTTCAGGGTGTTATCCTAATCATGTATTAGGTATTTAAATATACAAGTTTAAATCATAGCACATCCATCTAAAAATTATCTTATAATTTTTAGAAGCTTGTAATGGCTAACCTAAAATTTTTCTTGTATTATCACATAATGAACAAGAAATGAAATAACCATTAAAAGCAACTGTTGAGTCATTGGGCCGGCATTCGAAACAACTCGGTCGACAAATGACTAAGGTCCACTAGGCCCAGCAAAGAAGCCCGATGTCGACTCAGTTAAAGCATAAATGGCCAGTCGACCGTTCGGTCCGCCTCACTCGAACATGGGATTAAAGACAGGCTCGGGAATCTCGAGGACGTGCGCAACATTTATTCCTATTAATGGGGGAGATTGTGGCCCCATTATGGGAGGCCGTTATCACCCCAACGTCTCCAAATGGACCCTGAACGTCTATAAATAGCGAAAAGGGTCCCATTTCCAAGTGACGAGGTCTAAGACATAGAACTCTACTTTCTCAGCTTACACTTCTTATACATTCAAGCTTGTGCTGCTAGTCTTGAGACGAACCTCCGTGGATCGATCTCAGCTGCACCAAGCTCCCTCTCTCTCTTAAGTTCTATACTAACTTAAGCATCGGAGGAGATTTGGGTCGAAACCCAGATCCGACCCCCCTAACGAGTCCATATGGTGTAGATCGACAGTCGTTATCTAACGTCGAAGGTCGACGTCGAGCTTCCTAGCCTCGAACGATCGATGCAACTACTGCTCGAAGGTCGATCGAAGGTCGCACCATCTCCAACTACCATCACTTGAACCTGGTTCTTCCAAGCAAGGGTCCCACTCCCACTGTTGACGAGGCTCCGACTCAGCATCTCGAGTCAACATCAGCTTGACAACTGTATCGGTCAATTTTGGCCTTAACAGCAACCAAACATTCTATCTCATAAAATTTTAGCATGATCTCAAGCAACTTAAAATTATCTCATAAAAATTAAGTTACTAAATTATTTACATGTTTCAAATAAACATCCTTTGCAATTCATATCTTTTGCAGAAATTAGATCAAAGTAGATTTGGCTCGGATACCAATGTTGGGGTTTAATGGACCCTCAAGGCATAAAATCTAAGCCCGTCATACGTGGACGAACAATAAAAGAAGAACAGTAAAATCATTAAACATTTTAATGACAGCCCTTAGGATTACATAAATCCTAATCAGGAAATCTACTCTCTTGGGGTGGGTCTGACCAACCCAAAAGACAGATCTAAACTACTGTAACATACATGAAAGCATAAAATAAAATAAAAGAGACATACCCGTCATTTTATTTTCGCAGAATACAAAGCATCAGTCGCATGTCAAATATGCAACTTTCTTACCGCAGAATAGTCGTTGATCAGTCGACTGTCCATCCTTCTTCAATCGCATGTCTTTGCCGAAAATCCCAGAATCTAGCGTGTTGCAGAATTCTTTCCTTGGCTTCTAGCTTGGGTTTTATGGGGTTTTTGGGGCTTCTTATAAATATGAATGGGTTGAGTTCATTTAGAAATATTGGTTAATATTGAATATCTTAGAGATTCTTTAAGCCACTCCTAATCTCTCATTTCCCTTCTCATGAGCAATATTCTCTGCATGCATTGAAGCTAGCTCAAGGAAAATCATCCAAGTGCATCAAATCTCATCTCATCACTTGGAGATCCTCTTCCATGCCTTCTTCTTCATATTGAGTAAGTTCATCTCAAGGCATATGTAAGAGTATTTATTTCATTTTTGTGAAGTGAAACCCTAATTCTCTTTGTGGGAATTAGTTACTCTCTTTGTATGAGTTGGTCACTCTCTTTGTGAGAGTTTAACCCTTGTAGGTGTGATTATGTACTTGTGTAGGATAACCCTAATTCTTTGTGTTGGAATTAGTTTCTCTCTGTGTAGGAGTTAGACCTTGTGTAGTGTAGGCTGAGTCATTGTGAAGGGCAAATCCCTTGTGTAGGGTATCTCTTGTGTAGGGATTGTATTCACTATCATGTGTAGGATCATATTGAATATTTAGTGTGGCTGGATGTACCCAAGTTGGGGAACCATGGTAAAATCTCTTGTGTTTGCGTATGTATAATTGTGTAGATTAAATTCATCTTGCACTTATAATTCTGCATTTGCAAGTTTAATTTTTAAGTTCACAATTATTACCATTACTCTATTCAACCCCCCTCTAGAATGTTTTTTTAGTATTGCAAGGTAGACAGTCCTTACATTACCGTCCTCATTCATCGGAGGAGTTTAGTGGCTACCACGAGGTTTTTCCTCGATCGCACCTCTAGTCTCTCCACCTTGTACATAGTAGAAAGTCTCACATCTGTAAGCTTTCTCCCCTCTGATCGACCTCCTCGGTATTTGGGATGGGAGCGAGCCTCTCATCATGGGTGTGCCTCCCCTCCTCAGGTCATACCTCGGTTTTGAGATAGTACATGATGTCAACGTCCTCCCCGTTCAACTCCTCTCTCGGAGGGGACGTCATTGAACTCAACCTGATTAGTGATGCGGATGGTCGTGGCCCCATCATCGTGGCCCGCGAACTTGATGAAAGGGGGCCATCAAACCCAGACATGATGAAATAGAAGGGAGAAAGCAAGAGAAGCAAGGGTGGAAGTGCGAACCCCTACAGCCCTCTTTCCATTCTTATTAACCAGGAGGACAGTGGGAAGTGTAACAACCCGCTCTTGGGGGCCCGTTACTTATTTGACTTATTTGCAGGTCTGCAGTTAACCAGTGAAATCAAAATAGCTACGATGCAGAGATGTACAAAAATACCCAAATAGTGTCCAATTATTACAATCCATATAATATAAATTAATACAACAAGATTAAAAGAAAGGTAAGAAGTACAACTGAAAAGGTGCCACTAAAAGAACTCCACTACTGTAGTCTCAGGGATGAACTCTGGTTCTCAGGAGCCTCTATGTCAAGTTGTGTGTCGTCTGCGGTGCCACGAAACATGGAACCGTAAGTAAGTCATATAATTCTACCAATAGACACAAAGTAGTGCAAAAGTACGGAGCAGTCTATAATAAGCATTTTAAAGACTATCATGCTAGTGCAATAAGTGAAATAAGAGCAGATATGCAGGCAAAGGTATAAGGTAAAGTAGGGACATGCAAGCATGCAAGTGCGACAAGTAAAGTACATCTAGTCAAGCATGCAAGGGTGAAAAGTAAAGTAAAGGTGACCGAGCTAGTACAACTAGTACCGTACAAGAATAACCATGACGATAGCAATGACAATAGTAATAATAAGAGTAATTGTGCCTAGCCTAGTTCGTGACTTATAAAGCATAGTACAGTAAGCAACCAAGAGTCCACCTGATACTACGGGTGCGCAAACCCAGGTTAACCCAATTCTGTTCAACAAATTCAATACTGTTGATATTCTGTGATTCATGTCTATGAATTTGTTGCCGACTGGTGGGTCGAGACAACAATAACTAAGATCGGACTGGTCGCTCCCGCACACTTGCTATTATAAGTGACCCCAAAAACCTAAGTGTCAGTGATGTCTATCAAGTACATGTTCATTACAAGATGTTCCACAATGTTATGCCACAAGATGTACCACGAGATGTTCCACACTGGTGTACCACTAGATATTCCGCACAAGTATTACATTCGACAATTCATGAGTTTTATACATGTCATGTAGCAATTGATACAACAATTTAAACGTGAGAAATCATGCAATGTGTGTATCCAAGGTTCATGCAACGAGACGTTCCATATTTACAATGATGGTTAAACCAGAACCACTGATTGACTTTCTTATTGAAAAACTATAAAGATAAGGATAAAGACAAGTCCAACAAAGTTGTTGATTCCATGCTTCGAGCATGTGGTTTTTAATTAGTACACAGTATTAGATGGTCGTGTGTAACAACCACCTATTTTGAAAGTTGGCAAAGTCACAAGTTCAAGTCAAAGTCCTTCTTGCAATTGATCTGTTTCCTATTTAGTTATGTCTTTAGTCATCTGTTCAAGTCAATAACTATTCTGAGACTAGATGTCAAGTCCTATGTTCATACGAGCACACTATCTACATTTCTAAAGTTAGAATTAAAGTGACTTACTGTTATCGAGATCGTTGTAGCAAGACGAGGTTGAAGCTAGGGCTTTCATGGGAGTTGGTGCACCAGAATCGGTACATGCAAACACAAGAAACAATCGGTTAACGAACACACTATTTTCTATCTAATTAATTTGATCGTTTTGATTTTTAAACTGATTGAAACGGTGTCAAAAATCGTTCTAAATTTTTATATAAGTTGAAAATGAAGAATATAATTTTACAGCAAGAGGAAAATATTTTCAGAAGCCTCTGTTAATTTTTATAATTTTCAGAAGTTCAAAAATCACTTTAAACCCCAATTTTACTTAAGTAACGTAATCCTTCAATAATTTACTCTAGATGCAGTACTAATCGGAATTGTTCAAGTGAGCAGTCAAAACGACCGTCTCGAAGAGTTCTACAACATATATTTTTCTCACATATCAGTTTACGTGAAAATTATAAGCTATGAATTTTTAAGTGAAACAGACATATTTAAGTTTTAGGGTTAAAAATTTATTCTGTAAAAATTAAGCGTCTCATTGAGATGAAATTAGCGCCATGGGATCCAGAATATCATTTTTGATTTTCTGAAGCTAGTCTTGCAATTTTCTGACTTGTATATTATTTATTATCAATTTAAACCCAATAAAACCAATTTTTGTAATTACCGAAATACTTTTATATTCGTATTTATACGGAAATACGTATTAAAATACGTTTTAAAATACGTTTTACTTACTTTCTCACCTTCACCGTTGCATGGGGGGCTCTTCGCGTCGACTGGTGGTGGACGTGTGCGGGGAAGCGGCGACGAGGGTCGGCGAGCACGACGTGAGGGCGGGCACGGCCGTTGACGGCAGCAAGGGCGACGGCGGGACGGAGACGATGAGGCTTCGAGGTGAAGGGGTGGGCGGTGATGGGAGGCGGGGTTGTGTGCGTGTCGCCGTGGACGGCGGTGCCGTGGGTGAACGAGCCGGAGGCGGAGGCAGGGCGGGGTTGTGTGCCACCGTGGCGGAGCAGGGGGGTCGGAGCGGAGAGAGATCCGGTGTTGCGGTGGTGGTGGAGCAGCGGGGCACTGCTCAGGGGTGTGGCGGCGGACTGCAGGCGGGTTCGGGGCGCTGGCTCTGCTGCGGCTGCGGCGGTCGAATGACGGCGATGTTCAACCCACCGGGAACGAGAGCGAGAGAGAGGGAGAGTCCGAGAGATAGAGAGAGGGAGAGTGTGAGAGTGCAGGGGATTCGAACGGGGGAAAGAGAGTTACGGGAGAGAGATTTGTGTGCCTGGGTTTAAAACGAATGGGGAGCTGCTATTATATAGGCTAGGAATATTAATACAGTAATATGGTATTAATTGGTTGTTGAAGGTTGCTGCCAAATAAAGTGGGGTGGATGGATATAATATATGTGGGGGGGATGTTGGAGGAATGTTGGATCTGATCAACAAAAACGGTGGGTTAAATGGGTAATGGGTATGTTAGGAGATTAATTAAGGGTAAATATAACTTAGTAAAAGTGATTAGTAAGTGTAAAAAGTCATTAGTGAATGTAATTAGTAAAACCGGAGGAATACAAACCCGTTTTCGCATACGACTCTGAAAAATTACAAAAACATACCCACGGGATCGTATCGTTGCGAGGGTCGTGAATACGAGATCCATTTCGAGGTTTGAGCTATGGAGATACTAGTTTTAGGTCAAAACATTTAGGAAGCGGGTTTGCGGGTTCTAGGTTGATTTGATATCAGAAAATTACGAAATTAATATGGGGAGCCCTAAATGATCATAGGATAATACTGTAGAAGTTTGAAAACGTTTTGATGATGTTTGTATAGAAAATTAATTAATTCAGCTAAAACAGTAAAATTGAAAATGAATTATTATAAAATTGTTTAGAGGTATTTGATGAAACCCGAACTCACTGAAATACACCATAACTAGTTTGATACTTCAAAATATTTTTACAAGAAATTTTTGAAATCATTTTTGATATAAAACTCCTGACTAACCATTATAAAATAGTTTTAAAAAAATGTGAAAATAGGTTACATACGTAAATAAATGTACTTGAAAAATACGGATCGTTACAGGAAGCCACATCGACCGTTGGATCTGAGCGTGCCAGGCCGTCTGATCTCCACGAAGGGTTAGTTTCTACCAACAATGAATCAAGTGGTGCCACATCAGCGGCACCTTGAAAACCCGAACTGACCGCTCGGATCCAGCACTTAATGTGAATCATGCAATAGAGGTTTCCTGGTCTTGCCGCCAAAGCAAGCTGGACTGAGCTTAAGCATTTATTGGATTTCGTTTCCCCGTCTCTCCACTCCCGACCCCATGATAGTGGTTTGTATCAGTAAGTGCCTAGTTGGGAAGACGAGAGGCCACCGAGACACTGGTTTTCCTCCAAAGGTGAGGGCCCAGCCCAACTCGTCGGTTTTAGGGCTTAGCCAGCCCAGTCCAACACACCAGTCCGGGGGGGTCACTCGGAACCCATGGCCCAGCTCAATGGGTTAGCCCGACTTAGCCCCGGCTCAGATCAATTCAAAATCCACCTCCCGAGGTTGGCCTCCTCAGCCCTAGGCCCGAGCACTAGCTTGTTCAGGTAGTTCGGCCCAAGCCACTCCACGTGGCGCGATCCCAAGCGATCGATCCACATCCTAACCATTAATTCCTTAAGATTAAATACATGACGTCTTTCGATTAACCATTTTGTCCTAACCAGCAAACAAATTCAAAAACATCCCGAAATTGTATAATAGATGTATCAAGTCATCGTATACCAGAGAAGTTTCATATGTAATGTGATACCCATTATTTTTTAAAGAGAATTGCTATATGCACCTTAATTGAGCTGTAGGGATGTGACACCTTGCCAAAATTGAAAAGAAATTGGAAGAGAGAGAGGAAGAGGTGCGACACATGAAATAATTTTTTTTCGTTTTTGACGAATAGTCACATCCATGCTCCTCTTTTGAAAGTGTATATAGTCGTTCTCTTTTTAAAATTTTATTAAAATTTAGTTATATGTTATTAGAGAATAATGGATATCATACGCCGTATGAGAGATGGCCTCATATGCCATGGGCGTGTACTTGGTTGTACCCACCCCCTTTATGTAAATGGGCTTGTACTTGGTTGCTTTATGTGAGAGGGTATATGAGGCCTCTCTCATACGACATATGATACCCATTATTCTCTTGTTATTATCCCGGCTACCGTGACTCATAGTCTGGCCAGTACAAGCGCGCAAGTCACGCGACAATAAGGGCATGTTCTTTTGCTGGAATAGGAAAAATGGAATAGGGAAAAGTTTGTATTCCAAGTAGAGAAAAAATAGAGTTTTGTGTTCTTTTGGGTGGAATAGCGTATGGAAAGTGGGGTTTGGAATAGAAAGTGAGGTCCACATTCTATTCTTGTGTTCTTTTGGGATTGGAGAGTTGGAATTAAAAAGTGGAAAGGGGATGAGTTGGAGGAGAGCAGGGGCGTAACTACATTGAAGGTGCCATGGGCAGCTGCCCAGGGCAAGAAAATAAATATAATGTTATTTTCACACATATCATGTAGTTTTGTGTGACGCAGTGGATTAAGTTTCGCTCTTCCACAGATGAGACCAGAGTTCGATTCCCTTTAAAATTGATATAATTTACTACTTCTATAAATTTTTCCCTATCTAACTTCTTTTGGTTTATATAAAAAAAATCAAACACAAATCCGTATTGTCCCTTTATGGCCCAATGGTTATGGAATTTGTTTAACGCAACTGAGTTCTTGGGATCGAATCCTCGTGGGGAGCCTTTATTACTTATTATTAAGTTGTTACTTATTATTATATTTATTTACATGTTGTGTATCATTTTTGCATGTTGTTTATTTGTTAATTATTATAATTTCTATTTTAAAGTGCGATTTTGTATTTCGACTCCTAATATTGTTACTTTTTTTCTTATCCTTTATTTTGATTTTGATTCATATGATATTACAACATGCAATGGCGAAACTATTTACAACTTGTCTTGTATAATCATCATCTCTCTCTGATTTTCTCTTCTCTAAAAAAATGTTCTTTAGAATATCTTTTTTTCGCCCAGGACAAAAAAAATTCCTGATTACGCCACTGGAGGAGAGAGATAGAGAGATGAGAGAGTGGAGCCCACCATTCCAAGGATTTCATTGTATTCCAAGCAAAAAGCTTGGAATACAAAAGTGCTCATCATTACCAAATTGGAATAGCCACGTAAGATTCTATTCCACGCCCAAAAGAACAACCGCTTGGAATACAAACTTGGAATAGGGTGAATATTGCATGAATAGTATCCCTATTCCTATTCTCACCTCTATTCTTGACAAAAGAATATGCCCTAAATTCCAACTCAATCGAACAAACACACTGAAAAACTGCGCTCGGAGTGGCCGGTTCAGAAATTGAATCAGGATGAATTGGACCCCGGTCTGTTCCGCCTTGATATAGATTGGCTGCGTGTCGTTCAGTCACGTGATCCTGAAACTCTCCGTACGTTTTCGGTGGACCCCGTTGTGCCCGATCGCCATGGCATCGGGAGCAGAGTTGATCATAGCCGTTGGATCGGTGGCCTGTTTTCGAACTGTAGGGCACGTGTGAGACACGACATTTGGTGGGAAGCAGGACTGGACTTGATTTAGATCGGCTGCAGGTCGGTTAGTCACGTGAGCTTGAACCGGTCATTGAATTCCATCGGGATCGCATTGGGAGCAGAGTTAATCCCAGCCGTTGGAAGGGTTGTGAAGAACTGTGCGACACGTGTGAGGCAGGGGGTTTGGTGGGTTTGGTGGATGGGGGGCCTGGAGGCAAAAGATCAGGTGGTCCCCACACGTCCGTGGACACATGGGAACGAATGGACCATTGGGCTTTACTTTTGGGCTCACAATGCGTCTGCTACCCCGGGCCCACCCACGATGACCAAGGTGCAGGGTACAAATCGATCCAACAAAGATTTGATCTTGAAAATTACTGCCACCCTTGGGTCCACACGATTACCGACACGAGCGCAAGTATCCCCCCTCGTGCAAGAAATTCACACGCCGGCAAGAGCGTGGATTCACGTGTAGGTGATTCATGTGCCGACCAAGTGCGAAGATTTCTTTAACAACTTCTACGAAAAATTTTTGATGAGTTGCACAGACGTGGCGTTATTTTATTGGCTGTCGCAAAAAGCTTATAAGGAATTGTATTTTAGGTGTATGATGAGAATTATTGACAACTGGGTTTCGGTCAACAGCAGTCGGGGCTGACCTGGGCTCCTTCGGTAAGGTGGAGACTCGTCAGCTGTTGACGTGTGACTCTTGATTGGCAGAACCAGGGTCGAGAATGGCTGAGCTTCAAGCTTCAGTCTGGAGCTCGACCAATCTCACGGTCGAATGGATCGACCGTTCGAACTTTTCAGCTGGGCGGTGCCTCATACGCAGGGGCGGAACCAGGATGAGATGACGCGGGGGGGGGGGGGGGGGGGGGGGGGGGGGGGGGGGGCAATGGCGAAAAATATAAAGCATCAGATAAATATATTAAATAAATTCATATGAAAGATATTACATCAAATAACATTTAAACTCTCATTTAAATATATCAAAATATATCATTACATTCTCACCATGTTAAAATGCAGAACGTCTTTCTTCCATGTCACGAAAATCATCTATAATTGACTCCACACTAAATTTTTCAGCAATTTCTTTCTCAATGTACACAAGCAAACAATCAGTCAAGAAATCATCTCCCATCTTGTTACGAAGCGTAGTCTTGACTATATTCATCGCTGAAAAAGAACGCTCTGTAGTAGCTGTAGAAACTGGAAGTGTGAGAATAAGTGTTATCACTCTATACACAAGATGATACACTTCTGCTTTTCTAGTTCTTACCAACCATTGACAAAGATCAGAAATTGTTATCAATGCTTTAAAATCTGGAAGCTGTCGGACATGATCAAAATGTTGAAATTGTATGTGCAACTGTGTCATCTCATATTCTGTAAAGTCTTGATGGTAAAATTTCTGTACCAATTTGCAAATATCATCAATTCTGAATGATACACGCATCTCTCTTGGATCTAAAGCTGAACTGAGAATGATCAATTCCACGGTGTTCTCATTGAATTTGTTGTTCAATTCCTGCAACTGAGAGTCTATCACTGCATTGAAAACATCAACTTTATAATAATGTTCCACTGTAATTTCATTTTGTTGATGTCGAGCTCTTCCTCTTCTTGCAATATAACGAGCGCTAAAATCTGGTACATGTATATTGACTGCTTCACAAAAAGATCTCACAGTTGTAACCAACTTGTCCCAGCCATCATCTCTTAACTTTTGAATGAGCATCTTAGTAGATGAAACAAGATGCATTGCATTTAAGATGTCTTGAGATTGGAGTTGCAAAGCTTGACAAAGTATGTTAGAAATCTCTAAAACTTCTCGCATAAGATGCAAAATGAAAACAAAGTCAAAAGTAGTCATTGCCTCATAAGCTGAATTTGCATCACCCTGCTGGGCAGAAGTAGCTCCATCCTCAATAATGTTCAATAAAACTTCACATGTTGCACTAAACATCTTCAACAAACTTGAAATTGATTTCAAGTGAGAACTCCAACGGGTATCACTAGCTCTTTGCAGAGAACCTATTTGATTAAGTCCTTTTCCACTTTGAAGCTCATCAATCTCAAGTAAATGAGCAATATTTGAAGCATGAGCGGCTTTTAGTTGGTCATTTCGCTTACATGATGCACCAACAATATTGATAATGGAATTTAACTTGGTAAAAAACTGATAGACATGAATAATTTCCTTGGATGAAGCAACTAATGCCAATTGTAAACGATGAGCAAAACAATGAACATAATAAGCATGTGGACATTCATTTGAAACCAAAGATTGCAAACCATTCCATTCTCCACGCATGTTACTTGCACCATCATAACCTTGCCCTCGGATAGATTGAACATCAAGATTGTATTGAGAGAGCATCGGAAAAATTCCTTCTTTCAAAATTAATGCCGCAGTGTCTTTGACATGAATAAGCCCAAAAAAGCGCTCTTGTATGTAGCCATCTTTGTCGACAAATCTCAAGACAATTGACATTTGCTCTTTTTTAGATTCATCCCGAGCTTCATCAACAATTAAGCAATACTTTGAATCGCCAATTTCTTCACGAATGCTCTTCCTCACTTTAGTTTCCAAGACATGCAAAATTTGTTTTTGTGTTTTTGGTGATGTATATGATGCATTTCGTGGAGCTTTATCCAAAACTGCTGCGACTTTATCATTATACGAGGCGATGAAACTCAACAGTTCTAAAAAGTTTCCACGATTTCTTGATGACTTAGACTCATCGTGGCCCCTATAAGAGCAACCTTGAAATGCAAGCCACCTAACTGTCTCAACTGAAGCCTTCAAACGAATTTTGTTTTCCATGACTTCTTGTGATGTGAATTTCTCAAACCTTCTCGCGATATGAGATGGTTGATTCATAAGATCTGCACATGCTTTCTCAGCATTTCTATGAGTTGAATTGAGATCTTTTCCAATATGGGCCAAAAGTGCACAATTTTTTCCATCCTTCACCTTTTTCCATGATCGAAATCCATTAACTGTGAATGCATCGGATCCAGAAGGTCCATTTTGTTTATGAAATAGAAAGCATGGTAGACAGAATATAGCATCTGCTGTAGGAGAATATTCTAACCAAGAAGGAAAAAGCTTAAACCATGATGCTTGAAAACTTCGTGAGTGTTTTTCACCTGATGTTGGATACTTAGAAAGTGTACACTGATAAGGATCAGCTTTAATATAAGCTCTTCAAACTTCATCGCACTTCTCAATTGTATACTTCCATATTTGTGGTCGTAATCCCGGATCACGTTCTAATATGTTGATATCAAAGTCGTCATCGATTTCAACTCTTTGAAATTTTGGAACAGGATCCTCAGAATGCACATGACTCTCTATTGATGGAGTTTCAATACTTTTTCTTTTAAAGAATGAATCGATTGTTGTTGACTTTTTCATCTAAAAATAGGATAAAGTATGGATTAGCCAATCTGAAACTACAATCAAAATTATAGTCGAATGACAACGATACTTGGTCTAAAATATTTTCGTCCAAGATTTACAATAGCTCACTATTCTAGATTTCTACACAATTGTTAACTATAACAACGACATCATTCATGTAAATCAACACAAATCAAACACATACAAAAAATGAATCCTCTAAAGATGATGCGAATTTAATTAGAATTGCATAGAAAACCAAATAATGTAACACATTATGTACCAAAAAATACATTTGTTTAGTCCCGCTGTAAGAAACTTTTTGTATGACTCCAGAGTCGAGATTAATCACCCAGCCTCTGTAATTCAACAGAAAAAGACATTAAGAAACAAAAAAACACCTTTATATGTTAATCAGTCTGGTCCACAGCCATTACAAAAAACACCTTTACAAAAAACACATTAAGAAAAAAACACCATTCACCCATCTTGGTCCGCAGCTCACCCAGATGTGTGAATAGAGCGCATGGAATTTTCAACAACTTAGACTCCAATCCACAATGCTGATAACCAAAATTCATATCACAATCAAGCAAGGTTTTCTCTATATTAATCAAATTTTTAGAATTACA
Source organism: Scilla litardierei (assembly GCA_030789695.1). Taxonomy (NCBI): domain Eukaryota; kingdom Viridiplantae; phylum Streptophyta; class Magnoliopsida; order Asparagales; family Asparagaceae; genus Scilla; species Scilla litardierei. The sequence goes on along the minus strand of CM061142.1, from coordinate 9,965,893 downwards.
ATAAATCAATGTTTTCCCCTCTGTTGGTCAAATTTTTAGAATTATACTGTAACATAAAACTAAAAAGGATGCAAAAAACTAATTCTACTGTAATTAGGTTGCTGACTCAATATTTATATGATCCTGTCTGTGGGTGAATCCCGGTGCATAAATAATCAAATGTTTTCCATTCATCTTAATTCATGGGAGACTCGAGAAATAGGTGAATATTAAGTGAAAATTCTATGTTTTATTCATTAAAAGGCAACGAGACGTAACTGTTCTGAGTTTAGGAAACTAAGCATCCTGATTCCTCAAGAACAGAAAATGATTAAATTTCATATTTCCAAAAGAATAATCGCTTATTTCAACAAAAAGGATTACAAAAAATTGCACAGTTTCTCTTCTTGCAGTGTAAAGATGCACAACAGCAACATTACCTTGATATAAAGCTCGTGAACCTCCTGGAAAAAGCTTTTAATCTCGTCCTCGATTCATTCCGACCCTCTCCAAGTTAGGATTGCAGGTTCGCGCGACGCGGTGGTCGTCCGGGACTCCGGTGGAGCTGGCTGCTGGCGGCTCGAATTTTGGAGACGGCGACGATGCGGATAGGGGAATATCAGAATATGCCCTAATTTCTGATTGGGGATTTTTTTTCGATGAGAAGCAGCTGAGAAGCAGCATGCGATGTGTTTAATTTTTGATTTGCTGTTGCAGCTGGGACAAGGCCCCCATATTAATGTTTCAGTAGCGAATATGCCTAACTTTCTTTTAGAAAATTAGGGGGGGCCCATGTTCAGCAGGCGTCCACCGGCCCAGCAAATGAAACTACAATTTTTTTTTAAATTAAAAAATGGGGGGGCCCGGGCCCCCCCACCTTAAGCATGCGTCTGCCCCTGCTCATACGATCTGCACCACAGAGAGTCGTTCGCCGAGGGGGTCAGATTTGGGTTCCAACCCAAATCCCGTCAGATGCTTAAGTTAGTAACCACCTAAGTAAAGCTCGGAGCTGTCTAAGTCGACCCAAAGGAGATCGTCTCGATTCAGTCACCACAAACTTTTATGAAGGAAGAAATATAAGAGCGAAATACCTAGTATTTTGTATCTCTTTTGTATGTCCTTCTGTTCGTCCCACCTCTATTTATGGGTAGAGATGACTCTTCCAATGGCATTGGCGGATAACGGTCACAACTTATGGTGGCACGATCATTCTTCATAAGTCGGCGTAACCATTGTTCACTCATCCTGTCATTTATGAACCCATAATCAACCGCCTCCTGAAGCCATGGAAGCTCAACAGGAAAATGACATGCGGGCTTTGACCATGCTAACGGTTAGCCTCCCTTGTGAGTTTTATGGGCATAGTTGGTCAAGGTGCCACGTAGTGGACTTCGCTCTTGTAAGAAAAATATTTCATCTTTCCGCTTCGTGGACCGGACCTATGTATCAACAATGGCCACTGTCACTTAGACTCAACCAATTCGTCTTGTGCAGGTCAAGTAACATGATCCCTTATTAATTGGACGCGGCAGTTGAGGAGGGGGTATTTGAATTTAAGTGCCAAAATTCCACATTCTTTTGATTTGGTCGCTGCGTCGATTCAGAGTTCGGGATACGGACGTGTATGGATTATCAACATGTGTCCCTTGATGATGAGGCCGGCCCAAATCATCACTAGATGTTCCTTTAACTTGATAAGGAACCTGGGAAAGAGAAGCTTCATCATCTTAAGCTTTCGAGATCGAGCTTCATCCTCTGACCTTTAGCCATGTCTTCTTCTTCTTCCCCTCAGGCCCCTGTTGAAACTGTAAGGATCGTCTAACCTTGCAATACTAACAACAAACACTCTAGAGGGGGGGGGGGTGTGAATAGAGTGATGACAATAAATTGTGTAATTAAAATCAAACTTGCAAATGCGGAATAATAAGTGCAAGAAGAATTAATCAACACAAACAATCCAAACACAAACACAAGATTTTACCCTGGTTCCCAAAACTTGGGTACGTCCAGCCACACCAATATCCACTATAATTCTCACACAGAGAAAGTGAATACAATCTCACACAGAGGATTTGGATTCTCACACAGAGAAATCCTCACTCCCACACAGAGAGATCTCACACAGAGGATTTAGGATTCTCACACAGAGAAATCCTTGCTTTCACACAGAAAGACTTAAACTCTCACACAGAGAGAACTCAACCAACCCTCACACAGAAGGTTATACTCTCACACAGAGAGTAACTAGCTCTCACACAGAAAGCTAGGGTTACAATGAAATAACAAAGTAAAACAAATACTCTTACATATGCCTTGAGATGAACTTACTCATAAATGAATGCAAGGCATGGAAGAGGATCTCCAAGTGTTGAGATATGCTTGAAAGCACTTGGATGAATTCCCTTGAGCTGGACTTCAATGCATGAAGAGGAATGAGAGCTCAAAAGAGGGAATTGAGGGAGTTTGAGAGTTGCTTATAAATCTCTTGAGATATTCAATAGCATCAAGAAGTATAAGAGATATCAGCACACTCATATATATATGAACCATATATCAAACCCCAAAACCCAAGAAAACAGCCAAAGAATCAATTCTGCAACGGCTAGAAACTGGGGGAAAACGACAGGAACAGTCGACTGATGATCAAAAGACAGTCGACTGATCAACGGCTAGAAAATATCCAACGGCTATAATCTGAGCCAGGACAGTCGACTGAAGAAGACAATACAGTCGACTGACAAACAAGACAGGCGCCTGTAAATCCTTCAGCAGACGACTGCAGCAGGGGATGGATCGAAACAGAGAGCTGCACTCTTTCTCCAATTCTTCGCACAGGCGACTGATGTTAATACTACAGTCGACTGTCGAATTAGTCAGGCGACTGTATATTCTTCATCAGTCGACTACTGTAAAGTATGGAGAGAAGACATAGAGATGCGGAGATTGCACTTACGCTTTTCAGACGACTGATGCCCATTTCACAGTCGACTGTAAATATACAGGCGACTGTAAACGCAGCAACAGACGACTGTGCGTAAAGCTCAAGTTTGAGTTAATTGAAATGTAGACTTGAGCTGTGCAAATCAGGCGACTGTAGAAGGATCTACAGGCGACTGGAAATCACCCAGTCGGCTGTGTTTCCCTCAACAGGTGACTGACGGAAAGAGTGAACCTATTGGGTTGGATTCTTTGATAATCCTAAGGTTCACTAAGATGGTTAAATCCATGAGCATGAATGAGCAAACCATCTAACAAGGCATTACATCAACCCTAGACTCAAAAGAGAGAGAAAGCAATAAAGTAAATTACATGGATTACAATGCTTTCATAAGAGTCTAAGTCTTCAATCTTGATGCCTTGATTGCTCTCCACCATCTCCAAGCTTTGGCACTCCTTGAGTCCAAACTTTGGCCCTTCTTCACATGATGTCCATCCTTACACCAAGTGATTAGTCTCCAAGAACGATATCCTTGAAATAAACTGAGAGACTAAAACATGAGATTCATTAGCAACAACATAATGTTGTGATCATTATCAAAATAAGATTGGTATGAAACACCAATACTCAACAATCTCCCCCTTTTTGATGATGACACACATTATGTAAATCATAAAGAATTAAAGCACAATGCTAATGATCTCCCCCTACTTATATGCACCAATTATATAATGAGCTACACAAAGGTAAATACTCATAAACCAATAACAACATGGTGACATATAATAGGCATGGATTACATAAACCAATTGCAAAGTATAAAATCATGCAAACATGAATGGTTTATCTAATCCCATATATCTCTGCCCTATAGAGATATCTCTCCCCATATGCATATGTATATATCTCTCCCCCTATAGATATGATCACATAATGCATATATCTCTCCCCCTTGACATCATCAAAAAGGTGGACATCAAAAACATCCCCTTTATCATCTTAACCAAGATGTGACACTATGCAAGAAAAGAAAGATATGTATGATACCAAATATAAAATTTAGTGGGTATCAATTCACTATCCCATGCTCCCCTAGATCATAGAAATGGTCAACTTTTGACTTCTAGGATCTAATACCAATTAATTATTGGAGCCATGGGCCGAAAGTGTATCAAAGCAATAGATATGAAAAGAATCAAGCTTTGAAGATACACAAAGATATTGCCAAAACAAATAAAACATGAAACATGTTGGCAATAAACAAGAGGTTTGGTTTGAGACCAACAATAACCAATTGTGAATAATGATCTCAAACAACCCCAAAAATGAGAGTCAAAAATATGTTTTAAAATATTTTAAACATATAACATATTAGCTCCCCTATTGACATACACATGGATCAAAAGTGTATGTATGTCAATAAAATCCCCAAGATTCCCATTTTCATGAAAAATAAATACATTTGAAAGTATTTTCAAAGTCATGAAACACACACACAACCAATGGGTATGCAAGAATATAACATTAAGCACAATACCCATGCAATATGCAAATGTGTGTGGGGAACCTAAACATTAGGGAACCAAACCCAAGAGGAGTTTGATTTCCTAATGTAATCACATGAGGTGATCACATCCCTTACTAGAGAGTTGATATAACTATTCCTCTCTTGCACACTAAGCTTAGTGGGAATCCATAAACTCAAGGATTTCCTAGGCAAGGATTTTGCCTTTGCAAGAGGGGTGGATGTGGCATGCTTAGGTGTAGAAAATATTTTCTTAGCATGCATGAAGTGAGGACTTTGCTTCTTAGCAAAAAATGAAGGATTTTCATTTTTCCTCACCACATCGTGATTTACATGCTTCTTGTTTATGTTCTTGTTGTACAAGAAAGCATGGTGATTTTTCTTAGGTGCTTTAGCAATATTTCTTGTATATGCACCGTAAGAGGAATTAGAGGTGGGTTTGGTACCACATTTTGAATATACCCCAAACCTCCTCTATGATTTGCCGGATGTTGTTATTCCAACAAATCGTGGAGTGAATCCCTAGAATGCACAAAGCTTTTGAGCTTCCGGGATTCCTCTTCACATTTCAACGTAAGTTGTTGAATGCAAATTTCTAAGCTAAGGTTTTGAGCTAATAATTTTTCATTAGAAATGCTCAAATCCTTAACTTGAGAGAGAAGTGTGTCTCTATCACTTGTGTCACAAACATGCAAAGCATCATTGTCATTAGCACTAGTGGATTCTAAGGCATGCAACCTACTCATAGCATTTTTAAATTTTGCTTTCAATATAGCATATGAGTCGATGCACTTACTTGCCCCGTTGGAGACCACGTTGAAGCGGTATTCGAGCTCCTCGTAGGATAGCTTCTCCTCCTCAACTTCCTCATCACTTTCATCCTCGTTAGAGCTTGATGAAGACTCTTCTCCCTTTGCCATGAAGCACATTTCCTCGTTGGGGTTGAGCCACGCCTCCACCTCTTCATCGCTTGAACTCGAGGAGATTGATGAAGACTCATCAAAAGTCGTGAAGCACATGTGAACTCGCTCCTTATCATCCTCTTCGTCATCACTTGAAGTGTCCTCATCGGAGTCATCAAATGTGCCGACAAGTCCCTTCTTTTGATTCTTGAATTTGGACTTGTCTTTCCCATGCTTCTTCCCTTTCCCTTTGTAATTTTCTTTGTCGGGTTTGGAAGGGCATTCGGTAGAAAGATGACCTTTTCCTCGACAATTGAAACAAATAGAGTTGTTAGACTTGGAGGCAAACTTTGAAGAAGATTTACCTTGCTTGCTTTTGAGGAATGCTCTCAGTTGTGTGGCAAGCTCCATGACTTCATCTCCACTAGCCTCATCATCTTCTTCTTCATCACTAGGTAGGAGCTTCTTGATGGAATTTCTTTCTCCATTTGATTGGCTCCTCCTTGGCATGGAATGCAACCCCCTTATGCTTTTCCGGCTTCTCGGGCTTGGTTGATTGAATCTCCTTCTTGTGTTGAAGCTTTACTTCATACGCCATGAGATTCCCAATGCACTCCTCAACAGTGTATTTGGACATGTCGTAAGACTCCAAAATACCATTGGCCTTTGACTCCCATTGAGATGTGAGCGAGTCAAGGATCTTCTCCACTCGATCCTCTTGGAAAATCACCTTTCCAAGTCCTTCCAAAGCGTTCACGATTTCTGTGAACCTTGTGAACATCTCCGAGATGTTTTCACCTTCCTGCATCTTAAACAACTCATATTTAGATCTAAATACACATTGTTTAGATTTCTTTACCTTCGAAGTCCCTTCATGAGAAATCTCCAATGTATGCCATATTTCGTTGGCCGATTTGCACATGGAGATGCGATTGAAGTCATTTGAAGTGAGGGCGCAATGGAATGCATTCATAGCCCTCGCATTAAATTTGATCGAGTCCTTCTCCGCTTTTGTTCTCGAAGCCGCGGGTGTAGTAGGCTCCTCAAATGGCAACTCTGTGATGTCCCAAAGGTCTTGACCCTTCATATAGATCATCATCTTGATCTTCTAACTTGGATAGTTGGTTCCGTTGAAGAGCGGGGGTCGAACGGTTGATAGACCGTCTTCATTAGACATGGATGAAGCGTTGTATGCCATCGTTGTTGTATGCTTCAACCTTGCTCTGATACCAAGTGTAAGGATCGTCTAACCTTGCAATACTAACAACAAACACTCTAGAGGGGGGGTGAATAGAGTGATGGCAATAAATTGTGCAATTAAAATTAAACTTGCAAATGCAGAATAATAAGTGCAAGAGGAATTAATCAACACAAACAATCCAAACACAAACACAAGATTTTACCCTGGTTCCCCAAACTTGGGTACGTCCAGCCACACCGATATCCACTATAATTCTCACACAGAGAAAGTGAATACAATCTCACACAGAGATACCTCACACAGAGGATTTGGATTCTCACACAGAGAAATCCTCACTCCCACACAGAGAGATCTCACACAGAGGATTTAGGATTCTCACACAGAGAAATCCTTGCTTTCACACAGAAAGACTTAAACTCTCACACAGAGAGAACTCAACCAACCCTCACACAGAAGGTTATACTCTCACACAGAGAGTAACTAGCTCTCACACAGAAAGCTAGGGTTAGAATGAAATAACAAAGTAAAACAAATACTCTTACATATGCCTTGAGATGAACTTACTCATAAATGAATGCAAGGCATGGAAGAGGATCTCCAAGTGTTGAGATATGCTTGAAAGCACTTGGATGAATTCCCTTGAGCTGGACTTCAATGCATGAAGAGGAATGAGAGCTCAAAAGAGGGAATTGAGGGAGTTTGAGAGTTGCTTATAAATCTCTTGAGATATTCAGTAGCATCAAGAAGTATAAGAGATATCAGCACACTCATATATATATGAACCATATATCAAACCCCAAAACCCAAGAAAACAGCCAAAGAATCAATTCTGCAACGGCTAGAAACTGGGGGAAAACGACAGGAACAGTCGACTGATGATCAAAAGCCAGTCGACTGATCAACGGCTAGAAAATATCCAACGGCTATAATCTGAGCCAGGACAGTCGACTGAAGAAGACAATACAGTCGACTGACAAACAGGACATGCGCCTGTAAATCCTTCAGCAGACGACTGCAGCAGGGGATGGATCGAAACAGAGAGCTGCACTCTTTCTCCAATTCTTCGCACAGGAGACTGATGTTAGTACTACAGTCGACTGTCGAATTAGTCAGGCGACTGTATATTCTTCATCAGTCGACTACTGTAAAGTATGGAGATAAGACATAGAGATGCAGAGATTGCACTTACGCTTTTCAGACGACTGATGCCCATTTCACAGGCGACTGTAAATATACAGGCGACTGTAAACGCAGCAACAGACGACTGTGCGTAAAGCTCAAGTTTGAGTCAATTGAAATGTAGACTTGAGCTGTGCAAATCAGGCGACTGTAGAAGGATCTACAGGCTACTGGAAATCATCCAGTCGGCTGTGTTTCCCTCAACAGGCGACTGACGGAAAGAGTGAACCTATTGGGTTGGATTCTGTGATAATCCTAAGGTTCACTAAGATGGTTAAATCCATGAGCATGAATGAGCAAACCATCTAACAAGGCATTACATCAACCCTAGACTCAAAAGAGAGAGAAAGCAATAAAGTAAATTACATGGATTACAATGCTTTCATAAGAGTCTAAGTCTTCAATCTTGATGCCTTGATTGCTCTCCACCATCTCCAAGCTTTGGCACTCCTTGAGTCCAAACTTTGGCCCTTCTTCACATGATGTCCATCCTTACACCAAGTGATTAGTCTCCAAGAACGATATCCTTGAAATAAACTGAGAGACTAAAACATGAGATTCATTAGCAACAACATAATGTTGTGATCATTATCAAAATAAGATTGGTATGAAACACCAATACTCAACAATCTACCCCTTTTTGATGATGACACACATTATGTAAATCATAAAGAATTAAAGCACAATGCTAATGATCTCCCCCTACTTATATGCACCAATTATATAATGAGCTACACAAAGGTAAATACTCATAAACCAATAACAACATGGTGACATATAATAGGCATGGATTACATAAACCAATTGCAAAGTATAAAATCAAGCAAACATGAATGGTTTATCTAATCCCATATATCTCTGCCCTATAGAGATATCTCTCCCCATATGCATATGTATATATCTCTCCCCCTATAGATATGATCACATAATGCATATATCTCTCCCCCTTGACATCATCAAAAAGGTGGACATCAAAAACATCCCCTTTATCATCTTAACCAAGATGTGACACTATGCAAGAAAAGAAAGATATGTATGATACCAAATATAAAATTTAGTGGGTATCAATTCACTATCCCATGCTCCCCTAGATCATAGAAATGGTCAACTTTTGACTTCTAGGATCTAATACCAATTAATTATTGGAGCCATGGGCCGAAAGTGTATCAAAGCAATAGATATGAAAAGAATCAAGCTTTGAAGATACACAAAGATATTGCCAAAACAAATAAAACATGAAACATGTTGGCAATAAACAAGAGGTTTGGTTTGAGACCAACAATAACCAATTGTGAATAATGATCTCAAACAACCCCAAAAATGAGAGTCAAAATATGTTTTAAAATATTTTAAACATATAACATATTAGCTCCCCTATTGACATACACATGGATCAAAAGTGTATGTATGTCAATAAAATCCCCAAGATTCCCATTTTCATGAAAAATAAATACATTTGAAAGTATTTTCAAAGTCATGAAACACACACACAACCAATGGGTATGCAAGAATATAACATTAAGCACAATACCCATGCAATATGCAAATGTGTGTGGGGAACCTAAACATTAGGGAACCAAACCCAAGAGGAGTTTGATTTCCTAATGTAATCACATGAGGTGATCACATCCCTTACTAGAGAGTTGATATAACTATTCCTCTCTTGCACACTAAGCTTAGTGGGAATCCATAAACTCAAGGATTTCCTAGGCAAGGGTTTTGCCTTTGCAAGAGGGGTGGATGTGGCATGCTTAGGTGTAGAAAATATTTTCTTAGCATGCATGAAGTGAGGACTTTGCTTCTTAGCAAAAAATGAAGGATTTTCATTTTTCCTCACCACATCGTGATTTACATGCTTCTTGTTTATGTTCTTGTTGTACAAGAAAGCATGGTGATTTTTCTTAGGTGCTTTAGCAATATTTCTTGTATATGCACCGTAAGAGGAATTAGAGGTGGGTTTGGTACCACATTTTGAATATACCCCAAACCTCCTCTATGATTTGCCGGATGCTGTTTTTCCAACAAATCGTGGAGTGAATCCCTAGAATGCACAAAGCTTTTGAGCTTCCGGGATTCATCTTCACATTTCAACGTAAGTTGTTGAATGCGAATTTCTAAGATAAGGTTTTGAGCTAATAATTTTTCATTAGAAATGCTCAAATCCTTAACTTGAGAGAGAAGTGTGTCTCTATCACTTGTGTCACAAACATGCAAAGCATCATTGTCATTAGCACTAGTGGATTCTAAGGCATGCAACCTACTCATAGCATTTTTAAATTTTGCTTTCAATTTAGCATATGAGTCGATGCACTTACTTGCCCCGTTGGAGACCACGTTGAAGCGGTATTTGAGCTCCTCGTAGGATAGCTTCTCCTCCTCAACTTCCTCATCACTTTCATCCTCGTTAGAGCTTGATGAAGACTCTTCTCCCTTTGCCATGAAGCACATTTCCTCGTTGGGGTTGAGCCACGCCTCCACCTCTTCATCGCTTGAACTCGAGGAGATTGATGAAGAATCATCAAAATTCGTGAAGCACATGTGAACTCGCTCCTTATCATCCTCTTCGTCATCACTTGAAGTGTCCTCATCGGAGTCATCAAATGTGCCGACAAGTCCCTTCTTTTGATTCTTGAATTTGGACTTGTCTTTCCCATGCTTCTTCCCTTTCCCTTTGTAATTTTCTTTGTCGGGTTTGGAAGGGCATTCGGTAGAAAGATGACCTTTTCCTCGACAATTGAAACAAATAGAGTTGTTAGACTTGGAGGCAAACTTTGAAGAAGATTTACCTTGCTTGCTTTTGAGGAATGCTCTCAGTTGTGTGGCAAGCTCCATGACTTCATCTCCACTAGCCTCATCATCTTCTTCTTCATCACTAGGTAGGAGCTTCTTGATGGAATTTCTTTCTCCATTTGATTGGCTCCTCCTTGGCATGGAATGCAACCCCCTTATGCTTTTCCGGCTTCTCGGGCTTGGTTGATTGAATCTCCTTCTTGTGTTGAAGCTTTACTTCATACGCCATGAGATTCCCAATGCACTCCTCAACAGTGTATTTGGACATGTCGTAAGACTCCAAAATACCATTGGCCTTTGACTCCCATTGAGATGTGAGCGAGTCAAGGATCTTCTCCACTCGATCCTCTTGGGAAATCACCTTTCCAAGTCCTTCCAAAGCGTTCACGATTTCTGTGAACCTTGTGAACATCTCCGAGATGTTTTTCACCTTCCTGCATCTTAAACAACTCATATTTAGATCTAAATACACATTGTTTAGATTTCTTTACCTTCGAAGTCCCTTCATGAGAAATCTCCAATGTATGCCATATTTCGTTGGCCGATTTGCACATGGAGATGCGATTGAAGTCATTTGAAGTGAGGGCGCAATGGAATGCATTCATAGCCCTCGCATTAAATTTGATCGAGTCCTTCTCCGCTTTTGTTCTCGAAGCCGCGGGTGTAGTAGGCTCCTCAAATGGCAACTCTGTGATGTCCCAAAGGTCTTGACCCTTCATATAGATCATCATCTTGATCTTCCAACTTGGATAGTTGGTTCCGTTGAAGAGCGGGGGTCGAACGGTTGATAGACCGTCTTCATGAGACATGGATGAAGCGTTGTATGCCATCGTTGTTGTATGCTTCAACCTTGCTCTGATACCAATTGTAAGGATCGTCTAACCTTGCAATACTAACAACAAACACTCTAGAGGGGGGGTGAATAGAGTGATGGCAATAAATTGTGCAATTAAAATTAAACTTACAAATGCAGAATAATAAGTGCAAGAGGAATTAATCAACACAAACAATCCAAACACAAACACAAGATTTTACCCTGGTTCCCCAAACTTGGGTACGTCCAGCCACACCAATATCCACTACAATTCTCACACAGAGAAAGTGAATACAATCTCACACAGAGATACCTCACACAGAGGATTTGGATTCTCACACAGAGAAATCCTCACTCCCACACAGAGAGATCTCACACAGAGGATTTAGGATTCTCACACAGAGAAATCCTTGCTTTCACACAGAAAGACTTAAACTCTCACACAGAGAGAACTCAACCAACCCTCACACAGAAGGTTATACTCTCACACAGAGAGTAACTAGCTCTCACACAGAAAGCTAGGGTTACAATGAAATAACAAAGTAAAACAAATACTCTTACATATGCCTTGAGATGAACTTACTCATAAATGAATGCAAGGCATGGAAGAGGATCTCCAAGTGTTGAGATATGCTTGAAAGCACTTGGATGAATTCCCTTGAGCTGGACTTCAATGCATGAAGAGGAATGAGAGCTCAAAAGAGGGAATTGAGGGAGTTTGAGAGTTGCTTATAAATCTCTTGAGATATTCAATAGCATCAAGAAGTATAAGAGATATCAGCACACTCATATATATATGAACCATATATCAAACCCCAAAACCCAAGAAAACAGCCAAAGAATCAATTCTGCAACGGCTAGAAACTGGGCGAAAACGACATGAACAGTCGACTGATGATCAAAAGCCAGTCGACTGATCAACGGCTAGAAAATATCCAACGGCTATAATCTGAGCCAGGACAGTCGACTGAAGAAGACAATACAGTCGACTGACAAACAGGACAGGCGCCTGTAAATCCTTCAGCAGACGACTGCAGCAGGGGATGGATCGAAACACAGAGCTGCACTCTTTCTCCAATTCTTCGCACAGGAGACTGATGTTAGTACTACAGTCGACTTTCGAATTAGTCAGGCGACTGTATATTCTTCATCAATCGACTACTGTAAAGTATGGAGATAAGACATAGAGATGCAGAGATTGCACTTACGCTTTTCAGACGACTGATGCCCATTTCACAGTCGACTGTAAATATACAGGCGACTGTAAACGCAGCAACAGACGACTGTGCGTAAAGCTCAAGTTTGAGTCAATTGAAATGTAGACTTGAGCTGTGCAAATCAGGCGACTGTAGAAGGATCTACAGGCGACTGGAAATCACCCAGTCGGCTGTGTTTCCCTCAACAGGCGACTGACGGAAAGAGTGAACCTATTGGGTTGGATTCTGTGATAATCCTAAGGTTCACTAAGATGGTTAAATCCATGAGCATGAATGAGCAAACCATCTAACAAGGCATTACATCAACCCTAGACTCAAAAGAGAGAGAAAGCAATAAAGTAAATTACATGGATTACAATGCTTTCATAAGAGTCTAAGTCTTCAATCTTGATGCCTTGATTGCTCTCCACCATCTCCAAGCTTTGGCACTCCTTGAGTCCAAACTTTGGCCCTTCTTCACATGATGTCCATCCTTACACCAAGTGATTAGTCTCCAAGAACGATATCCTTGAAATAAACTGAGAGACTAAAACATGAGATTCATTAGCAACAACATAATGTTGTGATCATTATCAAAATAAGATTGGTATGAAACACCAATACTCAACAATCTCCCCCTTTTTGATGATGACACACATTATGTAAATCATAAAGAATTAAAGCACAATGCTAATGATCTCCCCCTACTTATATGCACCAATTATATAATGAGCTACACAAAGGTAAATACTCATAAACCAATAACAACATGGTGACATATAATAGGCATGGATTACATAAACCAATTGCAAAGTATAAAATCATGCAAACATGAATGGTTTATCTAATCCCATATATCTCTGCCCTATAGAGATATCTCTCCCCATATGCATATGTATATATCTCTCCCCCTATAGATATGATCACATAATGCATATATCTCTCCTCCTTGACATCATCAAAAAGGTGGACATCAAAAACATCCCCTTTATCATCTTAACCAAGATGTGACACTATGCAAGAAAAGAAAGATATGTATGATACCAAATATAAAATTTAGTGGGTATCAATTCACTATCCCTTGCTCCCCTAGATCATAGAAATGGTCAAATTTTGACTTCTAGGATCTAATACCAATTAATTATTGGAGCCATGGGCCGAAAGTGTATCAAAGCAATAGATATGAAAAGAATCAAGCTTTGAAGATACACAAAGATATTGCCAAAACAAATAAAACATGAAACATGTTGGCAATAAACAAGAGGTTTGGTTTGAGACCAACAATAACCAATTGTGAATAATGATCTCAAACAACCCCAAAAATGAGAGTCAAAATATGTTTTAAAATATTTTAAACATATAACATATTAGCTCCCCTATTGACATACACATGGATCAAAAGTGTATGTATGTCAATAAAATCCCCAAGATTCCCATTTTCATGAAAAATAAATACATTTGAAAGTATTTTCAAATTCATGAAACACACACACAACCAATGGGTATGCAAGAATATAACATTAAGCACAATACCCATGCAATATGCAAATGTGTGTGGGGAACCTAAACATTAGGGAACCAAACCCAAGAGGAGTTTGATTTCCTAATGTAATCACATGAGGTGATCACATCCCTTACTAGAGAGTTGATATAACTATTCCTCTCTTGCACACTAACCTTAGTGGGAATCCATAAACTCAAGGATTTCCTAGGCAAGGGTTTTGCCTTTGCAAGAGGGGTGGATGTGGCATGCTTAGGTGTAGAAAATATTTTCTTAGCATGCATGAAGTGAGGACTTTGCTTCTTAGCAAAAAATGAAGGATTTTCATTTTTCCTCACCACATCGTGATTTACATGCTTCTTGTTTATGTTCTTGTTGTACAAGAAAGCATGGTGATTTTTCTTAGGTGCTTTAGCAATATTTCTTGTATATGCACCGTAAGAGGAATTAGAGGTGGGTTTGGTACCACATTTTGAATATACCCCAAACCTCCTCTATGATTTGCCGGATGTTGTTTTTCCAACAAATCGTGGAGTGAATCCCTAGAATGCACAAAGCTTTTGAGCTTCCGGGATTCCTCTTCACATTTCAACGTAAGTTGTTGAATGCGAATTTCTAAGATAAGGTTTTGAGCTAATAATTTTTCATTAGAAATGCTCAAATCCTTAACTTGAGAGAGAAGTGTGTCTCTATCACTTGTGTCACAAACATGCAAAGCATCATTGTCATTAGCACTAGTGGATTCTAAGGCATGCAACCTACTCATAGCATTTTTAAATTTTGCTTTCAATTTAGCATATGAGTCGATGCACTTACTTGCCCCGTTGGAGACCACGTTGAAGCGATATTCGAGCTCCTCGTAGGATAGCTTCTCCTCCTCAACTTCCTCATCACTTTCATCCTCGTTAGAGCTTGATGAAGACTCTTCTCCCTTTGCCATGAAGCACATTTCCTCGTTGGGGTTGAGCCACGCCTCCACCTCTTCATCGCTTGAACTCAAGGAGATTGATGAAGAATCATCAAAATTCGTGTAGCACATGTGAACTCGCTCCTTATCATCCTCTTCGTCATCACTTGAAGTGTCCTCATCGGAGTCATCAAATGTGCCGACAAGTCCCTTCTTTTGATTCTTGAATTTGGACTTGTCTTTCCCATGCTTCTTCCCTTTCCCTTTGTAATTTTCTTTGTCGGGTTTGGAAGGGCATTCGGTAGAAAGATGACCTTTTCCTCGACAATTGAAACAAATAGAGTTGTTAGACTTGGAGGCAAACTTTGAAGAAGATTTACCTTGCTTGCTTTTGAGGAATGCTCTCAGTTGTGTGGCAAGCTCCATGACTTCATCTCCACAAGCCTCATCATCTTCTTCTTCATCACTAGGTAGGAGCTTCTTGATGGAATTTCTTTCTCCATTTGATTGGCTCCTCCTTGGTATGGAATGCAACCCCCTTATGCTTTTCCGGCTTCTCGGGCTTGGTTGATTGAATCTCCTTCTTGTGTTGAAGCTTTACTTCATACGCCATGAGATTCCCAATGCACTCCTCAACAGTGTATTTGGACATGTCGTAAGACTCCAAAATACCATTGGCCTTTGACTCCCATTGAGATGTGAGCGAGTCAAGGATCTTCTCCACTCGATCCTCTTGGGAAATCACCTTTCCAAGTCCTTCCAAAGCGTTCATGATTTCTGTGAACCTTGTGAACATCTCCGAGATGTTTTCACCTTCCTGCATCTTAAACAACTCATATTTAGATCTAAATACACATTGTTTAGATTTCTTTACCTTCGAAGTCCCTTCATGAGAAATCTCCAATGTATGCCATATTTCGTTGGCCGATTTGCACATGGAGATGCGATTGAAGTCATTTGAAGTGAGGGCGCAATGGAATGCATTCATAGCCCTCGCATTAAATTTGATCGAGTCCTTCTCCGCTTTTGTTCTCGAAGCCGCGGGTGTATTAGGCTCCTCAAATGGCAACTCTGTGATGTCCCAAAGGTCTTGACCCTTCATATAGATCATCATCTTGATCTTCCAACTTGGATAGTTGGTTCCGTTGAAGAGCGGGGGTCGAACGGTTGATAGACCGTCTTCATGAGACATGGATGAAGCGTTGTATGCCATCGTTGTTGTATGCTTCAACCTTGCTCTGATACCAATTGTAAGGATCGTCTAACCTTGCAATACTAACAACAAACACTCTAGAGGGGGGGGGGGGGTGAATAGAGTGATGGCAATAAATTGTGCAATTAAAATTAAACTTACAAATGCAGAATAATAAGTGCAAGAGGAATTAATCAACACAAACAATCCAAACACAAACACAAGATTTTACCCTGGTTCCCCAAACTTGGGTACGTCCAGCCACACCAATATCCACTATAATTCTCACACAGAGAAACTGAATACAATCTCACACAGAGATACCTCACACAGAGGATTTGGATTCTCACACAGAGAAATCCTCACTCCCACACAGAGAGATCTCACACAGAGGATTTAGGATTCTCACACAGAGAAATCCTTGCTTTCACACAGAAAGACTTAAACTCTCACACAGAGAGAACTCAACCAACCCTCACACAGAAGGTTATACTCTCACACAGAGAGTAACTAGCTCTCACACAGAAAGCTAGGGTTACAATGAAATAACAAAGTAAAACAAATACTCTTACATATGCCTTGAGATGAACTTACTCATAAATGAATGCAAGGCATGGAAGAGGATCTCCAAGTGTTGAGATATGCTTGAAAGCACTTGGATGAATTCTCTTGAGCTGGACTTCAATGCATGAAGAGGAATGAGAGCTCAAAAGAGGGAATTGAGGGAGTTTGAGAGTTGCTTATAAATCTCTTGAGATATTCAATAGCATCAAGAAGTATAAGAGATATCAGCACACTCATATATATATGAACCATATATCAAACCCCAAAACCCAAGAAAACAGCCAAAGAATCAATTCTGCAACGGCTAGAAACTGGGCGAAAACGACATGAACAGTCGACTGATGATCAAAAGCCAGTCGACTGATCAACGGCTAGAAAATATCCAACGGCTATAATCTGAGCCAGGACAGTCGACTGAAGAAGACAATACAGTCGACTGACAAACAGGACAGGCGCCTGTAAATCCTTCAACAGACGACTGCAGCAGGGGATGGATCGAAACACAGAGCTGCACTCTTTCTCCAATTCTTCGCACAGGAGACTGATGTTAGTACTACAGTCGACTTTCGAATTAGTCAGGCGACTGTATATTCTTCATCAGTCGACTACTGTAAAGTATGGAGATAAGACATAGAGATGCAGAGATTGCACTTACGCTTTTCAGACGACTGATGCCCATTTCACAGGCGACTGTAAATATACAGGCGACTGTAAACGCAGCAACAGACGACTGTGCGTAAAGCTCAAGTTTGAGTCAATTGAAATGTAGACTTGAGCTGTGCAAATCAGGCGACTGTAGAAGGATCTACAGGCTACTGGAAATCATCCAGTCGGCTGTGTTTCCCTCAACAGGCGACTGACGGAAAGAGTGAACCTATTGGGTTGGATTCTGTGATAATCCTAAGGTTCACTAAGATGGTTAAATCCATGAGCATGAATGAGCAAACCATCTAACACGGCATTACATCAACCCTAGACTCAAAAGAGAGAGAAAGCAATAAAGTAAATTACATGGATTACAATGCTTTCATAAGAGTCTAAGTCTTCAATCTTGATGCCTTGATTGCTCTCCACCATCTCCAAGCTTTGGCACTCCTTGAGTCCAAACTTTGGCCCTTCTTCACATGATGTCCATCCTTACACCAAGTGATTAGTCTCCAAGAACGATATCCTTGAAATAAACTGAGAGACTAAAACATGAGATTCATTAGCAACAACATAATGTTGTGATCATTATCAAAATAAGATTGGTATGAAACACCAATACTCAAAAATCTCACCCTTTTTGATGATGACACACATTATGTAAATCATAAAGAATTAAAGCACAATGCTAATGATCCCCCCTACTTATATGCACCAATTATATAATGAGCTACACAAAGGTAAATACTCATAAACCAATAACAACATGGTGACATATAATAGGCATGGATTACATAAACCAATTGCAAAGTATAAAATCATGCAAACATGAATGGTTTATCTAATCCCATATATCTCTGCCCTATAGAGATATCTCTCCCCATATGCATATGTATATATCTCTCCCCTATAGATATGATCACATAATGCATATATCTCTCCCCCTTGACATCATCAAAAAGGTGGACATCAAAAACATCCCCTTTATCATCTTAACCAAGATGTGACACTATGCAAGAAAAGAAAGATATGTATGATACCAAATATAAAATTTAGTGGGTATCAATTCACTATCCCATGCTCCCCTAGATCATAGAAATGGTCAACTTTTGACTTCTAGGATCTAATACCAATTAATTATTGGAGCCATGGGCCGAAAGTGTATCAAAGCAATAGATATGAAAAGAATCAAGCTTTGAAGATACACAAAGATATTGCCAAAACAAATAAAACATGAAACATGTTGGCAATAAACAAGAGGTTTGGTTTGAGACCAACAATAACCAATTGTGAATAATGATCTCAAACAACCCCAAAAATGAGAGTCAAAATATGTTTTAAAATATTTTAAACATATAACATATTAGCTCCCCTATTGACATACACATGGATCAAAAGTGTATGTATGTCAATAAAATCCCCAAGATTCCCATTTTCATGAAAAATAAATACATTTGAAAGTATTTTCAAAGTCATGAAACACACACACAACCAATGGGTATGCAAGAATATAACATTAAGCACAATACCCATGCAATATGCAAATGTGTGTGGGGAACCTAAACATTAGGGAACCAAACCCAAGAGGAGTTTGATTTCCTAATGTAATCACATGAGGTGATCACATCCCTTACTAGAGAGTTGATATAACTATTCCTCTCTTGCACACTAACCTTAGTGGGAATCCATAAACTCAAGGATTTCCTAGGCAAGGGTTTTGCCTTTGTAAGAGGGGTGGATGTGGCATGCTTAGGTGTAGAAAATATTTTCTTAGCATGCATGAAGTGAGGACTTTGCTTCTTAGCAAAAAATGAAGGATTTTCATTTTTCCTCACCACATCGTGATTTACATGCTTCTTGTTTATGTTCTTGTTGTACAAGAAAGCATGGTGATTTTTCTTAGGTGCTTTAGCAATATTTCTTGTATATGCACCGTAAGAGGAATTAGAGGTGGGTTTGGTACCACATTTTGAATATACCCCAAACCTCCTCTATGATTTGCCGGATGTTGTTTTTCCAACAAATCGTGGAGTGAATCCCTAGAATGCACAAAGCTTTTGAGCTTCCGGGATTCCTCTTCACATTTCAACGTAAGTTGTTGAATGCGAATTTCTAAGCTAAGGTTTTGAGCTAATAATTTTTCATTAGAAATGCTCAAATCCTTAACTTGAGAGAGAAGTGTGTCTCTATCACTTGTGTCACAAACATGCAAAGCATCATTATCATTAGCACTAGTGGATTCTAAGGCATGCAACCTACTCATAGCATTTTTAAATTTTGCTTTCAATTTAGCATATGAGTCGATGCACTTACTTGCCCCGTTGGAGACCACGTTGAAGCGGTATTCGAGCTCCTCGTAGGATAGCTTCTCCTCCTCAACTTCCTCATCACTTTCATCCTCGTTAGAGCTTGATGAAGACTCTTCTCCCTTTGCCATGAAGCACATTTCCTCGTTGGGGTTGAGCCACGCCTCCACCTCTTCATCGCTTGAACTCGAGGAGATTGATGAAGAATCATCAAAATTCGTGAAGCACATGTGAACTCGCTCATTATCATCCTCTTCGTCATCACTTGAAGTGTCCTCATCGGAGTCATCAAATGTGACGACAAGTCCCTTCTTTTGATTCTTGAATTTGGACTTGTCTTTCCCATGCTTCTTCCCTTTCCCTTTGTAATTTTCTTTGTCGGGTTTGGAAGGGCATTCGGTAGAAAGATGACCTTTTCCTCGACAATTGAAACAAATAGAGTTGTTAGACTTGGAGGCAAACTTTGAAGAAGATTTACCTTGCTTGCTTTTGAGGAATGCTCTCAGTTGTGTGGCAAGCTCCATGACTTCATCTCCACTAGCCTCATCATCTTCTTCTTCATCACTAGGTAGGAGCTTCTTGATGGAATTTCTTTCTCCATTTGATTGGCTCCTCCTTGGCATGGAATGCAACCCCCTTATGCTTTTCCGGCTTCTCGGGCTTGGTTGATTGAATCTCCTTCTTGTGTTGAAGCTTTACTTCATACGCCATGAGATTCCCAATGCACTCCTCAACAGTGTATTTGGACATGTCGTAAGACTCCAAAATACCATTGGCCTTTGACTCCCATTGAGATGTGAGCGAGTCAAGGATCTTCTCCACTCGATCCTCTTGGGAAATCACCTTTCCAAGTCCTTCCAAAGCATTCACGATTTCTGTGAACCTTGTGAACATCTCCGAGATGTTTTCACCTTCCTGCATCTTAAACAACTCATATTTAGATCTAAATACACATTGTTTAGATTTCTTTACCTTCGAAGTCCCTTCATGAGAAATCTCCAATGTATGCCATATTTCGTTGGCCCATTTGCACATGGAGATGCGATTGAAGTCATTTGAAGTGAGGGCGCAATGGAATGCATTCATAGCCCTCGCATTAAATTTGATCGAGTCCTTCTCCGCTTTTGTTCTCGAAGCCGCGGGTGTAGTAGGCTCCTCAAATGGCAACTCTGTGATGTCCCAAAGGTCTTGACCCTTCATATAGATCATCATCTTGATCTTCCAACTTGGATAGTTGGTTCCGTTGAAGAACGGGGGTCGAACGGTTGATAGACCGTCTTCATGAGACATGGATGAAGCGTTGTATGCCATCGTTGTTGTATGCTTCAACCTTGCTCTGATACCAATTGTAAGGATCGTCTAACCTTGCAATACTAACAACAAACACTCTAGAGGGGGGGTGAATAGAGTGATGGCAATAAATTGTGCAATTAAAATTAAACTTACAAATGCAGAATAATAAGTGCAAGAGGAATTAATCAACACAAACAATCCAAACACAAACACAAGATTTTACCCTGGTTCCCCAAACTTGGGTACGTCCAGCCACACCAATATCCACTACAATTCTCACACAGAGAAAGTGAATACAATCTCACACAGAGATACCTCACACAGAGGATTTGGATTCTCACACAGAGAAATCCTCACTCCCACACAGAGAGATCTCACACAGAGGATTTAGGATTCTCACACAGAGAAATCCTTGCTTTCACACAGAAAGACTTAAACTCTCACACAGAGAGAACTCAACCAACCCTCACACAGAAGGTTATACTCTCACACAGAGAGTAACTAGCTCTCACACAGAAAGCTAGGGTTACAATGAAATAACAAAGTAAAACAAATACTCTTACATATGCCTTGAGATGAACTTACTCATAAATGAATGCAAGGCATGGAAGAGGATCTCCAAGTGTTGAGATATGCTTGAAAGCACTTGGATGAATTCTCTTGAGCTGGACTTCAATGCATGAAGAGGAATGAGAGCTCAAAAGAGGGAATTGAGGGAGTTTGAGAGTTGCTTATAAATCTCTTGAGATATTCAATAGCATCAAGAAGTATAAGAGATATCAGCACACTCATATATATATGAACCATATATCAAACCCCAAAACCCAAGAAAACAGCCAAAGAATCAATTCTGCAACGGCTAGAAACTGGGCAAAAACGACAGGAACAGTCGACTGATGATCAAAAGCCAGTCGACTGATCAACGGCTAGAAAATATCCAACGGCTATAATCTGAGCCAGGACAGTCGACTGAAGAAGACAATACAGTCGACTGACAAACAGGACAGGTGCCTGTAAATCCTTCAACAGACGACTGCAGCAGGGGATGGATCGAAATAGAGAGCTGCACTCTTTCTCCAATTCTTCGCACAGGAGACTGATGTTAGTACTACAGTCGACTGTCGAATTAGTCAGGCGACTGTATATTCTTCATCAGTCGACTACTGTAAAGTATGGAGATAAGACATAGAGATGCAGAGATTGCACTTACGCTTTTCAGACGACTGATGCCCATTTCACAGGCGACTGTAAATATACAGGCGACTGTAAACGCAGCAACAGACGACTGTGCGTAAAGCTCAAGTTTGAGTCAATTGAAATGTAGACTTGAGCTGTGCAAATCAGGCGACTGTAGAAGGATCTACAGGCTACTGGAAATCACCCAGTCGGCTGTGTTTCCCTCAACAGGCGACTGACGGAAAGAGTGAACCTATTGGGTTGGATTCTGTGATAATCCTAAGGTTCACTATGATGGTTAAATCCATGAGCATGAATGAGCAAACCATCTAACAAGGCATTACATCAACCCTAGACTCAAAAGAGAGAGAAAGCAATAAAGTAAATTACATGGATTACAATGCTTTCATAAGAGTCTAAGTCTTCAATCTTGATGCCTTGATTGCTCTCCACCATCTCCAAGCTTTGGCACTCCTTGAGTCCAAACTTTGGCCCTTCTTCACATGATGTCCATCCTTACACCAAGTGATTAGTCTCCAAGAACGATATCCTTGAAATAAACTGAGAGACTAAAACATGAGATTCATTAGCAACAACATAATGTTGTGATCATTATCAAAATAAGATTGGTATGAAACACCAATACTCAACAATCTCCCCCTTTTTGATGATGACACACATTATGTAAATCATAAAGAATTAAAGCACAATGCTAATGATCTCCCCCTACTTATATGCACCAATTATATAATGAGCTACACAAAGGTAAATACTCATAAACCAATAACAATATGGTGACATATAATAGGCATGGATTACATAAACCAATTGCAAAGTATAAAATCATGCAAACATGAATGGTTTATCTAATCCCATATATCTCTGCCCTATAGAGATATCTCTCCCCATATGCATATGTATATATCTCTCCCCCTATAGATATGATCACATAATGCATATATCTCTCCCCCTTGACATCATCAAAAAGGTGGACATCAAAAACATCCCCTTTATCATCTTAACCAAGATGTGACACTATGCAAGAAAAGAAAGATATGTATGATACCAAATATAAAATTTAGTGGGTATCAATTCACTATCCCATGCTCCCCTAGATCATAGAAATGGTCAAATTTTGACTTCTAGGATCTAATACCAATTAATTATTGGAGCCATGGGCCGAAAGTGTATCAAAGCAATAGATATGAAAAGAATCAAGCTTTGAAGATACACAAAGATATTGCCAAAACAAATAAAACATGAAACATGTTGGCAATAAACAAGAGGTTTGGTTTGAGACCAACAATAACCAATTGTGAATAATGATCTCAAACAACCCCAAAAATGAGAGTCAAAATATGTTTTAAAATATTTTAAACATATAACATATTAGCTCCCCTATTGACATACACATGGATCAAAAGTGTATGTATGTCAATAAAATCCCCAAGATTCCCATTTTCATGAAAAATAAATACATTTGAAAGTATTTTCAAAGTCATGAAACACACACCCAACCAATGGGTATGCAAGAATATAACATTAAGCACAATACCCATGCAATATGCAAATGTGTGTGGGGAACCTAAACATTAGGGAACCAAACCCAAGAGGAGTTTGATTTCCTAATGTAATCACATGAGGTGATCACATCCCTTACTAGAGAGTTGATATAACTATTCCTCTCTTGCACACTAACCTTAGTGGGAATCCATAAACTCAAGGATTTCCTAGGCAAGGGTTTTGTCTTTGCAAGAGGGGTGGATGTGGCATGCTTAGGTGTAGAAAATATTTTCTTAGCATGCATGAAGTGAGGACTTTGCTTCTTAGCAAAAAATGAAGGATTTTCATTTTTCCTCACCACATCGTGATTTACATGCTTCTTGTTTATGTTCTTGTTGTACAAGAAAGCATGGTGATTTTTCTTAGGTGCTTTAGCAATATTTCTTGTATATGCACCGTAAGAGGAATTAGAGGTGGGTTTGGTACCACATTTTGAATATACCCCAAACCTCCTCGATGATTTGCCGGATGTTGTTTTTCCAACAAATCGTGGAGTGAATCCCTAGAATGCACAAAGCTTTTGAGCTTCCGGGATTCCTCTTCACATTTCAACGTAAGTTGTTGAATGCGAATTTCTAAGCTAAGGTTTTGAGCTAATAATTTTTCATTAGAAATGCTCAAATCCTTAACTTGAGAGAGAAGTGTGTCTCTATCACTTGTGTCACAAACATGCAAAGCATCATTGTCATTAGCACTAGTGGATTCTAAGGCATGCAACCTATTCATAGCATTTTTAAATTTTGCTTTCAATTTAGCATATGAGTCGATGCACTTACTTGCCCCGTTGGAGACCACGTTGAAGCGGTATTCGAGCTCCTCGTAGGATAGCTTCTCCTCCTCAACTTCCTCATCACTTTCATCCTCGTTAGAGCTTGATGAAGACTCTTCTCCCTTTGCCATGAAGCACATTTCCTCGTTGGGGTTGAGCCACGCCTCCACCTCTTCATCGCTTGAACTCGAGGAGATTGATGAAGAATCATCAAAAGTCGTGAAGCACATGTGAACTCGCTCATTATCATCCTCTTCGTCATCACTTGAAGTGTCCTCATCAGAGTCATCAAATGTGCCGACAAGTCCCTTCTTTTGATTCTTGAATTTGGACTTGTCTTTCCCATGCTTCTTCCCTTTCCCTTTGTAATTTTCTTTGTCGGGTTTGGAAGGGCATTCGGTAGAAATATGACCTTTTCCTCGACAATTGAAACAAATAGAGTTGTTAGACTTGGAGGCAAACTTTGAAGAAGATTTACCTTGCTTGCTTTTGAGGAATGCTCTCAGTTGTGTGGCAAGCTCCATGACTTCATCTCCACTAGCCTCATCATCTTCTTCTTCATCACTAGGTAGGAGCTTCTTGATGGAATTTCTTTCTCCATTTGATTGGCTCCTCCTTGGCATGGAATGCAACCCCCTTATGCTTTTCCGGCTTCTCGGGCTTGGTTGATTGAATCTCCTTCTTGTGTTGAAGCTTTACTTCATACGCCATGAGATTCCCAATGCACTCCTCAACAGTGTATTTGGACATGTCGTAAGACTCTAAAATACCATTGGCCTTTGACTCCCATTGAGATGTGAGCGAGTCAAGGATCTTCTCCACTCGATCCTCTTGGGAAATCACCTTTCCAAGTCCTTCCAAAGCGTTCACGATTTCTGTGAACCTTGTGAACATCTCCGAGATGTTTTCACCTTCCTGCATCTTAAACAACTCATATTTAGATCTAAATACACATTGTTTAGATTTCTTTACCTTCGAAGTCCCTTCATGAGAAATCTCCAATGTATGCCATATTTCGTTGGCCGATTTGCACATGGAGATGCGATTGAAGTCATTTGAAGTGAGGGCGCAATGGAATGCATTTATAGCCCTCGCATTAAATTTGATTGAGTCCTTCTCCGCTTTTGTTCTCGAAGCCGCGGGTGTATTAGGCTCCTCAAATGGCAACTCTGTGATGTCCCAAAGGTCTTGACCCTTCATATAGATCATCATCTTGATCTTCCAACTTGGATAGTTGGTTCCGTTGAAGAGCGGGGGTCGAACGGTTGATAGACCGTCTTCATGAGACATGGATGAAGCGTTGTATGCCATCGTTGTTGTATGCTTCAACCTTGCTCTGATACCAATTGTAAGGATCGTCTAACCTTGCAATACTAACAACAAACACTCTAGAGGGGGGGGTGAATAGAGTGATGGCAATAAATTGTGCAATTAAAATTAAACTTGCAAATGCAGAATAATAAGTGCAAGAGGAATTAATCAACACAAACAATCCAAACACAAACACAAGATTTACCATGGTTCCCCAAACTTGGGTACGTCCAGCCACACCAATATCCACTATAATTCTCACACAGAGAAAGTGAATACAATCTCACACAGAGATACCTCACACAGAGGATTTGGATTCTCACACAGAGAAATCCTCACTCCTACACAGAGAGACCTCACACAGAGGATTTAGGATTCTCACACAGAGAAATCCTTGCTTTCATATAGAAAGACTTAAACTCTCACACAGAGAGAACTCAACCAACCCTCACACAGAAGGTTATACTCTCACACAGAGAGTAACTAGCTCTCACACAGAAAGCTAGGGTTACAATGAAATAACAAAGTAAAACAAATACTCTTACCTATGCCTTGAGATGAACTTACTCATAAATGAATGCAAGGCATGGAAGAGGATCTCCAAGTGTTGAGATATGCTTGAAATTACTTGGATGAATTCCCTTGAGCTGGACTTCAATGCATGAAGAGGAATGAGAGCTCAAAAGAGGGAATTGAGGGAGTTTGAGTTGCTTATAAATCTCTTGAGATATTCAATAGCATCAAGAAGTATAAGAGATATCAGCACACTCATATATATATGAACCATATATCAAACCCCAAAACCTAAGAAAACAGCCAAAGAATCAATTCTACAACGGCTAGAAACTGGGCGAAAACGACAGGAACAGTCGACTGATGATCAAAAGCCAGTCGACTGATCAACGGCTAGAAAATATCCAACGGCTATAATCTGAGCCAGGACAGTCGACTGAAGAAGACAATACAGTCGACTGACAAACAGGACAGGCGCCTGTAAATCCTTCAGCAGACGACTGCAGCAGGGGATGGATCGAAACAGAGAGCTGCACTCTTTCTCCAATTCTTCGCACAGGAGACTGATGTTAGTACTACAGTCGATTGTCGAATTAGTCAGGCGATTGTATATTCTTCATCAGTCGACTACTGTAAAGTATGGAGATAAGACATAGAGATGCAGAGATTGCACTTACGCTTTTCAGACGACTGATGCCCATTTCACAGGCGACTGTAAATATACAGGCGACTGTAAACGCAGCAACAAACGACTGTGCGTAAAGCTCAAGTTTGAGTCAATTGAAATGTAGACTTGAGCTGTGCAAATCAGGCGACTGTAGAAGGATCTACAGGCTACTGGAAATCACCCAGTCGGCTGTGTTTCCCTCAACAGGCGACTGACGGAAAGAGTGAACCTATTGGGTTGGATTCTGTGATAATCCTAAGGTTCACTAAGATGGTTAAATCCATGAGCATGAATGAGCAAACCATCTAACAAGGCATTACATCAACCCTAGACTCAAAAGAGAGAGAAAGCAATAAAGTAAATTACATGGATTACAATGCTTTCATAAGAGTCTAAGTCTTCAATCTTGATGCCTTGATTGCTCTCCACCATCTCCAAGCTTTGGCACTCCTTGAGTCCAAACTTTGGCCCTTCTTCACATGATGTCCATCCTTACACCAAGTGATTAGTCTCCAAGAACGATATCCTTGAAATAAACTGAGAGACTAAAACATGAGATTCATTAGCAACAACATAATGTTGTGATCATCATCAAAATAAGATTGGTATGAAACACCAATACTCAACAGAAACTTTGACCTCCGCCCTTCAGAAAAATAAAGGGAAAGTCATTGTCCCTGACATAGTCTTCAGCCAAGCATCTCGAGTGGCGAATGATCAGATTCCTAGTTTTCAAAGGAAATATGTAAGGCGTGATTACCAGATTCGTCTGCCACGGGCGGAGGAGATGGTCAACTCCCTTGGTGATTGTGAAGTAGGGGTCTATGTGAAAACTTTTCATCTTGGGTTTCGATTTCATATGCACTCCTTTATGCTTTATGTGCTGAGCACATTGTGCCTTTCCCTTTGTCAATTGATGCCAAATGCTGTCGGCATCTTGGTCAGCTTCATCGCGTTGTGTATGTCAAATGGTGTTGAACCATCCATGAAATTGTTCAATTACTTTTTCAGAGTACCCCTCCCCTATTCTCGGGTTGGTTCAGGATCACCACCCACTGAGACATGAAATTATTTAAGGATCTTCCTGGCTCAAATCTGAAATGGAAAGAGTAATTCGTGTTCGTGGTATTCACTGGCAAGGCAAATTTCATCATTCAATGGGGAAACCCCGTGAATGAAGATAAATCCCTCTCTATAGAGGAAGAGAAGGTTGCTGCTCTTCTATTGTGGTTGCCTGAGGGGAGTAGATCAACGAAGTGGCTTCTGTTTGATGAAATGCTGCTTAAGACCATATGGGCGAAAGGTCAAATCCTTTGTCTGCCCTCATCCTGTCATTATTTTTCTTGAAACTTCTCCCTTCTTTGTAGGTATGATCGGACAAGAGTATCAGGCTGACCCTGGTATGCGGGAGGCACTCGAGGTTTCCCTTCTGGAATTTGAAGAAAATTTGCCACCCTACACAACGAGTCACATGGAGGGTAAATCAATCAAAGCTACCGACGACCTATCTCCGGTGGTTCACGAAATCCCTCGCTCGACCCAACCACTGAAGAGGAAGAAGAAGATGCAACTCCTGGTCGAGATTGAGAAAATCAAGACCAAGAAAAAGAAACAAAGGAGGCAGCTTGCTATTGCAGACTTAGACTTATCTGAATCGGGGGAACCGTCCCCACCTCAAGGACCGATCCTTCGTGAGGATTCCTGACCAATGGGAGGTTTATTTCCTCAAGAGCCTTTGGTTGAGGACATTCCTCCTGAGTTTAGGTCGATCTTCATGGAAGATAGATCACCTTAGGCTCCGGTGGGATGCTCAAAGGAAGAGCTCTTTAAGCCTACATTTCCCAGGGAAAAAGGAGAGTCGGCTCTTTTGAGCTGTGTGACTACTTCTCGACTCGCTGAGGATTCAACCCTTCCTCGAGCCAGGGTCATACTATAGAGGATCGACCATGAGAGGTTAACTACCTTCGCAGTCCAAATATGTCTCCAGGTAAAAATCATCCTTATCCACTTTTTTCCATCGGCCATGTGTCAAAGTTTAATGTTCTTGCCTGGCTACAGGCAATTTTGGCTATTATAGAGTTATGTCGTCGCTCATCGGTGGTGGCCAATTATGAAGCCACGTTGGTCAATGAGGCAAAAAGGATGGGATCTGCTGAGAGGTCCCTTGAGAAGGCGAATGCGAAGATGCAAATATGGAAGCTTCGTAAGGATATGCTCAAATCCAAGGTGAGACGCCTTGAACAAGAGCTGGGAGAATCTCATACGAAGGAGGTTGTCTTTAAAATCGAAGCCGATACCCGGCTTCAAAAAGAGAGGACCATGCGGGAACGGGCAGAGAGACATCTATCTGAGGAAAAAGGAGGCCGGGGGCCAAAGGAATCAAGCCTCAAACCCAGTCGCCCATCAGCCCTCAAGTGCTTAATGCGAAGGAGATCGCAGAAAAAGCTGTCCCAAGAATACACGAATAGCTTGTGCGATTTGGACGAGCTATACAAAATGGGCTTTGAACGATACCACCATGAAGTAAAGGAGCTGTTTCCTGCCTTAGAAGCTGAACTCGATCGGCTGAAGGGAATTCCGGGACCCTTAGGGCACAAAAACTCTATGCCCGTCCTAAGTCGGACGGAACATAGACAGAAAAGCAGCGGAAAAATAAACATGTTAATCTAATTAACATTTAACCCTAAGGTCCAAGACCCTAATCCAAGATCTATGCCGACTTGGGATGGATCTGACCATCACAAGAAGGATCTAGCCTATAGCGATTAAATTAAACTAATACTTATTTAAACACATACCCGGAATCTCAGCCCTGGGGCAGGCGAGATGTTCCGCACCGTCTTCCGAGCCGCTCCCTGTCCCACGCCAAGCCGCTCCTCGAACCGCTCCCCGAACCACTCCTCGAACCGCTCCGCATCCCGAGGCGATCAATCCCGTGTCGCCGAGCCAACCACGTGTCGAAGAAAGTTTCACGCGAGTGAAACCTCCGCCTAGATTTCGGATCTGAATCCGAACTCCTTTGCGGCTTTGCTAGAGCCCTCAGGAGCAAGGAAGAAATTTATAGGGAGAGGAGAAATATTAATTTAAGCTTAGATCCGAGCGTGCTCCAACATTTATGAGAGCCGCTCAGATCTAGAGCTTGGGACGAGTTTTGAGGAAGAGAGCAGACCCATATTTATATAGGCAGCTGACTGCTCCCCTTCTCTCAAAATCCGATGTGGGACTATTAATTTGAGTTAATTAAAATCAAGTTAGTTTGTACTTCACAAAGTGCAAACATCCGTGAATTTTAACTCCCTCACCGTTGAACTTTAGGATTGATACAACCTATCAATTCAAAGGGTGTTCAACGGTGAACGCATAGGAAAAAACCGTTCGTCAATCGGAGTTCGTTTGACCCTCTAATTGACCGTCCAAAGATCAGCCCAAGGCTTGATTTTCGACTAAAATCAGCCGTCAAATCTGCTCTGCCCCTTTAGGGTTCTGCACCATGTGGTGGGGCCCAGCCTGTGGGCCCCACCAGCCAAATCTGCTGCCCAGACCTGGGCACGGGTGCCCAGGCCTGGGCACGGGAGCATAGGCACAAGCCTGGCGCCTGGCGCCCAGGCGGGCGCCTGGGCCGGGCGCCCAGGGCGCCTGGGCCCTGGCGGGCCCAAGGCCCCCGCCCTGGGTGCATGGGCAGGTGCCCAGGCGCCTAGGCCTGGGCGAGGGCCCAGGCCCAAAGGCCTGTCGCTCAGCCTGGCGGGCCAGGTGCCCAGGCCAGACCTTAGTCTGGCCTGGGTCAACCTGGTCTGATCCAGACTGAGCCATTTGGCTGTTTTGGGTATAAGTTGGGCATTTGGCGTCAGATTTGGATGTCGTTCGAACCTGGGCATAGACCGGGACATTCCTGTCTTACCCGTAAACTTTTCCTTGCGTTTATATAATTAAGTATTGTTTTAAACTATTTACAACACATTTAATCTATTTTGCATCATATGCAATTTAGTCCCTATCTAAGCTTAAATTATCATTTGCATCAAATACAAATGATCTGAGGGCATATTTCCCTACATCTCCAACTTGCACTCAGGATCATTTATCCCGAATGCAGGAGATCATTGCAAACATCTTTTGCAATATTTTATCCCTTGCATCAAATGCAAATTGTTCTCCCTAACTAATTTCTACCTTTTACTAGACGAAGATCGCACTCTGTGTGAGACCCTAAAGCCTGACCCTTACAACAGGTTGGGCTCGAAGCCCTATACGACAGTGACCACGAGCAATGGTTGCCGTTCCTGCTTCAGGAATCATCATTATGTGATTGACTCATTGACATGAGTATTGTCGGGACCACCCTGACTATTTCCGTGATGAATTCCGCAGTTATAGTCTCTTCGTCTAAACTATGTCGTGTAGATCAAGTCTAGGGTACTGTCAAACTGTCAAACCCAATAACTTGACTCCGGTTAGTTTCTATCGATCTTTTAGTTAAAAAAATTGGACTTCTTCCAACATACTCTGGCCAGAGTTTTTACTAAAGACCGAACTAACCCTACGACACTAACTCCCATTGACCGGGAGAGACGAATCCTCTCTTGGTCATTACTCTCCTCATACGCTTCAAGTGTCACCCAATCAAAGACCTTTCGATAGGCCTTGCCTCGAAGCTAGGTCATTTGATCTAAGTGGCACCGTTCACGCACAGGTTCGTCAAAATGACCTCAAGTCAAAAGACCAACTAGCCTATCATCACTCAGAGTCATCATTAACAGATTGGTCAATATAACCATATGATAACTCTTGTGGATCGTTCAGTGAACTCATTCTCTAATGAGCACATGTGTCTCGTCTACGACTTTGCTAAGTCAAGCGATCATGAGATCATCGCCACCGCTAAACGGTGAAGACTAAGACACAATGGTCTATCCGATGTTTCGATATCCTTGTCTCGAAACATCTACAACCACGAACCCTTTTAGACTTATGCTACAAACGATCAAACATTTCTCCATGATCGAGATACTCATCTCGATACTGTTTGACCTCGCATAAAGTCTCAGGACTTTACCTAAGTTAATATCCAATGTTAACTACATTATAACATAACTTTAGATAAATTATTACCAATCAGCTTACTGTTATTCGAACAAGATGTTTGTGCTATTCACACATGAAGATAGATAGCCTCGAGGGTATCATCTCTCAACATCTCCCACTTGCACTCAGGCCCATTTATCTCGGTATCTTATATCGTTTTTACACATAAGTTTTCCGGCTTCATTTGGTAGAGCCTTCATGAGTGGATCTGCTAAAACCGTCTACACTATAGACTTAAGGGTTTCTATGTTCATATTAGACCAACCATTTGAATCTCATTCAAATAATTCATTTGGTCTTTAGGAATCCATAATATTTTAATTTACTTGGATCTTATCCAATTCATCGTACCTTACGATAATAATTTTCAAATTAGTTAATGGTCATTTCAAATGGCTCATATTTATTTCTGATAAAGTATCAGACTCTTTTGATCACTTTGTCAAAATATATGTTCCATCCCTTTGATGCCTCGCATGTAATTTATACGCTCCCACTGACCTTGAAAACTATCTGGCTAATTCATATAAGTTGGCCCGTCTAAATCATATTTAGAAAAAACAAACTTATAAGTGAATGCTCGAATTTTCATGGTTAACATGAGCGTTAACATCGAGCTTGGTCTGAGTAGATCTGTACACATCTGCGGGTGAAAACGGTTTCATAATAATCCTTTTAATCGGAATTAGGATGAAACTTGTTCTCGACCAAAATGATTGCACTTCACTATTTTCCTTTCTGCACAAATCTTTCAACTTAAAGATTTACTTGTAGAAAGTGAGGAAAACATTTTCCTTGGGTACGTAAACTAAATTCCAAAATTTATTTACGCACACAGACCTATTCTGATTGCATCAAATTTTTAAATCAGAGTTACTACTCCGAATTTTCATCCTAGAAGTTGGCTAAGTCATCATCAATTATGATGTCTAATTCGACTCTTCGTCTCACGAGATTCGAGTAATTATACAACTTCTTAATGATTTATTTTATGAATATCTTATTGATAATGTCCTCAAAGAACATTATCAAAACCTAGGCATTACTATCTGGGACTTAACCCAGAAGGAGGACTTAACTCAGAGTCACTTACAATGGATCACACCAAGTCTAATTAAGTGTGATTCACACCTTTTAACACACTGATGTGTTAACAGACTTGACCTGAGAGAAAATCACATTTTCTTTTAATTACGCAAGATTTAATGTAGCTAAGTATTTGACCATTCGATCTAATCGAATTAGTTTAAATAGTTTAGTCATTTCGTTCTTTATTTTATCAGACTTGTGTTTCATCAAGAACACGTGTCTTAATAAAATATACGAACAACTTATTTTGGTTAATCTAGACTCGGGCACATCAGTATGTACCAGACTGAGTTCGACAACTCATTCTCCCACTGTCTTACAGATGGGTTTCGGCCATTCTATCTAAGAGGATAAGACTCACAAGTGTCCGCAGACTTCATAATACGAGAGGTCAGACCCCTCTTTACGTGACTTGTGAAGCTTAGTCTCTCGATACGGCCTAGTCTATTTTTCCATACAAGTTTGCTACTATCTTGTGTATATATATATATTAAAATTTAATATATATATTATCGTTATACATAAATTACTAACGCAAAACATTGCTTCAGAAGCGAGGTGACGACATTCGTCAAATTGTGTTAGACGTCTTTTGTATAACAATAATTATAAAATCGTGACATCAAAATGGGTCACATTTTCATTTCCTCCTACTTATGCCTTTATTAATGATAAATTAAACTATTAAACTCGATTGACTTTCCGGAGTGCCTTCTTCCTTTTCTAAATCATATTTAGATATTAAATAGCCCAACATAAATAAATAGCTATGCAAGCATCTCATGTATCCAAACGCCTGAGAGTTGCAATCTTGAGTGTAGCTCAAGAAGTTGCTTGTCTCAAGATCCGGTTGGGATACATAGCATTGCACCGCTCATGCACTCGTATTCGACTCAAACAATTTGATCGAATTCTCGAACTTTGCGGATCAGAATTGTTTGTCCATACAACCTTGAGGGTAGCTCGACAAGTTGTAGGGAGAAACATACTTCGAATATCCTATATGTTCAAGCTGCCTCATATAGAGACGAGTGACATGTAGCGTGAATTTATTTGTTGGACCCAGAACTTAATGAAATCATATTGCTTAAGTATGTTCTTTAGAAGGTTATTTTAATGTCAACGAGAATATAATTTAATCCTATCAACTAGAATTTAACTTGATATTCATTTAATCAAACTATTCGACCAGTTAACTAATTCCATTAAAATATTATAATTAGATTCCTTCGGTAAACATAGTCTTGCCTTAGATTTAGCATATGTTCAAAATTAAATATAGGTATAATGGATTTTATCTATCTATATCCTCCCACTATTTTTACGATCGTTTCAAAGCTTAATAACGAACGATTTAATCAAATTAAAATTAATGGGTAAGAGGTCCAATCACCTTGAGCCTAACAACCTTGAGGGTAGCTCAACAAGTTGCTTGACTCTGTGATCGGAAGATGACTCTTCATCGATCATACCAGATATAACCCTCTTAATCGGTTTTTACCCCTAGCCATTTGTGATCATGAGGGTGCTCATCCAAATCACAATGTCTAGTCTAGTCGGACCCTTGTTTTCGTGTCTAGCCTGACTTGCTCCGGCGCTCGGGGTATTCACGACACGTCGGTTTAGGTCAGGACTTAAACTACATCTAGTCAGACTACATCATTGACTTAACTTACGCCGACGCTCGGGGTACGAGACGACGGTTTGGGTCAGTCAAGATTTCATCTTATGTATTTAAGGAGTTGGTTTCTACAAGGTTGCCATGTCACAGCTTGAGGGTATCTCAACAACTGTAACACGGGTCATATAATAGCTAACCCCTAAAACAAGGAGGGCTACGGCTAATCTTGAAAAAGATTATTAACGTATTTGACTTAGATATAGTCCAGGGTGTCATACAATCATGACTCGCGACATTGCGGTCCAGCGGAACACAGTCAGGGAATTGACTAAGCCAGGATCACTATCCCTTAAAGGGTGATCCAGAACTCTTAGCCAAGCACATTGACTGGATCATGGTCCATTGAATGAAGCTTGTCATTTTATATGTGTGCCATAGACTAAACATCTTTTATTAACAACTAATTAATCCTATCAACTAGTTGAATCCTTAAATTCAAAATTTTAGGATTTGTTTAGTAACTTTTATTAAACCCTTATCACCTATAAGGTTCACGTGCTATCCTAATCATTATTAGGATTTTAATAAATTTATTAACCAACACCAAAAGCAAAGTCCTTTAATGAGAATTAATAATAACAATTAGAATTAATACTTTTCATTAAAAGGACTACCCTAATCAGGAATTAGGTCTTGAAGCATTGTTAATGTTTTATTAAAACATAGCATGTCATTAAAATTCAAGTAATAAATTTTAATCATTTCTTAATGGCTAACCTAAAAGGTTGTCTTGTGTCATCAAATAAGGGACAAGATGAACTAGCCATAAAGCTACACTAATTTATCGCATAAAAGGTGTACAACTATTTAACAATTTAAATAGAACAATGTCTATCACATAAACAATTTTAGCATGCAGACATAAATTTAACATTTAAATTTAAAATATGATTTTAAAAATATTTATTTTTTATCTCATAAAAAATTGTTTTTAAAATCACAAATTTGCATGCTACCTTTTAAAAAAAATTTCGCATAAAAATTTTAACCTTTAAAATCAGTTTTAAAATATCTCATAAAATTAAAACATCATTTTAAAAAACTTTCATGCTTAAAAATTTATCATATAAAATTTTTAGGCACTTTAAACTTATCGCATAAATTTTAAAAGATTTAAAATTAGTTTTAAAAATTACCACATAAATTTTAAAACGTCATTAAAAAAAATTTCCATGTTCAAAATTTATCAAATAGAATTTTTGAACATCTAAAACATTTTTGAAAATTATCTCATAACTTTAAAAACATTTTTTTAAAAGTATTTAAAAGCATTTCAGGTTTAATAAAATCGCAGGCTAGATCGAAACACAGACATGGCTTTGATACCACTGAAGGGAATTCCGGGACTCTTAGGGCACAAAAACTCTATGCCCGTCCTAAGTCGGACG
The DNA here is from genome assembly GCA_030789695.1 of Scilla litardierei. Taxonomy (NCBI): domain Eukaryota; kingdom Viridiplantae; phylum Streptophyta; class Magnoliopsida; order Asparagales; family Asparagaceae; genus Scilla; species Scilla litardierei. The sequence continues at coordinate 9,929,722 of CM061142.1, read as the reverse complement.
GAACATAGACAGAAAAGCAGCGGAAAAATAAACATGTTAATCTAATTAACATTTAACCCTAAGGTCCAAGACCCTAATCCAAGATCTATGCCGACTTGGGATGGATCTGACCATCCCAAGAAGGATCTAGCCTACAGCGATTAAATTAAACTAATGCTTATTTAAACACATACCCGGAATCTCAGCCCTGGGGCAGGCGAGATGTTCCGCACCGTCTTCTGAGCCGCTCCCCATCCCACGCCGAGCCGCTCCTCGAACCGCTCCCCGAACCGATCCTCGAACCGCTCCGCATCCCGAGGCGATCAATCCAGTGTCGCCGAACCAACCATGCGCCGAAGAAAGTTTCACGCGAGTGAAACCTCCGCCTAGATTTTGGATCTGAATTCGAACCCCTTTGCGGCTTTGCTGGAGCCCTCAGGAGCAAGGCAGAAATTTATAGGGAGAGGAGAAATATTAATTTAAGCTTAGATCCGAGCGTGCTCCAACATTTACGAGAGCCGCTCAGATCTAGAGCTTGGGACGAGTTTTGAGGAAGAGAGCAGACCCCTATTTATATAGGTGGCTGACTGCTCCACTTCTCTCAAAATCCGATGTTGGACTATTAATTTGAGTTAATTAAAATCAAGTTAGTTTGCACTTCACAAAGTGCAAACTTCCGTGAATTTTAACTCCCTCACCGTTGAACTTTAGGATTGATACAACCTATCAATTCGAAGGATGTTCAACGGTGAACGCATAGGAAAAAACCGTTCGTCAATCGGAGTTCGTTTGACCCTCCAATTGACCGTCCAAAGATCAGCCCAAGGCTTGATTTTAGACTAAAATCAGCCGTCAAATCTGCTCTGCCCCTTTAGGGTTCTGCACCATGTGGTGGGGCCCAGCCTGTGGGCCCCACCAGCCAAATCTGCTGCCCAGACATGGGCACGGGCGCCCAGGCGCCAGCCAGGCGCCTGGGGCCCAGGCGGGCGCCTGGGGCCCCAGGCGCCCAGGGCGCCTGGGCCCTGGCGGGCCCAGGGCGCCCGCCCTGGGTGCCTGGGCAGGCGCCTAGGCGCCTGGGCTTGGGTGCAGGCCCAGGCCCAGAGGCCTGGTGCTCAGCCTGGCGGGCCAGGTGCCCAGGCTAGACCTTAGTCTGGCCTAGGTCAACTTGGTCTGATCCAGACTGAGCCATTTGGCTGTTTTGGGCATAAGTTGGGCATTTGGCGTCCGATTTGAATGCCGTTCGAACCTGAGCATAGACCGGGACATTCCCGTCTTACCTGTGAAATTTTCCTTGCGTTTATATAGTTAAATATTGTTTTAAACTATTTAAAACACATTTAATCTATTTTGCATCATATGCAATTTAGTCCATATCTAAGCTTAAATTATCATTTGCATCAAATATAAATGATCTGAGGGCATATTTCCCCACATCGGCTACGCTTGCCTTTGGATGACGACGACCCTGATAGTCTGTTGAATGAAGTTGGTCAAGTTCCGATTGAGGAAGTTACCAATCCGATTGATGGGACAGCCATCACGATGGATAAAGTCGCGAAAGAAACTTCTTCAAGGGATCAGGGATACGATGTCTTCTCTTAAGGAGTGAATCCTTATAATTTTGTAATCCCCGTGTAAATTTTTGTAAAGATATGAGAGAAATGTAAATTAACAAGCTTGTCTCATATTCCATCATTTGAGGACCATGAGCGATTGTGTCCATGGTTGGCCCCTTTTAACAGGTCAAACGTTTGCCTATAATGGGAGTAGCGATTGGTTGTTGAATTACGTTTCTTTCAATTGATAGAGTAAAGCATGGGCTTCTGAGTGGCATGGCCCCTCGGCTTATGTCTGATGACATGGGTCGTCCAATAGCGAAGGGGTTGATCCATTGACTTATGGCTGATGACTCGTGTCTTTCAGTGACAAGGGGGTGGCCTCTCGACTTGTGACCGTCGACAAGGTTCATTTGGTGGCAAGAGGGTGGCCCATCAACTTATGACCGATGACAAAGGTTGTTCGGTTGCGAGGGACATGTCACTTTTATCTTATGGCCGACTACATGGGCCGTTCGATGGAGAGGGGTTCTATGGGGAGGGGTGGCCCCTCGACTTAAGGCCGACGACAAAGTTCATTCGATTGCGAGGGGCATGGCCCCTTTGTCTTACAGTCGATGATGTTGGCCATTCGGTGGAGAGGGGGTGGCCCCTTGACCTATGGCCGAGGACAAGGTTCGTTTGATAGCAAGAGGGTGGCCCCTCGACTTATGACTCACGACAAAATTCGTTCGGTTGCGAGGGGCATGGCCCCATCGTCTTATTACCGATGACATGGGTCGTTCGGTAGCGAGGGGATGATCCCTAGATTTACGGCCGACGACAAGGATCGTTCGATGGTGAGGGGGTGGCCCCTTGACTTATGTCCAACGAAAATGGTCGTTTGGTTGCGAGGGGCATGGTCCCTTCGTCTTACGACCGACGATGTGGGTCGTTCGGTGGGGAGGGGTGGCCCTTCGACGTATGGCTGAAGACATGGGTCATTCGATGGCGAGGGAGTGGCCCTTCGACTTATGTTCAACGATAACGATCATTTGGTTGCGAGGGGCATGATCCCTTCGTCTTACGGTCGACGACATGGGTTGTTCGGTGGAGATGGGGTGGCCCCTCGACTTACGGCCAACGATGTGGGTTGTTCGTAGGCGAGGGGGTAGCCCCTCGACTTATGACAGATGACAAAGATCATTCGGGTGCGAGGGGCATGGCCCCTTCGTCTTACGGCCGACAACGTGATTCGTTTGGTGGGAAGTGGGTGTCCCCTTGACTTACGGTCGACGACAATGGTCGTTTGGTTGTGAGGGGCATGGCCCCTTAGTATTACGACCGATAATATGGGTTGTTTGGTGGCAAGGAGGTGGATCTTTCGTCTTACGGTCGACGACATAGATCGTTCGGTGGTGAGGGGATGGCCCCACGATTTATGGCCAATGATAAGGATCGTTCGGTGGCGAGTGGATGGACCATGCACTTACATCTGACGACAAGATTCGTTCGGTTGTGCGGAGCTCATCTCCTTTGTCTTACAGCCAACGACATGGGTTGTTCGGTAGCTTGGGGATGGCTCCTTGACTTACGACCGACGACAAGGGTCGTTCGGTGGCGAGGGAACGGCCTCTTGACTTACAGCAGATGACAAGGGTCATTCGATTCTTTCAACGAGTTTGGAGGGAACTTTTTCCATCCTTGTTTTCTCTAGGGATCTGTGTGAACCCAAACACTGTCAAAGCAGAATCCAATGCAAATAGAATAATCATGTTACGGCTCAATGGGTGGACACGCCAATTAAAAGCGAGGTTTTCTTTAGGAAAAAGACAAATTTTATTGGTTGAAAAATTTAAACAGCTAATAAAAGAAAGTTCGTACAGTCGTTTTTATTTCTCAGGGAGTTGGTCACCCCTGAAGCTACTTGAACTATTGCTATTTCTTTTGAAGCTTAGTCGATGACATTGGTGATTGGTGATCCCACCATGGGCCCCTTGTCATCTCTTTTGCTTGGGGGTTCCCTCTTTCTCCTGAGCATCGTCGACAAACTTCTTCTGATGGCCACACTTGACAAGGGCTTCAATTTTCTTCTTCAAGGTCCAGCAATCATCCGTGTCGTGGCCATTGTCGTTGTGATACTTGCAGAATTTCAAGTCATCCCTTTTTTCATACATATTCTTTTGTTTGGAAGTAGGTACACTAATGAGCCCCTTTCGTTTAGCGTATGCCAGGACTTCTACCTTGAGGGCATTTAGCCTGGTATAAGCCTCGTTGGTTAGGTGCTCCTTGTTTCTGAGGCTCTTCTCCCTTCACCGCTGGTCTCGAATTTCTCGACAGGGGCTTTCACACAGTTGAGTTTCTTGCCTTGTTTCTCCCTGATGCTTAAGGTGCCCTTCTTTTTGGTGGCGAGTTCTCCCTCCGAAGTTATGAACCAATCTGTCGTACTGAATAGTTGCTCGAGATTACTTGGTGGAAACTGATGCAGAGATTTCAGCAGGTCTTCACATCAAACTCCTTGAGTGAGGGCTGCAATGATGGTATCATCTATGGTGCCCTCAATGTGCAGGCTTTCTTTATTGAAGCGTTTGACAAAATCCCGAAGGGATTCCCACTCCACTTGGTCCGGAGAAAAGAGGTGGCCTGCTTTTCGTTTTTGACGTTGCCCTGCTATAAATTGACTGCAAAAGATTTGAGACATGTTTTCAAATGACTCGATGCTATCATCAGACAATCCATTATGCCATTCATCTGCCTTTATCAGGGTGGTGTGGAAAGCATGGAAAAGATAAGACTCGTCGGCTCCGTGCATCACCATCACACGTTAGTATCTGTGGACATGCTCCCACAGGTCACATGTGCCATCGTACTATTTCAAAGATAGAATTTTGAACTTGGAGATTCGTGGGACGGATGTGATGTTCTCCTTCAAAAGTGTACGCCTACTAGGAGGGAGAACTAGTGGAACCTGTTCCCCCTCGTGACATTGAGGAGAAACGCTGGAATACTGGATGGGGGTTTGCTCCCGCTCCTTTCTTTTTTGGTCAGTCGTGGGCCTGGTGGGACTACGACTGCGGTCTTGGATGATGCATTCTCTTACTTGCACTTTGACGCTGTGAGTGATTCACCCATTGTTGGAGGGCCCTGGGCCCATTGGACGTCCAGATGAGCAATTGTTGTTACCCAGCTCTCCTTTCCGTTGAGATGTCGGAGTTGTATTAAGCTATAGGTTGACCTGTCGCTTAGGCCCTTGCTCACCAACCCTCTAGATTCTAGGAGTACCTTGCCCCTACTGGCGCTTGTATTGGATCGAGGGGCGGTTGCTCCTTGGCCACTTGTAGTGGATGTTGGGTGTTTTACTGAACGACGGCGACCAATATTGCAAGGCTGTCATTGACCGACTGATCGAACTTGTCGAATTGCTCTTGAGTAACCAACCATACTCTTGGTACTTTCGAAGAAGATACAGAATCTTCTGCGTCATTTCATGCATCTTCATTCAGACCAAAGACTTATCCAGTGTTGGCTGGTCCAGTCGACATTGCTTAACAGTTGCTTGGGATGTTGACCGTTGTTTCCCATAGACGGCACCAACTGTTGACAAATGGGTTCTAGTCAACAATAGTCGGGGCTGTCATGGACTCATTCGGTGAGGTGGAGCCTAGTTAGCTGTTGATGTGTGACTCTTGGTTGGTAGAACCAGGGTTGAGGAAGGCTGTGCTTCGAGCTTTGGGCTGGAGCTCAACCAATCTCATGGTTGAATGGGTCGATCGTTCGCCTTTTGATAGACATATATTTTACACTTTATTTCTGCATTTTTTCATCCCATAACGATTGCTCATATCACGATTTTAACGATTACACGACGCTTTTATGATATATTTCAGTATCTCTTTGTTTCGTCCTATTTCAGAAAATATGGAGCAATCGGGAGCAATTTGGAGCCATGAGCGCTTACACGCATCCTGGAGCATCATTAACAATTATATCGGAGAGCTAACGACGCTAGAGGATGAGTAGAAGAAGAAGGAAGGTGAAAGAAACGACGAGGAAGCGAGAAGAATGAGAGAAGAGTACTGAAACAGGCTACTCGGTCGAGTGAAGCAGTCCACTCGATCGAGTGAAGCAGACCACTCGATCGAGTGAAGCTTACATGCCCAATCTAGCCTGAAGAAGAGCCAGAATGTACTCGATCGAGTGGGAATGTCCACTCGACCGAGTGAGAAGCCCACTCGACCGAGTGAAGTTAAAAATGTGAAGAAATCCTTTACGCTTCTCTGTTTTTAGAGAGGATCTGCAGTAGGTCCTACTCGACCGAGTATAAATCCCACTCGATCGAGTGAGAAGACTACTCGGCCGAGTGGTCTAAACTTCCAGAACGATGAATATCCCAATTTCCTACAGATTTCTCACTCGACCGAGTGAGCAGTTCACTCGGCCAAGTGCGCCGTCGGCCAGTTTCCTAATTTTAGGGTTTGCAGCTGTTCAGGGGCAAATTTGTCAGGATTTTCTGTATTTTTGGACGGCTATAAATACCCAATTTTGTGAGCAGCCCAAGGGGAGACTCTTTAGAATAATTTTCTTAGTTTTAATTTTAGTTTTCTTTTGGCGAAATGATTGAAGAGAAGGATCTAAATTTCTTATTCTTGAAGCTTGTATTTCAAAATTGGTTTGTTTAAACTCTTGCAAGTTGATATGTTTATGCTATATTTCTCTCTAAACCTGAGTTTTGTGGTGAATTTTAATGCACATCTTGTTTCTATTGTGATTTCTATGATGAATTATGAGCAGTCTCTTTGCTCTAAGACAAAGGGATGAACCCTAAGGATTTAAAGTATAATTTGTGAAATCTATTGAATTTCTATGTCGCTAAGCTTGTTAAAGGTTAGATTATGATTGATTTACTATAGATAGCTAGGTAATTCTATTGGATATTGAGAGCTCGAGAGAGGATCTTGATCAAAGGGAAGCCCTAGATATTCGATTTAGATCTATAATAGAGATTTCCTATAATTGGTGCGAGAGAGCGACCAAAACTAGCATCTTTATTATACTTCTATAATTATATTCGTTTGTACGACGGTAAAACGGATACGAACTATTACGATCTATATTCAAACTTAAGTTGCGCGAGAGCGAGCTTGGGTTGGAATTGGATATTATTGTCGATCTTAATGCCAGTAGTTTGAACTAGGCTTGTGCGAGAGCGAGGCTGTAGTTTAGATTCCTATAAATTTGTGTAGCACAAGAGCGTGCGTTGGTTCCCAATTTAGTTGCGAAAATTTCACCCTAAATCAAGAGTAGTAATATAGAAATCCGTGTTTCACATTGATCACTTGAAATCTATAGTGGGGATTCCCAGTCCTAGGCACTCTTATAAATTCAATTTACAACCAACACTTCGAACAATTGTGACACCAATATTTCTTCGCCACCATTTCACAATAGCTTAGCAATCCATATCGATACCAATAGTTCATTCTCGTGATTCGATACCTGCTCACCACTTAAGCGTGCGCTTGCGGTAAAACTACATTGCTTTCAGAGTTACTATTTGGGACGACCAAGTTTTTGGCGTCGCTGCCAGGGAGGCCACGGTATTCTATATTTTCACTTAGCTATTCTTTTATTTATTTATTTTTTCCTTTTATTCTTCTATTATGCTAACACTTCTTTGTAAATTCTCTTTTTCTGTGCATGAACACACGATCGGGGGCAACTAAGCAAGATATATTATTTGATCCCGAGATCGAGCGTACCGCAAGGAAACTAAGAGCAGAAAAGAGGCAAACTTCAGAAGATAATCAAATGGCGGAAGAAAATATTCCACGACGGACTGCTAGGCTTATTTCCATCTGGGATAGGTTTACTCCAAACAACTCGGCTACTTCGTCCATACTTATTCCAGAGTTGCCACTAGAGAAGAATTTTGAGCTGAAAACGGGACTTGTTGTACTGATGCAATAAGATCCCTTCCATGGGAAGGCACATGAAAATCCACATTACCATATCCAGATGTTCTTGGCATAGTGCACCACCTTTAAGATCCTTAATGTACCGATATGTGGATTTTAATCCAGATTTTCATATGCAAACAATAGTGGAGCCTTAACACCTCCTCAACAACCACAACAACAACAACAAACTCATTTGCCACTTTAGCAACAATCCTACTAACAAATGCCGCCACAACAACAACATTTCCAGCAAAGGCAACAAGCGAGGCCTTATAGACCCTTCGGATTTAATCAAGGATGGAGGCAACAAAACCCACCGCCGGCGTCGCAAAGATCCGAGCATAAGACTAGAGTTGAGGAGTTTATAGCCGAGCAGAAGAAGATCAACGCTAAACTATCGGCGAGCCAAGATAGCATCAACACCATCGTGGCGTAATTGACAGAGCAAATCACATTGCTCAACAAGGCCCAAAATCAATTGTCAGCTCAACCGGAGCCAAACCTAAGAAGTAACACCGGCCACATCAATGCGGTAGTTGCAGTGACTACTAGAGGTATGAAGGATACTACTCCTGTCATGATTCAAACTAGAAGCCCAAGGGAAGAAGTTCCTATTGAGAAAGAGGGAATAAATGAAGAGGAGAACCCCACGGTGGCGACAAATAATAAGGAAAAATTTGAAGTTGATGAGCCCCAGAAGGAGAGGATATATGTGCCATCGGTACCATTCGCACAACAGTTGGCAAATTCCAAATTGGAGAAAAATTTTGCTCGATTTCTAGAGTACTTGAGAGGTATAAACTTGAACATCCTGTTCCTAGATGTAATTATTGAAATCCCGACGTATACGAAGTTTCTTAAAGATTTGATTACGGGAAGGAAACGAACGGAGAATATCGTGCTTGCCAAACAAGGTACTTGGCTCGTTAACGAAGACAAGTTGCTGAAGAAATTAAAGGATCCCGAAAGCTTTAGAATTTTGTGCACACTTGGCGGAGTCCCCCTACAGAAGGCTTTGGTAGATTTGGGTGCGAGCATGAGCCACATGCCTCTCAACATGTTAAAGAAGCTCAACACGGGGACCGACCTTAAGGCCACCGACATGAAGATTCAACTCGCTGATGGGCGTATCACTAGGCCGGTGGGAATAGCTGAAAATGTGCTGCTTCAAGTACCGAGAGGAATTTACGTTCAATGTGACGAAGTCATCATGGACGTAAAAGAAGAGGGAGATACATCTCTTATACTTGGGCACCCCTTCTTAGCTACCGCTGTCCAAAAACTTGTTCGGTTCATCCGTTTGCTCTCGCAGTTCAGGACGGTAGTTGAATGTCGTCGTACCAAGTGCACGATGTAAACAGTGGTGAGCGGGTATCAAATCCACATGGAGGCGGTTGCCACACTACATATCGATCCTAGGTTGGGTTAGGCTTCGATGTCTTATTAGGCGGAGATAGATTATGGAGTGTCGTGATGGTGGTAGATGTAGAATGCGAGGGTGTCATGATGGACAAGGCACATCCAGACACAAAAGGAAACAAAAAGAACAAAGGGAAACAATTGAGCGAAGTAAAACTGGGGTATCGGTAATCCCCGCTAGGACTTTTCGAATTCGCACAAAAGATTAAAGGTCCTTTCGTTGGGTGATGGACGAGGGTAGGAGTGTCACATCTGTAGATGGGAACGAGCGTTTGACATCAGTCGTCATGCCTGTCTAACGCCTCCCTATGCGGAGCCGCACTTTCGATATCCGCTACGCACAGGGATGCATACTTTACGCTCGACACTTCATCCTGCATCGCAATCCGTATTCACTCGTGTGGTCTATGGAATGCGATACTACACTGTGGTTGGTTCTAGCAATCGGGCTACTCTCGTAATCACCGACTACCAAATAGGAGATTAGTGATCACCCCTAGCTCTCAAGTCACTCTCGTGAACATGAGCCCTAGAAACGGCCACTAAGCCCTAATCTGATTCGTGGGGATCATCCCTAGAACGTGGAGGTGCTTTTGCGATCCTCCAAATATTGGGCTGATCCCCCAAAATCCTTTATTCAAACTACCGCGGGGCAACCCTAGATTCATCCAACTAAGGTTAACCTATCATCTAACTCTTAGAATCCTAAGGTTCATCCCAAATGCTAGAAATAGATCTACTCAATCATGGCACGAGGGATAGGATTTCAATGGAAATCAGCATTAGAAACAAATAAAAGGAAAACATTCAAAGATTCAAACAGCAAAACATATAAGAAGACAACAAAAGAGATTTAACAAAGGAAAATGCTCAACTAATAGAAGATTCAATACAAAACTAGCAAGGAGGGGGCCGATGCATAGCCTAACCTCCTAAAATGGAGTTCAAACCTCCAAGAACAGCTGAGGGGAAGAAAAACTAAACTAAAAATGGCCCTCTCCAAATTATGGTTGCAAATCCTATTTATAGCCTTCCCCCAAAAACCTAGAAAAGCCCTAAAAGCAGTCTCCCAACATAGCGCTCGGTCGAGCACGCCCTAGAGCCCGACCGAGCGCTCCCTTTGGCGCTTGGCATCGATGCTTGGAGAAGGGGCTGCTCGGTCGAGCGGGGTAGTTGCTCGACCGAGCGCTCCCGTAGAGGAATCCATGTTGCTCGGTTGAACATTAAGCCGCTCGGTCGAGCAGAAACTCGCTCGACCGAGCGAATTAACTCCAATTTTAACAAAGAGTTGCAAGGTAAAAGATGGAGCTCTCTGACTACTGGCTCGGGCGAGCGTTGGGGGTCGCTCGATCGAGCAAGCTGTGTCGCTCTGCCAAGCAACCCCTTGCAGCCTTGCTCCTCCTTCATGATGTCACAACTCGGTCGAGCATGCCCTTGCGCTCAACCGAGCGACCTGGAAGCTCACTCTTCTCTTCTCCTTTCCTTGCTCTCATTCCTTCCTCCTTTTCTTGGCTCCTTTGCTTCTTCTTTCTTGCTCCTCCTTTGCTCCACAATAGCTTTGAGTCGTCAAATGCACCGCCGCTGGTGCTCCAGTATCGGTGTCCATGCCCTCATCTCCAATATACTCTGAATTGCTCGATATTCCCTGAAATGCAACCAAATGCTCTTACAGTCAAATAGTTCCAGTTATTAGCGTAAAAGCATAATAAATCGGGATTTAAGCAATCATTTTGACGTGTAAACATATAGATAAAATGTGAAAATTTTAACACATCTTAATCTCCCAAGCTTACCTCTTAATTGTCCTCGAGGAGGACTAGTAAGAAGCAAACCTGGGAGAGGAATACAATGGAGAGGTAAGGTGATGTCGTGTGATGGAGATAATGAGCTCATTCTTAAAATACAATAATTATATGAACCCAAGGATACAAGAATGCGTGAACACACACAAGAACGATTCGAACACAACTTCACACAAAATACTTAAGTCTCGCTCAAATGAAGATATTGTGGATTTCAATAAATGTAATGAACTCGATAACAATAAAATGAGAGTAGATCTACATCCTATCATAGTTTATCATGAAATATGCTAAGTTCACAGAGATGAATTCAATGTCCATAACTCATTCTCTAAGCAGTATAAATATGTGATGAGCAAAAAGTTTCAAGCATGAATGCTGTTTTGTTAAGCTTCACTGAATGAGTTAGTAAATTCAATTAAAGTAAGGTGTCACAACATTATGCTCATTTTTATAATTCCTAGAACCCATCAATCTCGCCATGTCGCTATTCTATATAGAAAGTGGGGTAAGGATGTGGGATTTTTTTGTGTTTTTATATTGTTTTTGGCTATACAATTTTTATATACATATTTTTCTTTCCTTATATACACGAGATAACTCAATATATACAAGAGGTGGCCTATGTAACCTAGACCAGACGGTCTTAGGGCATCAGGTTACAAAGAACCTCTCGGGCCTTTTATTCAGGATATTTGATTGATTTTTTGTATTATTGGGATTTTTGCAAACTCACGTAAACGCGATGGAATGCAAAGCATGATCAAAGATCATTTATTTGGCTATACAAAGAGAAAAAAGAAAAAGCATAGAATCTAGACATGGCTTGGTTTCAAGAATTCTAATCATCACTACTTTGGTTGTCGTGGGTTTATCCAATCACTTTTGAATTCTAAACATCCATGAAGCAATAGAGTTGTCAATCAAATCACGCAAGAGTCAAATAATTTTCAAATTTTTGATTCATTCATTTTTAGCTCAACTGTTTCAAGAATATGGTTGTGAAACTATGGATTCTACTATGAAAAAAGCATATTAACAATGATACTCTAATCAAGGAATTAAACTCTAATCTAACAGATATTAGAGTTCATAAAAAAATAAATTCATAATATTTCATAGAAAATGAAGTATATGAGACATAAATAGAGAGGTGAACATACTTCAACAGAAAATTTCAAAGTGTGTTTCATGAAGAAGCAAAGTGCGTGCACTGTGCACTCTCTCAAGTTTAAACGTCACATTGTCCTCAATGTGTATATGATATGGATAGAGGAAAACGACAAAATAGGGAGTTACACAATGAAATAGTATCTCTTCCCCAAGCTATTTCATACTGTGCCCAGTGTGGACAGATGGGCATAAAAATTAGGGAGAGCGGCAAAGAAAGCACCATAATATAAGGGCAGGTAGTTAAATCATGGAACTCGATGGGGTGCAAAAGATAATTGAGCAACCAACATATGGGGCAAATTATTAAACTATAAAAGCGTAAAAATCCTTTACGGTACTCTCGTTGCCGAGAGGATTCGTGATTATTTAAAGCATTAAAATCTACACTATATCTACACTACTGGATTGATACCACCTGTAGAAAAGGCGGATCCAATATCTTTGACGGTACAGGCAGCTGCTCTATCTGCACCTTCCGTGGCTCTGTCAGATGCGTGTCTCCACGGAGTCCATCAAATTCCAGTAATGCGGCTTCCAGCATCTCTCCAAGGACTCCACATGTACTCTGTAAGAGATAAGCCGCATCAATCTGATATGGAATATTTTTTCCTAAAATAAAAATTTTCCAAAGAAGATCATCAAAAGAGATATGTAACGTAAAGATAGGTAAAAGATACTTCCCTGAAAATATATCTTTGCTATCATGTACCACGACAGGAAGATCCTTGTCGCTCGTCCTGGTTTCTCCAGGCAACTCTGGCGTATAGGTGTGGGTCTCATCAGGCGACTCCTTATCATAGTTAGACTCATCCCAGCACACCTTCTGATCATATTCAATTGGGTCTATGGTAGGTGGCCCCTCACCCTCCTCTCCAGACACATCCCATGCTACATCCTGCTCGTCAGGGTATATGTTCCATATTACTTCATTCTTGTGTACGAACATATCCTGCAAAAGATGGTACATGTCATCAATTTCCGAATCGTAATATTTATCATAAACAATGGTTGATTCGGATAAAGGAAAAGAGTGGGTAAAAGATTCTCCCTCAATGGGAGCAGTAAACTCCGGTGGATGGTCATCAGCAGCGTTGAATGGTGGATGTGACTGTGGAAGCTTAACTGAAGGTGGGCAATACTCGGGCTCCATGTGAATATCTGTATCCTCATCCTGATAGAGTCCTCCTCAACGGTCTCCTCCAGCTCTGCTAGCACGGCTTCCTCGACTAAGTCCTCTGGTGCTGCAGGCTGCTCTGTGGGCTTGGGTATCTCTTCCACGGTATAAAAATAGATTTTGTCCCCTCGACTCGAGCATGGACTCCATCATCAATGGTACCTGTAGAAGATATGCGACGAATAATAAAATCGTGAAATGCTAGTTCAGAAGGACCACTTACCGTTATTGTCATTGGACCGAACTACATCCACAATGGTACTTAATAGGTACATGAATGTGTCCTCCTCTGGCAGCTTAGGTGTCTCTATTTGTGGAGTGTTGGTGATGGAAAAGTGATATGGTGGAATGCCTTCCCGGCAGCGGCGCCAAAAACTTGTTCGGTCTGTCTGTTTGCTCTCGCAGTTCGGGACAGGGGTCGAATGTCGTCTTACCGCAAGCGCACGATGTAAATTGTGGCGAGCGGGTATCGTATCCACAGGGAGGCGCTTGCCACACTACCTATCGATCCTAGGCTGGGTTAGGCTTCGATGTCTTATTAGGTGGAGATGGATTATGAATTGTCATGATGGTGGTGGATGTGGAATGCGAGGGTGTCACGATGGGCAAGGCACATCCAGACAAAAAAGAAACAAAAAGAACAAAGGGAAACAATTGAGCGAAGTATTACTAGGGTATCATGAATCCCCGCTAGGACTTTTTGGATTCAGACAACAGATTAAAGGTCCTTTCGTTGGGCGATGAACAAGGGTAGGAGTGTCACATCATGGGAATGAGCATTTGACTTCCATCGTCATGCCCATCTAACGCCTCCTATGCGGAGCCACGCTTTTTCTATCGGCTACACACAGGGACACGTGCATTATGATCGACACTTAATCCCGCACCGCAATCTGTATTCACTCGCGTGGTCTATGGAATGCAATACTACACATCGGTTGGTTCAAGCAATCGGGCTACTCTCGTAATCACCAACTAGCAGATTGGAGATTAGTGATCACCCCTAGCTCTCGAGTCACTCTCGTGATCACGAGCCCTAGAAACAGCCACTAAGCCCTAATCGGATTCGTGGGGATCATCCCTAGAACGTGGAGGTGCTTTCGTGATCATCCAAATATAGGGCTAATCCCCCAAAATCCTTTGTTCAAACTACCACGGGGCAACCCTAGATTCATCCAAGTAAGGTTAACCTATCATCTAACTCCTAGAATCATGGGGTTCATCCCAAATCCTAGCAATAGATCTACTCAATCATCCAAATTGTCCTTTCCCTTATTGAATCTCTTAACAATGGAGGACATGAGCTCCTATTTCTTCAAAATTGAAGAAATAGTGGCATTCAAGGTGAATGCATGTGTGGTGAGCTTGTGCACTTGGGATTTGAGATTCTCATTCTTAATAGCCAATCTATTGTTTTGAGATTGAAGATTGTCAATCTCAAGATCGTTACTATCCACAATGGAAACACGATCAAGTTGAGATTTGAGGGACTCCACCTCTTTTCTCAACATTCCATTTTGTGTAAGCAAACTTGATTTCTCAATGGTGAGTGTCTCAACAATGGTGTCATTGTTTGAGGTGCTAGATGTAGATGTGTTAGTGAGACTAGCAATCTTATTCTTAGCATCACAATATTTAAGCATAGTCGTTTGATATTTATCAAATAATTGTTCATTTGCAATTCTAAGATTATCCATTGTTACCTCTTCATCGTCACTATCACTTCTGCTAGAATCACTTGATTCGTCACTAGAATCACCCGTAGTGGCATCCTCTCGTGCCATCAAACCCATGAACGAATCCCTTTCATCATTGGAGGAAGAACACTCCGAGGTGGACTCTTCTTGCTCCGCTAGCATGTGCCATATTTGATATGCCGTCGTAGCCTTGGACACACGCATAAGAATTTCATAAGTTGAATACTCAAGCAAGATGTCCATTACCTCTTCATGTTTCTCCACCAATTCTTTTTGCTCATTTTTCCGTTAATGTTCGGAAGTGGTAGGTGCACGAAGGGGCTTCTCCACAAGCTTCCAATAATCATCATCAATGGATTGAATATATGCCTTCATCTTTACACACCAAATTTGATAGTTCGATCCAATGAGAAATGGTGGAGTAGGCCTTCGTGTGTTGTTGTTGTTGGTTGCCATAGCTATAACCTTGCTCTGATACCAATTGTAAGAACCCTGTGCTATGAGAAAGAAACAGTAGAGGTGGGTGAATAGTGTTTTATAGAATTATAAGGAATTTATGCCAAATAAAACTCAAATTAACTAACAAATGCAGAATTAAAGAAATGATCAATCAACACAAGGAAGAATGCAATGCAAACATGCAATGTATACTGGTTCGGTGCCACCCAAGTCAAACCCGACTTGTTACCGGTGCCCTAATCCAGCAACACCCAAGATCACACTCAGATACTCTAGTAAATACCACTAGAGCTTTCCTTTAGCCCACTTGTGGAAACCCCAATAAGTGCAATCGACCTGCAATCGATGTCCGTGTATCCCACAACCCGGAAACACGCAAATACCTTAATCCCACAATTTGGAACTAAGCACACTCTCACAAACCGAGAGCAAATACTTTCCTTGACTCCCACAACTTGGGATCAAGCCAACCCTCTCACCAACCGAGAGTACTCAACAAAATAGAAGTATAGAGAATGAAATATACAACTTGAAATACACTCACCTATGCCTTGAATAAGAACTTACTTGTGAAGGATATAGTGTGTGTGAAGTGCTCAATGAGGGAGGAGATATCCCTTGAGATGCTTGCCCAAATATGAAAGCAAATCTAGCTTAGATGTGTGCTTTAGAGCATAGAGGACAAAAGAGAATTAGAGAGCACTTGAGAGGAGAAAGAGGTTCGAAAATGAGACTTGAATGTTTTCTTAAGAGTCCAAGAGTCCTCACATATTCAGCATATCTCCTATATATAATAGTTCAAGGGAAGCCCAAAACCCCAAGCAAAAAGACCCAGAAAGCAATCTCCCAACGGCTAGAATTGGCCTGAAAACGACTCAGACAGTCGCCCGTAGAAGGGGGGACAGTCGACTGGTCCACTGTAGCCAACGGCTATAAACTGAAAAACACTGACAGGACAAAGGATGACCAGTCGACTTTAGAAGGATGATCAGTCGAATGTCCACCTGGGCAGTCGACTGTTCAGCCTTCAACAGTCGGCTGTTTGAGGGACAGAATCTGCAGTTTCTGTACATCTGATCACTAAAACGGTCATAACTGCCACTACAGATATCCAATTGGAGTGATTCAAATTGGGTTGAAAAGTTAACAAAATTTTATTTCAAATGAGCTTTGAATGGACACAAAATTCGAACTACAGAAAAATTGACAGCACTTTGAATCTGACAGATAGGTACAGGAAATCTGTTATCGGCTCACGAAAACAGTCATAACTTGAACTACAGATATCCAATTGGAGTAATTCAAGTTGGGTTGGAAATCTTAGTGAATTAGCTAACTACTGCAGGTAGTTTGGATGAAAAATTCCAACTATAGAAAAATTGGCATCAGTTTGAAGGCAAACTGGTAAGAAAAACAGAATACAGCTTCAAACAAATTTGGGCTCTGTTTAAAGACAGTCGATTGCTGAAGGAAAACCAGTCGACTGGTGAGCACACCAGACGCCTGGTGATCCTTCATCAGGCCCCTATTTTGAGTCAAAAGTTCAGATTCAAGTTTTCAAAGCCTAGAAGCATATGGGTCAACTAGAGGCTATACTAATGATGTGTATATGTGGTGTAGGTGCCTCTAAGTAGTTCTAATTAAAGGCTTAACATTCTAAGACTCACAAAGAAGTAAATACTAAATATTCCAATGAATATCCTTACTTCTTCATGGTCTTGAGTCTTTTAGTTGTATGTCTTGAATGTCTCGATGTCCTCGTTCAGATATACAAATTTTACTACCCTGCGGACTTTATAGTTCTAGACATCCAAGGACCCCAAACTACCAATTCCACTCCCATCATCCTAGGTAGACCGTTCCTGGCAACATGCAATGCTTTAATAAATTGTAGGGATGGTCAACTTAAAATCACTTTTGGTAACATGACTTTGGATTTGAATATATTTAATACTTAAAAGTTACCAAATGTGGATGATGAGGTTGAAAAGGTAAACATGATTTACTCATTGGTGGATGATTATATTTGCTCTGAATTTTATGGTGATGCTACTATTATTGAAACAATTGTGGAAGATACTGATGACATCTTTCTTGTGCAGGAAAATGTGAAGGAACTCAATGTGATATGGGAGCCTAAGTTCGAGGCTTTGCCACCAAATGCACCAACTCAAATGTCATCTGAAGTGGAAGACCCAAAGCCTAAAGTAAAGCCACTACCTGAATATCTCAAGTATGCCTTTCTTGGAAATGAAAACAGCTTCCCTGTGGTAATATCTTCTAAACTCTCTTTAGAACAGGAAAGCTCTTTACTTGAAGTGTTGAAAAGGCATAAAAGGGCCATTGGTTGGTCCATTGCTGATATAAAATGTATTAGCCCCATTGTATGCATGCATCACATTTACTTGGAAGATGACACGAAACCCACTAGAGAAATGCAACGTAGGTTAAACCCCACATTAAAAGAGGTGATGAAAGGTGAGGTTCTAAAATTATTGGATGTAGGTATCATATACCCAATTCCTGACAGTAAATGGGTCAGTCCAACACAGGTTGTACCTAAAAAGTCTGGCCTCACTGTGGTTAAAAATGAGAATAACGAACTTATCCCTGTTAGAACCACTACATGATGGAGGATGTGTATAGATTATAGGAACCTGAACTCCAGAACTAGGAAAGACCACTTCCATCTACCATTTCTTGACCAGATTTTAGAGAGAGTGGCTGGACATGAGTACTATTGATTCCTAAACGACTATTCAGGATATTATCAAATTGAGATTGCACCAGAGGATCAGGAAAAGACGACTTTTACCTGTCCCTTTCGTACTTTTGCCTTTAAGAGGATGCCGTTTGGTTTTTGTAATGCTTCAGCTACTTTTCAACGATGCATGCTTAGTATTTTTGATGATATGGTTGAGAAAATTGTGGAGGTGTTTATGGATGATTTCTCTGTATATGGTAGCTTTTTCATGATTGTTTAGCTAACTTGGCTTATGTTCTTGACAGGTGTATTGAGTAGAATCCCCTATTAAATTGGGAGAAATGTCATTTTATGACCACAGAAGGACTTGTCCTTGGTCATTTAGTCTCTAAAGATGGTATTCAGGTAGACAGAGCCAAGGTAGCAGTAATTGAGAAACTACCAAGTCCCAAGTATGTGAGGGATGACAGATCATTCCTGGGTCATGCAGGATTCTATAGGCGATTTATCAAGGATTTCAGCGCTATATCTCACCATTTTTGCAACTTGCTAACTCAGAATATGGATTTTATTTGGACACCTGAGTGTCCACACTCTTTTGAAACTTTAAAGAAGTTGTTAATTTCTGCTCCCATTTTGCAGGTCCCAGACTGGTCCCTACCATTTGAAATCATGTGTGACGCCAGTAAATACGCAGTTGGCGCAGTCCTTGGCCAAAAGAAGGACAAAGCTCCGGACAAGAAAGGCGTGGAGAATCTAGTAGCCGACCACTCATCACGATTGACAGTAGGCCTTGATTCAGCAGACGTACCTTTGAAGGACTCTTTTCCTGATGAGCATCTTTTTAGTGTTTCCACCTCCCCATGGTATGCCGATATAGTGAATTATCTCGTGATTGGTAAGACTCCTGAAACTTGGTCTAGTCAAGACTTTAAAAGGTTCAAGTACGAGGTAAAATACATTTTCTTTGATGATCCCTACTTATATAAATATTGTAGTGACCAAATTGTTAGGAGGTGCATCCATGTCCATGAGATAGCTAGTGTGATACAATTTTGTCATGATGGAGTGGGTGGAGGACATTTTTCTGCGAATAAAACTGTGGCAAAAATCTTGTAATGTGGCTTTTATTGGCCAACTATGTTTAAGGATACATTTAATTATTGTAAGACATGTGTTTCATGCCAACAGTTAGGGGGTATTACTAGACGTAACATGATGCCATTAAACCCCATTCTAGAAATAGAAATATTTGATTGTTGGGGCATAGATTTCATGGGACCTTTCCCACCTTCATTTGGATATGTTTACATTTTGGTTTCAATCGATTATGTTTTTAAATGGGTGGAAGCTATTTCTTGCAGGTCGAACGACACTTCAGTTGTGCTTAAGTTTCTCAAAGAGAACATTTTCTCTAGATTTGGAGTGCACAAAGCCTTGATCAGTGATGGAGGGTCCCATTTTTGCAACAGCATATTCGCTAATCTAATGAAAAGGTTTGGGGTCATGCACAAAGTCTCTACTCCATATCACCCACAAACCAATGGTCAAGCAGAGCTGACGAATAAAGAGATCAAAGGCATTTTACAGAAGACGGTGAATCCTTCAAGGAAAGATTGGAGCTTGCACTTACCTGAAGCTCTGTGGGCCTACAGGATGGCCTACAAGACGATTTTAGGGATGTCACCTTAACGTCTTGTTTTTGGGAAGTCTTGTCACTTACCTGTAGAATAGGATCATAGATCATATTGGGCTATTAAGAAATTAAACCTTAATAATGATTCATCTTTTGCTTCTCCCAGGTTATAGCTGTTGGAGCTAGAGGAGCTGAGGAGAAATGCTTATGACAATGCCAAGATATCAAAAGAAAGGATGAAATCCGTCCATGACATGATGATCCTAAGGAGGGAGTTCAACCCAGGTCAAAAAGTTCTTCTATACAATTCCAGGCTACACATATTCCCTGGGAAGCTTTGCTCTAGGTGGTTTGGACCTTTCACAGTCAAAGAAGTTTTCCCACATGGCGCAGTGCTATTGCTTAATGAAAAAGACGGGAGTGAGTTCAAGGTAAATGGCCAAAGATTGAAGCATTTTCACGAGCCTTGGACCAAGGATGCGAGCATCATTGATCTCACAGACCTACCCTCGGGTGGCAACTAATCAGGTGTGTTCTTTCCATGATTCCCTCTCCCTAACATTGAGGACAATGTTTAGTTTACGTTGGGGGGAGGGTATAAACTTTTAGGATTTTTCTTTTCTTTTTCTTTTAGAATTTTTTTAGTTAGTTCCCTTTTTGCATTACAAAAAAAATGAGTCTAGTTCTATCACCAATATTTATTTCACCTAGAGATAAACCTCATGTGATGAAAATTCTCGAAATCTATTCACCACTGTACACATGTGATACATTTTCTTCCACCACTATTGTTAAATATTTCAGTCTCATTTGACATGTATGCTAGTACTCATCGTAAATTTCCGTTGGTATATCTCAATGATGGGATTGATTGATAACTTAATGAATCTAGAAATTATGAATTAGCAAATCGTATGCTTTCAATGGAACACACCAAGGTTCGTGCATCAATAGTTCACAAAATAACTGGAGCATTACTTTCTATCTCTTCTTTCATTGCTGTTTGCATGCTTTATGTGATTCTGGGTAGATAGAGTACACTGTCTTTTGAAATGATTAGGATAACCCAATCTTGTGAAAGAATTAAGAAGAGGAAGCTATCTTGCTAAGTTATTTATGCACACACAACAAAAAGAGAGAAAGACAAAAGCAAATAAAAAAGAGAAAAAAATGAAGAAACAACACAAAAAATGAATGAATAAGTGTGTCACTAAATAAATAACTTGATTGGCTCGAGTAGTACAGTCCGAGGGGTCCTTTTTGACCTAATGCCCTATTATCGTCTGATTTGAGAGCCATTGACTGGAACCTCACTCATTTGATGGAGCGATCCAAGTTATACATTTTTTCGCAAATGTTGCTTTATGCGCGTTACGCGGAACTAATAAAAGAGAAAGAAAAGAGAGAATAAGTGTGCATAATTAGCAAGGCAATACAATGTCCAAAGCTTAAAGAAGGCATAAGATATGGTGTGATTTTCTATGAATGAAGATTGACATGTGTATGTCTTGATACCATTCTATTCTTTATACTTGCTTTGCATGATACATCTACGCTCCAAGTTAGAATCTCTAATTGAAAGGTGTGAGCCATTGATTTTGTATACTATGCGCTAAGAAGTAATGGATAGTGAAGTTAAGTCGATTTCATGACCATTTGAGAGATACTTATTCTTCATCTTTAAACCCATGAGTACCATTATTTTATGAGCTTGAAATCTTGATATTAGTGTGTGGTCATCTTCTTCTGTCGTTGTAGTATGGTGGTGAGTGATTTGAGATCTGATAAGGTGATCTAGGTGTATATTTGATATCATATTTCGCTCACTTTGCTAGAGACTAGCAAAACGCTAGTTGGGGGTGTGATTCGGGTTGAATATTGCTTATTTAACCCCTCATCTAGTAATATTTTGTGTGTAAATGATGCTTAATTGGTCTCTAATACGTTCGTATATTGTATATCATCATTTATTAGAGCAAACCATTGATTTGTGCACAAAATCTGAATTTTACTGAGTATTTCTGCATTTTTATGTTTTTCATATCTAGATCTCGATCTCACAATTCCAACGACTATTTATTTGTATTTTTCTGAGATCTGTACTAATTACTGTGTATTTTTGAATGCAAAATACCATTTAAGCGGAGAAATACGGAAGAAATACGCTTAAATAATGGATATACGGTCCGCGCACGAATCTCGATGGCCACATGGCATATTCTCATCAACTCCCGCTCCATCGGAAGACGCTCAGCAAGCGGCGACACGGCATATTTTCAACCGTCCGATCCGGATCTGACGGCACACGAAAGCGGATCGATTCAAATTCGAAAGCAAACACTGCGGGCGACGTGGCACAATCAAGATCGTTGATAACAAATCCAACGGCAAGGAGCATCGCTCAGCGGAATGGCGATGCGGCTCCATACAGACCGTTCGATCGCGATCGAACGTATGACATCAAGCCCGCATCAGAACGCGGATCGTGAACAAGGCGGGCGCTTGAGCAGTAGACGTGAACGTGCGAGGACCGTCTGATGCCGATCCAATGGCCACTACTTTCCCCGCTAATTGAGAGCGAAGCAGCGATTTCTGGGTGACGTGGCTGATCTTTGATCGTTGGATGATGATACAACGGTGGCGGATGAAGCCGAATTCGATCCAAACTCATTGCGAAGCGGGCAAACAACATTTGATGCCACGTGTCGCACACACATTTAATCCAGCTCGATCAAACGGTCGAGAATTGCTCCGGCCAGCGGGTTTGGGTTTTTGAGCGATTTGGGTGCGGTTTTGGACCCAATAAGCGACTTAAACCCGCAATGACTTGTATTTAAGGTATTCTAGGGTTTTTGCTCCGTATTCTGGGCTTATTTGGGCGATTTTGGCGATGTTTTTTTGCATCAATTTCCCGAGTTTACAGAGAGCAATTTGAGGGATTTTCAGAGAGCTTTTAAAGGAAGAAGAAGAGGGTTTCTTTGGCAAAAGAAGGTGTTTTGGTAATATCTCTTGAACTTAATTGTTTATTTCCAATTCCATATACTTCTATTGATTAGAACCATGTTTAATATGATGAAACCTTTGTAATGCCCTACCAGCTACTGCACAAGTACTAGAGGGGGGGTGAATAGTACTTTAAAATAATAAGGCGTATTATTCCAAATTAAATTGCACACAACTACCAAGTCAATTTGCGGAAGCTTAAATTGAATGACAACAATGAAATTAACAATGCTAACAAATGAAGTTAATGGGTTCGGATCCACCCAAGTCTCCCCGACTTGTTCTCGGTGATCCTACGTCCCAACCACCCGGATCCCTTCCGGATACTTGAGTTAGAAACCCTAACTCAAGATTTCCACTATGAATATCTTGTGAAAAACCTTCACAAGATCAAATCATACATGCAATGGCAAAGTGAATCCCACAACCCGGGATCACAAACTTCTCTCACAACCGAGAGAGCCAATAAGCAATATAAAAGAGTTTAATATGAAATAAATACTCTTACCACAAAATCCTATACCTTGAGTTTTTCTTACCCAAAAGGTGGAATGAAGGATTTGAGGAAGATGAAGTTACCAAACCCTAGCACCAAGGAAATGAGCAGCAATGGGTGCCTAGGGAAGATTTGGAAACTTGAATCAAGCAATAGCTTGAAGAGCTCACCAAGAACAAGCTTCTCTCTAGATCTAGAAATGAGAGAGAATGGGTTTCTTGTGAGGAAGAGAGCTTTAGATTTGAGGGAGAATAGCTATCTCTTTTGAACTCAATGAATCTCTTAATGGCAGCTCTATTGAAGATAGAAATGACCTAGGTTCGTATTTATAGGGTCCCATAAAAACAAGTTAGGTCAATCTCCAACGGAAAGAAATCTGTGAGATCTAGTCGGTCAAAGAACACTCACTGACCGACTAGTTCATCAACTAGTCGGTCAGTCACAAAGCTTGGACCGACTAAGAGCAGATCTGAGAAGAGATAGAATTTCAGACCTAGAAAACTAGTCGGTCCAAGAACACTGTCTGACCGACTAGTTTCACAACTAGTCGGTCATCTAATGAACGTAGACCGACTAAGAGGCAAAACAACATAGTCTGAAGGCAAGTTGACTTAGTCGGTCCAAGAACAAAAGTTGACCGACTAGATTGTCAACTAGTCGGTCATCAAACGTTCTTAGACCGACTAACGGTAAACAGTAGCTTAGGAGAATTTTAGAGTGAACAGTCAGTCTCAACTAGTCGGTCAAAGAAGCATCACTGACCGACTAGTTCACAAACTAGTCGGTCGGTGAGTCAACATAGACCGACTAACTGTAAACAGTAAAGAGCTAAGAATTAACTGACTGAAACTAGTCGGTCCAAGAACAGTGGCCGACCGACTAGATCACCATCTAGTCGGTCAGTACTTGTTCTTGTACCAACCAACATGCACAACAAAGTCCGAATCGAAGCGCGACGCTTCGAGGAAGTTAGAGTGAACTTGTGCAAGAATCCTAGAGCTACGAAATGAGCGTAATGAAGATAGAAACGTAAGATATACTCAAGGCTTAACATTCTATCAATCGAAACTAAAAGACTATAAATAAAACCTTAATAAACGGTCTTTGAGAGCTTCGATTGAATCTTCATTACTTCCAAAGCGTCGCAAGAGCTTCAACGAAGCTTTAGGCTTGAATACGAGCTTTTGGAAGTGTTGAGATGTCGCTTTGAATATTCTCGTGAAATTGGCGACGATCTCCAATACTGCGCTCACAAATTGTTAGTTCATGAAGTATTTATGTTTGCTCATCATCCAAAACCAAATCCGGGGAGTCCAATATTCAACATTCTCCCCCTTTTTGGTGATGACAAACCAACATAAATAATAATCAAAGATAATAATTCAAATGTAAAATACTTACTCCCCCTGCATTGATGACACGTTAATTCCAAAATGAATATAAATGAATTGCATCAAGCAGACGAGTAAGATAAATAAAGTGAATTGATTTTTGAAATATCGGATTTTGAAAATCCTTATATGTATCTTAACTCCCCCTGAATCTAGCATATCAAACTAGATTCTTGGAAATTGAGTTAAATTTTCATTTGCGCTATTTATTATCATTATCTCTCCCCCTTTGGCATTATCCCAAAAATAGGGGGGCATACAACGACAACAATTAGGAAATGTAAAATCCAACATCGGGAGTCGTAGACAAAGGCAATGGACCAACTTGACACCAAGGGAAATATTGTGGAAATCAAAACAAGGTGTGCCAAATTTTCCATTATCAAAAAAATCAAAATCATCAAAAACACCAAATCATTATTCATTTCTTGAATAAAGAAACATACTCTTCAATATTCAATATTCTTGGTTAATTTTGTGCATGGAAAACAATTCTATAAAATTACAGAACTTAAATCCATTTAACCAACTTTTTATGCGTCGATTCGATATCACATTTCAAATATATTCAACGAATATTAAAATTTGCACGACGAATAAAAGATAAAGTGAACGATGATGAACATATATATATATATATAGACAACATGAGTACATCCAAAAAATATCACATCGAATATATGAGATACATCATATCAAGCGCTACATATCATCAAAAAGAAATACATCATCATCATCATTCTCATCAAAATAAATACTACAACAAAAAGTACATCATCATCAACATATCATAAAATCCAACACCGACAACCAGAAAGCACAAAAAAAATACATCAAAGCATCTCTCAACCCCATCCTAACCCAAGACACTCTCACTAGAATATATCAACCAAAGCGTATATGGAGATTCCTCGGAACAACGATCACGAGGAGGAGGCTGGATCTGCAGCGTCCGTGGGTCCAGTCGACGGAGTGGACTCAGGCTCTGCAGGGAGAAGAGGTGTCTCAACAGATGGAATCGTCGGGGCAGGAGTCGAGATCTCAGCAACAGGCTCAACAACAGCATGAGTCTCGACAGAAGCAGCAGCAGCAGATACATGAGCAGGCTCGGAAACTGGGTCAGCAGCAGGCTCAGAAGGCTGAAGAGCTGCAGCAGATGGCTCTGGAACACCGGAAGAGGTGGCAACTCCAGGAGCAGAAGTGGAAGTACCAGCAGCAGCAGCAGCAGTGGCCTCATCGCCACGGGCAAAAGAAGTAGCAAGCTCGTCAAGCTCCTCATCGTCCATCTCCTCGGCCTCAGACACGGAAGGAGGAAGCTCAACACCCATCTGACGAGCCATACGACAAACTACCTCCTCGGTACGAGCCAAGCGGGACTCGTGACGAAGAAGTATCCGGACGACATCATCAAGGGTGGCAACGGGAGTAGCAGAGGCACTGGCAGAGGCAGGGACAGATGCTGAAGGTGTCGTCCTCTGAACGTGACGAAGCGCCGCAAGAGATTTCTTGACGGCCGTCGCATTCAGGGGAGGACCAAGGGGACGCTCATCGTCACGAGGCAATGTGACACGAAAATGACGAAACACGAGGGTCAACATGCAAGGAAATGGGATATGAGCCGATTTATTGGACTTTCGAATACACTCGAAAGAGTCAATCTTATCGAGTATAATTCGAGCCCAATTAATCGAGCTCCCCATGAAGATCGCATAGATAAGCTTCAAAAATGGCTGGGATGGTAAAGATGAGGAGCCGTACTTGGGAAGCAAGCACGACTTCAGAATCAGATTTAGGACCCATGCATTTGGCTTGAATGATTTAGATGGCACGCCAATCATGGCAGGAGGAATCTGATGGAAAATCTCTAAAAGGATGGTCTGATCAAGAGAAGAAATATCATCTACCGAGATATCAGAAGGAAGAAGGCCAGACGAAGAGATACCCAAAATCTCTCCTAAGATTTCCGCAGTGAGGACTATAGGAGTCCCCAAAACGGTCGTCTCAACAGAGTGGGTCTGATCGTACTGACCCCGGATCCTATTAGCATAGAAAAGCTTCACTAATCTAGGGTAGGGGTGAGGATTCGCCTTCGGGTCATATCGAAGGTAATCGAGAAGACCCGACGACGACAGAAGATTAGCTAACCCTATGAAGTCGCTAAACTGGACGAAATGCTCCAGAAGCAGCGGGCAATGTTCGATACGGTTATACGCCGCGAGACACAAAGGGTCATCGCGACATAAGGAAATATCGACACCGCCCACCGGCATCGGACCCTTTCCCTTAGGCTTACGGGTAGACGTACGAGGGTGGGTGCTAGACTCGGGATGAATAGGAGGAGTGGGTTCCCTATGAGTCTCGGTCTCGGGGTTATACTCCGTATCGGAATCGGTAGGAGTATGGAACGAAGATTGAGAAGCAAGAATTTTGGCCTTTGGCTTAGGCTTGGGTTTGGGTTTCGGTTGACCTCTAGGTTGAGCGGTCGTCGTCCTCTTCTTCTTGAGAGGAGGCGAAGACGACGAAGGATGGGTGGTCTTGGCTCTACGCTTCGGAGGGGTTGGATGCTCGGGATCCGAAGAGATTGGATCAACGGTCATCGGAGAGGGGCTAGAGGGAGTGATCGGAATGCGTGTTCTTGCCATAGTCGAAGCAAGACACGGGACAAGGAGATCAAACGAAGAAGCCCTAGCCGAAAAAAATAGATAAACCCTAAGAACCCTAGAAACCGAGCAAGCCCTAGCTCTAGGAAAGGAAATCTAACCCTAGGAGGAGAGGAGATCACCTAGAACGAGGAGCCGACGGAGGAGATCGACGGAGATGGCCGGAAAAATGGCCGGAGATCGATCGGAAGTCGAAGGGTTTTGAGGGGAATCGGGATTTCGAGCTGGAGGAGAAAGAGAATAGACCGATTAGAATGAGAACAGACCGATTAAAATGAGTTTAAGTCGGTCGAGATCGCAAATTACCAAACAGTCCCTAGCACAACTAGTCGGTCACAGTTCAAGCACTGACCGACTAGATCACGATCTAGTCGGTCGATCAATGAGCTTGAACCGACTAGTTGCAAACAGTGGCTGAAACCAAGAATTACTGACAAGATTTAGTCGGTCTGCGTTCAAGTACTGACCGACTAGATCTCAATCTAGTCGGTCGGTCACAGAACATGAACCGACTAAAGAGACAAAAACTTGAAAATCAAGTTCTCTCCAAAATACGCTTGGACGATAAATCTCAAAACTCTCAATAAACATCTAAACTACCCCATTAATCATCGAAAAACAGAAATTTGACGATTATGCATAAATCGAACGAAAAATCAAGATATCACATAAAATTCCCGAAAAATCCAATAATTCTAGCATGAATGAGATATTGCCAAAAATAATAGCATGCAAAATTATTGAATGAAACATGAATCCTATATCTCGGATTCACCCATAATCCCCAATTCTCGACGCAACCGCACAAAGGAGTCCTCCTTTAGGGGTTTCGTGAAAATATCGGCGATTTGCTTTTGGGTTTCAACGTACACTAGAATGATGTCCTTTTTAGCAACATGATCATCTAAAAAATGGTGTCGGACATCTATGTGTTTCGAACGGGAATGATGTACCGGGTTCTTGGAAAGACATATTGCACTTTGGTTGTCAACCATGATAGGGCAAGTATCACAATTTATACCAAAGTCTTTAAGTGTGTGTCTCATCCAAAGAACTTGAGCACACGCGGCACCAGCGGCAATATATTCCGCCTCGGTGGTTGAAAGTGATACGGAATTTTGCTTCTTGGAAAACCAAGAGACAAGAGAATTTCCTATAAAATGGCAAGTGCCACTAGTACTTTTCCTGTCGGATTTGCATCCCGCATAATCAGCGTCACTATATGAGACTAACTCATATGTGCTAGATCTCGGATAAAGTAATCCAAAATCTAATGTGTAACTTAGATAGCGAAAAATACGCTTTACCGCTACTAAGTGAGACTCCTTAGGTTGAGACTGATAACGAGCACATATACATACGGCAAACATAATATCGGGCCTACTTGCGGTAAGATAAAGCAAACTACCTATCATACCTCGATATAGACGAATGTCTACATCCTTACCGCCCGTATCCTTGTCAAGATGCGTAGTCGTGCTCATTGGAGTCTTTTTCCCGGAGGCATTCTCCATTCCAAATCGCTTTAGCAACTCCACCGTGTACTTCGTTTGGTGGATGAAGATTGCATCGTTCATTTGGCGAATTTGGAGACCTAAGAAATATTTGAGTTCGCCCATGTGGCTCATCTCAAATTGTTCCTTCATCACATTAGAAAACTCTTCGCAAAGAGCGAAGTTAGTAGCACCGAAAATGATATCATCAACATAAATTTGAACTAATAAAATATCATTATTCGCATGCTTAATAAAAAGTGTTGAATCGGCTTCGCCCATTTTAAAATTCAAATCCAAAAGAAAATTCTTTAGGCGATCATACCAAGCTCGAGGAGCTTGTCTCAAACCATAAAGAGCTTTCTTTAGTTTAAAAACGTGATTTGGAAATTTTTCATTTACGAAGCCCGGAGGTTGAGAAACGTAAACTTCCTCAACGACATCTCCGTTTAAAAATGCACTTTTAACATCCATTTGAAATAATTTAAAATTCTTATGGCATGCAAAAGACAAAAGTAATCTAATTGATTCTAATCTAGCTACCGGAGCGAAAGATTCTTCGAAATCGATACCTTCCTCTTGACGATAGCCTTGAGCTACTAACCGAGCTTTGTTCCGGACGACGACTTGGTTTTCGTCGGTTTTGTTCTTGAAGATCCACTTTGTCCCTATGACGGTGTGGTTCTTCGATGGCAATGGAACAAGCTCCCAAACTTCATTCCTCTCGAATTGAATGAGCTCCTCCTCCATGGCTAAGATCCAAACGCTATCTTCGCATGCTTCATTAATATTCTTTGGCTCTATCGATGAGGCAAAGGCACAATTTGCGAAGCGGTGAACTTGGGATCTCGTCTTGACACTATCATAGATATTGCCAATGACTTGCTCATGGGGATGGTCACGAACCAAATGAAGCCGTTTGGGAATACCTTGATCACTTGGAACATTCTCAACAACTTCATTAGTTGGGTTAGTCTCAATAGAATCAATAGAATCATTAGACTTAGAATTTTCAAACGAATCACATAAAACATCCATAGAATCATTATCATTTGAAATTCTAGTTGGAACAAATCCTTCATTAAATGAGACATGAAGCGATTCCTCGATCGTTGAGGTTCGTTTGTTGAATATCCGGTAGGCTTTGCTACGCGTAGAATATCCAAAAAAAATCCCCTCATCGGATCTCGGATCGAATTTGTCCAAACAACCATATGTGTTCTTAATAAAACATTTCGAACCAAAAACACGAAAATGTTTAACTTGAGGCAACCTACCAAACAACAATTCATAACAAGTTTGTTTAGTGCCGGGCCTCAAAAGTATTCTATTAAACACATAGCAAGCGGTGTGTACCGCTTCCGCCCAAAATTGATGGCCAAGTTGGCTATCATCAAGCATAGTGCGAGCACACTCCACTAGCGTCCTATTCTTTCTCTCAACTACACCATTTTGAGGAGGTGCACGAGGGAAAGAGAAGGTGTGAGTAATACCAACTTCATCACAAAATGTCTCAAAAGACTCATTCTCAAATTCACCTCCATGATCACTACGAATAGTGACAATGGTGGTTCCTAAGAGATTTTGTACTTTCTTAACAAAAATTGTGAAGTTTTCAAAAGCTTCATTTTTATTACACAATGAAAATACCCAAGTAAATCTTGAATAGTCATCTACGATGACAAGTCCATACCTTGCATTTCCTAAGGAAGCTACTCTAGTTGGCCCAAATAAATCTAGATGTAATAGCTCTAGTGGCCGTTTAGTAGAGATGCTTTTCTTAGGTTTAAATGAAGATTTAGGAAGCTTGCCGCGTTGACAACAATCACAAAAACTTTTCTTTTCAAAAAACAAGCTTCGGAAAACCTTTAATAGAATTCAATTTTGAAAGCTTATATAGTGTTCCAAAGTTCACATGTCCAAAGCGTCGATGCCATAAGTGTTGTTCACTTGTGTTGGCAACGAGACATTGTTCATATGACTTAGGAAGATCCAAAATATAGATGTCTTTACGACGAGTTCCGGAAAATAATAATTTTTCATTATCCTTTCTTAAAATATGACACAATCCTTTCGCAAAGCTAACTTTGTAACCTTTGTCACAAAGTTGACTTATTGAAATAAGATTATGATTTAAACCACTAACAAGATAAACGTCACTAATTAATGGTTTAGAAGGGTTACCGACTTTACCAACACCTATGATGGTTCTGCTCTCGTTGCCTCCAAATACGACGCGGTTTCCATTCGCAATGGGAACCACTCCGGAGAGCAAACGAGCGTCACCCGTCATGTGTTTGGAGCACCCGCTATCGAGTATCCAATTCCCTTTGGAGCTAAATTTAAATTTGATGCTCCTTTTCTTTTTCTTTTCCTTGAGTACCTAAAGATAGACACTTTCATATCATGGTACCCAAGGTCATTGGGTCCAAGGGATTAGACCTTTGGAAGCCAAGTCCAAGTGGACTTAGACTTCCCCACATAATTCTTACTATGCACAACATCCGAAAAATAAGCATTCATGTACATTTGTTTTTTGTCCATGCTTGTGTCCTTTGGGCTCCAAATAGTGAAAATTTTGGGAGCCATCATCCTATTGGGTGCATGCATGCTACGTTGATTTCTACGTGATGCATGTTGTGGATAGGCATACGGGACATGATGGAATGGTGCACGAAGAGAATTATTCATATGATGAGGTGGGTGTACATATGCATGTGTGGAAACACGTGCGTGAGGGTGTCTCACTTGGTGTGCACGTGCCCGGGAATGTGTTGCATAAAAATCATCATAAGTGTGAGACGGTGGAGTAGGACGTGTGTTCCTACGTGGCATGTTATTAGTGTACATGTAGGCATGCCCCTTCTTTGGAGGTCCACCCAAAGTGGGTTTCTTTCCGAAAGAGGGTGTGGACGAGGTGGAAGCACCATTGGTAGATGAACTACCAATAGAGTGTTTGCTCCCACTCGTTGAGGCTTCGGAAGTTGGCCTAACAAAAGTAGTGACCGACTTGGATGAATTTCCCATCATATACCCCAAGCCAATGTGGTGTTTGGCCGGAAGTAAATCTTTTAGGATATTATCCAAATGGCCCTTACCCTTGTTGAATTTGTTGATTCGGCCCAATGTGTCCTCATATTTCTCTTTGAGAGAACGCAAAGAAGTATCCAAAGCGGATATTTGCGATGTGAGCACATAAACACGAGATTTAAGATTCTCGTTCTCAATACTCAAAGTCGAGTTTTGAGAAGTTAAATCCGCTATCTTATGTTCTTCCGCATCCTCAATGCTAACATGTTCAAGTTTAGATTTGAGATTCACAATCTCATTTCTTAACTCTTCAACAACGGTGTCGTTGTTGGTGATGATATTCTTAGGCGATGTTTGAATGCTAGCTAGGTCATCTTTTACCTGAGTATATCTATTTACTAACTTAGTGTATTTTGACCAAAGTTGAGAGTTAGCATTTCTAAGATCATCCATCGTTACCTCATCGCTTTCGTCATTACTATCATCGGAAGAGGAGGATCCTTGATCGTTCTCCTCTCTTGCCATGAAGCATATATGTGCTTGCTCCACTTTCTCATCATCCGACTCTCCGCTTGAGGAATCCTCGGAGTCGGTGAATGTTGCTCCGACAAGTCCTTTCTTGTACCCCTTCTTGTATTTCTTGGACTTATCGAATTTTGGCGCCTTCCACTTCTCCTTTTGTTTGTTGAGAGGACACTCCGCTTTCATGTGTCCTGGCTTATTGCACTTGAAACACAAAGGAGAGGAAGAGGCGTTAGAAGAACCAAATTTACCTTTGGTCTTGAAGTTACCTTTCCGGAAGAAACGGTTGAACTTCTTGGCCATGAGTGCCATGGACTCCAAGTCCAACTCGTTTTCCGAGTCTTCATCATCGGAAGATGTGGATGAAGCCGCCTTGAATGCAATCGCCTTTTTCTTAGGCGCATCTAGGTTCAAATATGACTTCATCTTTTCTTGTAGCTTCACCTTGCTATCTTTGCGTACCTCGTATGACATCAAAGTACCCATTAGTTGAACTACGGTATATTTGTTCATGTCATTACCTTCCTCGATGGCGAAGGTACGTTTTTCCCAAGAAGAGGGAAGTCATTCAATAAGCTTTAAGCACTTCTCTTTTTGAGTGTAGATCTTGCCGAGGGCCTCTAACTCGTTTATTATGTCAACGAAGCGAGCGTAATATTCTTTCATCTTCTCGCCCTGTTGCATGTGAAACATTTCGTAATCTTTGGTTACGACAACGAGTTTAGAGTCTCTTACCCGACTCGTCCCTTCATGTAGTATGAGGAGAGAGTTCCAAATTTGATATGCACTCTTACATGTGCATATCTTATTGAAATCCTCGGGCTCCAATGCGCATTGCAAGGCGTTCATTGCCTTGGCATTGCTTACCTCCGCGGTGACCTCCGCGGTAGTCCATTTCTCAAAATCTTCTTCTTCGGGCTCGTTGTACTCCTTCATTGTAGTCCTCCATAAAGATGCACTTCGGAGGAAGGTTTCCATCCGACATTTCCAGTACCCGTAGTTGGTACCGTTGAAGAATGGAGGCCTTGTAGAGGAATGTCCTTCCATCACCGATGACGCTCCATCACGGTTCCTGAAGGTGTCGTAGTTGGAAGGTGGAGGCACGGTCTTGTTGTCGTTGGCAGACATAGCTGAGTATCTGGCTCTGATACCAAATGTAATGCCCTACCAGCTACTGCACAAGTACTAGAGGGGGGGTGAATAGTACTTTAAAATAATAAGGCGTATTATTCCAAATTAAATTGCACACAACTACCAAGTCAATTTGCGGAAGCTTAAATTGAATGACAACAATGAAATTAACAATGCTAACAAATGAAGTTAATGGGTTCGGATCCACCCAAGTCTCCCCGACTTGTTCCCGGTGATCCTACGTCCCAACCACCCGGATCCCTTCCGGATACTTGAGTTAGAAACCCTAACTCAAGATTTCCACTATGAATATCTTGTGAAAAACCTTCACAAGATCAAATCATACATGCAATGGCAAAGTGAATCCCACAACCCGGGATCACAAACTTCTCTCACAACCGAGAGAGCCAATAAGCAATATAAAAGAGTTTAATATGAAATAAATACTCTTACCACAAAATCCTATACCTTGAGTTTTTCTTACCCAAAAGGTGGAATGAAGGATTTGAGGAAGATGAAGTTACCAAACCCTAGCACCAAGGAAATGAGCAGCAATGGGTGCCTAGGGAAGATTTGGAAACTTGAATCAAGCAATAGCTTGAAGAGCTCACCAAGAACAAGCTTCTCTCTAGATCTAGAAATGAGAGAGAATGGGTTTCTTGTGAGGAAGAGAGCTTTAGATTTGAGGGAGAATAGCTATCTCTTTAGAACTCAATGAATCTCTTAATGGCAGCTCTATTGAAGATAGAAATGACCTAGGTTCGTATTTATAGGGTCCCATAAAAACAAGTTAGGTCAATCTCCAACGGAAAGAAATCTGTGAGATCTAGTCGGTCAAAGAACACTCACTGACCGACTAGTTCATCAACTAGTCGGTCAGTCACAAAGCTTGGACCGACTAAGAGCAGATCTGAGAAGAGATAGAATTTCAGACCTAGAAAACTAGTCGGTCCAAGAACACTGTCTGACCGACTAGTTTCACAACTAGTCGGTCATCCAATGAACGTAGACCGACTAAGAGGCAAAACAACATAGTCTGAAGGCAAGTTGACTTAGTCGGTCCAAGAACAAAAGTTGACCGACTAGATTGTCAACTAGTCGGTCATCAAACGTTCTTAGACCGACTAACGGTAAACAGTAGCTTAGGAGAATTTTAGAGTGAACAGTCAGTCTCAACTAGTCGGTCAAAGAAGCATCACTGACCGACTAGTTCACAAACTAGTCGGTCGGTGAGTCAACATAGACCGACTAACTGTAAACAGTAAAGAGCTAAGAATTAACTGACTGAAACTAGTCGGTCCAAGAACAGTGGCCGACCGACTAGATCACCATCTAGTCGGTCAGTACTTTTTCATGTACCAACCAACATGCACAACAAAGTCCGAATCGAAGCGCGACGCTTTGAGGAAGTTAGAGTGAACTTGTGCAAGAATCCTAGATCTACGAAATGAGCGTAATGAAGATAGAAACGTAAGATATACTCAAGGCTTAACATTCTATCAATCGAAACTAAAAGACTATAAATAAAACCTTAATAAACGGTCTTTGAGAGCTTCGATTGAATCTTCATTACTTCCAAAGCGTCGCAAGAGCTTCAACGAAGCTTTAGGCTTGAATACAAGCTTTTGGAAGTGTTGAGATGTCGCTTTGAATATTCTCGTGAAATTGGCGACGATCTCCAATACTGCGCTCACAAATTGTTAGTTCATGAAGTATTTATGTTTGCTCATCATCCAAAACCAAATCCGGGGAGTCCAATATTCAACAACCTTTGTTATTTTCAGTAGGTGTGGCTAAATTCTGATTGTGCATGATATGGTGTAGTTAGGGGACATGATGTGTATTTATTTGGTTGAATCTTCATGCTAAAATTGTTGACGTTGATAAAGTTATAGTCTTTACTTAAAATTTCCTCTTCATCTTTTACAAGAACATGATTGAGTTGATGATCGCCTCACAAGGGTGAGTTTTGATCTCCCCAGAAGGGAGTTTCATCTCTTATATTTAAAAGATTATAGCTTTAGCAACAACTTTATTTGATTTTGTGCTTTAATCCCCACAAGGGTATTTTCCGATGAATTTCGCTCAAAAAGAGATATCATTGAGTTATCTTTAATCAACCAAATTAATATAAATCATGGACCCTAATGAACCCATATCATGTGCATACTTCTCATAGATATTTACATAAACGAAACTTTCCTTTGCTCGTATTGTCCGTAAATTAAAAGAACCACAAGCAAACCCCATTCAAACCATCATCATCAAAAGTGGTTAGTATCTTTACGTTCAATCCCTATTTGGTTTGAGTTTTGTGGTTGCAACAGGTTTTCTCCCGAGGATTCGACATATGGACTCCTAGATCTATATTATTTGCACAGACTCTTACACTTGAGAGTAGCACATTTTTGGGCTAATCAGAATCCATGTCGTTCGGTTGAACATTAAGCCGCTCGGTCGAGCGACAACCAAGCCAATTAACTACAATTTTAACAGAGAGTTGCAAGGCAAAATATGGAGCTCTCTGACTACTGGCTCAGGCGAGCGTTGGGGGTCGCTCGGTCGATCGAGTTGTGTTGCTCGGTCGAGCGACCCTCGTAGCCTTCCTCATCCTTCATGATGTCACAGCTCAGTCGAGCACGCCCAAGCGCTCGACCGAGTGACCTAGAAGCTCACTCTTCTCTTCTCCTTTCCTTGCTCTCCTTCCTCCTTTTCTTGGTTCCTTTGCTCCTCCTTCTTTCTTGCTCCTCCTTTACTCCTCAGCAGCTTTGAGTCGTCAAATGTGGCACCGCTGGTGCTTTGGTATCGGTGTTCATGCCCTCATCTCCAATATACTCCGAATTGCTCGATATTCCCTGAAATGCAACCAAACGCTCTTAAAGTCAAATAGTTCCAGTTATTAGCGTAAAAGCATAATAAATCGGGATTTAAGCAATCATTTTGACGTGTAAATGATGTGTCCATATTTTCATGTTTTATCGCATCATTTCATGTCATATTCACCTCCAAACTCCATATTTTCATATATTATCGCGTTTCTAATGCCATATTCGAGTTTTGTACAACTTTTTGGATTTTCAGGAGTTTTGGAGCGAATTGGAGCTATTTTGGGACATTGACACATCCCGCACGTCAGAGACGTCATTGGCAAGGCTCCATGAGAGTTTGCCGAGGAATGGAAGAAGATTGGAGAAGAGGTGGAGAAGAGAACAAGGCAAAGTTAAGATCAGTTTCCCAGGTGACTCGACCGAGTAGCTGATGAGTAGCATCAGCTACTCGGTCGAGCTGACACGCTGAAATCGCACAGGAAACGGCTCAGATCGGACACCTGACTCGACCCGAGTCGCACCAAACAGATGAAGATGTCGAGCTTCTCTCCAAGGCTTCCCAGCTCGACTGAGCAGCAAAGCAACTCGACCGAGCAGCTTAACTGCTCGACCCGAGTCGAAAAGTAATAGAGCGAAGTTTTGGAGGAATTTCAGATCTACTGTAACTGGATCGAGTAGGGGGGCTACTCGAACGAGTAGCCCGTATCTGCCAGACAGAGAAGCAGCAGCAAGGAGAGCCTGTAGCTGACTCGACCGAGCAGGCTCCTCTACTCGACCTAGTAGCCGACGCGACCAGCCTAATTTGTGGGCCAAAGTGCCTAGATTTTCTGAGATTTTTTAGGATCTTTTCCCTATGTATTTAAAGACATTTTAAGCTTTATTTTCAGAAAGGAACTTTAGAGAAACTCTTAGTTTTAGTTTTAATTAGTTATTTGAGAATTTGTACCATTGCTATTTTGTATGAAGCAAAGCTTGGATTTTTATTATTGTTTTACGCAAGGAATCTTGTCTTCTTAATTCTCTTTGGATTGCTATTGCTTCTCGACCCGTAGGAAACAACTCTCTACACTTTCTATTGTTTTTTATGTTTTCCATTTCCATGATGAATTCTATTGCATCTATTGAATATTTTGTCGTTATTTCTATGATGCGTAAGTAGTTCTTGTAGTGACCCTGTGCTATGAGGAATAAACACTAGGGGGTGAATAGTGTTTTATAGAATTATAAGGAATTTACGCCAAATAAAACCCTACTTAACCAACAAATGCGGAATGAAAGAAGTGAACAACAACACAAGGAATAATGCAATGCAAACAAGCAATCTACCCTGGTTCGGTGCCACCCAAGTCTCCCCGACTTGTTCCCGGTGCCTTAATCCAGCAACACCCGGATCCCCTCCGGATACTCTAGCAAACCGCTAGAGATTTCCTTTAGCCCACTTTTGGAAAACCTCCAACAAGTACAATCGACCTACAATCGATGTCCGTGTATCCCACAACCTGGGAACACGCAAAAACCTTAATCCCACAACCTGGGATTAAGCACACTCTCACAAACCGAGAGTAAAACGAAATCTTGACTCCCACAACTTGGGATCAAGCCAATCCTCTCACCACCGTGAGTATACAAAAAATATGAAGTATAAAGAATGAAATATAAAACTTCTTACCACAAAATCATATGCCTTGAGAGATACTTACCAATATAGGGCAAGAATAGATTTTGAGGAAGATGAGATCACCAAGCCTTAGCTCTACCAAGATGAGCAGCAATAGATGGCTAGGGAGATGTTGGTGACTTTGATTCAAGCTCTTAGCTTGAGAAGCTAACAAGGAATGAGAATCTCCCTTGAAGAATTAGTGCTCAAAGAGTGAGGGAGAGATTCTTGTGAGATGAGAGAGCTTGGAAATGGAGTTGAATGGATCTTCTCTTGGATGTGAAAATGTCTCTAATTTCAGCCTTGGATCCCTGGTTTGAAGCACTCAAACTTATATAGGGAAGAGAGAAAACGGTCACAAAAATCGTGGCATTAAATGCTCCAACGGCTCTACTTCTGAAGCAGTTAATCGGTCTAAGAAGGATCACTGACCGATTAGCTTTGCAACTAGTCGGTCGGTGAACCTTCTTGGACCGACTAGAATGAAGACAGCCAAGATAGAGAATTGCTGAAGAAGAATAACTAGTCGGTCTAAAAAGAAACATCAACCAACTAGATTGACATCTAGTCGGTCGGTGAGCCTTCTTGGACCGACTAAGAAGTTGGCAGCAAAGATAGTGAATTCAAAAGATATAAGAACTAGTCGGTCTAAGAAGAAACATCAGCTGACTAGTTTGACAACTAGTCGGTCGGTGAGCCTTCTTGGACCGACTAATTGGTCAACAGTGAAGAAGTCGAATTTCACTAGGAGAACTAGTCGGTCTGAGAAGATACACCAACCGACTAGATCGTCATTTAGTCGGTCGGTGAACCTTCTTGGACCGACTAATTGGTCAACAAGTAGTCTTGAATAGATTAGGATAACTAGTCGGTCTGAGAAGGATTTCCAATCGACTAGATCGTCATCTAGTCGGTCGGTGAACCTTCTTGGACCGACTTATTGACCAACAGTGAATGTGCTGAATTTAACTAGGATGTCTAGTCGGTTCAAGAAGAATTTCCAACCGACTAGATCGTCATCTAGTCAGTTGGTTCTTCTACTTGAACCAACTAAGACGCATACGAAGCCGAGAAAAGAAGCGATAAGCTTCGGGAAACATTTTAATGGCTTCTAAGGCAATCCTAGAGATACGATATGATAGAAATGAAGATTTTTAGGCAAGTACTACTCAAGGCTTAACATTCTACTAAACCGAAGCTAGAAGACAATATAAATACCATGACGAACCGTCTTCGAAGCTTCAATATGAAGATTCTGAATCCCTTGACTTCATTAATTCTCCTTGAGCTTCAACGAAGCTTCAGGCACACGATCACGCGATCTGAGGAAGTCTTGGGACGTCGTTTGAGATGAACGAAGTACTTTGACGACGATCTCCATAATTCTTCATGGTCTTGAGCCTTTTGGTAGAATGACTTGAATATCTCCAACGTCATAGTCTTGGAAGCTTTTGACTTAACCATTCCTTTCTTCTCTTTGGATT
Source organism: Scilla litardierei (assembly GCA_030789695.1). Lineage (NCBI taxonomy): Eukaryota > Viridiplantae > Streptophyta > Magnoliopsida > Asparagales > Asparagaceae > Scilla > Scilla litardierei. The sequence continues at coordinate 9,890,492 of CM061142.1, read as the reverse complement.
GAATCTCCATTCATTTGTTGATGCCATTGGCTTGAGGTTTGAAGTAGCTTTTGAGTTCGTCAAGCCAATGCTTCGCCTTTGTTGATCTACCAAGTCCTCCACTTGAATCAACACGTGTAGTCACTTTTGATCTTCTTGAATCTAATTGGTGACTTGATAGCTAACTGCAATCACAAGAGTTAGTCACAATTATTTGTGTTTGATCATCATCAAAATCAAGGTGGAGAGTCCAATACTCAACATTCTCCCCCTTTTTGATGATGACAAACCAAATATAAACAAAACAAATAATTGTGCATTAAATATACTTACTCCCCCTGAAATGATGACAATCAAGTTAATATCAATAATCAATAGCATCATTCAGCAGTTAATAGTGTGTGTATCACATGAGGTTGTGTACATATCGCATGAATGACCAGAAATAATATGTGTACACAATACAAATCATAAAGGTGATACACATCATAAACATGAGCATGATTACCGATATATAAATAATGTAATCAATATAAGCCAAGGTAATCACCAATGCTCCCCCTGAATCATATACATGAACTATCATAAATAAAGTCTATATGATTCAAGTTATTGTTTAAACACTCAACAATTAATAAGCACATCTTGTTTATTTCTCTCCCCCTTTGTCATAAACAAAAAGGACATGGGGGTATAGAAACAACAAATGCAACAATAGAGTGGAAAACATAAAGGTATATGTAATGTAGAGATATCAATTGTAAAGTTACCAATTGAAAAGAAGATATCAAAATAAAGATATCAATTGCAAGAGCACATATCCAACAACAACTCAACTACCCTCAATTATCACAAGAAGATAAACAATAAGTATATGTGATAAAAGATTACAATAGATACTAATTGTAAAAAGTAGTGTGAGTAGTGGTAGAAAAGTAACAATGCAAAAATCATGCCATCACTTGTGAAAGAAAAACAAGTGAACAAATAGTGTCAAAGAACACAAACAAACTCAATTATCACAAAATTCATAACATTAAGCATAATGTGATAGACAGTCCTTGAGTAAGGGCATGCCATAAGACATGAACATGATTAAATACATAATGGTGGAATCAAAATCATCACAATGACATAGATCAATAATTTTATCAAATTGAGTGCATGGAAAACAATTCTATGTTTTCATACAAACAAATCTATTTAATCAATATAATCGTTGAGCGACGAAGTAAATATCAGATACCAAATGTAGAAATATATTTATAAACTGAGATCTATGTCAAACATAAAAAATGCAATGATAAGCATGGAGTGCCAAACATGACTATGGAAAATTTTAATCATGTGTACAAAGTTATGTTATGAAATAATAACACAAATTAAGTATAATGGCATGATATACCAAATGTAGGCATACCAAATCATCTACAAAAGTATCTCCAGCTAAAATCCACAAAGCATCTCCAAAAGTAAGCATACCAAATATAAGTGAAGTGTGCGATGTGGGGTGACAAGGTGATACAATGAAAATGAATATCCAATATATATATCACGCAAAAGTGTTATGCCAAAATAGAGATAGTAACTTCATAAAACATATGGCATACACAATTCTAGCACCCTAGGAAACTAATTGAAACAATCTTCAAAAGAACCATAGTACTAGCATGCATTCCAGAATAGATACCCACATAATGTGTCAAAGATAAGCATGGAATGCCATGAGCATAAGGAAGATAAGCACTATATCACAAGCTCAAAACTAGCATCAAGCAAGAGCATGTAAAGATGATATCCAATATAAATAGTCTACCAATTGTAAAGATGATACCAATTGTAGTCTAGCAAAATATGCAAATCAGACAAATAATGTCAAGATCATGACATCACTTGAGAAGGAAACCAAGTGAACAAATAGAGACATGATTTCATCCTAGCTCAATTATCACAAAGAATTCAACATGAGGCAAAATGTGACAAAATATCTTTTGAGCAAAGGCATGAAGATAGTCTACGTTCAAAGTCACAAGGTAGAACATAAACGAATAAAGTTATCATGAACATCGCATGCATGCATACCAATTGTGCGAATAGAGTAAAAGCTTGAGTAAGCACAATATAATCGGAGGTAGCATCAAAGAAGTCATAGTGCATCAAGATATATTCAAGGAAGAATATCTATGACAAAATATACGTATCATTCTACACAACTTATCTGATCTTGTATAGCAAAAATTATCTCTAACATATCATAAAAATAGCATAAAATATGAGCTAGAGATGAGAGATAATTAATACGAAAAATATAGCATGAAGATCACTAACCAATATGCATGAGTGTTATGTCACTTGTGAACAATATCATACATGAAAGATTTAGCTATAGACATGAAAGATCTCTTAAATAAAATTATAGCTAAACATCAGTCATGAAGTAATTAAAATGACAAGTAACGTACATTGATCACCCAAAATCATATCAATACATCTCATAAAAATAATCACATAAGCTATAAGAAAAGTATGAGATGTGTGGTGATACAATGAACAAATATGCACAAAGATCCTAAATCATTAATCTTATACATGGCATGAATTATGTATAACATGATGAAGTATAGCATGCCATAAAGAAATGAAAGATTCTACTAGAATGGTATGACAGATCATGATATGGTCTAAATACTCCATGAACTTAGTCATCAACGAAAGTTAGGTACAAGTAGTAGAATCGAAGCACCCATGAATCTTAAATGAAAGAATTGAAAAGTTTTCAATGAAGTTTAAGATCAATATGCTGAAAATAATCGAATAAACAAATAAGCATGTCATACGCATCATATCCAAAATAATTAACAAACTTCACAAAGAAGCAAGCATGTGATGAATGCGATGTGTAATGACAACGTGTTCCAAATGCTTGAATATCAATAAACAACTAACCAATTCATTATATGAATGTTATAGCTACCATGGTACATGAGTCGTAATAAGACAAATATGACATACATGAACATGGTAGTCATATAAACAAATAATCTTCATGAGGGTGTGACACGAATGAACTAATGAAGAAGTATGCTATATTACACAAATGGAATATATTAGAATACCAATTGTAAGCATGGTAGTCACAATCAATATATTAAAATGCCAATTGTACAAAACACATACTTACAACCAGTTAGCTCTCCCTATATGTGTGCATCTCTAATGCACCATCCTTTCCTTTGAATTGATCCATCATTTGTAAACTAAGGAGTGTGTAGAGTAGGCATCTTGCACAACAATCTGACAAATCAACAATTGGTGGTATCCAAAAACTTTTTGGATCCAATAGGTTAATGAACAAAATCAAGTAGTCCAATAACCAATCATTTACCAATTGTGAATAACACTCATCAATAGAAATGCATGACACGCATTGATAAGAGTTATTATAATCACGAAAATCATACATATAAGGAATTAGCAATTCTCAACCATTAGAAATTTAGGTACACCTAGACTAATAATTCCTATGCATATGATTTAATCATAAAGCATTATACAAGCCACATCATTATGAATATACACATCTAATACAATAGTGTGTGCAAGAAAGATATCACGTTCAAAATGCACATGTGCACAAAATAAACTTTCACAGCACATACATATTGAAGGAAGGCATGAAAAGTAATACCACAAATAGTGTGCATGAAAAGCATAAAGTATTAATTTTCATAACCAAATTTCTCTTTCCCTTTGGCATATCAACAAGATAGGAAGGTGAAAATTGATAACAAATCACCAAGAGTTAGAGAAATCAACTAATCTATATGCACAACATAATATGATGAAATGCAATGACATATAGATGAACATAACATGATAGCAATCAAAACATGTCATACTCCCACAAAATCATACATCTATGCAAACTTGGGAGTAGAGGACGAACTCACATATATATATGGGTACAAAAAGTAATCATACAAGCATGGTACCCAAGCAATGAAGTGCAATATGAGTGAGTAAGCAAGGTGGAAATCAACTAAAGGCTGAGTTTGATTTATATATATATAGTCTCATGAGAATATGTCATTCCTAATATACGATTCTATATGTGTGTTCATACCATGCCTAGAAACATTCTTAGGAATCCAAAGGATTTGGGATTCTTAAGTAGAGGTTGTGTAGAGGCATGAGTAGGAAGTTGGGATGCACGCTTGTGAAGTGGAACATAAATATAAGCGTGTCCCGTGTGTGAAACATGCAAATGAGCATTAGTTCTAACACGAAAATTTTTAGGCCACATGTTATAAATAATCCTCAAATAAACATATGAGTAAGGATTATGAATACACAATGCACATGAGTCAAGAATTTGATACATCAAATACATTGACATGAATGACATACACGACACACAATATGCAAACATAGGATATGCATGAGATAGTCTTAAACACAAAGTGACATCTACATGCATCCAATACACATGGATACCAAATGTAAGAATATACTTACAACATTAAGCTCCCCCTACTTTGGTGCATCACTTAAGCACCATCAACCCCATTTGAATGAATATCTTTGCAAATCAAGGAGTTGGTAGTGTTGGTATCCCAATGTGGATTGAACCTAGAAAACATAATTTTGGTATCCAAAAACCTTTTTGGATCCTATGGGTTAGACAACAAATTTAACAAACTAAATTCAAATAATTGTAACCCATATCCTAATGTAATCATACACAATGTTAATGAAACATGTAATCATGTTACTAGATAAATATATATAACCATATACATGCATGTATCAAATGTACCGAAAGTAAATATGTATATTAACCCAAAAGCATGACATGCATCACATGAAAAACATAAATATGAACCAAATCATGTGTTGCATGAAAAAGTCTTAGATATTCTACACATGAAAATCCTAAACAAAGTGATTTACTAATAATCAAACAATAGAAATCAAATTCAATATGAATTTAATTTTCTAACAGATATGAGTATCTAAGACCAAAATGCAAACAAAAGAATAAACCAATTCTTAACACAAATGCTTTGGTACCCATAAAATGAATATAAACTTATGGTACCAAGCAATGAAGGGTCAACGGAAACTAACCCTTCGGAAACCAAGTCCAAGAGGACCGTGATTTCCCAACATAATCATCATTCAAAATAATATCATAAATATAAGATTGCACATACATATCCTTAGCATGATTGCTAGTGTTCTTCGGACCCCAAATAGTGTATGATTTGGGTATTCTCTTTCTAGTGGTTGCATGCACAAAAGGTTGATCTCTACGTGGTGCATGTGGCCTAGGAACATGAGATCTAGCAAGAGCATGAGGAAATGTATACGAAACATTGTGTTGTGCTAAAGCATGATGATGAGTATTTGATCCATGGTGTGGTGTAGCATACATACATGGATGGATATGAGGTGTGTATGCATGAGGATGATCATGAGAATAAACATGCATATGAGGATGTGATGTGTGATCATGAGCATGTGAAGGTGCATGAACATGAGTACGTGCATGAGAGTGTCTCAAATGAGTGTTTGCACGTGCTCGTGGGTGTGGAACATAAAAAACCATCATTCGTGTGAACAGGTGGGGTAGGATGTGTGTTCATACATGGCATAGTATTGGTGTGCATGAATGCTTGACCCTTCTTTGGAGGTCCACCCAAAGTGGCTTTCTTTCCAAAGGAGGGAGGAATAGGAGTGTTGGTTTTCTTAGTAGTAGAACTACCCAAGTTGTTATAGACACCACTCGTGGATGCACCGGAGGATGGCCTTACTAAATCTATAGTTGCTTCACTATAGGAGGTGCGTGCATTCAAGATGGATGCATGTGTGGTGAGCTCGTGCACTTGGGATTTGAGATTCTCATTCTCAATGCCCAAACAAGTGTTTTGAGATTGCAGATTTTCAATCTCAAGATCGTTACTATCCACAATGGAAACACGATCAAGTTGAGATTTGAGGGACTCCACCTCATTTCTCAACATGCCATTTTGAGCAAGCAAACTTGCTTTCTCAATAGCGAGTGTATCAACAATGGTGTCATTGTTAGAGGTGCTACATGTAGATGTGTTAGTGAGACTAGCAATCTTATTCTTAGCATCACAATATTTATACATAAGCTTTTGATATTTATCAAATAATTGCTTAAGTTCAATTTTAAGATCATCCGTTGTTACCTCTTCATCGTCGCTATCGCTTTCACTTGAATTGCTTGATTCGTCACTAGAGTCGTCCTCTCGTGCCATCAAACCCATGAATGAATCTCTTTCATCATTGGAGGAAGAACACTCCGAGGTGGACGCTTCTTGCTCCGCGAGCATGTGCCATATTTGATATGACGTTGTTTCCTTAGACACACGCATAAGAATATCATAAGTTAAAAAATCAAGCAAGATATTCATTACCTCGTCACGTTTCTTCATCAATTCTTTTTGCTCATTTGTCCACTTATGTACGGAAGTGGTAGGTGCACGAAAGGGCTTCTCCACAAGCTTCCAATAATCCTCATCGATGGATTGAATATGGGCCTTCATCTTCACACTCCAAATTTGATAGTTGGGCCCAAGGAGATATGGTGGGAAAGGCTTTCATGTGATGTTGTTGTTGGTTGCCATAGCTATTACCTCGCTCTAATACCAATTGTAGTGACCCTGTGCTATGAGGAATAAACACTAGAGGGGGGTGAATAGTGTTTTATAGAATTATAAGGAATTTACGCCAAATAAAACCCTACTTAACCAACAAATGCGGAATATAAGAAATGAACAATAACCCAAGCAAGAATGCAATGCGAACAAGCAAAGTACCCTGGTTCGGTGCCACCCAAGTCTCCCCGACTTGTTCCCGGTGCCCTAATCCAGCAACACACGGATCCCCTCCGGATACTCTAGCAAACAGCTAGAGATTTCCTTTAGCCCACTTTTGGAAAACCTCCAACAAGTGCAATCGACCTACAATCGATGTCCGTGTATCCCACAACCCGGGAACACGCAAAAACCTTAATCCCACAACCTGGGATTAAGCACACTCTCACAAACCGAGAGTAAAACGAAATCTTGACTCCCACAACTTGGGATCAAGCCAATCCTCTCACCACCGTGAGTATAAAACAAATATGAAGTATAAATATTGAAATATAAAACTTCTTACCACAAAATCCTATGCCTTGAGAGATACTTACCAATATAGGGCAAGAATGGATTTTGAGGAAGATGAGATCACCAAACCCTAGCTCCATCAAGATGAGCAGCAATAGATGGCTAGGGAGATGTTGGTGACTTTGATTCAAGCTTTTAGCTTGAGAAGCTCACAAGGAATGAGAATCTCTCTTGAGGAATTAGTGCTCAAAGAGTGAGGGAGAGATTCTTGTGAGATGAGAGAGCTTGGAAATGGAGTTGAATGGCTCTTCTCTTGGATGTGAAAATGTCTCTAATTTCAGCCTTGGATCCCTGGTTTGAAGCACTCAAACTTATATAGGAAAGAGAGAAAACGGTCACAAAAATCGTGGCATTAAATGCTCCAACGGCTCTATTTCTGAAGCAGTTAATCGGTCTAAGAAGGATCACTGACCGATTAGTTTTGCAGCTAGTCGGCCGGTGAACCTTCTTGGACCAACTAGAATGAAGACAGCCAAGATAGAGAATTACTGAAGAAGAATAACTAGTCGGTCTATGAAGAAACATCAACCGACTAGATTGACATCTAGTCGGTCGGTGAGCCTTCTTGGACTGACTACGAAGTTGGCAGTAAAGATAGTGAATTCAAAAGATATAAGAACTAGTCGGTCTAAGAAGAAACATCAACTGACTAGTTTGACAACTAGTCGGTCGGTGAGCCTTCTTGGACCGACTAAATGGTCAATAGTGAAGAAGTCGAATTTCACCAGGAGAACTAGTCGGTCTGAGAAGATACACCGATCGACTAGATCGTCATTTAGTCGGTCGGTGAACCTTCTTGGACCGACTAATTGGTCAACAAATAGTCTTGAATAGATTAGGATAACTAGTCGGTCTGAGAAGGATTTCCAACTGACTAGATCGTCATCTAGTCGGTCGGTGAACCTTCTTGGACCGACTAATTGAACAACAGTGAATTGGCTGAATTTAACTAGGATGTCTAGTCGGTTCAAGAAGAATTTCCAACCGGCTAGATCGTCATCTAGTCGGTTGGTTCTTCTACTTGAACCAACTAAGACGCATACGAAGCTGAGAAAAGAAGCGATAAGCTTCGGGAAACATTTTAATGGCTTCTAAGGCAATCCTAGATATACGATATGATAGAAATGAAGATTTCTAGGCAAGTACTACTCAAGGCTTAACATTCTACTAAACCGAAGCTAGAAGACAATATAAATACCATGACGAACCGTCTTCGAAGCTTCAATATGAAGATTCTGAATCCCTTGACTTCATTAATTCTCCTTGAGCTTCAACGAAGCTTCAGGCACACGATCACGCGATCTGAGGAAGTCTTGGGATGTCGCTTGAGATGAACGAAGTACTTTGGCGACGATCTCCATAATTCTTCATGGTCTTGAGCCTTTTGGTAGAATGACTTGAATATCTCCAACGTCATATTCTTCGAAGCTTTTGACTCAACCATTCCTTTCTTCTCTTTGGATTGAATCTCCATTCATTTGTTGATGCCATTGGCTTGAAGTTTGAAGTAGCTTTTGAGTTCTTCAAGCCAATGCTTCACCTTTGTTGATCTACCAAGTCCTCCACTTGAATCAACACGTGTAGTCACTTTTGGTCTTCTTGAATCTAATTGGTGACTTTATAGCTAACTGCAATCACAAGAGTTAGTCACAATGATTTGTGTTTGATCATCATCAAAATCAAGGTGGAGAGTCCAATACTCAACAGTTCTATTTGGGGCTAATGGATTAACCCATGGATATTAGGATTGAGATGCAAAGTTCGGATTTTTAGGTTGCGTTGGATAAAAGGGAAGTATTTTGGTTGATCTTGCAAAGTTTATAGTAGAACTCGTACTGAGATCGTGCCCACGGTCGTTGGAATCGATTGGCTTAAGGAGTATCCTATAGGTTTAATTAGGGAGTATTGGATTCAATTGGGACTCATGACCATGCCTAGCTCGTGTCTTGCTGGGATCCACCGACGAACTATATTACTAATTGATGGCTACTGCCATTGCATCAATGAGAGCCACCAAAATATATCGAAGCTCTAACCCACGAGAGTGGCGTGCGTCGAGATCATTCCGTCCACGAGAGTGGCATGAATATTGTCGATTCTTAATGCATGTGTCGTGTGTGCCTACGGGTTAATGCGATACGTTAGATTCATGGTGCAACAATCCATATAAAACTAATGCAACATAAGAGTCTTAATCAAGCATCGAAGTCCGACGATCCTAGTGGGAAGTCCTAAAGCCATAGTCTTTATCAATTTTACAATCCTAAACGAACAATCTTTCGAAACCGACTGCTACCTATATTCTGAGATTTAAAAATAACCCAAGACAATAAGATTCCTACCTTCCCTGTAGGATCAATATCTTTTATGCTATTACTTGACATCGTACGCTTGCGTAAAGTGTCGAGGATTCGCATTTGGGATACATTTAGCACTTGCTGTTCGTACCATTGCTAGGTGAGTTCTAGGTGTTAGTTCTGGGTCTATCAAGTTTTTGGTGCTGTTGCCAGGGAATGTAACAGTGTTATTTGGATTATTTTTCTATTGAAGAATTTATTAGCAAATCTTATCATCTCTTATCTTTCCATACTTTTTATTCTTTTATTACTTTACTACCGACGATATTTTTCTGAGTTCTTGTTGTGCAGGAACACTCGCTTTGGGAGTCTTGACAAAGAATTATTATTTGACCCTGAGAATGAAAGGACTGTAAGAAAGCTCAGAGCAGAGATAAGGAGTCAGACTCCTATAGATACAATGGCAGAGGGAAATGCATCTCCTCCACGCAAAGGGTCCATCCCGGACTATATTAAGCCGAATTTTACTGGAGCTTCTTCCATCTTGAGACCACAGCTGGCGGTAGGTAGTTTTGAGCTGAAGTTTGGGTTAATAAATCTCATGCATCAGGACCCCTTTCACGGGCATCCTCACGAAAACCCAACCCACCATATCGACACGTTTTTGGCGAAGTGCGACACGTTCCATGCTAAGGACGTGAGAGAAAATGATATCAAGCTTAGGCTATTCCCATTCACTCTGAGGGACAAGGCCTCCTATTGGTTGCAAGGCATTCTTTTAATATATTCACGACTTGGGAGTAGCTGGCTATCGCCTTTGTGAACAAGTTCTATCCACAGTCCAAAATGGTGAGGATTCGAGGAGCGATCTCAAATTTTAAACAGCTTCCTCAGGAGACATTGTACAAGGCTTGGGAGAGATTTAAAGACTTACAACATCAATGTCCACACCATGGAGTCGTAGAGTGGGATCTTGTTCAGAGCTTCTACAATGGGCTTCAACCAAGCCCGAAAATGATTATTAACGCCTTTGCTCAAGGAGCTATCTTGTATAAGCCATCCGATGAAGCTTTATCTCTGTTGGAACAAATGGCCGTGAATACTCAACAGTGGGGCCACGAAAACTCATCTACTAAAGCCCCCGAGGTTAAAATTGCTACCCATCTTGATAGTCACATTGAAACTCTTTGTAAACAGGTAGAGAGGATTGAACAGAGGTTGGACGCCATTCCAACCACCTCTAGAGCTCCAGCTTATCCCACACATGAAGGCTATACAGAGAAAGGCTATGCTCCAAATGAAGGCCTTATGATGGAGCAGATATGCAAGCTGAGCTGGTACACTTTGTAGCTGGAGAGGGAAGGAATAAATGTTAACATCCGACGGTGAGAAATCATCCTGGGTTTTCTTATGGCAACCCCAATGGAGGATTGCAACCTCCTCAGTAGCAGAGACCTCCACCGCCTTCTTAGTAACACGGGCCGCCTCTCCAACAATATGGGTTTAGGCCATCTGGGCCTTACAGACCACCGGGGTACAATTATCGTCAACAACAACAATATGCACCGGCGGATCCGAAGCCCAATCTCGAGGAAACATTGGACACCTTCATGAGTGGACAATCCAAGATAAATGCCGAGAATTCTGCTCGTTTCAAGACTATCAATGATTCCATCGATGAGCTTAAGGGCCAAATGTCTCAATTTATGATGGTGCAAGGGAGATTGCCTTCTTAACTGGAGCCCAATCCCAGGGCCCAAGCAAATGCGGTGGTCGTAGTTACCACGAGAGGAGGAAAGACTACCGACACTGGCATGGTGCCAGTTTATAGAAATTTGAGCCGAAATCCATCTACCTATGCTTAAGATGGAGAAGATACTACTGATCGCTTCACAATGTAACCCAAAAAGAGCGACCGTGTAGTTTTACCGCAAGCACAAGGTGTAGCGGCGAGCGGGTTATCGAACACAGGGAGGACGAATGATGGTGTCTTCTCCGAACAACCTGGCTATAAGAACAGAAAAGGGGAATTTTCCTTTTGACGATCCTGTCACAATCGTCAGACAAAGTATGGAATATGGAATCAGATAAAAGACGCCTAGGGAATGGGGAATTCCCGCTACTCACCGTATCTCGTCAATGTGATTCATTGGTATCGCAATTGCTAGGGTAGAATTTCGGATGAACTAGTTGCAACTAAATGTAGAACCTAGCTCACGGTCTCGTGCTGTTGCCGGTCTATAGCTAACCTAGGGTTGGGTCCAATCTCTTGCAAACCCTAACCTAGGGAAGCTAGCATTAGGATCAACATCATCATTCAATCGCGCCCCGAGCCCAATCTCGTGCAAACTCGGGCCACGACCTAGGTTGGGATTGTTCCTACCCGTCCAATCTCTTGCAAACGGGTATCGGCACGGAATTGCAACCGAGAACCCTAATATCGGTCCAATCTTTTGCAAACCGATACTACGGAAACTCAATTTCAACCCAATTCGGATTTCTAGGGTTTCCTATCGAATTGGGATCCAATCTCTTGCAAATCCCAATCGATATGAACACTTAGCTATCCGTAATAAATCGATCCCAAACTAACCCTAATAGCAATCCTAACAATATTTCTACCAAATCATCACAAATCGAAAATTGGGCTCGTAGGGTTCATCCCCACGCCCCAAGACGTAAGGACTACTCACAATTCATATCACAAATACAAGAATAATCAATGGAATTAACAAGAGAATTCATCACAATATTCAAATAAGCAATAAAAATAGTATTTTTAGAGGAGAGGGAGACAAACCAATAGAGTTCTCCAAGAATCCAACAAAAATAATCTTCTCTCTCCTCTCCAATCACAATAATCTAAAAGCTAAAAAGTTAATCTAAAATGCTGCAAAAAGTAAAGAGAAAAGCTCCCTAACCTAGGTCAAAAACTGGGGTTAAATACCCCCCAAAATCGTCCAAAAAACTGTGACCAAAATGCCCCTGCGCAGCCTGAAAATCGCAATTTACGCTACAGGCAGCACGGCTCACTCGGCCGAGTGACAAAAGTCGCTCGGCCGAGTAAGAAACACTGATAATTTCCAGTAAGTCTGGGTCTTCGGGGGTCTTCACCTCGGGGGTCGCTCGGCCGAGTGAGTTGTCGTCACTCGGCCGATGGCTTCTATACACTCGGGCGGTCGGCATTTTCCACTCGGCCGAGTGGGTCTTCTGAAGCTCAGGCATACGAAAAACAGTAAGTTGGCTATTTTGGATGGGCGTCGTCTGAATGCCACTCGGGCGGACGGGGTCTCGTCACTCGGCCGATGTGGCTTCCGATGCTCGGCCGAGTGCACATATGGAGCATGTCCGATCTGGTCGGCCGAGCGGTGTCTCGCTGGTCGGCCGAGTGACTCCTTCACTCGGCCGAGTGAGACACCAAAAATGCCCAAACAGCTTGTTTTTGCCTTGTCGTCGCTCCTGCGACGTTCTTTCTTCTGCCGCTCCTCTCCAATGGCGAAATACCCCTCGGGGAGGTCGTCGGTGACACTCTGGAGTAGGCGTATCTCGGGATCACTCCAAATCGCTCCAAATCACCTGAAATACGACAAAAACAACAAATCGTGAAAAGCATCGCAATGTCGTCGATATATCGTGAAAAACATGATTTGGGTGCAAACATGCGGGAAAAAAGTGTAAAATATGGAGTGATCAAAATCCCCTAAGCTTACCTCTTACTCGTCCTCGAGGAAGATAAGTAAAAGGCGAACTCGGTGGATTTCGAAAACGAAAACGGCGGAAAAATGGAAAACGAAAAACAAAGAAGAAAGCGAAGAAGGCGAAGAGGGAAGCTGCTAGATCATTCTCTCAGGACGTGGGTTTTGCTCAATCATATAGCATGCACCGAATGTAAAACACATGTCAAAGAAATTTATTTCGATATCATAGTATAATGATGCAAATAAAAATAGAAAACCCAAGAATATTGATATATCATGAAAAACGGAATAATTTTAGAATTAACATTGTCTGAATCATTTAAAGCGGTATACAATATCGCAGATCACACACTTTTCAATTGAATGCTTTCTATGAGGAGTATAAGAGTATCGCGCAATAGAATAGAAAGAATATAAAAGTATGGATTTCATGAAATGAGTGCTAGGCATAGATTTCTGGATTTCGTGAAGCTAAAAATAATCTCACCGAGTATAGAATATTACTTAGCCTAGGTTGTCGTGCAACGTCAAGTAGTCACTCTCTCACACATCACTGGATTCTCTCCCCCAAGCTTATCTATAAGCGTGGTGGCATAAAAAAAATATTTACATCCACATTTCTTATGAAGCTCCAAAAGTAATAAAAAAGAAGGGAAGAAAGAGAGAACATGAGATGTGATCTTTTATTGAGATGCTTTTCTCTTTTCTTTTCTTTTTCTTTTCTTTTTCTCTTTTTTTTCTTTTTTTTCTTTTTCTTTTCTTTTTTTTGAAATAGCATTTATACAACGATCCCAAATCAAAGAGAAGTAAGGATATACAAGAATTTTTTTTCTTTTTCTTTGTTTTTGGGAAATTTGGAGCTAGGAATTAATAGCGGGGGAAATGCCATATATTAGAATCGCTAAGGGGAGATTCACCAATGATTTTAAAATAGAGAATTGATGTTCAAGATATGTGGAGAAAGAAGTATATATGTCTCTCAGTTCACTCTATAAGACGTGCACGACAACTTCAGCAGGGTAATCTAATCTACTCAGTTTCGATCACTAAAAGCTAACTAATCCAGATTTATCATAGCTAACATCATTCAATCATCCTGAAGTGAAATGTACAAATCATGCATATAGAAGTGATATAGGAAAAGAAAACGGTACTCCAAATATAAGCATCCAATGCGTGAATCTTGGTGTGTTTTTTGCGATAGCATACATATGAATATTCAGACTCAGCTAATAATAAAATTTCATCCATTTTCTTGCGAAAAAAGTGTGGGTTACTATCTCTAAATGCAAGGCAAGTCATAGCATATGATATCAGAAATAAAATCTGAGACATGACAAGTATAGCATGCATATATAGAGAAAGCTAACGCCACGTAATCATCATCACAGAAAAGTCATCTCTAGCATGAGATGAAAAAGAAATAAAGATAAAGGGGGAAAATAAAACTAATCACAATGCAACACACAAAGAAAATAAGAAAAACGTGATGCATGGTAAAAAGAAGAGAAAATGATGAAAATGAGGGCAAATGCGGAAAATGGCGTGAAAAAACTAAAAATAAAGGTGGTAAATCGAAAAGAACGTGACAACTCACTCCCCCAAGCTAAAGTGCACAGTGTCCTCAATGTGCGAAGTGTGGCACACCGAGAGACGTGTAAAGTGAGGGGAAGGTGAGGAAGCATGCATGATGACAAAGAAAATAAAATAAGATAAGAAAAATAACGAAATGAGAATAATGATGCGGACATGATGCAAGCAGATATAGGAGTGAATACGATATAAAAAGTGTGACACCAAAAACTCTCCCTCTCTCCCAAAATGATATATAAATATATGAACAAAATGTGTGTCCAGAACAGTGAGGGGAGGGGGGTGGGTAAAATCGTCAGGACCCAGCAGAGACGAGCAGCACAACGGCAAAAAGATCGATGGCATCAAGGGTGCCTAAGAAGGTGGGGCTGCGCCGTCTCCGTCCTGAGGCGGAGGTGGTGGTGGTGGTTGTGGTGCAGACTGCTGAGTGGGTGTGGGTGTGGGTGTGGTAGCAGGCTGGGTGTGGGTGTGGGTGGGTGTGGGTACGGGTGTAGGGGTAGGAACCTGCTGGGTGGGTGTGGGTGTGGGTACGCGAGGGAGCCGGTCGAGGATCTGAGTAAGGCAATAGTGAATGCCCGGTAGTAGGTCGAAACGGCTGGCCATGGTGGTGACGGTGGCAGACATGGTCCTAAGGTCGCCTCTAAGGGCACTCACCGCCCCCTCGAGAACACGAATGCTCAGGAGTATAATGTCGGGGGGAGGTGGGGCAGAGGGACGGACCTGTCGGTGCTGTGCAGGACGAGGCTGGCGTACTCGGGTGGCGTAGGTGATGGGCTCAGCAGGCACGTGGAGGTATGGGGTTGTGCTCACGAGTGTGGGCCTAGCCTCAGGGCGAGGCTGGGCAGCAGGCTGGTGCGAAGTGGAAGCAACAGCAGCGGAAGTGGAGTATAAAAATGGTGATGAGGCGGCCAGAGAGGTAGGTGACACAGAAGTGAAGACAGACGTCACCACACTCTCAGAAAGTACGGCTGCGGTGGGGACAGAAGTGACTACCGCTGGGGAGGAAGTGTGTGGTCCAAGAGGTGAAATCCCAGCGGAGATCATGCTAACCATGGTCTCCACGACCGCAGCAAAAGAGGGCTCTCCACTCTCGACAAGGGTAGGTGGGCGCTCGGGGAGTGCAGAGTAAAGAGGCTCAACGGACAGAGGGCCAGCAGGTGTGGTGGGAGTGGTGGTGAGCGTGGAGGTAGCAGCAGGGATAGTGGTGGCAGCAGGCGTGGTGGTGGTGGGCTCAGCAAGTGTGCTCCCGACACTGGCAGAAGTGGAGACAGAAGTGTCAGGAGCGTCATAAGGTGCAGGGACAGGCTGAGGGGCCACGGGGTCAACGGGCGGCGCAGGGTGAGCAGGGTGTGCAGGGTGTGCAGGCTCAGCTCCCTCGGCCTCGAGCACGTATGCGGCGGGGATCAGAAGATCCATCACCGGGAGCCAGTCCACCTGGGCCGGTGCAATCTGTGTCCGAGCGGGGCTCGGAAGAACTATGTAATCGGCACCGTAGGGGCCGTGCAGCCAGACCCAGTGTCGCTCACCGTGCGGACGAAGCATCTTCATCCGGGCCATAACGTCTATGGACATTGAAGTGGGGCCCCGGAGAACGACGCAAATCGGCTGGTAGTGTTGGATCTGGATCCTAGCCTAGAGGGGGGGTGAATAGGCTAATAAAAAATTCTCGTGCAACCCACGAGAAATCACACACAGTTAAAAGCACAACCAGAGTAATGAAAAGCAGACAAAGAGTACACAGCAGATTTACCCTGGTTCGGTCGTCCCAACGACCTACTCCAGCCCCCAAAGCTAATACTTGATTGAATAGTGCAATAGGTACAAAGTCACAAGTTAGAGCACGCTCAGAGCACCCTCTACGCCTCTACACTCGCCTGACTCTCAGTACCCCACACACAGTGTTTCCTCTCACTATCAATCCTAGCAAAGCTTTCTACCAGCTAGTCCCAAACTAGCTGGGTCCCACTTGTCTAGTCCCAACTAGACAAGTCCCAAAATAGTCCACAAAAATAGGTAAAAGTTTCCCCTACAGAGAACGTTACACTAAGACACAAATAAAAGAGTTTAAGGGTTTAGAAATGCTCAGTTTGTGTCCATGTAGGCGTCTCTGTCAATCAGCACGTCGTCAGCTCCAATCTGACGCAAACGGTGTCTCAATCTGACTCCTGGATGTCAAGATATGCACTGGTCTGTGCGTAAAGCAATTTCAGTTCAATCCTTTATAATTTCTCAGTCTGTGCGCTCAGCAACTCCCTTAAATAAGGCTGTCGGTGTGCAAAGCAAACCAGTTCAAACTTTTTGGATAACGGCCTGTGCACAAAGCAATCCGCTTTAACTCCTTATGCCACGTCAGCAAATAAATGATGCTGGCTGCGATTCAATTTCGCTTGCAGTGAACGATCTCCGCCGTTGATTTGTGTATCTCCCGTGATCATGCGGATCGCACACGTCAGCCTATGTAATGCGAAGTTGTCTTCGTTACACTCCCACCTCCGATTCGACCTAGGGTATACGGCGTTCAGCGGCGGCGATTAGAGGGCTGCAGCAACACGAAGACGTCGGCGACTTCTCCTTGGTGATCACGGCGAAAGTGAGCTCTCAGCGATGGCGGCTTCTACGGTAATGCGCGACGAGCTCTCCGACATGATCAACAGCGAACGGCGGGATCCTTCACAGACGGCAATGGCGGGATCCTTCGACGACGGCCTCAACAACTCGTCGGCGACGGCGGTCAGATGATTCGTGGCGGTGGGCTCTTGAAGGCGTGGGTCAAGGCTGTTCGGAGGACTTGATAGCGGCGGCAGCTCCCACTTCACCGATGGCGACGCCTCAACAGAGCGTGGTCGTGGGTTTCGCCGTCGATGGCGCTTCGTCTTCAGCGATGAACAGCTCCGATGTGCGGTGTTCTCTTCTTCTTCAACGTGCAAGTCGACGGTGATGTGCTTCAGGCCATGGCGATACTGCGTTGTATTGATGCACCAAAGATGTTCGATCAAATGCTTGACCGAAAAAAAAAATCCTCTGTTACTTCAAGTCTGGTCGGCAAAGCTCTTTGGCGTGTGTTGTTCACAGCAGTCGACGAAGGCAGCAAGATGGCTCACGACAGTCTGATCCTCGCAAACAAACAGCAGCAAGGTTGACTTGCCCTTGTGCAAGGGATGATGCGGCAAGGGGATTTATATTTTGGCCTTGGGCTGTATGCAACAAGGATAATTGATTATTTGCTTGGAGAATTTTGTTGCGGCTTGAGGCTACTTGTCTTTGAGGAGACTACTTTTGAGAACTTGATGCATGGAGTATTGTTGGCGCAAGATGTAATATTTGGACTAGGGAAGATGCTTGCGGCAGGAGGGATTATAGAGCTAGGATTACTCTCTTTTTGGCCGCCCTGTTTTTCTTTAGTTGTTTGCCGTATGCTCCAAAAAGTTGTAGCCCTCACAATGATATTTATATTGTAGAACTAGGGTTTTCAAGTTGGCAAAAGATAGGATATTTGAAATTGGCTAGAGATTGGGTTCAATCAATTTGGGATTTGATGTGATCTCAATTTGTTTTCAAATTTGATAGGGAATTTGATAAGGATATGGGTAGCAACAATCTCCCTAATTGATTTGAATTTTGACTCAATCAATATAGGGTTTGATGTCTAATTCAAAAGATTTTAATTGATCCAATCACCATTGACCAAGTCCAAATTTTCTTGTGCACAACCGCTTCATCTCTCCCAATGTGCTATACGAATAGCAATTTCGCCAAATATCGAGAATATATTGTTGCCAAGCCTGAAACATACTGAGCACACACATTAGATATACCAACACGTTTGTCATCATCAAACCAAGATCCTAGATCGTTGCTTCCAACAATCTCCCCCTTTTGGTGATGACAAACCCATAAAAGATTTGATCAATAAGTATGGGTGTGTGAAGTGTGTTGAAGGGTGTGATGCAATATGAATCATGAGATGAATATTCAAGCACTACAACATGGCATGCATGAACTAATAACATGCACGAACTAATAACAAATACAATAGAACTAATAACATGCACGAACTAATAACAAATACAATAGCATGCTCCCCCTTCTCTCAAGCTCCCCCTTCATCATTATTTTTCATACTCCCCCTTCAACAAATCGTCGACAAATCTTTTTCTTTCTCCCCCTTTGTAATCACCAAAAGTGGATTAATGAAGTCACACATGTATCCCATGCAAAAATAAACCATTATTACAAGTAGCGTGCATTTACATGAGTTTTCCACAAAGTAGACATTCCAGGCTCATAGAATTTCAAAACACGACTTCCCACTTTCGTGTAAGTGTTGTGATATATACAAGAAAGTGCAAGAGGAGATTCAATATCAGAAAATCAACCAAATCAACCCACATTTTCCATTTTTCATGAATATCACTAGGATTGACTTTTCCCACCTCATCAAAGATGAGTTCAAGTTACCGAACCCCGAAACATAGCCTAAAAGGACTTTTAAATGTGGGGTGGCATTGCTTGACGAGTTATATACACCAACGCTAATGATTACCCATGTAGCACAAGTTGGATACTCGTGGGTTGTGTTTTAGCCATGAAGTGTATCCATTTTTCATACGGAGCAAATATTTTTTTTTTTTTTTCAATTCTTTTGTGCTCAAGTTTAATTCATGGCTAAACACATCATATCCCTTAGAAATTTCAGAAATTAATCATTCCTACATTCACTTTCCATTATTCTTCAAAAGAATCTCCAAAAGCACTAAAAAGTCAAATATCGTGAAAGTGCAAATGTAGGTGTAGAAGTCAAGTTTGGAACTTATGAGACATGTCATGGCTACTAACAAGAATACCATCATGTTCAAGTAACTACAACTATAATGAATTGACTTCTACAAGGGATAGAATCGATCATTCATACAATATCACTCAAGAGATTCAAAGGGGATTCAATAAGCACACATTGTTTTTTTTGATTGTTTTTTTTTTTTCAAATTTTTTTCAGAAATAAAAACATTAAAAATCATCCATGCAAGCACACAAAGCAAAAATAAATCAAGCACACACAACAATCTATGAAGGTATGCAATGAAATGCAAAGAGGGATAGAGAATTATACCTTCTCGTCGCTTTTTGACGAAGGAGCTAAAAGAATGAAACATTGAGTTTATTGCTCCTCGCCAAAACTCCATCACACCTACATGAAAGGTGTTAAGTGTGACCTTGGAATCCAACAAGGTCCACTAGTGTTAGCCAATATTGTTTTAGGAACCCACACTTGTTTAAACTTGATTTTAGTGTTCCTAAATTTACAATAGTATGAAGTATGGCCTACACTATCACAAGTAAAGCACTTTGCATATAAGTTCTTCGCAATAGACGGTGCATTGTGAAATTTCTTGAATTTTTGCTTTTCAACGTTTTTCAGACCAAAACCAAGTCCTCTTCTATTATTGCCATATAATTGATTCTCTAAAATAGTGTCCAACGATTGTTTTCCCATAGAGAATTTCTTAATGGCCAATTCAAGATTAGAGACTTTGGTTTTCAACAATTTATTTTCTTCCACAAGCAATGTGCATTTACTTATAAAAGCTCTCTTGTTTTCCTCTTCCTTCTTTTCAACTTCAACCATTTTTCTTTTGAAATCATTATCCAACATGCAGAATTTATCATTAAGCTCTCTAATAACATAGTCTTTTTCAGTTTCGAGCTTAATCAAATCAAGTTTAAGCATGCTAATATTATTCATCAAGGAAGGGCAAGAGAGACAAGGTGCTTCATCATTAAAACTGGATTTTTCCTTTTTCAAAGTATCAATAGTAGAGTCACGAGCAACAATATCACTTTTGAGTTTTTCAATCTCTTTAGACATTTCATATTCAGATTGTTGCATTTCAAAGTTTTCATTTTGGTAGTCATCTATAGTGGATTCAAGCTCTACTATTTTATCTTGCATTTCTTTACAAAGAGCAAGGAGTTCAGTTTTACTACCAGAAATTACCTCATCGTGTATTCCCATCAATGCCATGCATGAATGGGCTTCGTGTTCCTCCTCCTCGCTCTCAGCTTCGCTATCCATGTCCCAAGTAAGCACCTTGGATTTTCCCTTTTCTTTAGCTACCTGAGCTGTCTCATGTGGGCAATCCCTCATTCGATGTCCTCTTTTCTTGCATTTAAAACAAGTCATTCTATTAGTAGTATTCTGATCATAATTTTGCTTAGGAGACTGAAAAAAGTTAGAGCGATTAAACCTGGGTGCCATTTCTGCTCTTCCTTGCTTGGTCTGCACAAACTTTCTGAAATTTCTGACCATTAGCGCTATGTCATCATCATCTTCTTCACTTTCGTCAGCTTTCAGAGCAAGTGGCTTGGTAGCTTTTTCTTTTTCCTCAGGTTTCTCCCTTTCATTAATATTTTGCAATTCAAGCTCGTGGGACATTAGATTACCTATCAAGTCCTCCACCTTCATCTGTGACAGATCTTTCGCTTCTTGGATGGCAGTGACTTTAGGCCTGAAAGAGCTTGGCAGTGCTCTTAATATCTTTCTCACCTGCTCAAGGCTAGAATATGGCTTACCGAGCGAACTGGACTTGTAGACAATGTTGGTGAACCTCGCAAACATTTCTGATATCGTCTCTGATGGTAGCATGCGAAATCCCTCGTATTCCGTGCTCAGAAGTGCAAGTCTAGACTCCTTCACCTGTGACGTTCCCTCGTGCGTCACCTCCAAAGTATGCCATATTTCCTGCGCAGTTAGACAATGTGAGATACGATTGAATTCAGATTTATCTAATGCACAAATAAGAGCATTCATAGCTTTAGCATTTAAGGAATAAAGCTTCCAATCATTATCATCCCACTTGTCATCAGGTTTAGGCATTTCAGTATTTTCAATTTTAATAACAGGTGATTTATATCCTTTTTCAACAATTTGCCAAGCTTTATAATCAATAGAAATAAGGTAGATTTTCATACGATTTTTCCAGTAAGCATAATCTCCTCCATTAAATCTAGGTGGTCGGGAAATAGATTGACCCTCAGCAAAAGCACTATCAATGTGGTCCATGGTCAAACTAGGCTAGATCTACTAAACTGGCTTTGATACCACTTGTTGGATCTGGATCCTAGCCTAGAGGGGGGGTGAATAGGCTAATAAAAAATTCTCGTGCAACCCACGAGAAATCACACACAGTTAAAAGCACAACCAGAGTAATGAAAAGCAGACAAAGAGTACACAGCAGATTTACCCTGGTTCGGTCGTCCCAACGACCTACTCCAGCCCCCAAAGCTAATACTTGATTGAATAGTGCAATAGGTACAAAGTCACAAGTTAGAGCACGCTCAGAGCACCCTCTACGCCTCTACAATCGCCTGACTCTCAGTACCCCACACACAGTGTTTCCTCTCACTATCAATCCTAGCAAAGCTTTCTACCAGCTAGTCCCAAACTAGCTGGGTCCCACTTGTCTAGTCCCAACTAGACAAGTCCCAAAATAGTCCACAAAAATAGGTAAAAGTTTCCCCTACAGAGAACGTTACACTAAGACACAAATAAAAGAGTTTAAGGGTTTAGAAATGCTCAGTTTGTGTCCATGTAGGCGTCTCTGTCAATCAGCACGTCGTCAGCTCCAATCTGACGCAAACGGTGTCTCAATCTGACTCCTGGATGTCAAGATATGCACTGGTCTGTGCGTAAAGCAATTTCAGTTCAATCCTTTATAATTTCTCAGTCTGTGCGCTCAGCAACTCCCTTAAATAAGGCTGTCGGTGTGCAAAGCAAACCAGTTCAAACTTTTTGGATAACGGCCTGTGCGCAAAGCAATCCGCTTTAACTCCTTATGCCACGTCAGCAAATAAATGATGCTGGCTGCGATTCAATTTCGCTTGCAGTGAACGATCTCCGCCGTTGATTTGTGTATCTCCCGTGATCATGCGGATCGCACACGTCAGCCTATGTAATGCGAAGTTGTCTTCGTTACACTCCCACCTCTGATTCGACCTAGGGTATACGGCGTTCAGCGGCGGCGATTAGAGGGCTGCAGCAACACGAAGACGTCGGCGACTTCTCCTTGGTGATCACGGCGAAAGTGAGCTCTCAGCGATGGCGGCTTCTACGGTAATGCGCGACGAGCTCTCCGACATGATCAACAGCGAACGGCGGGATCCTTCACAGACGGCGATGGCGGGATCCTTCGACGACGGCCTCAACAACTCGTCGGCGACGGCGGTCAGATGATTCGTGGCGGTGGGCTCTTGAAGGCGTGGGTCAAGGCTGTTCGGAGGACTTGATAGCGGCGGCAGCTCCCACTTCACCGACGGCGACGCCTCAACAGAGCGTGGTCGTGGGTTTCGCCGTCGATGGCGCTTCGTCTTCAGCGATGAACAGCTCCGATGTGCGGTGTTCGCTTCTTCTTCAACGTGCAAGTCGACGGTGATGTGCTTCAGGCCATGGCGATACTGCGTTGTATTGATGCACCAAAGATGTTCGATCAAATGCTTGACCGAAAAAAAAAAATCCTCTGTTACTTCAAGTCTGGCCGGCAAAGCTCTTTGGCGTGTGTTGTTCACAGCAGTCGACGAAGGCAGCAAGATGGCTCACGACAGTCTGATCCTCGCAAACAAACAGCAGCAAGGTTGACTTGCCCTTGTGCAAGGGATGATGCGGCAAGGGGATTTATATTTTGGCCTTGGGCTGTATGCAACAAGGATAATTGATTATTTGCTTGGAGAATTTTGTTGCGGCTTGAGGCTACTTGTCTTTGAGGAGACTACTTTTGAGAACTTGATGCATGGAGTATTGTTGGCGCAAGATGTAATATTTGGACTAGGGAAGATGCTTGCGGCAGGAGGGATTATAGAGCTAGGATTACTCTCTTTTTGGCCGCCCTGTTTTTCTTTAGTTGTTTGCCGTATGCTCCAAAAAGTTGTAGCCCTCACAATGATATTTATATTGTAGAACTAGGGTTTTCAAGTTGGCAAAAGATAGGATATTTGAAATTGGCTAGAGATTGGGTTCAATCAATTTGGGATTTGATGTGATCTCAATTTGTTTTCAAATTTGATAGGGAATTTGATAAGGATATGGGTAGCAACAATCTCCCTAATTGATTTGAATTTTGACTCAATCAACATAGGGTTTGATGTCTAATTCAAAAGATTTTAATTGATCCAATCACCATTGACCAAGTCCAAATTTTCTTGTGCACAACCGCTTCATCTCTCCCAATGTGCTATACGAATAGCAATTTCGCCAAATATCGAGAATATATTGTTGCCCAGCCTGAAACATACTGAGCACACACATTAGATATACCGACACGTTTGTCATCATCAAACCAAGATCCTAGATCGTTGCTTCCAACAGGTAGGTCCTCGCCGGTCATCATGGTGAGCAAGGTGATCAGACCGCCGCAGCATATCGGTGATCGAGCGCCCACCGATATGATGATGCGGTCTAAAAACCAGCTCGCAATGTCAATCATGTAGGAATATTATGCCCTCGAGGCCATTTATTCCTGTGTGAATAGCACAAACATCTTGTTCGAAATAACAGTAAGCTGTTTGGTAATAATTTATCTAAGTTATATTGTATTGTAGTTAACATTAGATATCAACTTAGGTAAAGTCCTGAGACTTTATGCAAGGTCAAACGGGTATCGAGATGAGTATCTCGATCATGGAGAAACGTTTGACCGTCTGTAGCATAAGTCTAAAATGGTTTGTGGTCGTAGATGTTTCGAGACAAGGATATCGAAACATCGGATAGACCATTGTGTCTTAGTCTTCACCGTTTAGCGGTGGCGATGATCTCATGATCGCTTGACTTGGCGAAGTCGAAGACGAGACACAGGTGCTCATTAGAATGAGTTCACTGAACGATCCACTAGAGTTATCACATGGTTATATTGACCAATCTGTCAGTGATAACTCTGAGTGATGATAGGATAGTTGGTCTTTTGACTTGAGGTCATTTTGACAAATCTGTGCGTGAACGGTGCCACTTATATCAACTGACCTAGCTTCGAGGCAATGCCTGTCGAAAGGTCTTTTGATTGGGTGTCACTTGAAACGTACGAGGCGAGTAATGACCAAGAAAGGATTCGTCTCTCCCGGTCAATGGGAGTTAGTGTCGTAGAGTTAGTTCGGTCTTTAGTAAAAACTCTGCGCAGAGTATGTTGGAAGAAGTCCAACATTAGTTGACTAAAGATCGATAGAAACCAACCGGAGTCAAGTTATTGGGGTTGACAGTTTGACCGTACCCCAGACTTGATCCGAACGACATATTTAAGACGAAGAGACTATAACTGCGGAATTCATCACGGAAACAGTCAGGTGGTCCCGACAATACTCATGTCAATGAGTTAACCACATAATGATGATTCCTGAAGCAGGGACGGCAACCACTGCTCGTGGTCACTGCCGTATAGGGCTTCGAGCCCAACCTGTTGTAAGGGTCAGGCTGTAGGGTCTCACACAGAGTGCAACGCTTCGTCTAGTAATATGTAGAAATTAGTTAGGGAGAATATTTGTATTTGATGCAAAAGAAGAGATAATTGCATTTGATGCAATGTGATAATTTAAGCTTAGATAGGGACTATTTTGCATTTGATGCAAAAGCGATTAAATGTGTATTAAATTGTTTAATACAATATTTAATAATATAAACGCAAGGAAAAGTTCACGGGTAAGATGGAAATATTCCGGTCTAGACCCAGGTTCGAACGGCGTCCAAATCGGACACCAAATGATCAAGTTATGCCCAAAACAGCCCAAAGGGTCAGATCAGGCCAGACCAGACAGACTAGCCCAGTCTGAAACTGGTCTGGCCTGCTGGCCAGACCCAGTAAAGCCTAGGCCGGCCTGGGCCTGGGCACCCAGACCCGCCTGGGCCTGGGCGCCCAGGCGCCTGGGCACAGGCCCAGGCGCTGGGCGCCTGGGCCTGGGCCCAGGCGGCCCAGGCGCCCTGGGCGCCTGGGCGGCTGGCCCAGGCGCCCAGGGCGCCCAGGCCAGGTGCCTGGGCTGCGCCCAGGCCTGGCCTGGGCTGCGCCCAGGTTCAGGTCTGGGCTGCGCCCAGGTCTGACCTGGTCTGTTTTGTGGGTCCCACCTTTGGGTGTGGAACCCTAGGTTTGATGGGCATTTTTGACGGCTCAGTTTTTGTGAAAAACTAGCCTAGGGCTGATCTTTGGACACTCAATTGGAGGGTCAAACGACCTCCGATTGACGAACGGTTTTTTCCTATGCGTTCACCGTTGAGCGCTTGTCGTATTGATAGGTTGTATCAATCCTGAAGCTCAACGGTGAGTGAGTTAAAATTCACGGAAATTTGCACTTTGTGAAGTGCAAACTAACTTGATTTTAAATTAACTCATTGTTTAGTCCCACATCGGATTTTGAGAAAAGGGGAGAGTCCGCCGCCTATATAAATAGGGGTCTCCCCCCTTCCTCAAAACTCGTCCCAAGCTCTAGATCTGAGCGGCTCTCGTAAATGTTGGAGCACGCTCGGATCTAAGCTTAAATAAATATTTCTCTTCTCCCTAAATTTCTGCCTTACTCCTGCGGGCTCTAGCAAAGCCACAAAGGAGTTCGGATTCTGGATCTGAAATCTTGGCGGAGGTTTCACTCGCGTGAAACTTTCTTCGGCGGTTGGTTGGCTCGGCGGCACGGGGATTGATCGCCTCGGGATGCGGAGCGGTTCGAGGAGCGGTTCGGGGAGCGGTTCAAAGGAGCGGCTCGGGGTTGGACGGGAGCAGCTCGGAAGACGGCGCGGAACATCTCGCCTGCTCCAGGGCTGAGATTCCGGGTATGTGGTTTAAGTATTTTTTAGCATTAGTTTAGTTTAATCGCAGTAGGCTAGATCCTTCTTGGGATGGTCAGATCCATCCCAAGTCGGCATAGATCTTGGCATAGGGTCTTGGACCTTAGGGCTAAGTTAAAAATAGTTTTTAACTGCATGTTAATTAGTTAACATAAATTTTTCTTCCGCTGCAAATGATTTTTTGTCTATGTTCCGTCCGACTTAGGACGGGACTAGAATTTTTGTGCCCTAAGGGACCGCCAATTCCCCAACAGTGGTATCGGAGCATAGGTTTGCGTAGCTATCTAGGTACTGCGATTTGATTAAACGTGTTAATGCTTTTAAATTCTTTTCAAATGTTTTTTAAAAAGTTATGAGATAAAATTTTAAAAATGTTTTAGATGTTCAAAAATTCTTTTTGTAATATTTTGAACATGGAAATTTTTTAAAATGACATTTTAAAATTTATGTGATAATTTTTAAAACCAATTTTAAATCTTTTAAAATTTATGCGATAAGTTTAAATTGCCTAAAATTTTTATTTGATAAATTTTTAAGCATGAAAGTTTTAAAATGATGTTTTAATTTTATGAGATAATTTTAAAACTTATTTTAAAGATTAAAATTTTTATGAGATAATTTTTTTAAAATAGCATGCAAAGTTAGTGATTTTAAAAATTAAGTTTTTTTTATGAGATAAAAATAAAATATTTTTAAAATCATATTTTAAATTTAAATGTTAAATTTATGTATGCAGTCTAAAAATTGTTTATGCGATAAACTTAGTTTATTTAAATTGTTAAATAGATATACACTTTCTTTTTATGTTGATAAAATTAGTGTAGCTTTATTTTAATGGCTTGTTAATCTTGTCCCTTATTTGATAACACAAGACAACCTTTTAGGTTAGCCATTAAAAATGATTAAAATTTATTACTTAAATTTTAATGACATGCTATGTTTTAATAAATCATTAACAACAATATTAAGACCTAATTCCTGATTAGGGTAGTCCTTTAAATGATTTTTAAATTCTAATTGTTATAATTAATTTTCATTAAAGGACTTCGCTTCTAGCGTTGTTAATAAAATTTATTAAAATCCTAATAACGATTAGGGTAGCACGTGAACCTTATAGTTGATAAGGACTTAATAAAAGTTATTAAACAAATCCTAAAAATTTTGAATTTAAGGATTCAACTAGTTGATAGGATTAATTAGTTGTTAATAAAAGCTGTTTAGTCTATGGCATACATACAAAAATGACAAGCTTCATTCAATGGACCATGATCCAGTCAATGTGCTTGGCTAAGAGTTCTGGGTCAACCCTTGCTAGTCCAAGGGGTAGTGATCCTGGCTTAGTCAATTCCCTGGCTGAGTTCCGCTGGACCGCAATGTCGCGAATCATGATTGTATGACACCCTGGACTATATCTAAGTCAAATACGTTAATGATCTTTTTCAAGATTAGCCGTAGCCCTCCTTGTTTTAGGGGTTAGTAACTATAGGACCCGCGTTATAGTTGTTGAGATACACTCAAGCTGTAACCTGGCAATCTTATAGGAACCAACTTCTTAAATACATAAGATGGCATCTTGACTAACCCTAACCGTCGTCTCGTACCCCGAGCGCCGGCGTAAGTTAAGTCAACGATGTAGTCTGCCTAGATGTAGTCTAAGACCTGACCCAAACCGACGTGTCGTGCATACACCGAGCTGAGGGGCAAGTCAGGCTAGACATGAAAACAAGGGTCCGACTAGACTAGACATTGTGATTTGGATGAGCACACTCATGATCACGAATGGCTAGGGGCAAAAACTGATTAAGAGAGTCATATCCGATATGATCGATGAAGAGTCATCTTCCGATCACAGAGTCAATCAACTTGTTGAGCTACACTCAAGGTTGTTTAGACTCAAGGTGATTGGAACTCTTACCCATTAATTTTAATTCGATTAAATCGTTCGTTATTAAGCTTTAAAACGTTCGTAAAATTAGTGGGAGGATATAGATAGATAAAAGCCAATCTACCTATATTTAATATTGAACATATGCTAAAATTAGGGCAAGACTATGTTTACCGAAAGAATCAATTTATAATATTCAAATTAGTTAACTGGTCAAACAGGTTGATAAATTGAATATCAAAGTTAAATTCTAGTTGATAGAATTAAACTGTATTCTCGTTGACAAATTAAATGACCTTCTAAAAGAACAGACTTAAGAAATATGATTTCATTAAGTTCTGTGTCCAACAAATAAATTAACGCTACATGTCACTCGTCTCTATATGAGGCAGCTTGAACATATAGGACATTCAAAGTATGTTTCTCCCTACAACTTGTCGAGCTACCCTCAAGGTTGTATGGACAAACAATTTTGATCCGCAAAGTTCAAAATTCGATTAAACCGTTTGAGTCGAATACGAGTGCATGAGCGGTGCAAAACTATGTATCCCAACCGGATCTTGAGACAAGCAACTTCTTGAGCTACACTCAAGATTGCAAAGCTCAAGCGTTTGGATACATAAGTTGCTTGCATAGCTATTTATTTATGTTGATATCTAAATGTGATTTAGAAAAGGGAAGAAGGCACTTCGGAAAGTCAATTGAGAAAGTTAGTTTAATTTATCATTAGTAAAGGCATAAGTAGGAGGAAATGAAAATGTGACATATTTTGATGTCACAATTTCAGAATGAATTGTTATACAAAAGACGTTTAACACATTTTGACGAATGTCGTCACATTGCTTCTGAAGTAATGTTTTGTGTTAAGTAATTTGTAAATAACTAAATATATATTAAATGTTAATATAAATACACAAGATAGTAGCAAACTTATATGGTAAAATTAGACTAGGCCGTATCTAGAGATTAAGCTTCACAAGTCACATAAAGAGGTGTCTGACCTCTCGTATTATGAAGTCTACGGACACTTGTGAGTCTTAGCCTCTTAGATACAATGGCCGAAACCCATCTGTGAGACAGTGGGAGAATGAGTTGTCAAACTCAGTCTTGTACATACTGATGTACCCGAGTCTACTTTTAACAAAATAAGTTATTCGTATATTTTATTAAGACACGTGTTCTTGATGAAACGCAAGTCTGATAAAATAAAGAACGAAATGACGAAAGTATTTAAACTGATTCGATTAGATCGAATGGTCAAATACTTAGCTACATAAAATCTTGTGTAATTAAAAGAAAATGTGATTTTCTCTCAGATCAAGTCTGTTAACACATCAGAGTGTTAACAGGTATGAATCACACTTAGTTAGACTTGGTGCGATCCATAAATAAGTGACTCTGAGTTAAGTCCTCCCTCTGGGTTAAGTCCCAGATAGTAATGCCTAGGTTTTGATAATGTTCTATAAGGGCATTATCAATAATATATTCAATAAATCAATCGTAAGGAAGTTGTATAATTACTCGAATCTCGTGAGACGGATTGTCGAGTTAGACATCATAACTGATGATGACTTAGTCAAACTTCCAAGATGAAATTCGGAGTAGTAACTCCGATTTAAAACTTGATGCAGGTCCGTGTGCGTAAATAAATTTGAGAATTTAGTTTACGTGCCCAAGGAAAACATTTCCTCACTTTCTGCAAGTAAATCTTTAAGTTAAAAGATTGGTGCAGAAAGGAAAATAGTGAAGTACAATCTTGTTGGACGAGAACGGTTTTCATCCTAATTTCTTTAAAACGGATTAGTTGAAATCATCTCGCCAGCAGATGTGTACAGATCTACTCGGACCAAGCTCGATGTAAAACGCTCATGTTGACCACGAAAATTGGAGCATTCACTTATAAGTTCGTTTTTCTAAATATGATTTAGACGGACCAACTTGTATGAATTAGCCAGAGAGTTTTCAAGATCAGTGGGAGCGTGTAAATTACATGCGAGACATCAAAGAGATGGAACATATATTTTGATTAAGTAATCAAAGAGTTTGATTATTTATCAGAAATAGATATGAACCATTTGCAATGACCAATAACTAATTTAAAATTATTATCGTAAGGTACGATGAACTGGATAAGATCCAGGAAAATAAAATATTATAGATTCTGATAGACCAAATGAATTATTTGAATGAGATTCAAATGATTGGTCTAACATAAACATAGAAACCCCTTAAGTCTATAGTGTAGACGGTTTTAGCAGATCCACTCACGAAGGCTCTATCACATGAAGTTGGGAAAACTTATGTGTAAAAACGATATTAGATATCGAGATAAATGGGCCTGAGTGCAAGTGGGAGATGTAGGAATATTATGCCCTCGAGGCCATTTATTCCTGTGTGAATAGCACAAACATCTTGTTCGAAATAACAGTAAGCTGTTTGGTAATAATTTATCTAAGTTATATTGTATTGTAGTTAACATTAGATATCAACTTAGGTAAAGTCCTGAGACTTTATGCAAGGTCAAACGGGTATCGAGATGAGTATCTCGATCATGGAGAAACGTTTGACCGTCTGTAGCATAAGTCTAAAATGGTTCGTGGTCGTAGATGTTTCGAGACAAGGATATCGAAACATCGGATAGACCATTGTGTCTTAGTCTTCACCGTTTAGCGGTGGCGATGATCTCATGATCGCTTGACTTGGCGAAGTCGAAGACGAGACACAGGTGCTCATTAGAATGAGTTCACTGAACGATCCACTAGAGTTATCATATGGTTATATTGACCAATCTGTCAGTGATAACTCTGAGTGATGATAGGATAGTTGGTCTTTTGACTTGAGGTCATTTTGACAAATCTGTGCGTGAACGGTGCCACTTATATCAACTGACCTAGCTTCGAGGCAATGCCTGTCGAAAGGTCTTTTGATTGGGTGTCACTTGAAACGTACGAGGCGAGTAATGACCAAGAGAGGATTCGTCTCTCCCGGTCAATGGGAGTTAGTGTCGTAGAGTTAGTTCGGTCTTTAGTAAAAACTCTGCGCAGAGTATGTTGGAAGAAGTCCAACATTAGTTGACTAAAGATCGATAGAAACCAACCGGAGTCAAGTTATTGGGGTTGACAGTTTGACCGTACCCCAGACTTGATCCGAACGACATATTTAAGACGAAGAGACTATAACTGCGGAATTCATCACGGAAACAGTCAGGTGGTCCCGACAATACTCATGTCAATGAGTTAACCACATAATGATGATTCCTGAAGCAGGGACGGCAACCACTGCTCGTGGTCACTGCCGTATAGGGCTTCGAGCCCAACCTGTTGTAAGGGTCAGGCTGTAGGGTCTCACACAGAGTGCAACGCTTCGTCTAGTAATATGTAGAAATTAGTTAGGGAGAATATTTGTATTTGATGCAAAAGAAGAGATAATTGCATTTGATGCAATGTGATAATTTAAGCTTAGATAGGGACTATTTTGCATTTGATGCAAAAGCGATTAAATGTGTATTAAATTGTTTAATACAATATTTAATAATATAAACGCAAGGAAAAGTTCACGGGTAAGATGGAAATATTCCGGTCTAGACCCAGGTTTGAACGGCGTCCAAATCGGACACCAAATGATCAAGTTATGCCCAAAACAGCCCAAAGGGTCAGATCAGGCCAGACCAGACAGACTAGCCCAGTCTGAAACTGGTCTGGCCTGCTGGCCAGACCCAGTAAGGCCTAGGCCGGCCTGGGCCTGGGCACCCAGACCCGCCTGGGCCTGGGCGCCCGGGCCCTGCCAGGGCCCGGGCGCCCAGGCGCCCAGGCGCCTGGGCACAGGCCCAGGCGCTGGGCGCCTGGGCCTGGGCCCAGGCGGCCCAGGCGCCCTGGGCGCCTGGGCGGCTGGCCCAGGCGCCCAGGGCGCCCAGGCCAAGTGCCTGGGCTGCGCCCAGGTCTGACCTGGTCTGTTTTGTGGGTCCCACCTTTGGGTGTGGAACCCTAGGTTTGATGGGCATTTTTGACGGCTCAGTTTTTGTGAAAAACTAGCCTAGGGCTGATCTTTGGACACTCAATTGGAGGGTCAAACGACCTCCGATTGACGAACGGTTTTTTCCTATACGTTCACCGTTGAACGCTTATCGTATTGATAGGTTGTATCAATCCTGAAGCTCAACGGTGAGTGAGTTAAAATTCACGGAAGTTTGCACTTTGTGAAGTGCAAACTAACTTGATTTTAAATTAACTCATTGTTTAGTCCCACATCGGATTTTGAGAAAAGGGGAGAGTCCGCCGCCTATATAAATAGGGGTCTCCCCCTTCCTCAAAACTCGTCCCAAGCTCTAGATCTGAGCGGCTCTCGTAAATGTTGGAGCACGCTCGAATCTAGGCTTAAGTTAATATTTCTCTTCTCCCTAAAATTTCTGCCTTACTCCTGCGGGCTCTGGCAAAGCCACAAAGGAGTTCGGATTCTGGATCTGAAATCTTGGCGGAGGTTTCACTCGCGTGAAACTTTCTTCGGCGCGTGGTTGGCTCGGCGGCACGGGGATTGATCGCCTCGGGATGCGGAGCGGTTCGAGGAGCGGTTCGGGGAGCGGTTCAAGGAGCGGCTCGGCGTGGGACGGGAGCAGCTCGGAAGACGGCGCGGAACATCTCGCCTGCTCCAGGGCTGAGATTTCCGGGTATGTGGTTAAAGTATTTTTAGCATTAGTTTAGTTTAATCGCAGTAGGCTAGATCCTTCTTGGGATGGTCAGATCCATCCCAAGTCGGCATAGATCTTGGCATAGGGTCTTGGACCTTAGGGCTAAGTTAAAAATGTTTTTAACTGCATGTTAATTAGTTAACATAAGTTTTTCTTCCGCTGCAAATGTTTTTGTGTCTATGTTCCGTCCGACTTAGGACGGGACTAGAATTTTTGTGCCCTGAGGGACCGCCAATTCCCAACACTGTTGGTGTTTTGGCGGACCCCCAGAGCTCGGATCCGTATCCGTCCTAAGTCGGACGGACCACGGAGGCACATAGGCGCAGCGGAAAAACAGAAATCTTAATTTCTACACTAGCTAAACAATTTAGCTAGGCTCTGGGGAACCAGAACCCAGCCCGATCTATGCCGACTTGGAGTGGGTCTGACCACTCCAAGAAGGATCTACACTAAGCGACTAATTAAAATTACGCTAAAACGCTTAACCACATACCCCGAATCTTGGCCCTGGAGCAGGCAAGATGTACCGCACCGTCTTAAGAAGCTCCTCGTAGCCGAGCCGCGTTGACCCGATCTCCCTGAGCCGCCTCGCACCCTCGCACCGATCCGCCCGAGCCGCTTTCGCCTCCGAGCCGATCACACGCGGTAGAAAGTTTCACTTGAGAAGAAACCCGCGTCTTAGACGTCCGGATCGGATCCAAACCCCTTTCGTAGTCGTGCTAGGACTACTCCAGAGAATAGGAAAGTAGAGAGAGATTTAGTCGCGGACCGAGCTTGCTCAATAATTTGGAGCTACCCGATCGTTGACTGGTGTGTGTTTCAACGAGGAGAGTGCACCCCTATTTATATAGGGAGTGAGCACTCAACATCTCGTTGCGGGCAATGTGGGACAATTCCCATGAAGAGAAAAACAATTAAGCCATTTGGCTTAATTTCAATTTTAAAGTTAGCCTTTCACAAAGTCAAACTTTAACGAATTAATTCTCCTCACATACTAAACTTCAGACACCAAACAAGCTATCAATCAGAAGAGCTTGGAATGGTGAACGCGTAGGAACTGACGGCGACGAATTTCGACTTCGTTTGACCCCTCAAACAATTGCTCAAAGTTTAGCAATTTCTCAAAATTCGTAGCCGTCATTAGGGTTTCAAAAAACCCTAATTGACTTAAGTTGCGGGCGCGCCCGCTAGACTTAGCGGGCGCGCCCGCCCAAGGGGGGAAGGGCGGGCCACCCGCCCGCTGCTGCAGCGGGCGCTGGCCCGCTGCACAAGCGGGCGCGGGCCCGTTGTGCAGCGGGCCACGCCCGCTAATGCAGCGGGCGCCCGCCCGCTGCACACAGCGGGCCATGCCCGCTGCTGCAGCGGGCCGCGCCCGTTTTGCCCTTGCCCATGGGCCTCTTGGCCCGGTGGGTCTAACCCACTTCCCCTTGAACTCTTTCTGCGTTTCTGGGCTCGTTTGAGCTCCGATTTGGACACGGTTTGAACCTGTGTTTAGACCGGGACGATCCCGTCATCCAGGTAACCCTTTCCAACAAGTTTGTTCCTACTAAATTCGTCGTAACTAATTTACAACACGTTTAGTTAAAGTTAGCATCTAATGCAACGTTATGTCCCTATTGCTATTGCGACTAACTTTCACAACTTAACTTGTGAATATCATCAAATGACATTTCTCTCTATTCTATATTCCTATTACTAAGACACGAGTACTACTCGGTGTGAGACCCTACAGCCTGACCTTACTACAGGTTGGGGCTCGAAACCCCTAGACGACGGTCACTACGAGCAGTAGCTGTCGTCCCTGTTTCAGAGTCATCATAACGTGATCGACCCTTTGACAAAAGTATCATAGGTTTTGCATTGGCTGTGTCAGTGATGAATTCCGTTAGCTAAAATCCCTTCGTCAAGACTGTGTTTGATGTTGGCCTAGGGTATGGTTTTCTGTCAACCCCATTAGACAACATTGGTCAGTATACGGCGGTCTTTATTGTATACACGTTGTACTACTTGCAACGTACCCCGGCCGAGGATTAACATAAAGACCGTACTGAGCCTATAACACTAACTTCCCTTTAATGGAAGTGACGAATCCCATCTTAGTCACTTACTCACCTAGAGAGCTTCTGGTGCAACCCAACCTAAGATCTTTCATCAGGACTGGTCCTCGAAGCTAGATCATGGGTCTAAGCTACACCGTCCGTTCACAGGTTTATACAGATGACTTCAGGTCTTAAGGATCAACTAATCTATCATCACCCTAGAGTTATTGAAGACAGATCATTAAAGTTAACCATTTAATAACTCTAACTTGGTCGTTCAGTGAACTCATTCTCCAATGAGCACATGTGTCTCGTCTCCGACTTCAGCAAGTCGAATGACTATGAGATCATCATTACCCGAAGGTAAGACGAAGACACAGTGATCTATCCGATGTGTCGATATCCAGTTCTCGACACATCTATGATCACGAACCGTTTTAGACTTACGTTTCTATTCGGTCTCTTACTTACTCATAATCAAGATCTCATCTAGATATGTAAGGACCTAACTCTAAGTCTATGGATATTATCCAAGTATATTAATACAAACGATTTTATACTTAGAATAATACGTACCATATACGGTATGAACAAGACGTATAATCAAGATAAATTGCCTTATGGGCATATATCTTCCTACATCTCCCACTTGCACTTAGGCTATTTATCTCGGTATCTCATGCCGTTATAGCATATCAGTCACTTTGACATTTGATATGGCAAACCTAAGAATGGTTCTACTAATAAGTATCTACAACGAATTTTAATGGATTGAAATTACATCTCTTGATCACACAGGGTTGATCCTTTGGAAAAATGATCTGGATCAATTTTCCTAACTTTGTATAGCTAACAGTTAGCTTATACTATTTAGATGTGGGGTCTTACATTTCCGTAAGTCAGTTCTAGCTCACTCCACTTTATTGTGTCAATATGTCAAGTACACATTTGACGCCCTAAGTCTATATATATACTATTAAATCAAAACAATTTTGACTTAATGATTTATATAGAAGATTCATTAAAGTGAAAAATCCTTTTTACTTAGTCCGAAAAACGGAACTAAGTATATGAGCTCGCTCCCACTGACTTTAAGAATTACCTGGTCAAATTTCTTTAACATAATATCTAAATCATATTTAGGTTTATGTGCAAAATATAACCATTTGGTAAGTGCCTTAGATGGAATGCACAAGTGTGAGATTCGGTTTGACGAATGAGTCAAGTCAAGATCGTTTTAAGGAAACTTGACATTGACTTGTTCAATCAAAACGTCTTGTACTGTACTTATTCCTTTAACCACATTTAGTATTAACTCTTTTAATAACTAAATGCAGTTAATCACGAGTTAATATTGATATGCGTATTTATTGTGATTGCACACAATTTATACGCCCCCTGGAACCTATACTTAACTACTGATTGACTTCAGACATTTAGTCAGCTTCAAAATCAATATTATCGAAGCTATACATCATTATTCGAAAATATACGCAACCATCACAGAAAAGTCACATCCACAGGCGGGGACCAACACGTCACTATCCCTAGCTAGAGCTCTGGGACGCGTCATCGCATAGAGCATGTAAAGCTCTGGCGTGGACATCGTCCCAGGCTCATACCTCGCCAAAAAGGTAGTTGCCATAAGGCGCTGAGCTATGCGGAGGCAGGGATGGATGATGGCCGAGGCCTTGGCCCGACTAGGGTCAAAGACAGCAGGTAGACCCGTGATCCGGGCCCAGAAAGCGCCAGAGTCGAAGGAAGGTGGGGGAATGTGAGTGGGGGCGTAACCACGGTCGGCCCCGGGGACATCGGGCCACGAAAAGAATGCTCTCATCATACCGAGAGTGACCTGGCACTCCCGGTCCATGAACCTAAACGAGCATCCCTCGTCGGTCCGGGCGATGGAACTAAGGACCTCAAGTGTCGGACGGAGAAACGTGTCCGCCGACACCGGGAAGAAATCTCGCCAGCCCATGTTGTCATACAACGTGAGCATCCCCTCGAGTACCCCCAGGCGTCCTAGGTCTGCAAGGTGTGCGAACCTGGAGGGTACGATCGAGCGCTGGGAAATGCGCTCGAAGACGACGCGGTGTGCGTCGTCTCGGAACGTAATCCCGAGCGGCCCGACAAGTGGAGCCGGTGGCGGTGGTATGGGCTGTGGGATGGCAGGGAGTGGCTGTGCGGGGTGTGCGGGGTGTGCAGGCTCTGCAGGCTGTGCGGGGTGTGCGGGGCCTGCAGGCTGTGCTGGGTGTGCGGGGTGTGGTGGAGTAGGCGGAGGAGAGTCCTCCACCTCGTGGGAGGGGCCGGCATCATCCGACCGCTTCCGCTTGGCGGAAGATCTCCTCGACCTCGGCCGTGTCCGGGGCGGCATATGGCCCCCGGGTGCGCACCAAATGTGTGAAAAAACGCGGCGTGCGTAAAATAAAGGAAGGAGTATACCGCGACACGCCGCGAGAGCAAGGTAATGGAAGCGTGCGAAGGCGACGCCTCCACGTAGCCCAAAACAATCCCCGGAAGCGCCCCTGGGCTCCCATAAGCTCCCCAAATTTACCGGAGTTGGCCGGAGGCGTGGCCGCCAGCAGCGACTCGGGCTAGGCGCGGCGGAGGCTCGGCCGACGGTGGGTGGCCGAGCGGCGGCGGGGGACGAGAGATCGGGCGAGTGGGGGAGAAGCTGCGGGCGAGGGAAGTCGAGCGGGCGCGGGTTTGGGATTTTTGATCGTTTCGAAAAACGCGCCCCCCGTGCCCCTTTTTATAGAAAAAGTTACGACTCGGCCGAGTGACTATGTCGCTCGGCCGAGTGAACTCAACGGAAAATGTTGGAAAATTCTCCCCCGCTAATGACTCGGCCGAGTGTCCTTGCCATCCTCGGCCGAGTGGAGTAAGTCCATTCGGCCGAGTGGCTCAAGCTACTCGGCAAGACTCGCCCTAGGAGTGTTTCGGTTTTACTCGGCCGAGTGAATATATATACTCGGCCGAGTGGCAATTGTACTGAAATCAAGAAAAGAAACAGAGAGTTAGGTACAGCAGACTTTCCTCGTTCGTGAGCCGCTCGGGCGGACGAACTTGTGTGCTCGGCCGAGTGACTAGTATACTCGGCCGAGTGAGCTTTGCTTTCTGCTGTTTGGCTTCGTTTGGGCTCTAAACTCTGTTTTTCTTCCTCCAGTCGATTTCATCTTCCTCCTAAGCATCGAGCGCCTTCCTGGAGCGCTCCTCGTCGCTCCATTCATCCTCCTCATGATGGATTTCCCTATCTCCTCTCCTGTCAAGAAAAATAGGACCCGTTATCACAAAATTTATGGGCGAACGACTCAAAACACTAATAATTTCTAAAACAAAAATTAAAAAAATGTAAAAATGAAGCGATAACCGTCGGGTTGCCTCCCGACAAGCGCTCGTTTAAGGTCGTGAGCTCGACCCCCTTTGATTTTCAATTAATGCGGGATATTGGGTGCAAAGGAGATGCACCCGTCAAATTTTCCGTGGAGAACGCTTAAATTTTGATGTTGTGGCGGGGCGTCCTTCCTCGGTGGTCTCTCGTCTCTAATGGTGTTGGGAGGTGGCTCCCCCAAGCTAGCGCTTGCTCCGGTCCTCGGCTTCACCGGTGACGCCGATTTCCGTATCGGCGGAGCTTTCTTCGGAGACTTCAGTTTTGAGAGCTTGCAGAGCTCTCGAATCCTTGCGACATCAGCGTCGCCTTCGTCAATCTCAGCGGAGAAGTCGGGGAATTCATTTATCTTCTCTTCTTGGTCCAAATCCGGGCCTTCCTCGAAATCTTCTTTGAATAGAGCACCGATCGAATGGGGGATCGCCTCCTCAATAACCTCGTCAAGGAGGTCCATATAGTCCAGCTCCTCGTGGTAAGGCATGTGTTTCATTGCCTTAGGAATATGAAGCTCCACCTCGATGTTGCCGACATCAATGTTAGGGTTCCTTCTCGTACGTCGACAATAACACCGGCGGTGGCGAGGAACGGGCGTCCAAGTATTAATGATGTATCTCCCTCCTCCTTCACATCCATAATCACGAAGTCGCATGGCAAGCATATGCCCCCCGGGACTTGTAGCGGGATATCCTCTGCAATCCCTACCGTCCTTGTGATCCGCCCATCGGCTAGTTGTATCCGCATGTCGGTAGGCTTCAATTTTGTCCCGGTGTTTAGTCTTGGAACATAGAGAGAGGCATGAGGCTAACACTAGCCCCTAAGTCCACTAATGCCTTTTGAAGGGGGACGCCGCCTAAGGTGCAAGGAATCCGAAAACTCCCCGGGTCTTTGAACTTAGCAGGCTCCTTCTCTCTCTTGGTGAACCAAGTCCCCTCCTCGGCTAGCATTATTTTCTCCTTCCTTTTTCTCCCCGAAATCAAATCCTTTAAAAATTTTGCGTATGTCGGGATCTCAACAATAGCATCAAGAAAGGGAATATTGAGGCTTACCCCTCTTAAATACTCGAGAAACTTTGCTAGCCGTTTCTCCATTTTTGCTCTAGCAAGCCTCTGGGGGAATGGGACCGGTGGCATAAAACGCCTCTCTTCAAGCAATTGCTCCGCTCTAGACTTCTCTTTCTCTTGCGGCACTTTCTCCTCCTCAACTTCAACGGCCGGCTCAATTGGCTCTACATTCTCCTCCACGGGCTCCTCGGTTGGAATCATGACGGGAGTGGTGTCCTTCCCGCCTCTAGTTGTAACGGCGACCACGGCATTGATGTGGCCGGTGGCGCCCTGTGGGTTTTGCTCGGGTTGAGCCGGCAATTGTTGAGTATTCCGGTTGAGCAACGCCAATTGCTCCGAAATTTGGCCTACAATGGTTGTAAGAGAGTCTTGGCCCACCTTCAAGGAAGCATTGATTTTCTTTTGCTCGACCATGAACTCCTCCACCTTAGCTTCAAATTCGGATCGTTGATGGGCTTGTGGGGGGTTAGGATTTCTCCACCCTTGATTGTATCCGGGCGGCCTATAGGGCCCAACTTGTTGCTTTGGTGGGAAATGTTGTTGTGGAGGCCCCCTCGGTGGATATTGTTGTTGTTGTGGTGGTGGTCGAGCTTGTTGAGGTAGTTGTTGCGGCGGGTTCAATGCTCCATCATTGTTTGCATACGAGAAACCGGGATGGTTTCTAGTGGCCGGATTGGCCCAATATCCTTGGTTCCCCGCGACGTATTGGACTTGCTCCAAAGATCCCTCTCCTTGTTCGCCTCCCAAATACATAGCTTGAGATTGGTCTTGCCAATCACTCATTTGATTCGTTGGTGCGGAGGTGGAAGGGGTTCCTTGGGGCTCCGTGATATACTTCTCCAGTCTCTCCACTACCTTGTGGAGAGAATCGAACTTGTTTGTCAGCTCCGCTACAGCCTTTGCCTCATAGATGCTAGATGGCTTCAAGGAGGACGAAGAGTGTCCTCGCTCGTCGCCCCATTGTTGGTTGTTTGAGGCCATCTCCTCAATTAGGGCCGTAGCTTCGTCGGGAGTCTTCGATAGGATGGCACCATTTGCCGCCGCATCAATAATTTGCTTGGTCCCGGTTGGAGGCCATTGTAGAAGCTATGGACTAGCTCCCAATCTTCGATGCTATGGTGGGGGCATTGATGCTGCAGATCTTTGAAACGCTCCCAAGCCTCATAGAGTGTCTCTTGAGGTCCTTGCTTGAAGGACATAAGAGCACTCCTAATCTTTACCGTCTTGGAGGGCGGATAGAACTTGTCAATGAACGCACTCGCCAACTCGTCCCATGAGGTAAAGACTCCGTCAGCTTACGTCCTCAACCAATAAAGCGCTTTGTCCTTCAATGTGAATGGGAAGAGGCGCAGTCTGATGGCATCTAGGGTGACACCCGGCATCTGAAATGTGGCACACTTCGACAAAAATAGCTGGATATGGTAGTGAGGATTTTCATGGGCGTTCCCATGAAATGGATCCTGCTGCATCAGAACCACTAGTCCAGTCTTCAGCTCAAAATTCTTGTCGGCCACCAACTCCGGCACGGCAATGGATGAAGTCGTAGAAGAGGTCTTAGGCCGAAGCCTATCGCGAATGGAAATGATCCTTGCCATCCTTGCCGCCAATTGTTCCGCAGTTTCCGGGTTGGTCATAAACCTCCCTTCCGGATTTTGTCTCCTCTCTGCTCTAATTCTCTGCACAGTACGTTCGATCTCGGGATCAAATAATATAGCTTCAGGGTCAGCCGTCGATCTCGTGTACATGCAATGAGAAAATAGAGTTTCAAAGAAATGATTAGCACAGTGGAAGGGTTAGATAAAAAATAAAGAAGTAAAACAAAAAGAAGAAATAGCTAGGGTGATAAGATCAAACACTATCGCCGCCCCGGCAACGACGCCAAAAACTTGATCGCTTCACAATGTAACCCAAAAAGAGCGACCGTGTAGTTTTACCGCAAGCGCACGGTGTAGCGGCGAGCGGGTTATCGAACATAGGGAGGACGAATGATGGTGTCTTCTCCGAACAACCTGGCTATAAGAACAGAAAAGGGGAATTTGCCTTTTGGCGATCCTATCACAATCGTCAGACAAAGTATGGAATATGGAATCAGATAAAAGACGCCTAGGGAATGGGGAATTTCCGCTACTCACCGTATCTCGTCAATGTGATTCATTGGTATCGCAATTGCTAGGGTAGAATTTCGGATGAACTAGTTACAACTGAATGTAGAACCTAGCTCACGCTCTCATGCTGTTGCCGGTCTATAGCTAACCTAGGGTTGGGTCCAATCTCTTGCAAACCCTAACCTAGGGAAGCTAGCATTAGGATCAACATCATCGTTCAATCACGCCCCGAGCCCACTCTCGTGCAAACTCGGGCCACGACCTAGGTTAGGATAGTTCCTACCCGTCCAATCTCTTGCAAACGGGTATCGGCACGGAATTGCAACCGAGAACCCTAATATCGGTCCAATCTCTTGCAAACCGATACTACGGAAACTCAATTTCAACCCAATTCGGATTTCTAGGGTTTCCTATCGAATTGGGATCCAATCTCTTGCAAATCCCAATCGATATGAACACCTAGCTATCCGTAATAAATCGATCCCAAACTAACCCTAATAGCAATCCTAACAATATTTCTACCAAATCATCACAAATCGGAAATTGGGCTCGTAGGGTTCATCCCCATGCCCAAAGACGTAAGGACTACTCACAATTCATATCACAAATACAAGAATAATCAATGGAATTAACAAGAGAATTCATCACAATATTCAAATAAGCAATAAAAATAGTATTTTTAGAGGAGAGGGAGACAAACCAATAGAGTTCTCCAAGAATCCAACAAAAATAATCTTCTCTCTCCTCTCCAATCACAATAATCTAAAAGCTAAAAAGTTAATCTAAAATGCTGCAAAAAGTAAAGAGAAAAGCTCCCTAACCTAGGTCAAAAACTGGGGTTAAATACCCCCCAAAATCGTCCAAAAACCTGTGACCAAAATGCCCCTGCGCAGCCTGAAAATCGTAATTTACGCTACAGGCAGCGCGGCTCACTCGGCCGAGTGACAAAAGTCGCTCGGCCGAGTAAGAAACCCTGAAAATTTCCAGTAAGTCTGGGTCTTCGGGGGTCTTCACCTCGGGGGTCGCTTGGCCGAGTGAGTTTTCGTCACTCGGCCGATGGCTTCTATACACTCGGGCGGTCGGCATTTTCCACTCGGCCGAGTGGG
The DNA here is from genome assembly GCA_030789695.1 of Scilla litardierei. Classification (NCBI taxonomy): domain Eukaryota; kingdom Viridiplantae; phylum Streptophyta; class Magnoliopsida; order Asparagales; family Asparagaceae; genus Scilla; species Scilla litardierei. The sequence continues at coordinate 9,847,652 of CM061142.1, read as the reverse complement.
TCTTCTGAAGCTCAGGCAGACGAAAAACAGTAAGTTGGCTATTTTGGATGGGCGTCGTCTGAATGCCACTCGGGAGGACGGGGTCTCGTCACTCGACCGATGTGGCTTCCGATGCTTGGCCGAGTGCACATATGGAGCATGTCCGATCTGGTCGGCCGAGCGGTGTCTCACTGGTCGGTCGAGTGACTCCTTCACTCGGCCGAGTGAGACACCAAAAATGCCCAAACAGCTTGTTTTTGCCTCGTCGTCGCTCCTGCGACGTTCTTTCTTCTTCCGCTCCTCTCCAATGGCAAAATACCCCTCGGGGAGGTCGTCGGTGACACTCTGGAGTAGGCGTATCTCGGGATCACTCCAAATCGCTCCAAATCACCTGAAATACGACAAAAATAACAAATCGTGAAAAGCATCGTAATGTCGTCGATATATCATGAAAAACATGATTTGGGCGATCTAAATAGCATGTAAACATGCGGGAAAAAGTGTAAAATATGGAGTGATCAACTACCGCTACAAATGACAAGGAAAAGGTTACAGAGGAGCCTCATGCTATTGAAGAAAAGGATACTTTGCCATCTACCTCACCTACTAGCGCTACGACAACAGTGGATGTTACTACCACTTCCAGCAATTCTATTCCAAAGGATGCCGCCAAAGACAAGGCAAACCGACCTCCACCTTCATATCCCCAAAGGTTGGCATTAGCGAAGATGGAGAAGAAATACGTAAAGTTCTCCAAGCTCCTCAAAGATATACAACTGAACATCCCCTTTATTGGACGCTATCACTGAAATCCCTCGTATGCTAAATTCTTAAAGGATCTCATTACGGGGAAGCGTAAGCAAGAGGAGGTGAAGCTCTTAGACAATTGCACCTCAGTTATTAAGAACAATCCACCAAAGAAGTTGTCGGATCTCAGGAGTTTCATGGTGCCGTGCTCCGTTGGCGGCATCCCTATTAGCAGAGCCTTGATCGATTTGGGAGCGAGCATTAGTCTAATGCCGCTCTCCATCTTTCAGAGGCTAAATACCGGGACGGAGCTTGAGTCTACCGATATGAGCATTCAATTGACAAACCACTCTATTACATATATGGTAGGCATCACACGTGACATCATCCTTCAAATTCTACCCGGGCTATGGTGTCTGTAGATTTTGTTATTATGGATATGCCAGAGAAAGGTAGTTTGTAGATCATTTTTGGTTGTCCATTCATAGCGATGGCTGATGTCTTGATTGACGTCCGTGAGGGGACGATATATCTGAACGTGGAAAATATTGATGTCCAATTCCGCTTGTAAAAGCCTATGCGGGAACGCCCACTGGTGGAAGACGCTAATTACCTTGATCACTTGGAGGATGAGTCTACACATGAGCATACCTTAGAGGAGATTACCAAAGATCCGATGAAGATGAGCTAGGACGACGACGTCGACATCGTATACAACAAAGCGGTGGCCTCCTATCTACGAGTCCTTGACAAGGAGCACCCGGACATACAATTGTGCCATCAAGAACTGGAGGCTGCTATCTCCTTGGCTGCTGAGGGCCGACATGAAGAGGCACGCCAAATACCGTCACACGGGATTATTGGAAAGCATGACGGGCATATTACGCATGCACCCAACATCATTCGTTGAAAATCTTGAGGGAGTCGAGCTTACGACTTAAAACAAGCGCTTATCGGGAGGTAACTCGACTTTATTTCCCTTAGCTTTCATTTTTTTTGTTTTCATGTTCAATAACAAAATAAATACATTTTTAATTCTAAGATAATACAAAACCACAAAAATTTGGTGAGTTCCCCCTTCTACAGGTTGAACAATGAGGAGAGTGCGCGAAATGATGAAAAGAAAGAGAGTGAACCAAGGGAAGAGCACCTTAAAGAAATACAAGCTTGAGGGAAAAGTTACATGCAACTCGTCCGATTATCTACCATGCTCGACCGAGCTGCAGGGAATTGGAGAAAACAGGCAAAAACGCACTCTGGAAGTTAATTACGACTCGGTCGAGTAGCCTACTACTCGTTCGAGCTACAGTATAAGCTGCAGGAAGCTAGAGAAGAAAGCAAAAAGAGACTCTGGAAATTAATTGCGACTCGACCGAGTAGCCCCCTACTCGGTCGCGCTACAGGAAGAGCCCAAAAAGGTCAAAAAAGAGCACGTTGTTTCTAATGCGACTCTACCGAGTAGCTACTCTACTCGGTCGAGCTACCGGGAGAGTCCCAAAAGTGCTAAAAGGGTGCTCTGGAAAGCTTAATGGACTCGACCGAGTAGCTACCCTACTCGGTCGAGCTGCAGGGAGAGCAAAAGAGAGCTAAAAACAACACTCTGTTTTAATTCAGCTTGACCAAGCTGAGTAAGCAGCTCGGTCGAGTACTAGGGCACAATTTCTGAACTTATATTCTTGTATTTTTAATCTTTTCTGCTCGACCGAGCAGCGACTTACTCAGCTGGGGCCCACATTCTAACCCAGTTTTTTTAGCTTATACTTAATCAAAATCAACTCGGGCCACACCTTAATCCTATTTGAATTTCCCCCAAAGCCCGAGCTTTCCCCCCCAGACCTAACCGTACTTGACATCCCCACCGCCATTATCGTCGCCCCGCTTCGCTCGAGCGCCATCATCGCCGACAACTCTGTCAGCCCACCTCCCTCTCTCTCTCTCTCTCTCTCTCTCTCTCTCTCTCCGTCTCTCTCCATCTCCCCTATCTTTCTCCCTCTCCCTCCCTCCATCTCTCTCTCTTCCCCCCAACCCCCCACCACCATTGCTCCGACCATCGAACTGAGCGGCATCGCTGACGCCACCAGCACCGGCTGTGCCACCACCCCCTTCTACCCCCTCTATCTCTTCCTATCTCCCTCCTACCCATCGCCCCCTCTTTTCCCCAATCCCCCGCTTCCGTCGCCCTTGCTCCGATAACTAGCAGGAGCAGCGCCGTCGGTGCCACCCAGTGCCAGTGACACAGCTCATCCCCTCCCCATCACGCCCCCTCTCCCCCAAAAAAACCCAGCAGCCGCCCCCATTGCTCTGGCAACTCGCCAGAGCTTGGACACAAAGCCGATGCCTGAGCCGCCGCCCGAGCACCCCCTATGCTCGGGTCGAGCAGCCCCCACCCCCATCTTCTTCATCTCTTTCCACCCCATCTCCCCCATATCCAAATCACCACCATCCTCATTCTTCCAATTTTTGATCTTCAAACCGGATTATTTTCGCAAATGCCTAATCTTATTTTCATATCCTATTGCAGGTACACTTGAAGCTTCTTCGTGGTTTCGAGGAGCTTGATTTGGATTAGCTTAGGGGATTGCATGGATATGCAACTATGCATGTGCATGCTACTTTTCTCTCGCAGCGACTATGGTTTCGGTACATTCGCTCCTCTTCCCATTTTATATTATCATAGCTAGCCGTCTGCACCATTTGCACGATGCATCCTCGCCTCAGTCCGAGGAAGCTTCAGCCGACGAAGAGGAAGACCACCACTGTTCCCTCCTCTTACTGGCCTGTACGACACCCACGGTGTTCACCTTCACCTTCACCCTTACCCGAGCCGTACTTGGATGATGCGTCATCCTCGTCTGACTCGTCACGATCCACCACACCTGTGCCTCTAGCCATAGATCCACCACACCTGTTCCACCCACCCTACCACTCCTCCCATCCCCACCATCTCTCCTCCACCATGTCTTGTTCCACCTCCGACCACCTTGAGGACGTACGATATCGTCTTCAGGGACGACGCTCACCGCGAGCGTTTCCTGGCCATGTCCCACCGCACCATTATCCCTACCCGCTTCGCTCACATCGCCACCCTCTAGCACCTTGGACTCCTTCAGGGTGTCCACAGGCTTTACCAGGTCTTTGGTTTTGACCGCCTCCTAGCCATCCACGCCCGCACCTACACACGCCTCACACTTGAGGCATTGAGCTCTATTGTCGTCACCTTGGCGGGTGATGGCATTAGCTTCTAGCTGCTTGACCATGACGTAGTGGTCACGCATGCCATGATCCATGCTCACTTCCACTTCCCTGCCATCCCCGACCGCACACTCCCTTTCTCCCCAGACTTCGAGTCCATCTCGTTCGATGCTGAGCAGTTTTGGCATCGCATCACAGGTCTACGAGGATATCGTCCTAGCCGGGCAAAATCCTCTTGTATCGTCCACCCCTGTCTCCACTACGCCTAGCGCCACCTCGTCGACACTCTCTTTTCTAGGCCAGAGGTCGGGACACTCTCCCTTCCTGAGCTTTCCCATATTATGGGGATGACTCGACATCTGTGCTTCCACCCAGACGGCACCCTCCACCCCTTACTACTCTCCGACGTAGCACACTGGCTGTGCCATCGCCTCCTACAGACCGCCCACGTCGCCACCGATATCTGCTGCGGCGGATTTTTCATCATTTTTGCCCAGATGCTCGGCCTAGCGCTCCCTGCACGTCTAGTGACTCCCACTGGGCCTACACGCTTGACGATGGATGTGCTCACCTGCATGTCTATCATCAAGCCGCACGGTGAGCATCACTGGATTTACCTTCTAGGTGCCCACCATGAGTAGTATCTCTACTTGGCATGCCCCACCCTCACCCATATCACCACAGTCATGCTTGACTGGATCACTCCCCACATTTTCACATTCCCCCCATCCACATTCTCGAGCCACCTAGAGCACCAGTCGACGTCGACATCGACGATTGGGTACTCAGTTCTGACGAGGATGAGCCTAACATTGCTGCCTTCTTGGTAGCCCAGCCAGCCCACCCTATACACCCACCTCCACCTGGGAGCACTTCTGTTTCCAGTTCTGTCAGTACTCCCACCACCACCACCACCACCGTAGAGACCCCGGGGACTGTCCACACCTCTACCCGAAGGTCGCTACCTCTGTCTCTGCCATGCCCAGACCTGAGGGTACGGTTGACTTTATTGCTTCAGATTTAACTTCTTCCACCTCTTTGGAGCCAGCCAGTATTTCGGCTCCCGAGCCTACCGATTCACCTATCTCGGAGCCCGTCTCTGCCAGCTCACTTCACGCACCTGTGGACCTTCTTACTTCCCTTCCTACCACTTTAGGGTCCACGGTTTCTCTATCTAGCACTTCTTCTGCACTAGCATCAACAGTTTTCTCCGAGAGCTCGTGGTGTCTGTCACCACTTCTGTTGCCACGACGTCTCCTATTTCTAATGTTGTTGTTGCTTCTGTCTCTGCACCAGATCTCGGATCCATTCCATGCACATCCTCTTCCTTCGAGATCCTTGCTAGACCTCCCTTCACTGACTTCCAGTTCAGACCCCGGGTATCACATGCACGTGGGCACACTACAAGGGTGGTCTCTAGAAGTTCATGCCCACCGCTTAGCTCCCACACCACGGACGCACGTCTTTCCACGATGGAGCACGAGTTTGTCACCCTGATGCGTGCCTTTGACACCCTCTCAAACTTTCTCTCCACTTTTCAGCAGTCCGTGGAGCAGGATCTCACATCCATTCTTGACATTCTTAGGCATCAGCGTGCACCCACTGTCATACTTGCACCAGCCCCTCCTCCCAGGCCAGACACTGTCCCTTCTGCACCTCTTGCACCACTCACTGTGCCTCACTCTCAGGCTTCTACAGGGCCTTTCACTTCTACCCTTGCGTCAGTTGCACCTCAGTTGGAGACTTCCGTTGTCGACATGCATGTTCCCACACCCGTCGACACTCCAGCTGTTGCACCTCTGTCTGAGCCTGTTGTCTCTTCTGTTTCTTCACAGGCCAACACACCAGTCGAGCCTACACATTCTGTGCCCGATGTTCCCAGCTCTGGTCCCCAGAAGTTGGGCCCATCATCACCTCCAGAGGGTGATGCTGCTGCTTGATCTTCACACTATTTTTGCTCCTGTCTCCCCCTATCCTTTTTGTGTCCATCTGTCTCTTTGGGGCCATGACCTTGCATAGCTTGGGAGATGACACTTTTTGCACTGCCAGTATATTTTCCATCATTTTGCATTTGCACCTGCATCACTACATCATTTGCATCATATGTATGCATGTTCATATTTTTGCATCTTAGGCATTAGGTCATGCACTTTTTCTTTGCATAGTTTCGTTTTATTATTTTTTATTTTCTTTTATTTACCACCCGCCCACCCTAGCCTCATTATCCCTACTTGCCAGCGTGTTCCCAGCAGTGAGAACACTGTTGTGTTTAGCTTGGGGGATGAGCACTATCTCTTTTATTTTCATTTTTTTCCGTTTTCTTTCATTTTACACCCTTTGTATTTTTTTTATTTTCCACCGCTTTTTCACTTTTTCATTTTTTTAGCATCATATTTTCCATGTTTGGTATGCTTGCTTGCATGCTTTTATTTTATTTTCTCCTCCCTTCTTTCCCCCCTTGCTAGATTTATTCCATATGATGATATCTCGCTTAGCCTTAGTAGCTATCACGTTGCTAATTACTTTTGCCATGCTACTAAGAATATTTCAGTTCTTACTATTCATATGCTTGCGTATATATTCTGTTGACGATCTCTCTATATGAATGCATGAAATGAATTGAAACTGAATGTATGCAATAGTATTTGGTATGCTCATTTGGATATGCATCGAGATTTACGTATCTTCAGAATATTTGAAGCATATGCTTTGTTATCTTTTTCACCTTCTGTTGCATGTCTGATGATTGTATGTTTTACCGCATGACTTCATTATTCGTTGAAATGAATGAAAATATCTGTGCTTGCTTACGAGTTTAGTTGGAGTATTATCTTATTGAACCATTGCGCACATCTTATGAGTGAACCGAGTGATTATATTATTTCTTTCTCCACATATCTTATTATTCTCTACATGTCATTGGGTTCACCCCCTTGCAGCTACATATACCGCATCCTATTCCCCCAAAAAAACCCAAAAGAAAAGGTTAGCTTCAAAAAAGCCCAAAAGGCCAAAAAGGATCCAAAATAAATGTATATCCTATTGCTCCTTCAAAAAAAAGGTTCAAAAAGGAAAAAAGAAGAAAGAAAAATACTTCATATATCTTACTATTTGGAGCTACACAAATACTTGGGAGAAAGCCACAAAATTCCTTTATTATTCCTTTGATATGATGCCTCAAGCTAAGCTTGGGGGGTGAATCCATTTGATTATACAAGTGAGTACGCCATTAGAGTGGAGTTGTGCACGTTTGGGGATATTTGATAATGCTCAGACTTTGCGAAATATATTAGCTATGTAGATTTTTCATGATTTGAGACGAATTTATGAATGCCATGATCTTTATTTTATTCTCTATTGCACGCTTGGTGTGACTCTTATATGCAATTTATTTCTATTGATTGAAAAGTGTGTCACCAACATGTTTATACTAGACTCTATGAATATAGATTGCATGAATTTAAAGAATCCCTTCCTTTGTTCTTAAATGCTTGCAAGCAATATGTTTAGCTAAGATATGAAATTCTTATTAGTATGTGATCTATTTTCGAAGCAGTGTGAGATGTCGCTATGGCTTGATATTTTACCGAATACTCTAGCACTCCCCTCCAACTTCCATTCTTTTTCTAACTTTTCTTTTTATCGACCGGTGAGCCTCGTATTCGTCTTCCTCGAGGACGAGTAAGAGGTATGCTTGGGGGATTTTGATGTGTCCATATTTTACATGTTTTTATCGCATCATTTCATGTCACATTCGCCTCCAAACTCCATATTTTCATATATTATCGTGCTTCTAACGCCATATTCGAGTTTTGTTTAGCTTTTTGGATTTTCAGGAGTTTTGGAGCGAGCTGGAGCTATTTTGGGACATGGACAGCCGGCACGTCACAGACGTCATTGGCAAGGCTCCATGCGAGTTCGTCGAGGAATGGAAGAAGATTGGAGGAGAGGAGGAGAATAGAACAAGAAAATGGCAAAGTTGAGATCAGTTTCCCAAGTGACTCGACCGAGTAGCATCAGTTACTCGGCAGAGCTAACACTCTGAAATCACACAGGAAATGGATCAAACCTACTCGATCGAGCAGACACCCGACTCGACCCAAGTCGCACCAAATAGATGAAGATTTCGAGCTTCTATCTAAGGCATCCCAGCTTGATCGAGCAGCAAAGCAACTCGACTGAGCAGCTCACCTGCTCGACCCAAGTCAAAAAGAAACAGAGTGGCATTTAGAGGAATTTCAGATCTACTGTAGCTCGACCAAGTAGGGGGCTACTCGACCGAGTAGCCCGTATCCACCAGACGCAGAAGCAGCAACAAGGGGAGCCTGTAGCTGACTCGATCGAGCAGGCTTCTCTACTCGACCGAGTAACCGACACGACCAGACTAATTTGTGGGCCCAAGTGCCCAGATTTTCTGAGATTTTTTGGGTGTTTTAAAGGGTGTTTTTTGCTTTATTTTCAGAGAGGAACTTTAGAGAAACTCTTAGTTTTAGTTTTAATTAGGTTTTTGAGAATTTGTGCAGTCGCTATTTTGTATGAAGCAAAGCTTGTATTTTTATTATTGTTTTGCGCAAGGAATATTTTCTTCTTAATTCTCTTTGGATTGCTATTGCTTCTCGACACGTAGGTAACAATTATCTACACTTTCTATTGTTTTTGATGTTTTCCATTTCCATGATGAATTCTATTGCATCTATTGAATATTTTGTTGTTATTTCTATGATGCGTGAGTAGTTCTAACAAGGGCTAATAGATTAGCCCATGGATTTTAGGATTGAGATGCAAAGTTCGGATTTTTAGGTTGTGTTAGAATAAAAGGGAAGTATTTTGGTTGATTTTGCAAAGTTTTTAGGTGAACTCGTACTGAGATCATGCCCACAGTCGGTGGAATCGATTGGCTTAAGGATTATCCTATAGGCTTAATTAGGAAGTTAGTGGATTCAATTGGGACTCGTGACCGTGCCTGGCTCGTGTCTTGATGGGATCCACCGATGAACTATATTACTAATTGACAGCTACCTCCATTGCGTCAATGAAAGCCACAAAAATACATCGAAGCTCTAACCCAAGAGAGTGGCGTGAGCCGAGATCATTCCGTCCACGAGAGTGGTGTGAATATTGTCGATTCTTAATGCATGTGTCGTGTGCACCTACGGGTTAATGCGATACGTTAGATTCATGGTGCTTAGAACCATGAATTCTACATCTTGGATGCGACAATCCCTATAAAACCAATACAACGTAAGAGTCTTAACCAAGCATCGACATCCGACGATCCTAGTGGCGAGTCCTAAAGACCTTGTCTTTATTAATTGTTCACAATCCTAAACAAACAATCTTTCGAAACCGACTGCTACCTATAGTCTGAGATTTAAAAATAACCCAAGACAATAACATTCCTACCTTCCCTGTGGGATCGATATCTTATTACTTGACATCGTACGCTTGTGTAAATTGCCAGACACTTAGCACTTGGTGTTCATGCTATTGCTAGGTGAGTTCTAGGTGTTAGTTCTGGGTCGATCAGTAAACATATAGATAAAATGTGGAATATTATGACACATTAACTGCCGAAGTCATCGTGGACGTGAGAGATGAAACGTTGTCACTCAATGTTGGAAATACCGCACTCGAGTTCCATCTCCTGCATGCCATGAAGAATAGATCCTCGTTGGAGGAAAGCGACTATGTAGACATACTTGATGAGGTCATCGATGAAGCCATGCCATATGCCATTGGAGCATTACACACGAATAGTCTTGACAGAGTGCCAATTTTTGAAAACGGTGCTCCAAATGGAGATACCCCGGATCCCCTCACCGAGGAAGAGGAGAATGACGTTGATGTCGTTATGATTAGAGAGCTTAGTAAGCTCTCTTTGGTGAAGCAAGGAGAGAATGCGCCATCGACAAATAATTCATCACTGCCGGAAAATAACAAAGGAGCCAAGAACCGAAGCTTAGGGGAGTCATCCCTTACCATCATTAGAGAGGAAGTGCGCTTAAAGGAGGCCAAGCAAGAAGAAGCGCAACATCTGTTTGACATGCGCATCTCCTATGCACCGAACATCACGAGCTCAACGTAAAATCATAAGGAGTCGAGTTCAAGACCTTAAACAAGCGCTTATCGGAAGGCAACCTGATGTTCATATCTTAGTTCTTTTTAGTTGAATTTTATTTTTTATTTTTATTTTTTATTTTTATTAGTTTAGTAAGTCAATAATCTAGAAAAATCTGACAATGGGCAACGTTTTTATCGCAGGAAGAAGATATGAGGAATCCATTCGAATGGAGGGTAGCCATAGCGATGGAGAATAGCCCCAAGGACGTGCTTAAGCGATAAAGAAAGGAAGAAACTGACGGGAGAGGGAGAAACAGAAGACGGAGAAAAACAGAGAGTAAAGAGCTGAAACAGACATCCTACTCGGCCGAGTAAGATTCACACTCGACCGAGTGAAGAAGTCACTCGATCGAGTGACGCATTGAGCAGGAAAGTCCCAAATATCATACTCTGTCAATTTTATGCCACTCGGCCAAGTGACTTGTCACTCGACCGAGTGCACCTTGTAGCATACATCTCTAATATCATGCTCTGTAAGGCCTATCTACTCGGCCGAGTCATTAGTGCACTTGACCGAGTGACTAATTCTACTTGACCGAGTAGGAGACTGTCGCAGAATCACCAAAACATTCATACTCTGTCTTTATCTCTCACTCGACCGAGTGAAACTTGTCACTCGCCCGAGTGACTCGAACCAATCGGCCGAGTCGCTCGACTCGGCCGAAATTTCAAAAGCGTTAATATCGGGCTACTCGACTGAGTGATGATCATCACTCGGTCGAGTGACTTAAGTCAGTCAAACCCTATAAAATCCCCAACCGCACTTGCCTGTAGCCAAACCTCCCGAAATCCCCAAATTCCCCTGGAATCCCAAAATCCCCCGACTCGACCGCAGCTCCTCCGCGACTCGCCCGAACCTGCACCCGACTCGCCCGAGCACGCTGCCCCAGCTGACGTCGGTGCCACCTCTGACGTAGCTCGACCGACGATCACCCCCCATCTAGCCCTATTTCACCCTGTATCTACCTTAATCCATTTTGTAAGCCCATATCTAATCCCCAACCATATTCAACCCAATTTTTCGTCAAATTCTCTTGATCTACCCCATGTATTATGAATTCTTAATGCTAATTAATTGTTTTATGCAACAGGAATTGGGGGAGATCTACCGCTGATTTGGAGCTTATGGGAGCTCTCTTACGCTCATTTGCTTGCTCGCAGTCGCATCGTTCTTGGTACACTCATTCCATATTTTATTTTGAGCATATAGATTAGCACTTGATTAGTGTGCATCTCACGGCATTCACCGATGCCCCCATGCACTAAATCTAGCGCTCGACAGCATGCTTCCAAGCGAAAGAAGACTGGTGACCCACTCCTTCTTCCTCAGGGATGGTGCCCCCACTGCATAGCGACCCCATAGCTACACTCCCAGCAGTCTTAGCACCACCTGCAGCAGCAGCCTGCCCCTCAGCAGCCAGTACCTCTGCCACCATCGCCCCCACAGCAAGGAGGTGATGGCGATGCACAGTCTAGGCACGACTTCTTGATGCCGGTCATATTTTTGCTCCACACCTCACCCCACTATTTTGTATGTCATCTGTCTTTACCTTTGTGCAGGGCACTGTATATTTCACCTTGGGGGAGAGTATGTATTTCTGGGCCACTATCTTGCATCCATCCATATATCATTTTGCTTGCTCGCTTTGCATATATCCTTTTCATATACCATCATATCATGTTTTATTTTCCTTATTTTCCTTATTTTCCTTTATTTCGCATCATACTGCATCCACACCCATCCACCCCTATGTTATAAGTCCTTGTGCCACACTTCGCACATTAAGCACAATGTGATGTTTAGCTTGGGGGAGTGAGTGTGCCCACACACTTTTTCATTTTCCTTACTTTTATCTTTATTTTTCACTTTTCTTCTTTTTCCACTTATTTTCACGCACTTTTTCATTTTTTTACCATGAATCATGTTTTCTTCATTTTTTGGAGTGCTTGCATGTGTATAGTTAGATTTTATTTTATCCCTACTTCTTTTATTTTCTTTGCTAAAGATGAATTCCCTATAATGAATACAACTTGGATTCGCTTTACTCTTATGCACATATCTCTTGACATGCTATTGTTTTCTATTTCTGATATCATCTGCGATATATTTGCCATGCACTTGAGAAAAAAAACTTCCAACGTGTTTATTATTTGTCCATGAATGGATTTTAGCGTTGACTCGTCTGAGAATTACATTATTGTATACTTTTTATAGAAAATGCACCAAGATTCATGCATTGACTGCCTATTACTTGGAGTACTGCTTTGTAACTTAATATCACTTCTTATTGCATGAAACGTGTATTGAACTTCCAGGTTGAATGAATTGATTGTCGTTTGATATGAATAGGTTAGTTTAATTTTAAAAATCAAACTGAGTAGATGACATTACCCTGCTGAATTTGTTGTGCACATCCAAAAAGAGTGAACCGAGCGTTATCATATATTCTTTCTCCACATATCTCAAAAAGTACTTCTATACATATAATCATTGGTGAATCTCCCCTTAAGTGAATCTTATTATTTCATCTTCCCCAAGAAAAAAAGAAATAAGCTCCCTAATCTCAAAAACTCAAAAGAAAAGAAAAATCTATATCTTTGCATCTTTCTTTGGGATTGTTCTTGTGTACAAAAAAAGAGAAAAGAAAAAGAAAAAGAAAAGTTTCATTGTATATACACAATCCCCTTCTTTACTCTTTCTTGTTTTACTTTTTATATATGGAGCTATAAAAATTTGGGAAAAGGTTCATATTTGATGCCACCACGCTTATAGATAAGCTTGGGGGATGAGATCCAATGACATGTGAGAGAGTGACTACTTATATGTGCATGACGGCCTAAGCTAGGTAATTTCTGATACTTAGAGAGATGACTAGAGTATAACAACATCTATGAATTGAAAATTTGGCATGAAATTCATGAAAACCATCTCTTTCTATTCTTATTGATTTGAATTGTGTGATATCTCTTACACTCCAAATAGAAGCAGTCAATTGAAAAGTGTGTTGTTGACTGGTACCCCGTTTATGATTAGGGTGCAGTGTCATTTTACCGTAAGTGCACGGTTAGTGTAGGGTGCGGGTATATCGAACACAGGGAGGTGGATGGCTTGAAGGCTACCAGCCTCGCCTAGGTTGTGTGAGAGCTACACGGATGATATGAGTGGGTAGTGTAGAAATAAAGGAAAGAAATGAAAAGGACAAGAAATGAATCCCCGCTAACACGGGCTAGAGCACTCATGACACTTAGTATTTGACTCAACCCAGGATGAGACATTGCCCCAAAAGGTGGTACCTAGTGCCACATGGGCCTGATATTCCGGTCGGTGCCCAGGATGATACGCTAGGTATACCCGGTTTCAGACGGTGGGCATTCCCATGTCCACCACCCTCCGCAACCGAGAGCATTAAGGCCACAATGATATCTCCCAACATTTCATCCAAGCCGTTCCCACGTGCAAGGACTCGATGTCAATGCTAGGGCGTGCGCTATGGCTAGAGAATCAAACTCCCGTTTTATTTCCTCTTGGCCCGATGGTCAAAGGAAGTCTTTCTCCTGCCAATGATAATAAAACGCCCTAGCGTAACCCTAATGGCCAAATAGGTCGAATGTGATTTCTAGCAATACATCAAGCGGATCTTGACGGGACAAGCATCCGGAGCCCAACCCCCTAACTCCATCTAGTGTGTTGCCATATGGATTGGTCTCAGATTGCTAGACATTCCCATTGACACATTCCATCAAACACTTGCCATGCAATCAAGTCAAATGAAATATCCCAAGCATCAATCCTACTCTAACCCATATTAAGATTCATCAAACACTACTCAATGGCGAAGAACATGATAGCAAGCAATAAAAGGGACAAACAAACATTCACCATCAAGCACAATAAAAATAACACAAAGCAATGGAAATAAGAAAAGAAATACTTATCTTGCATTAGAATCCATCAATCCATTACAAGATTTATTCAAAGAGAAACCCTAATCTAAACTAATCTAAAGCTCCCATGAAAGGGGCAGAAAAGCCCTGAAAAAATAGAGGGGAACCCATTACAAGTCGTCTAACATCTCATATTTATAGGCCCCCACAAAACCCTAACAGTTCGTGTCACGCCCCGTTCCCCAGAATACCCAGCATTTTAAATATTTTTTTTCCAAGTATCCTGAAGAGTTGGGGTGGAGAGAGAGGAAAGAGAGAGAGAAAAAGGAAACTGAATAAGCAGGCCACTGCGCACGTGCTGAGATAGTACAAGTGAAACTCCACTATAATATCAACAAATCATAAATAACAAAGAACAACAACATCATATCACATATATATAACAACTTCCATTTATATACACCATCCAGGTACACCACTACATATACATCATCATTCTCACCTCCCAAGACAACCATACCAGACTACAACTACAGCTCACACCAGGTGTTACCACGGAACCCAACTCCAAGTCACCTCCAACAATGATACCCTTGCTACCTGAAAAATAAAGAGGAGCACATCAATGTGTGCTCCAGTAGGAACCAACTTGGGTTTGGAACTCCATTCTAAGGTTATCAAATCACAAGGCAAGCAAGAGAAATGGAGTATGTAACTAAGGGATATAATGAAAATTAAATATTAAAACAAGGGAATCATAACTGCGGTCCAATGTCGAGTTACTGCAAGAAAAGGGTTAGCACGAAGAATAATACTAATAATAATAGCACAAATATTTAAGCAACCAATATCTAATAAAATAAGTACAAGTGTCAGAGACATGCTACAGAATCACAAGGAACTGGCAAGGGGAAGGGAAAGTGCTGCCAGCAGAAGGAGTATCGCGTAATTCTTATTTTATTATTTCATAATTAAATTAATTGGGAACTTGGGTAAACTGTGTGATACCAGGACCTGGACTTCACCCCAAATGTGGGGTAAATATAGCACACGATGCAGTGGACACGGGCACTGTACGCCGGGCCTCTCAGCTCCCCCGTCCCTGGCAGGAGTGAGGCTCTACAACCCCCTGACACCTCCACTCCCGATAAAGACGAGTGGGTATGAAAATCCCCTCCACTCATGGTAAGGCGAGTGGGTGTAAACTCCACACATCACATAATCATTTCCCAACTTCACAGTCCAGGCCTCATATCCACAATTTACTAAAATCACACCTAAAACCCGGGATTTGCTAACTCACCCTCATTAGAGAGGACTGAGACATTCAAGAGTTTCATTTCATCATTTTAGTAATGAAAAAGTCATGTTGCATGGCATCACATTTCATATTCATATCAACATGGGTCATACACCGAAGTGTCATGCCCTCCATTGTATTCATACCAACCCATCATCACATCACATATAGTACCATGTATGACATGCTCCCAACATTACAAATTCATATCAAATTTCAATTCTTATCTGCACGATTGAGCATTTCTCACATTTCCAGCATTCGCCTTCATTCAGGCATTTCATCGAACACCTGACGGGCATCATTCATAACGAAGCAACATAATAACATTTACATGTGCCAAGGGCATGAACATTCATTTCACCATACAACCATATTAATCAAGAATAATGATGGCCAATTAACCACATTTAATGAATAAGAATAGCACTTAGTGTATTCAGCTAGCTGAAATTGCAAGAACAACCATAAAGATCAACATATTTCATCCATTTCTCTTGGGAATTTAACAAAACTTTATATATTAAAGTTGAAGATATAGAAGTTATGGATCTAAAGATACAATTTCATGCAAAAATATGAACTATATGATTTATGATGAATTAATTAGTGAAGTATGTCAATTCTGTTTTTCAGACAGATTTTAGGGTCTGTGTTCAAAGACAATTTTGGGCATGTTCTAGCCAGAAATTCGACATAAGAGCAGTCTGATGAACTTTTAGAAAAACTTGTTAGCTTTCCAACAAGACCAATATCATAAAATTCCAAGATGTGTGCAGGTAGTTAGCTCAATTGTACTAAACAGTGTCAACACTGAAAATCAAAAAGACATGTTGTGAAGATGGATTTAGTTCTCCTAATTTCTGAATTGAAACTATATCAAAATTTATATGATTTTGGGGTAGAAGTTCAAGATATACAAGCTCTTAATTTTTTGAACCCTAATTCAAGCTACAGTAACAGTAATTACAGCAACAACATGGAACCGAATTTTAGAAATTCAAAAGAGATAAGTTTGCTTGGAATTTCATTAGGATATTCATGAAAATTAAAACATGGCACATCAATTTGATTACCACTAATTCATATGGGTAAAAAATGATATAAAAACATGAGGAAAATAAACCCTAAATAGATTTCCAACCCAAGTTAGTTTCCTACCTCAAGAGTTCTTTCCTCTTCCTCTTCCTCTTCCTCCTCTTCTTCTTCTTCTTTTTTTGGTGGGAGAATTTCGGCCATGATGAGTGGGGATGGGGATATGGGAGAGAGAGATGGGGGAAATTAGAAAAGAAATGGAGAAGAAAAGGATAAAGGAAGAAAAGAGAAGAAAAGAGAAGAAAAGAAAGGAAGAGAAGAGAAGAAGGGAGAGAAATCTAGAATGATTCATGACTTATCCCATAAGCCATGTTATTTATTAAATGACCAAACTAACCCTCACATATTCAAGCATTTACAAGTATGCCATTACTTTATGAACCGACCACTTAAGTATGTACACACAGCACTTTTGGTCCAAATGACCATTTTGCCCCTCGCCTTTCTAAAAATTTACGGGGGTTGCCATTGACCCCTAACCCCTTTCACACTTGCATGGCTTCCCTACACATACCCATGCATGCCTACACATGCATACATATGCCACGCACACACGTCCAACACATTCCTGTTGTTTTGCACTCACGACGTCTTTCACGCTTCTCACGCACTCAATCTCGCTTTCTCGTCTCTTAGCCACGCATTACGGTCCAATCCTCCTTACACTACGTTACATACATCAATATCTACGTTTATTTCATACTTACGTATGCATCGTAGGTAGAAATATCACGTGTATACGGTAGAATACATGTATAGTTCAAAATAGGGCATGACATCCTACCCAAATTAAAATAAAGTCAGTCCTCGGACTTCCTAGGGTGTAAACCTTGCTGAGGTCGGCTTGGTATGATGGTCTTACTATCCATGAAGTACAAACAAGAATACGTATCTACACCACACTTATATACACTATATGCTTCCCTATCATTCATACACATCTGCACCGCACACATGTCGCAGATACATCCTATTACTCATCTAGTAGCACATCCATATCACTATATGCATCATTACATACACATACGTATATGTTCTTCACATAAACATCTAGGCACACATATTCACACATTAACATATACATCACACACCAGAAATAAGTCTCTATACGTATTATTACACGTATTTAGATCACTACTCATATCTATATGCATAGGACATCACACCATACCCATTTCACGATACATAAGGTATTCATACATGGCATGCTTTTTATATATATCACAATACCTTCAAGTATAACGACTTATATTCTGCTTGCTTACGTATATATATTTTAACGTCTATATCCATGCACAAACACACCACAATACTCATTAATCTACACACCATTTCTTGTTAGACAGGGTCATTATCACGGTGTCACACCGTATGTACACATGATCCCTATACACCCTATACTTAGTCATATGGACTCACTCCCTTGTACAGGCATATAAATATCTATATACACACATCATTTAGTCACATCCATACATACATTCACGTGCACGTACTAACACAGGCATGGTCGAGTCACATAAGGTTCACAATCATATTATAAATAAGTATACACATAATCTCACATCCATAGCAGTGCACCTACTGCCTTACATAGATAGGCACATATACCACACACATTACACACAAGAGTGCACAACATAACACATCCCCCGCCATATGCGATATATATATAACTACCATTGCATATCCCATGCACATACTGCCATGATAATCAAATGATTATAAATATCCATATATACCCCCCACACGCGTATACATATGCAAACAATCACATACATCTCAATACCTACATACCAAACAGTTTCATTCACTTATATTCATCAAATATATATATATATATATATACACATATATTCCATATCTATCACATTTACATTTACATTGCACATGTATATAAATACACACATGCTTTGGTACAGACCTATATATACACACACACACACATACATACAAGTAGAAATACATTTATCCAGAGCATACCGAGATACACCTGGATGAACAACTCTACAGGATAGATCAGCAAGTGAATAAACAAGATATGTATACGTTTATATACATATATATGTTCATTTATCCAATATACACACCATTACATATACCCTGCTGCACATACACCTACATGAAACTTCACATTCACACAAGTATGATACATATTCACATATAGGTAACAAACAATACTTCACATAGATACTCCACATCTAATTATATACACACTCATTATATACCCATAGAGGTATTCATATCAACACCATATATATATCTCTAGGCCTACACATAGCCATATACACGTTCACTCATACACACCAGATTCTTATTCTGATAGTATGTATGCATGCAGACATGTATACATATCTATTAGGATCCATGCACCATGCACATACATTACCATGTATGGCCACACACACACATACACACATACTATACATATCCTGCTTTTACACCTATACAGTCAAGCTACTCAACTATATTAGCAGGTAGTCGGTAGCTACCCATACCACTACTTACATAACATCCAATATGTCCACACTTTTACTAACATATTAGTATACACACAAATAAGTGTATTTCAATATTCATACACATTCAGTAGATAGCCACACCCCATATACGTATAAATTCATATACTGATACATGCATATCAGAATTGGAATCATTCACATACATCTATTATACATTTGACAGAGATTTTTGAATCCCAGGGCTGACTAGCACAAGCTGACTAGGACAAAGGGGTTGATAGAAAGAAGGCCAGGATTAAATCTTGAAAAATGAACGGTTAAGATGATGTTTTGTGAAAATTGGAGGGAAAACAATTGCTTGCGGAATTTAATTTTGTGCTGAAGATTTCTGCCAATCTGTAATGCGGGGCTGTCAAATCCTTCTGGCGGATTTGAAGCTGGGCCCACATACATCAATTTCCATCCGCATATTGACGCTAGGCTGTCAAAAAATTTATTATGGGCCCCAAACAAAACTGATGAACACCAAAAGAAAGGGCCCCAACTCAAGTGACATCAAGAACATAACCTTGCAGACATTCGATCGTGGGGGCCACACTGTTGCAACCGGGTTGATTAGTGTTTGGGGGAAAACCTATTTGAATATCTCATTTTATATTCTTTCTTTAAAAAAGCCTGTAGCAATTGCGTTCTGGGATGAACGAAACCTCTCATTTATTACGTTCTTGGAAAAGAACGAAGCCTGTATCAATTTCTTTAAAAAACCTCTCTGCTTGGGGGATGAACGAAGCCTCTCATTTATTGCGTTCTGGGAAAAACGCGATGGCCACGAGATGCTGCCACGTTATCGATCTGCGCAAAACATTTATCCGCTGCTGCCACCTATTGATCCATGGAAAAACGATTTGTCCAATTAAAACCCAGTACTTTTTCCTATTAAATGTCACCCGCTAATCGCAAAAGAAAGAGACGCAATCGAATCGGTAGATTTCGATATAGATTGGAGATTTGATGAATGGTGAAGGTCGAAAAATGACTTGCGCCGGAGATTTGATGAATGCAACAATCTCTTTCGGCAAATCAAAATCTCCAATCACTGAATGTTAGATTGCGTGCGGAGATTTGATGAATTAGAACCCGTCACTTCTTTTCTCAGTTTTGTGTGCGGAAAATTTTTCAAAATCGCAACGGGCATTTTGAATGCCTTGCGCCGGGCATTTTGAACGCCTTCCTTTTCTCCTTGATTCACAGTTTTCATGAGTTTCTTTTCTTTTGAGGGGGGTTTTTTCCGTTCAGAGTTCACAGTTTTCTCCGTTCACAGTTCACAGTTCAAGTTTTGAGGGTGGTTTTTTTCGTATGATTTTTTTCGTTCGATTTTTTTCGTTCGAACTCATGCCTTCGTTTTTTTTTCGTTTTTCTTTCGACCTCAAAAAATTGGGCAACATGCTTTTTTAAGTTTCTGGTTTTTTTTCCGTTGGAACTCATCCCTTGCGCCAGGCTTTTTTCGTTAGCAACATGCTTTTTTCGTTCGAACTTCCATTCTTTTTTTTGTTCGAACTCAAAAGACTGCAGAATTTTTAGTATAAAATTTGAACCCTTTCCTTTTCTCCTTGAACTCAACAGTATAAATTTTTAGTGGGCATGAGGGGATAAAAATTATTCATACGGTTGTCTCCTCATCTTTCGTTTAAGTGGGCACAACAGGCTTATTTTTTCGCATCCACAAACATGCATTTTGTGGGCATGAGCTTCATAGTTTTTTTAAGATTTTCTATTGCCTTAGGGGGGTTTTTGCGTCCTATTTCGCAGTAAAAAAATTTAGCTTATTTCATTAGACATTCTCCTCCACTCCACGATCTAACATTCTCCTCCACTCTTAAATCTCAGCCCAGCACATCAAAACGCAGGAGAAAGGAAAAAAAATCAAAAATTTAAAAATCTCATGACTCCTTACAAAATTTAAGAGTGGAGGAGCATGTTAAAAAATTTAAAAATATCATGTTGTCCATTCTCCATCATGCTCTGTCCGAACATCGCCTTCCCGCCACCGATCCTTCTTACTGAGAAGGGCATCATCCAGCCGCTGGTGTCGACGGCGCTTCGATGCAGATGGTGAACGCAGCATTTTGTTTAGGTGGAAAAAACCCTTAATATATATATACTTTGCAAAATTTTGTTTGGGTGGAAAAAATTGTGTTTCTTGCGTATCTTACTTGCAGATCTTGCGGATGCAAATTTTTTATTTAAATATGATCATAGATAATTAACTATTCCCACATTTTGATTCTTGGGCGAATTTTTTTTGATTCGTGCATTTCTTACTTGCAGATCTTGGGGATGCAAATTAACTCTTCCAATATGTAGACAGTTGTTGTCTTTATTTATTTACGCACACAAATGGGGCAATATTTTGTTAAGGTGGAAAAATTTTTGAAGCTTGCGGCTCTTGCAATCTTGGGTTGCTTTATGATCATAGCTAATTTGCTATTTCAACATGTAGATGGTGGAAACCCCTTCTTATTTACCACAAAAAACCTTTTTTTTTGTTTTCTCAAATGAAATACTTTTGGATTGTTTTTTAATTTCCATTTTATTTCTTTTTTAATTGGTTGCGAGGGTGCAGGGAGGTATCAAATCTTGATGGAGAGAATTATCGTCTAAAACAACTACAGTTTCAGGTATTTTTTCCATTTACATCTTTGATTTTTGTGTTATGGTTATTCGGTTGTTAAATTAATTAATTAAATTATAAAGAAATTTTTTTTTACTTTTTTTCATTTAGAGACGTACCGTCACAACAACAATTTTTTGGCACAAAGCCAGACATTGGATGATATGTTCCCTGCGGGTCTCCACCACCCGCCAGTAACTGGAGGAGGAGGAGCCTCTACTGACGGTGACAGTAGCCACAGTAAGGTCGTTGCCCGAAAGGCCCGAACTAAAAGCACAACAGCAATAGCGTAGCCCAGGGGACCTCGGTGCTACGATCAAGCGGTTCCCATGATTCGATATCCGCAATAAAGAAACATTCCTCTCTCAAGGATATCACGGATCACTGACGTTGGAGGTCAAGCTGTGGTGAAAGCATAAGCAAATTCGATTATGTAGATTGTGTAGTTTGTAAATGTTTTGTGGAAAAATTAAGTGTATTATGAGATGTTGATCTATTTGATAAATAAATTAAGTGTAGTTTGATTTTGTCTGTTATTGTTTTGATTATTAAGTTGTTTAAGAAGATTGCAAGTGAATGAAAATTTTTAAAATTTACACATACTTTCAAAGTGATTTAATCCTTTTTTCCTTTACATTACCTCCACCGACGGTTAGGGTTTTTGATCAAATTGAGTACATGAGTAGCGAGGGAAACCAGGAAGGCAAAGGGATGTAGGTCAAGCTTAGTGGCAAGTATAAGCATATTTGATAGTGTAGTTTGTGAATATTTTGTGTAAAAATTAAGCTCGTGCCGAAGGCGCTCCGCTAAATTTTTTTACGTTAATTTGTTGTTCTGCGATAAAGGCATCCTCGCCGAATTTGTTGTTCCACGTAGAAGACGTTCTGGAGTTGTTCCGCGTCGAATTTTTTGTTCGACGTCGAATTTTGTGTACCGCGTCGAATGTGTCCGCGTCGAATTTTTTGTTCGACGTCGAATTTTGTGTACCGCGTCGAATGTGTCCACGTCGAATTTGTTGTTCCGCGCCGAAGGTGTCTGCACCATATTTGTTATTCCGCGTCGAAGGCGCCCATGCTGAAGGCACCTGTGCCGCTAAATATTTTGACGTTAATTTGTTGTTCTTTTAAATTTTGGCTGTGGAAATAATGTGTTGGGGAACAAAGATTTCGAGGGTGGAAATCTTAAATGAACCGCACAGAAGGCACCCGCGCCTCTGCGCCTAAGGCGTCTGCTAAATTTTTTACGCTAATTTGTTGTTCTGCGCCGAAGGCGCCCGCACCGAATTTGTTGTTCTGCGCCGAAAGCCTCCGCACCAAATTTGTTGTTCGACGTCGAATTTGTTGTTCCGCGTCGAAGTCACCCACGTCGAATTTGTTGTTCCGCGGCAAATGCGCCCATGTCGTATTTGTTGTTCCGCGTCTAAGGCGTCCGCACCGTATTTGTTGTTTCGCACCGAAGACGCCTACGCCGAAGGTGCCAGTGTCGCTAAATATTTTTAAGCTAATTTGTTGTTCTTTTAAATTTTGGCTGTGGAAATAATCTTTTGGGGAACAAAGATTTCACGGGGGTAAATCTTAAATGAACCGTGCCCGCGGGCACGGGTTATGACTAGTAAACATATAAACACTCATAAGACATACACCAATACACATTCAATAATAACAACAACAACAACACATATACACAATCACACCATACTTCCTACAATACACCCACATACATATAATTATCTCATACACCGATACACGATCCCCTTCATGCCACTATAAACGGAGGGGTACATGCACTATATATATACATCCAAATGGTCCTATAGACACCATTTTACGGGTAAGCGTATACACCCATATATATATACCATACCTCCACTTAACCGTGCAAATCTATGGCCACCCCACTTATACACGCACTGTATAATCTTAAATCCTTATATCCATCACATCTTACATGTGTTACAAGTCACACATATATCCTTATCCCATACTAGACACGGTGTAAAGCGAAATGCCTAAACTTAGGGTGGACGGGTCTAAAGCACCAATACCCACCTTAGGACGCATTTATCCCAAACACTCGGGAGCATTACCTATATTATCCATACGTCCATTACGTATCTATATCGCTACCTACACACCATGTATGGCCATTGCACAACACCTATCTTCACGCAATAATACAACCCACGACCATATACCAAATTAAGACAATATATCGGTTCATATAGACACGTAGGCAGTACATACACATACTCGCAGTCATCCAAATCTAACACATTAGGAACATACACTAGCAATGCAACACTAGCGATATACACACACCTATTTTCCAACCTATATCTACACCACCTACCCATACAAGCACACATATTCACACACATGCACTTTCCCCCATACGTCCAAAAAAAATATGGACACCCCACTACTCTATCCATACAAGGATAGACACACGCATAGGAAAACACTTGCATGCACTCATATCACATACGTACACACCCTCGCCCACGTCTCTACAAACATATAATATCCTCGCTAGCTGATATATATCCACCAGTATACATCCACTAACAAACATGTATATATCACATATGTCTCGGAGTCACATAAGTATACCACATACCAGCCTCATATATCTGTATCATGTACCTTTATAGAGACAATATATGTATATGCTCAAGTATTTACCCCCTAGTATAAACGCCCACACATATCCATATACCACTATAACCATCCAAGTTACATGCAACTTCATGCTATTCAAGTAGAAATACACATAATAAATACAAGTATACCACCACATATGTAATTCAAATCTCTAAGCACAACAAATGCACTTATACACACTGGTTCACACAGTTATAGATACACTCGTACACCCCCAATATACATCTTTAGTATAATACACTGCAGAAAGTTCATCCCAGGACTCCCTAAAGCTAGGGGTCCAAGGATGGGTCACTTAAAGCTCTAAGGTCACTAAGGTCACTACCCACCTTAGGGCTAACCTATCCCAATCACTTACTGAAGCACTACATGTACTATCCTTACGCACATCGCAGTGCGGTGACCTGCATGGGCCGCCAAAAACTGTCACGCCCCGTTCCCCAGAATACCCAGCATTTTAAATATTTTTTTCCAAGTATCCTGAAGAGTGGGGGTGGAGAGAGAGGAAAGAGAGAGAGAAAAAGGAAACTGAATAAGCAGGCTACTGCGCATGTGCTGGGATAGTACAAGTGAAACTCCACTATAATATCAACAACTCATAAATAACAAAGAATAACACCATCATATCACATATATATAACAACTTCCATTTATATACATCATCCAGGTACACCACTACATATACACCATCATTCTCACCTCCCAAGACAACCATACCAGACTACAACTACAGCTCACACCAGGTGTTATCCCTGAACCCAACTCCAAGTCACCTCCAACAATGATACACCTGCTACCTGAAAAATAAAGAGGAGCACATCAATGTGTGCCCCAGTAGGAACCAACTTGGGTTTGGAACTTCGTTCTAAGGTTATCAAATCACAAGGTAAGCAAGAGAAATGGAGTATGTAACTAAGGGATATAATGAAAATTAAATAATTAAAATAAGAGAATCATACATGCGGTCCAATGTCGAGTTACTGCAAGAAAAGGGTTAGCACGAAGAATAATAATAATAATAATAATAACACAAATATTTAAGCAACCAATATCTAATAAAATAAGTACAAGTGCCAGAGACATTCTACAGAGTCACAAGGAACTGGCAAGGGGAAGGGCAAGTGCTGCCAGCAGAAGGTGTATCGCGCAATTCTTATTTTATTATTTCATAATTAAATTAATTGGGAACTTGGGTAAACTTGTGATACCAGGACCTGGACTTCACCCCAAATGTTGGGTGAATATAGCACACGACGCAGTGGACACGGCACTGTACGCCGGGCCTCTCAGCTCCCCCGTCCCTGACAGGAGTGAGGCTCTACAACCCCCTGACACCTCCACTCCCGATAAAGGCGAGTGGGTATGAAAATTCCCTCCACTCACGGTAAGGCGAGTGGGTGTAAACTTCACACACCACATAATTATTTCCCAACTTCACAGTCCAGGCCTTATATCCACAATTTACTCAAATCCCACCTAAAACCCGGGATTTGCTAACTCACCCTCATTAGAGAGGACTGAGACATTCAAGAGTTTCATTTCATCATTTTAGTAATGAAGAAGTCATGTTGCATGGCATCACATTTCATATTCATATCAACATGGGTCATACACCGAAGTGTCATGCCCTCCATTGTATTCATACCAACCCATCATCACATCACATATATTACCATGCATGACATGCTCCCAACATTACAAATTCATATCAAATTTCAATTCTTATCTGCACGATTGAGCATTTCTCACATTTCTAGCATTTGCCTTCATTCAGGGATTTCATCGAACACCTGACGGGCATCATTCATAACGAAGCAACATAATAGCATTTACATGTGCCAAGGGCATGAACATTCATTTCACCATACAACCATATTAAGCAAGAATAATGATGGCCAATTAACCACATTTAATGAATAAGAATAGCACTTAGTTATTCAGCTAGCTGAAATTGCAAGAACAACCATAAAGATCAACATATTTCATCCATTTATCTTGGGAATTTAACAAAACTTTATATATTAAAGTTGAAGATATAGCAGTTATCGATCTACAGATACAATTTCATGCAAAAATATGAACTATATGATTTATGATGAATTAATTAGTGAAGTGTGTCAATTCTATTTTTCAGACAGATTTTAGGGTCTGTGTTCAAAGACAATTTTGGGCATGTTCTAGCCAGAAATTCAACATAAGAGAAGTGTGATGAACTTTTAGAAAAACTTGTTAGCTTTCCAACAAGACCAAAATCGTAAAATTCCAAGATGTGTGAAGGTAGTTAGCTCAATTTTACTAAACAGTGTCAACACTGAAAATCAAAAAGACATGATGTGAAGATGGATTTAGTTCTCCTAATTTCTGAATTGAAACTATATCAAAATTTATATGATTTTGGGGTAGAACTTCAAGATATACAAGCTCATATTTTTTTGAACCCTAATTCAAGCTACAGTAACAGTAATTATAGCAACAACATGAAACAGAATTTTAGAAATTCAAAAGAGATAAGTTTGCTTAGAATTTCAATAGGATATTCATGAAAATTAAAACATGGCACATCAATTTGATTACCACTAATTCATATGGGTAAAACATGATATAAAAACATGAGGAAAATAAACCCTAAATAGATTTCCAACCGAAGTTAGTTTCCTACCTCAAGAGTTCTTTCTTCTCCTCTTCTCTTTCTCTTCCTCTTCCTCCTCCTCCTCTTCTTCTTTTTTTGGTGGGAGAATTTCGGCCATTATGAGTGGGGATGGGGATATGGGAGAGAGAGAGATGGGGTGAAATTAGAAAAGAAATGGAGAAGAAAAGGATAAAGGAAGAAAAGAGAAGAAAAGAAAGGAAGAGAAGAGAAGAAGGGAGGAAGAGAAGAGAAGAAGGGAGAGAAATCTAGAATGATTCATGACTTATCCCATAAGCCATGTTATTTATTAAATGACCAAACTAACCCTCACATATTCAATTATTTACAAGTATGCCATTACTTTATGAACCGACCACTTAAGTATGTACACACAGCACTTTTGGTCCAAATGACCATTTTGCCCCTCGCCTTTCTAAAAATTTACGGGGGTTGCCATTGACCCCTAACCCCTTTCACACTTGCATGGCTTCCCTACACATACCCATGCATGCCTACACATGCATACATATGCCACGCACACACGTCCAACACATTCCTGTTGTTTTGCACTCACGACGTCTTTCACGCTTCTCCCGCGCTCAATCTCGCTTTCTCGTCTCTTAGCCACGCATTACGGTCCAATCCTCCTTACACTACGTTACATACATCAATATCTACGTTTATTTCATACTTATGTATGCATCGTAGGTAGAAATATCGTGTGTATACGGTAGAATACACGTATAGTTCGAAATAGGGCATGACAGTTCGGGTCCAATAACCCACTAAAACTGCTGAAAAAGGGACACCCGATCGGTTGGAAGATCAACCGATCGGGTGGAAGCAAACAAAGATTCTAAACTTCTGAAAATGAGCAGAACCAATCAGTTGGATAGCCCACCCGATCGCTTGAAGTTCAATTCCAGACTGCCCAGAATTTCAGCACCCAGATGCGCTCAAAAAAGTCCAGAAAAATGTAGAAAAATCGGATTTGGGCATGCGACCTATCGTTGGAAAGCTAACGACGATGCCAATGCTAAAAAATAAAGGATCACCGAAACTCCCACTGAAATGATAGCAGATCTTCAATGAATGAGCAGCAGTACACGAAAGGGGAAGAAAAGGCTACCTAATCGGTTGAAGTGTCAACCGGTCGGGTGAGTTCTTTCCCAAGATGACCTGAGGGGATGACACGATCGGTTGGGAAGCTAACCGATCGGGTGGCTTTGGCACTTAAAAACAGAGAAGACTGTCGTGACCACCCGATCACTGAACCGATCGGGTGGGGTCTGCTTCATTGCTGCTTCTCCTCGGGTCTGATACATATGCACGAACCGATCGGGTGGAACTATCCACCCGATCGGTTAAAGCTTTAAAACTTCAAATCCTCATCTTTGACCATTGGATCTTTTCTGTATATGCGCGCTTTGGTCCTGACATGCAAGGTTGACTCCAGAAGACACCGAAATGCCGACATTTACCTGAAATACAAACAATACACACAATAGTCAATAAGAACCAAAATGTGAAATATACAACATGGAATGAGATGAAATGCATATGAAAACACGATGAAGAGCGTGCGCAAAAGGTGAAATATGAACACGCGTCACGTCTATAATTATGTATATCATTTTTCTATGCCTTAGACGATGTTTGATTCTAAAATAATTTCATATTTCATATAATTCACGTTGTTCTTAGTTTTTCTATCAAGTGTACCCATATGAAATGATATTGAAAGAGAAGCTTTAGTGATGTTTCTTATTCATTGAGCGTGCTATTTAAGTAAGAAAATCCGAATTCTAAGAGAATAATCTAGCACTTCCCTTCTTCATCTTCTTTTTCATCTATTTGATTTTTCTTTATTTTATTCGCCAAGTTCACTTTTTACTTATCTTCTTCGAGGACGAGTAAGAGGTAAGCTTGGGGGATTTTGATAGGATCATATTTTACACTTTATTTCTGCATTTTTTCCTCCCATAACGATTGCTCATATCATGATTTTAACGATTATACGATGCTTTTACGATATATTTCACTATCTCTTTGTTTCGTTCGATTTCAGGAAATATGGAGCAATCGGGAGCAATTTGGAGCCACGAGCGATTACACGCATGTTGCATTGATGATGATATCGAAGAGCTAACGATGTTGGAGGATGAGTAGAAGAAGAAGGAAGGCAAAAGAAATGACGAGGAAGCGAGAAGAAGGACAGGCTACTCGGCTGAGTGACGCAGCCCACTCGACCGAGTGAAGCAGCCTACTCGACCGAGTGAAGTTGGCACACCCAATCCAGCCTGAAGAAGAGCCAGAATGTACTCGGCCGAGTGGGAATTTCCACTCGACCGAGTGTGAAGCCCACTCGACCGAGTGGAGATAAGAAATGTGAAGAATTCCTTCGATGCTTCTGTATTTTTTTGGAGAGGATCTGTAGTAGGTCCCACTTGACTAAGTATGAATCACACTCGACCGAGTGAGAAGACTACTCGGTCGAGTGGTTTGAACTTCCAGAACGCTGTATATCCCAATTTCTTACAGATTTCTCACTCGACCAAGTGAGCAGTTCACTCGGTCGAGTGCGCCGTCGGCCAATTTCCCAAATCTAGGGTTTGCAGCTGTTCAGAGGCAATCTGTCAGGATTTTCTGTATTTTTGGGCGGCTATAAATGCCCAGTTTTGTGGGCCGCCCAAAGGGAGACTCTTTAGAATAATTTTCTGAGTTTTAATTTTAGGGCTAGTTTTCTTTTGACGAAAGGATTGGAAAGAAGGATCTAAATTTCTTATTCTTGAAGCTTGTATTCCAAAATGGTTTATCTAAACTCTTGCAAGTTGATATTTTTATGCTAAATTTCTCTCTAAATCTGAGTATTGTGATGAATTCTATTGCACATCTTGTTTCTATTGTGATTTCTTTGATGAATTGTGAGTAGTCTTTTTGCTTTAGGGCAAAGGGATGAATACTATTGATTTAAAGTATGATCTGTGAGATCTATTGAATTGCTATGTCGCTAAGCTTGTTAAGGGCTAGATTATGATTGATTTACTACGGATAGCTAAGGATTTTTAATGGATTTTGAGAGCTCGAGAGAGGATCTTGATCTAAGGGAAGCCCTAGATATTCGATTTAAATCTATAATCGAGATTCTCTAAAATTGGTGCGCGAGAGTGACCAAAGCTAGTATCTTTATTATACTTCTATAATTATATTCGTTTCTATGACGGTAAAACGAATATGAACTATCATGATCTAGATTCGAACTTAAGTTGCGCGAGAGCGAGCTTGGTTTGGAATTGAATATAATTGTCGATCTTAATGCTGGTAGTTTGATTCACCTCAGAGGACCAAAATGGGTCCTCAGCGTCATCTATGTATCTATATTGGGTTTGATTCACCCTTTATTATCAGATACCTTGAATCCCTCACATGGGACGCATTTAAGGCACGTTTTGCTGACGGTGAATTCGATGAGAAAATTTTTCCTAAACTAGGCATACAGTCTAAGAAGCCTGAAGCTACTGAGACCATTACTTGGGACCAGAAGTCTTTGTCCCTATATAATCCGCGTACTAATATGTGTAAAGATGAGATCCTGAAGATTCTTTACATTCAGAATACAGTACATCTTTTGCCGGATAAGTTCACGGACAGCCAGAAGATTATCAGTTCACACGTCCCTGCTGCTAACACACCAGCTAAGAGGGGGGTTCCAACCCCCCCCAAAGGGGGGCCTCTGACTGCGCACCCCTCCCCCCGGACAAGAGGGGCTCTGTCGCATTGAATCGCGCCTCCCCCGGGGGATCTCTGGCGCCCCCCCCCCCCCCCCGCACGGGAGGGGCTCTGTCAGAACTGCCCCCGGACAGAGGGGGGCTCTGTACTCTGGGCTGACAATGGGAGAGGAGGGGACAGAATCTGTATAATAAGGCCTTGTGGGGGTTTTTTGCACTCATTGACCCTAAAATTTGTTTTTTGGGCTTGTGATAAATTAAATTTTTGCAAAATGGTCCTTCAACCCAAATATTAATATTAATTTAATTTGGCTATTTTTCTTATTGGGCTAGAAGCCAAGATTATAAAATTGCTTATTAAAATGATTAATGTTTTACTTATGGGCTTGCAGCCCCAATCAAAATATTAATTTATTTTAATTTCTTGTTTTGGGCCTGACGCTCAGTTTGTCAAATTGCTAATATTATGTTAAATATCACTCTTGCATTGTTAATTATTTATGGATTATTAGGATTTTTCAAAATATAATTATCTTAAGTATCAGGCGACCGCTCTGCCGTTAGTTATCTAACCTAACGGTGTATGGCATCTCCCCGTGGTCCGAGAGATTATTATATTTTATAGTCTCTTTTTCCATATTATATATGCCTAAGTTATATGCGTGGTTGTTTCTTTGTGCCTGTGGCATATTAAAAACTGCGTGGATGTTTATATAAGTTAAAATGTGTTTTTGGGATCGGCGAGTTTGATACCTTTAATTTCCTTGCACTTTTATTTTCTTTTGAGAGAATCTGTAAGTGAGAATTTTATGTATAAATCCCAAAGACAGGTGTACTAACATATGAAGACGGAGGTCAAATTTGCAAAATATAGGGACCCCTTCTGGGTTTCCAACTTGTATTTTTCTTTTCTTTATGAACTGTAAATCGGACTTTGGACTTTGTACGTTTTGGGTATCTGGCTGATCCCCACATTTTACTTATTTTATTCTTTGTGCATGAATTTACATTTTAATTAATTCATGCTTATTTTAAATTGCATAGATAAATGGTAAAATTGGCAAGCGTTGATTTCGAGGTTCTTGATGCTGCAGGAAAGAATTACCTGAGTTGGCGAGTGGACCTGACGTTCCACTTGCGCTCGATGGCCCTCCTTGGCTCAGTTTTGGCTCCTTCACCGGCCCCAGCAGCGGTCGATGCTTCTGCTAGTAAAGCCCCAGAAGCGACCCAATCATCTAGCAGCACTCCTACCACTGTCTCTGATGTGGATAAGGCAAACGCCATTATCTATATTCAGAGATATATAGATCGGACCTTAAAGGCCGAATACCTAACGGTAGAGGACCCAATTGAGTTATAGACAGCGCTAGAGGCACGGTATAAACATCAAATTGATGTAATATTACTACGTGCCAATTATGAGTGGGAAAACCTCAGACTTTAGGACTATAAGTCCATTGCTAAGTATAACTCAGCACTTCATAATATCACCTCACGCCTGAAGTTGTGCGGTGAAGAAGTGACTGAGCATTGCATGTTGGAAAAGACATTTACCTCGTTTCACGAGAAATATGCAATCCTCATGTAGCAGTATCGTGAACGCAACTTCACAAAGTTCTCTAATTTGATATCTTGCCTCCTTAGGGGAGAGCAGAATAGAGATTTATTGCTTGCCACTCATAATTTATGTCCTGCTGGTATTGCCCCTATCCCTGAAGCCCACCATGCTTCTCCCCAGAAGTGGAAAAACAAGAAGGCTAGAACTAACAAAGGGAAAGCTGCAATAAAGCCAGCTCGAGGAGTAGCACCCCAAACCAACAACAACAAAGGAAAGAGAAACTTCGCATGGAAGCGTAAGAACACTGATCAAGTGTCAATTCCTAAGAAGAACTGGGAGGATAAATGACATAGACGTGTCATGACTGGACATTGGTCCAGAAACTGCCGCACTCCTCGCCACCTTCAAGAACTGTATCAGGCGAGCCAGAAGTCTCTGCCTGAAACAAACTTGGTTCCTGTTTAGCCGCCAACGATTTTCACTGCAAAAGACTTCGAGAATAACGACCTACACGATTGAGCCCTATCTTTATCTATGTATTTAAAATTACATGTAGCTTCATCTTTAGTTTGCTTTTGTACTAACTTTTATTTGAATGTCATTTTACATTTACTTAAATAAAATTTCGTTTTGCTTATATAGATGAAGTATGAGTGTCCTGGTGGACAGTGCCTCGACGCACACAATCTTTCGCGAACATTGCTATTTTAATAGCATAAATAAATATGACGGTCCTGTTATCATAATTTCAGGACTGTCCAAAATAATCGAAGGATCTGGTGAAGCAATAATATTGCTCCCGAATAACACAAGACTTCACATAACGAATGCATTATCCTCTCCTAAATCAAATAGGAATCTCTTAAGTTTCAAGGACATTCGTTTAAACGGATATCACTTAGAAACCAGAGGTGAAAATAAAGTTGAATATTTGTATGTAACTCGTCAAAAAGATGGCCAGAAGACCATCTGCGAACGATTCAAGGGACTCCCATCGGGTCTCTATCATACATACATTCAACCAATAGAAGCCAATATGACTGAGCATCAAACATGCCATTCATTGCCAGAGTTCCAACGTCTTGCACAACAGACTTGGTCACCCTGGATCAGCTATAATGCGACGTATCATTACTGAATCCCGTGGACATAATTTGAAGAACATGAAGATTCTTCATAAGGGTGAGTTTCTTTGTCCCCCTCGTTTCAAGGAAAAACTAATAACGAGACCCTCCTTCCTGAAAGTGGGATTAGAGTCTCCTGGCTTCCTTGAGAGAATTCATGGTGACATTTGCGGGCCTATTCACCCCGCAAGTGGCCCATTTCGGTACTTCATGGTACTGATTGATGCATCCACAAAATGGTCTTATTTGTGCCTCTTGTTCATCCGCAACCTAGCTTTTCCAAAGCTATTGGCACAAATAATAAAGTTGCGGGCTCATTTCCCCGATAACCATATCAAGAAACTACGTCTTGATAATACGGGTGAATTCACTTCACAAGTCTTCGAAGACTATTGCCGGGCAATGGGTATTGAAGTTGAACATCCAGTAGCACATGTTCACACCCAAAACGGATTTGCAGAGTCTCTTATAAAGAGACTCCAATGGATTGCATGTCCATTGCTTATGTAATCCTAGTTGCCGGTGGATGCTTGGGGGCATGCTATTTTACATGCCGCATCACTTATTAGGATAAGTCCCTCTGGAGGTCATACATTATCCCCGATGCAACTTGCATATGGTGCACCTCCGGATATCTCTAATTTGAGAGTTTTTGGTTGTCTAGTATATGTCCCGATAGCACCACCTCAGAGGACCAAAATGGGTCCTCAGCGTCGTCTATGTATCTATATTGGGTTTGATTCACCCTCTATTATCAGATACATTGAATCCCTCACAGGGGACGCATTTAAGGCACATTTTGCTGACGGTGAATTCGATGAGAAAATTTTTCCTAAACTAGGCACACAGTCTAAGAAGCCTGAAGCTACTGAGACCATTACTTGGGTCCAGAAGTCTTTTTACCTATATAATCCGCGTACTAATATGTGTAAAGATGAGATCATGAAGATTCTTTACATTTAGAATACAGTACATCTTTTGCCGGATAAGTTCACGGACAACCAGAAGATTGTCAGTTCACACGTCCCTGCTGATAACACACGAGCTAGGAGGGGGGTTCTGACCCCCCTACCCCCCAAAGGGGGGGCCTCTGACTGTGCACCCCTCCCCCCGGACGAGAGGGGCTCTGTCGCATCGAATCACGCCTCCCCCGGGGGATCTCCGGCGCCCCCCCCGCGCACGGGAGGGGCTCTGTCGGAACTGCCCCCCGGATGGAGGGGGGCTCTGTACTCTGGGCTGACAATGGGAGAGGAGGGGACAAAATCTGTATAATAAGGCCTTGGGGGGTTTTTGCACTCATTGACCCGAAAATTTGTTTTTTGGGCTTGTGATAAATTAAATTTTTGCAAAATGCGCCTGCAGCCCAAATATTAATATTAATTTAATTTGGCTATTTTTCTTATTGGGCTAGAAGCCAAGATTATAAAATTGCTTATTAAAATGATTAATGTTTTACTTATGTGCTTGCAGCCTCAATCAAAATATTAATTTATTTTAATTTCTTGTTTTGGGCCTGACGCCCAGTTTGTCAAATTGCTAATATTATGTTAAATATCACTCTTGCATTGTTAATTATTTATGGATTATTAGGATTTTTCAAAATATAATTATCTTAAGTATCAGGCGACCGCTCTGCCATTAGTTATCTAACCTAACGGTGTATGACATCTCCCCGTGGTCCGAGAGATTATTATATTTTATAGTCTCTTTTTCCATATTATATATGCCTGAGTTATATGCGTGGTTGTTTCTTTGTGCCTGTAGCATATTAAAAACTGCGTGGATGTTTATATAAGTTAAAATGTGTTTTTGGGATCGGCCAGTTTGATACCTTTAATTTCCTTGCAATTTTATTTTCTTTTGAGAGAATCTGTAAGTGAGAATTTTATGTATAAATCCCAAAGACAGGTGTACTAACATATGAAGACGGAGGTCAAATTTGCAAAATATAGGGACCCCTTCTGGGTTTCCAACTTGTATTTTTCTTTTCTTTATGAACTGTAAATCAGAATTTGGACTTTGTACGTTTTGGGTATCTGGCCGATCCCCACATTTTACTTATTTTATTCTTTATGCATGAATTTACATTTTAATTAATTCATGCTTATTTTAAATTGCATAGATAGATGTCAAAATTGGCAAGCGTTGATTTCGAGGTTCTTGATGCTGCATGAAAGAATTACCTGAGTTGGCGAGTGGACCTGAAGTTCCACTTGCGTTCGATGGCCCTCCATGGCTCAATTTTGGCTCCTTCATCGGCCCAAGCAGCGACCGATGCTTCTGCTAGTAAGGCCCCAGAAGCGACCCAATCATCTAGCAGCACTCCTACCACTGTCTCGGATGTGGATAAGGTGAAAGCCATTATCTATATTCAGAGATATATAGATCGGACCTTAAAGGCCGAATACCTAATGGTAGAGGACCCAATTGAGTTGTGGACAGTGCTAGAGGCACCGTATAAACATCAAATTGATGTAATATTACCACGTGCCAGTTATGAGTGGAAAAATCTCAGACTTTAGGACTATAAGTCCATTACTGAGTATAACTCAGCACTTCATAATATCACCTCACGCCTGAAGTTGTGCGGTGAAGAAGTGACTGAGCATTGCATGTTGGAAAAGACATTTACCTCATTTCACGAGAAAGATGCAATCCTCATGTAGCAGTATCGTGAACGCAACTTCACAAAGTTCTCTAATTTGATCTCTTGCCTCCTTAGGGGAGAGCCGAATAGAGATTTACTGCTTGCCACTCATAATTTGCGTCCTGCTGGTATTGCCCCTATCCCTGAAGCCCACCATGTTTCTCCCCAGAAGTGGAAAAACAAGAAGGCTAGAAATAACAAAGGGAAAGCTGCAATAAATCCAGCTCGAGGAGTAGCACCCCACACCAACAACAACAAAGGAAAGAGAAACTTCACATGGAAGCGTAAGAACACTGATCAAGTGTTAATTCCTAAGAAGAACTGGGAGGATAAATGCCATAGACGTGGCATGACTGGACATTGGTCCAGAAACTGCCGCACTCCTCGCCACCTGCAAGAACTGTATCAGGCGAGCCAGAAGTCTCTGCCTGAAACAAACTTGGTTGATGTTTAGACGCCAACGATTTTCACTGCAAAAGACTTCGAGAATAACGACCTGCTCGATTGAGCCCTATCTTTATCTATGTATTTAAAAATACATGTAGCTTCATCTTTAGTTTGCTTTTGTACTAACTTTTATTTGAATGTCATTTTACATTTACTTAAATAAAATTTCATTTTGCTTATATAGATGAAGTATGAGTGTCCTGGTGGACAGTGCCTCGACGCACACAATCCTTCGTGAACATTGCTATTTTAATAGCATAAATAAATATAACGGTCCTGTTATCATAATTTCAGGACTGTCCAAAATAATCGAAGGATCTGGTGAAGCAATAATATTGCTCCCGAATAACACAAGACTTCAAATAACGAATGCATTATCCTCTCCTAAATCAAATAGGAATCTCTTAAGTTTCAAGGACATTCGTTTAAACGGATATCACTTAGAAACCAGAGGTGAAAATAAAGTTGAATATTTGTATGTAACTCGTCAAAAAGATGGCCAGAAGACGATCTGCGAACGATTCAAGGGACTCCCATCGGGTCTCTATCATATATACATTCAACCAATATAAGCCAATATGACTGAGCACCAGACATGCCCTTCATTGCCAGAGTTCCAACGTCTGGCACAACAGACTTGGTCGCCCTGGATCAGCTATGATGCGACACATCATCACTGAATCCCGTGGACATAATTTGAAGAACATGAAGAGTATTCATAAGGGTGAGTTTCTTTGTCCCCTTGTTTTAAGGGAAAACTAATAACGAGACCCTCCCTCCTGAAAGTGGGATTAGAGTCTCCTGGCTTCCTTGAGAGAATTCATGGTGACATTTGCGGGCCTATTCACCCCGCAAGTGGCCCATTTCGGTACTTCATGGTACTGATTGATGCATCCACAAAATGGTCTTATTTGTGCCTCTTGTTCATCCACAACCTAGCTTTTCCAAAGCTATTGGCACAAATAATAAAGTTGCGGGCTCATTTTCCCGATAACCATATCAAGAAACTACGTCTTGATAATACGGGTGAATTCACTTCACAAGTCTTCGAAGCCTATTGCCGGGCAATGGGTATTGAAGTTGAACATCCAGTAGCACATGTTCACACCCAAAACGGATTAGCAGCGTCTCTTATAAAGAGACTCCAATGGATTGCACGTCCATTGCTTATGTAATCCCAGTTGCCGGTGGATGCTTGGGGGCATGCTATTTTACATGCTGCATCACTTATTAGGATAAGTCCCTCTGGAGGTCATACATTATCCCCGATGCAACTTGCATATGGTGCACCTCCGGATATCTCTAATTTGAGAGTTTTTGGTTGTCTGGTATATGTTCCGATAGCACCACCTCAGAGGACCAAAATGGGTCCTCAGCGTCGTCTATGTATCTATATTGGGTTTGATTCACCCTCTATTATCAGATACCTTGAATCCCTCACAGGGGACGCATTTAAGGCAAGTTTTGCTGACGATGAATTCGATGAGAAAATTTTTCCTAAACTAGGCACACAGTCTAAGAAGCCTGAAGCTACAGAGACCATTACTTGGGACCAGAAGTCTTTGTCCCTTTATAATCCGCGTACTAATATGTGTAAAGATGAGATCCTGAAGATTCTTTACATTCAGAATACAGTACATCTTTTGTCGGATAAGTTCACGGACAACCAGAAGATTGTCAGTTCACACGTCCCTGATGCTAACACGCCAGCTCGGAGGGGGGTTCTGACCCCCCTCCCCCCAAAGGGGGGCCTCTGACTGCGCACCCCTCCACCCAGACAGGAGGGGCTCTGTCGCATCGAATCGTGCCTCCCCCGGTGGATCTCCGACGCCCCCCCACACGGGAGGGGCCCTGTCGGAACTGCCCCCCGGACGGAGGGGGGCTTTGTACTCTGGGCTGACAATGGGAGAGGAGGGAACAAAATCTGTATAATAAGGCCTTGGGGGGTTTTTTGCACTCATTGACCCTAAAATTTGTTTTTTGGGCTTGTGATAAATTAAAATTTTGCAAAATGGGCCTGCAACCCAAATATTAATATTAATTTAATTTGGCTATTTTTCTTATTGGGCTAGATGCCAAGATTATAAAATTTCTTATTAAAATGATTAATGTTTTACTTATGGGCTTGCAGCCCCAATCAAAATATTAATTTATTTTAATTTCTTGTTTTGGGCCTGACGCCCAGTTTGTCAAATTGCTAATATTATGTTAAATATCACTCTTGCATTGTTAATTATTTATGGATTATTAGGATTTTTCAAAATATAATTATCTTAAGTATCAGGCGACCGCTCTACCGTTAGTTATCTAACCTAACGGTGTATGACATCTCCTCGTGGTCCGAGAGATTATTATATTTTATAGTCTCTTTTTCCATATTATATATGCCTAAGTTATATGCGTGGTTGTTTCTTTGTGCCTGTAGCATATTAAAAACTGCGTGGATGTTTATATAAGTTAAAATGTGTTTTTGGGATCGGCCAGTTTGATACCTTTAATTTCCTTGCACTTTTATTTTCTTTTGAGAGAAGCTGTAAGTGAGAATTTTATGTATAAATCCCAAAGACATGTGTACTAACATATGAAGACGGAGGTCAAATTTGCAAAATATAGGGACCCCTTCTGGGTTTTCAACTTGTATTTTTCTTTTCTTTATGAACTGTAAATCGGACTTTAGACTTTGTACGTTTTGGGTATCTGGCCGATCCCCACATTTTACTTATTTTATTCTTTATGCATGAATTTACATTTTAATTAATTCATGCTTATTTTAAATTGCATAGATAAATGGCAAAATTGGCAAGCGTTGATTTCGAGGTTCTTGATGCTGCAGGAAAGAATTACCTAAGTTGGCGAGTGGACCTAAAGCTCCACTTGCGTTCGATGGCCCTCATTGGCTCAATTTTGGCTCCTTCATCGGCCCCAGCAGCGGCCGATGCTTTTGCTAGTAAGGCCCCAGAAGCGACCCAATCATCTAGCAGCACTCCTACCACTGTCTCTGATGTGGATAAGGCGAAAGCCATTATCTATATTCAGAGATATATAGATCGGACCTTAAAGGCCGAATACCTAACGGTAGAGGACCCAATTGAGTTGTGGACAGCGCTAGAGGCACGATATAAACATCAAATTGATGTAATATTACCACGTGCCAGTTATGAGTGGGAAAACCTCAGACTTTAGGACTATAAGTCCATTGCTGAGTATAACTCAGCACTTCATAATATCACCTCACGCCTGAAGTTGTGCGGTGAAGAAGTGACTGAGCATTGCATGTTGGAAAAGACATTTACCTCGTTTCATGAGAAAGATGCAATCCTCATGCAGCAGTATCGTGAACGCAACTTCACAAAGTTCTCTAATTTGATCTATTGCCTCCTTAGGGGAGAGCAGAATAGAGATTTACTGCTTGCCACTCATAATTTGAGTCCTGCTGGTATTGCCCCTATCCCTGAAGCCCACCATGTTTCTCCCCAGAAGTGGAAAAACAAGAAGGCTAGAAATAACAAAGGGAAAGCTGCAACAAAGCCAGCTCGAGGAGTAGCACCCCAAACCAACAACAACAAAGGAAAGAGAAACTCACATGGAAGCGTAAGAACACTGATCAAGTGTCAATTCCTACAAAAGACCTGGGAGGATAAATGCCATAGACGTGGCATGACTGGACATTGGTCCAGAAACTGCCGCACTCCTCGCCACCTATAAGAACTGTATCAGGCGAGCCAGAAGTCTCTGCCTGAAACAAACTTGGTTGCTGTTTAGCCGCCAACGATTTTCACTGCAAAAGACTTCGAGAATAACGACCTGCTCGATTGAGCCCTATCTTTATCTATGTATTTAAAATTACATGCAGCTTCATCTTTAGTTTGCTTTTGTACTAACTTTTATTTGAATGTCATTTTACATTTACTTAAATAAAATTTCGTTTTGCTTATATAGATGAAGTATGAGTGTCCTGGTGGACAGTGCCTCGACGCACACAATCCTTCGCGAACATTGCTATTTTAATAGCATAAATAAATATGACGGTCCTGTTATCATAATTTCAGGACTGTCCAAAATAATCGAAGGATCTGGTGAAGCAATAATATTTCTCCCGAATAACACAAGACTTCAAATAACGAATACATTATCCTCTCCTAAATCAAATAGGAATCTCTTAAGTTTCAAGGACATTCGTTTAAACGGATATCACTTAGAAACCAGAGGTGAAAATAAAGTTGAATATCTGTATGTAACTCGTCAAAAAGATGGCAAGAAGACCATCTGCGAACGATTCAAGGGACTCCCATAGGGTCTCTATCATACATACATTCAACCAATAGAAGCCAATATGACTGAGCACCAGACATGCCCTTCATTGCCAGAGTTCCAACGTCTGGCACAACAGACACCCTGGATCAGCTATGATGCGACGCATCATCACTGAATCCCGTGGACATAATTTGAAGAACATGAAGATTCTTCATAAGGGTGAGTTTCTTTGTCCCCCTTGTTTCAAGGGAAAACTAATAACGAGACCCTCCCTCCTGAAAGTGGGATTAGAGTCTCCTGTCTTCCTTGAGAGAATTCATGGTGACATTTGCGGGCCTATTCATCCCGCAAGTGGCCCATTTCGGTTCTTCATGGTACTGATTGATGCATCCACAAAATGGTCTTATTTGTGCCTCTTGTTCATCCACAACCTAGCTTTTCCAAAGCTATTGGCACAAATAATAAAGTTGCGGGCTCATTTCCCCGATAACCATATCAAGAAACTACGTCTTGATAATATGGGTGAATTCACTTCACAAGTCTTCGAAGACTATTGCCGGGCAACAGGTATTGAAGTTGAACATCCAGTAGCACATGTTCACACCCAAAACGGATTTGCAGAGTCTCTTATAAAGAGACTCCAATGGATTGCACGTCCATTGCTTATGTAATCCCAGTTGCCGATGGATGCTTGGGGGCATGCTATTTTACATGCCGCATCACTTATTAGGATAAGTCCCTCTGGAGGTCATACATTATCCCCGATGCAACTTGCATATGGTGCACCTCCGGATATCTCTAATTTGAGAGTTTTTGGTTGTCTGGTATATGTCCCGATAGCACCACCTCAGAGGACCAAAATGGGTCCCCAGCGTCGTCTATGTATCTATCTTGGGTTTGATTCACCCTCTATTATCAGATACATTGAATCCCTCACAGGGGACGCATTTAAGGTACGTTTTGCTGACGGTGAATTCGATGAGAAATTTTTTCCTAAACTAGGCACACAGTCTAAGAAGCCTGAAGCTACCGAGACCATTACTTGGGACCAGAAGTCTTTGTCCCTATATAATCCGCATACTAATATGTGTAAATATGATATCCTGAAGATTCTTTACATTCAAAATACAGTACATCTTTTACCGGATAAGTTCACGGACAACCAGAAGATTGTCAGTTCACACGTCCCTGCCGCTAACATGCCAGCTAGGATTGACATCCCTAAAGATGGATGCAATCCACCAGCAGCTGAATTGGTTGTACTTCAATTGAAAAGAGGACGCCTATGAGGTTCAAAAGATAAAGTTTCTCGAAAGAGAAAGATTCTTGGAGATAATAAGATTATCACTCCACAGGATGCTAAGCTCAGACCAGCTACTTCTCCCTTCCTTATTTTCCCTGCAGAGGAAACAGTAGGAGAAACATCATTAAATTTTGTACGTACTGGAGAGGTACTGGACAGACAAAGCACAGTTATTGATGACGATTTTGCGTTCACTATTGCCGTTCACGTCGCTGAATACGACAATGACGTCGAACCACGATCTCTAGCGGAATGTAAACGCAGAGATGATTGGCCAAAGTGGGCTGAGGCAATAAGAGTATAGCTGAACTCACTCTTGAAATGCAAAGTCTTTGGACCAGTAGTCCAAACACCAGTAGGTGTTAAACCTGTGGGATATAAGTGGGTTTTCGTAAGAAAAAGAAATGAAGAAAATGTGATCGTTCGCTACAAGACACGCCTTGTAGCCCAGGGTTTTCCCAAAGACCGGGGATTGATTATGATGATACATATTTCCTGGTCATGGATGCGAACACATTCCGATTTTTGATAAGCCTAACTTCTCTGGAAAGCCTAGAAATGCAGCTCATGGACGTTGTGACTGCATATCTATATGGCGATATAGATAAAAAGATCTATATGAGACTTCCTGATGGGTTTAATCTACCCCCAGAGATGAAAGAGATACCTCGGAACGTATTCTTTGTAAGGCTGCATAGATCATTATATGGTCTAAAGCAATCGGGCAAAATGTGGTATAACAGACTTAGTGATTTCCTTGCACAGCAAGGATTCACAAATAATTAAGTCTGCCCGTGTATCTTTATCAAAAGAACGGGAACAGGATTCGTCATCATAGCAGTATATGTTGATGACTTAAATCTCATAGGATCTCCTGCAGAGATCAATGAGATATCTGAAAGCCAAAAGCATACTTTTGAAATGAAAGACATAGGCAAAACAAAGTATTGTCTTGGCTTACAGATTGAACACCTACGAGGTGGAATCCTATTACACCAATCAAATTATACAAAGAAACTTCTGCACAAGTTTCAAATGGATAAATGTCATCCTTTAAGTACTCCTATGGTCGTAAGATCACTATGTACATAAGGACCCTTTTCGGCCACTGGAAGAAGGGGAGGAGATACTGGGTCCAGAAGTACCCTACATGAGTGCCATTGGAGCACTTCTATAACTGGCTAACTTTACGCGTCCCCATATAGCGTTTGTAGTTAATCTCCTAGCCAGACATAGTGCAGCGCCTACAAAGCGCCACTGGAATGGAGTAAAGCATCTTCTGTGTTACCTCCAGGGTTCAATAGATCTGGGACTTTACTACCAGAGAGGTGTCTCCCCCAATTACTTGGTTATGCTGATGCAGGTTATCTTGCAGATCTGCACATGGCAAAATCACAGACATGTTTTGTGTTTACCTATGAAGGTACTGCTATCTCCTGGAGATCGGTAAAGCAAACCACAATAGCTACGTCATCTAATCATTCAGAGCTCATTGTGATCTATGAAGCAAGCAGAGAGTGTTATTGGCTACGCTCCGTCGTCCAACACATTCTTCACTCCACTGGCCTGAAGACTGGTGAATTGGAGCCTACTGTCCTTTTTGAAGACAACGCCGCGTGCATTGCTCAACTTCAAAGGGGCTACATCAAGGGCGACAGGACGAAGCACATATCTCCCAAGTTTTTCTGGACACACGAGCTAAAAGAGGACAACCAGATCAAAGTTCAGTAGATCTAGTCCTGCAAAAACTTAGCTGACCTTTTTACTAAGTCTTTGCCCAGTGTATTTTTGTAAATCTTGTAAAAGGAATCAGTATGAGACAGCTGAAAGACTTATAAGCCTGAAACTTGTACGGATGAGTGGGAGTAACTTATGTGTTGCACTCTTTTCCCTTAAGCTGTTGGTTTTTCCCGCTGGGTTTTCCAAAGCTAAGGTGTTAACGAGGCAAACACGATTACTTAGGATCCAGAAGTATCCACCCTACGCTAAGACCAAAGTAATGGATGGATAATGGGGAGTGTTGTGAGTGAGGGAGGCCTTTGGCCTCCCCACCACTTATTCCTCCATTACTCCCCACTTATTGGAGTAATGGGGACCTTTGGTTGCTATGAGACTCTTTACATACCCTATGATCTTTAAATATAGAACCATGGCTATTTGCCATGGTTACTCTTCTCTCAAGATTTTTCAACAGTTTACCAATTTTCTTAGTTATTGCATCCTTGGGTTGGCCTCTAAAGGGAAAAGGACATGTCCCCAATTAAGTGCAGAGCCCACAAAGGAGAAGCAGCAGTCCATCAAGCCCGCGATGCCCATGTGAGAAATTAATCACCCGCTTGGTCAAAGCCCTTGCACGATCTGCCCGTTGAGCTTTCAAAACTTGAGATGGTTAATTATGGGCTCGTTAATGACGGGACGAGCAGACAACGGTTATTCCTATCTTTCAGGAATGAACGTGTCGCCATAATGTGGAACCGTTATTCACCAATGGCACTAAGGGCACGCCTCCACTTATAAATAGAGAAAACACCAACAATACAAGGGACACTCCACATGTACTAAATACTAGGTACTCTGACAACTTCTCTCTTACTTTCCACATATATATTTCTTCCTCCAAAAGCTCGACGAGACTAGATCGAGTTAATCTCCCTTAGGTCGATCTTGATTGCCTCGGGCCAACTTAAGTCCATACTAACTTAAGTATCGGAGGGGATTTTGGTCGAAACCCAGATCCGATCCCATGACGAGTGTCTGCATTGCAGATAGCTCGAAGGCCAATACAGCAAGCAGCTTAGAGTGTCGTATCGAACGACCCAAGGCTCGGTCGTGCTTCGTCTAGAACTACTAGAGTTTGGCTGATCTTCGGCCACGTAGCTCAAGCTAGGCT
Organism: Scilla litardierei; assembly: GCA_030789695.1. NCBI lineage: Eukaryota > Viridiplantae > Streptophyta > Magnoliopsida > Asparagales > Asparagaceae > Scilla > Scilla litardierei. The sequence goes on along the minus strand of CM061142.1, from coordinate 9,802,961 downwards.
CTCTCTGACCCGGGTTCTAACTGCCGTAGGTCCCACTCAACAGCTGACGAGGATCCAGCTCATCTGAAGCGTCCAAGACAGCCCATTTTACTGTTGGCCAGAGCCCATCCGTTATCAATTGGCATTGTTTGTAGGAATACGATGAAGCAGTCAACATCTCGAAGTAATCACCATGTCGACTAGACACATGAACACCGGTCCAATATTTGGCATAAACGATGATGCCACATTCATCGAAGATGATGCTTGATCTTCTTTGTAGGGGAGACCAGTCTTGCGACTGGTTTTGCAAGAACAATTCGATACATTTACTCAGTTAGTCAATGCCAACCTCGCAGCATTGACTGCTGCCATCCGGCAGATAAACCAACCACTAATGTTGGTGGCCGCGGTATAGCCGCCTCTGCCCCATCAATTCGACGCCGGCTCCCGTATGGGCACAAGCTACATCAAGGCTTCAGAGGGCTGGAGAGTCAAATTTGGAGCAACAGGCCAACCCATTGCTCAATACCACTCCAACATCTCAGTGACAACCTGAGATCGGCAACGATGATGGAGGCCAGAATAACCATAGGGGTGGTGACAACTGCTCTAATGGGCAACAACGTGGCTTGAGGCCCTCCAACAATGGAAGAGTTTCTCACCATCCCACTCACAGTGGTATGGAACATGATATGGACCGTCGCACCCAGGAGCATAACCACAGTCCTACACAGAGGCATACGATTGGGCTGAAATGAAAGAGTCCCCGAACTCTCCCAATCATTTGGGTGGAGGTCAGGTCAACTCGTCTAATTCCTCCACCTATCAGCAGAGCCGTCCTCATGGCGATGAGCCACATATAATTTGTCATTCTTCTGTTCTAAACAGTGGATGGAATCATTTGAAGGAGAACATCACTTCGGCCCCACGGCTACCAAAGTTCATGATATCGCCCCTGAAGCTGTACGATGGCACAGGTGATCTATGTGAACATGTCCACAAATACCAAAGCGTGATGGAGCTACATGGGATCTGTTGTTCTGCGAGGATGCGTAACCCAATAAAGGTAATGTACACCCTCACCCCCCTTACAAAGGTGTCAGAGTGCAAAGGTGTCAGAGCAATATATTCACGATGAGTTCGGGGTCGAATACATAGGGAGGCATTGCTTATACTACCTATCAATTCCTAGGTTGATTGGACTTCGAATTTATTGGTAGAGGTGGATTACGAAGGAGGTCGTAATGGCGATGGATGTGGAATGCGAGGGTGTCACGATCAGCAAGGCACGACCAAAGACTCCACACAAAAAGAAAACAAATAAAGCAAAGAAAACAATCAAGAGAAAGATCGCTAGGGTGTCGAAAATCCCTGCTAGGACTTTTGGTTTTGGATGACGGGTTAAGGATCCTTTTGTCGAATGACGAATGCAGGTAGAAGTGTCACATCTGGAGAAGGGAACGAGCATTTGACTTTCGTCGTCACGCTCGTCTAATGCCTTCCCATGAGTAGCCGTACTTTCATAGTCGACTTTGCACGGGGACTCGTGCATTACGCTCGACACTTGGTTCCCATACAACTTATCCATCCACTCTCGTGATCTACGGACTGGGGTACCACTATACGGTTGGTTCTAGCAGTCAGACTACTCTCGTAGTCACCGACTAGTGAATTGGGGGTTAGTAATCAACCCTAACGCATGAGTCACTCTCGTGATCATGAGCCCTAGAAACGGCCACTTAGCCTAAATCAGATCCATGGGGGATCGTCCCTAGAACATGGAGCTATTTTCGCAATCCTCCAACCCTAGGGCTAATCCCCCAAAACCGTTATTCAAACTACCGTAGAACAACCCTAGATTCGTCCAACTAAGGTTGACCTATCATCCAACCCCTAGAATCCTAGGGTTCTTCCCTAATCTTAGCAATAGATCTACTCAATTATTGCAAAAGACATGGAAACAATAGAAGTCAACATCACAAGCAAATTAAGAAAAAGCAATGAAAGGTTAAACACCAAAAATAATTGATCAAGACAATAGAGAAGATTTAACAAAGAAAATACTTAGCTAATGAAGATCTAATACATAAACATCGAAGAGGAGCCAATGGCGTAGCCTAACCTCTGAAAATCATCCCTAAAACAGAAGATCGATGAAAGGGTGACCCCCCAAATGATTGCTACTCATTACATATATATATCCCCCAACAAAACCCTAGAAAAAGCCCTAAAACCTCGAACCGCTCGCAACTTACAAGAGCTGGGACCCGAGCAGCTCAGCCGAACGTGCCCTAACGCTCGACTGAGTGCCTTCTCGTGATTCAGCTTCTTGGCCTGTGAAAAGGGGGCCGCTCGAACGAGCGGTTGGCCGCTCGAACGAGCGGTTGGCCGCTCGAACGAGCGGCATCTAAGTGGAAGTGATGTCACTCGGTCAAAGAGAAGTCGCTCGACCGAGCGACCCCTTGAAGCTTTTCTTCTCCTCTCAGTGTCTCTACTCGGTCGAGTGCATGGCGCGCTCGACCGAACGACCTGGAACTCAGCCCTGGGCCTCTCTCTTTTCTCCTCTCCTTCCTTCTTTTCTTTCTTATTTCTCTCTTCTCTTCCTCATTTGCTTCCTCTTCTTGCTCCTCTCCAGCAGCATGAGCTCCTTGAACACTACGCCGTTGACGCTCCGGCGTCGATGATCATGTCCTCCTTTACAACATGCTCTAAATCGCTCGATATTCCCTGAAATTCATCCAAACGCTTTCGAAGTCAAATAGATCCAATTATTGATATAAAAGCGTATAAAATTGGGATTTAAGCGATCATTTTGACGTGTAAACATATGGACAAGATGTGGAATATTATGACACATCAAAATCCCCCAAGCTTACCTCTACTCGTCCTCGAAGAAGACTAGTAAGAAGCAAACCCGGGAGAGGAGTACAATGGAATGATGAGGTGATGAAGTGTGATGGAATCAAGGGGCTCAATTCCAAACTCAGCAATTATACGGACTCATGGATGCAAGAATACGTGAACACACACCAATATATAATCAGAACACACATTCATGCAAAATACTTGAATCTCGCTCAAATGAACATATAGTGGATTTTAATAAAGATAATGAACTCGATAAATGATAAAACGAGAGTAAAGCTACATCCTATCATAGTTTATCATGAAATATGCTAAGTTCATAGAAATGAAGCCAATGTCCACAACTCATTCTTTAAGCAGTATAATATTTAATAATCAAACAACATCAAGCATGTGTGGCGTTTTATTAAGTTTTATTGAATGAGTTAGTAAATTCAATCAAGGTAAGGCCGTCACCACACTACGCTCGTTTCATGACTCCTAAAACTCATCAACTTTGCCATGTCTTTATTCTAAATAGAAAATGGGATAGAGATATGGAATTTTTTGTGTTTTTATTCTTTTGGATATATTTTTTGGCTTTTTGTCTTGCAAACTTGCGTAAACGCAATGGAGTGTAAGAGGCAGTATATGCATCCCAGATTAGATGATCTTAGGGCATCAGGTTACAAGGAAACTCAAGGACATTTTATTTAGGATATTTATTCGACTTTTATATTTTTTGGGATTTTTGCAAACTCACTTAAATGCGATGGAATGCAAAGCATGATCAAGGATCATTTATTTGGCTATACACAAAAGAAAAGAAAAAAGTATAGAATCTAGACATGGCTTGGTTTCAAGAATTCTAATTATCACTATTTTGGTTGTCGTGATGTTATCCTATCTCTTTTGAATCACTAATTATTCATGAAGCAATAGAATTATCAATCAAATCATGCAAGATTCAAATAATATTCAGTTTTTTATTCATTCATTTTAAGCTCAACTGTTTCAAGAATATGGTTGTGAACCTATGGATTCTACTATGAAAAGCATATTAGCAATGATAATCTAATCAAGGAATTAAACTCCAATCTATTCAGATACCAGAGTTCATAAAAATAAATCAACAATATTTCATAAAAAATGAAGCATATGAGATATAAATAGAGAGGTGAATATGGTTCATTAGAAAATTTTAAGGTGTGTTTCACGATGAAGCAAAGTGCATGCATTGTGCACTCCCATAAGCTTAGTCACATTGTCCTCAATGTGTGTATGATATGAATAGAGGACTGCGGTAAAATAGGGAGCTACACAACAAAATAATATCTCTCCCCCAAGTTATGTCAGATGGTGCCTGGTGTAGACAGATGGGCATAAAAATTGGGGAGAGAAGCAAAGTAAGCACCATAATATAGGGGTGGGAAATAATAGGTTGGGTGTAAAAGATAATTGTGTAACCATCACATTGGGTGGATTTATTAAACTAGAAAACCATAAAAATCCTATACGGTCCTCTCGCTGTCGAGAGGATTCGTGTTTATTTAAAGCATGAAAATTTACACTACAACTACACTACTGGATTAATACCACCTGTAGCACAAGGTGGATCATGTATCTTTGTTAGTGCAGTCAACTGCTCCAACTGATCCTTCCATGGCTCCGCCAAGTACGTGTCTCCACGGACTCCATCAGATTCTAGCAATGTGGCTCCCAGCATCTCTCCAAGACTCCACATGTACCTTGAAAGAGATAAGCCGCATCAATCTGATGTGGATTATTTTTTCCCATAATAAAATTTTTCCAAAGAAAGTTATCAAATGAAATATGTAAGATAAAAATGGTTAACGACACTTCCCTAAAAATGTATCTCTGCTCTCTGTACCACAACAAGCAATTCCTCGTTGTTCATTTTGGGTTCTACAAGTAACTCTAGCGTATGAGTGTGGGTCTCATCAGGAGACTCCTTGTTGTGCTCCTCGGTAGGTTCCTCAAGTAATGACACATCCAAGCATACCTCCGGTCTATAATCGTATGTGTACTGTAAAAGGTATGACGTGTCAAAGATATCTGAATCAAAACAAATGTCAAATGGAATGCAGGATTCAGAAATAGAATGGGTAAAAATATCTCCCTGAGTGGAAGCAGTAAGATCTGGTGGATGGTCCTCTACCGTAGTACATGGTGGAGGTGGCTGTGGAAGCTCTAATGGGGAATGGCAGTGCTCTGGATCCTCATAAATGGCTGTATCCTCGTCCCAATGCACGACCTCCTCAGTGTCAAGCTCTGACTTCGCCTGTACAACCTCCTTACAATGCACTGTTTCGACCTCTTCCTCGGGCTCCTCAGGAATAAAAGGCAATGTAAATTTCATCTTCTCCTTGTTATGCCTACCTCTTCGTTTCCGTCAAGGCCCTCTCAATGGTGGGTGCAGATGACACTATGGGCTCAGGCATCTCTTCCATGGTATAAAAGTATATATTGTCCCCTTATGAAATTCACGCTCAGAAGGATCACCTGCAATTAAAATCATTTGACCGATGGACCGAACTTCGTCCACAATGCTACTCAATAAGCCCAAAAATGTGTCCTTGTTTGCTCCCTTGGGCTCATGAGATGGAAGAGTCCTGCTGATATCATCGACCGCGTGCTGCAGTTGATTAAGGGTATCCTTCAGCTCAACACATGTTTCCTCATGTTGAAATTGAAGAGTTCCCTTGCTCTCCTCCATCTGTACGAGTACCAAATTAATGGGATGGTTATGACGCAACAGACAAACATAGCTTTCGTAGGGCATGTGTCCATCCACATCACAAGACTCGCAGTAGGCATAGCTGTAACGGCCTGTATTTTTAGCCGTGCTTTAGTTCGTGTGTACCGGTATTTTTCCTTCAGTCGTCTGGTTGATTTTTCGTAAGTTGTTTTTATTAAGTTATTATTATTATTATTATATTATAACAGTTATTAAGTTATTATAAAGTTTATAAGTTTTTATTAAGCTATTATTAAAGTTAGTTAGTAAATGATTTTTTTAAAAACTTAGTTAATTAAGTATTACCTTTAGTCTAATTGATAATCATTAGTTGTTAACCACTAGCCTATTTGACGCAGATAAAATGTGCCGCATATCACCACCACCTGAACACCCACACCCACATCGAGACAAGTATTTATTGTATTTGAATTTGAGACAACTGCTAAAAACTAACACAATCATCATTTTAATACGCTCATATTTTATCTGTTGTAGCTGACTAAAAGCAGACTTTTCATGTTAATAGTCCCTTGATAAAAGAACAACTTTCTCTGCATATTTTTAATTGAACCAAAATGGGACAGAGGGTATGATACAACCCTCGAAATAAAACGAGAACCCATCGAATACAGATGGAAAGGAAAACTAGTCGGTGACTGTTTATGACACTTGGGTGGGGTTGATCCGTAGTAGTAGGGTTCGTAGATGTAGTTTGACCACCTTACGGCTCCATCCATAACCACACCAATGGAGGCAAGCAAGAAGGCGTCACGGTAAACCCCCGATGATAGGGTGCATCAAATACATAATACCAACCCAGACATGGACTTATCACGAGCACAATAAACATATAACTGCTTTACTTTTTAACTGCAAATTTAAATATGCTCATACTTTCCTTTCTGCACTTTTTGTAAATATGTACTAACACTTTTTGTTCCATTGCAAGCTGTTTTAATTCTTTTACTTTAAATATCTTGCCGAGCTTCTCGCTGACATATATTTCATGTGTTTGTGAAATATATGTTAGGTTCAGAGACTGATTACTTTGCAGACCCCGCTTTTGAGGATCCTACCTTAGAGGAGGACCCCGCTGATCAGAGTTACGAGGACGCTGAGGTCCTCCCTGCTGAAGACTAAAAAAAATCGTTGCAGTCTTTATCTATTTAGTTGTATTTGCTATTTTCAGGTGTGTTTGCTTTCAGCAGATTGTACGGCCATGCTAGGCATATGTCACTTTGTGTACTTCGCTTTAAAAACATTGGAATAAATTTGTAATAAATATTTGTGCTGTTTCTGAAAAAAATTCGCATGCAGGGACCTGCTTACTAAATAACGCTTATTGTGCTTAAGCCAAGGAAGGAAGAAAAAAAGTACTCTTTCCTTTCTTTAAGCACAAGCGGACCCGCTCACGTTCTCGCCCCCGTACATGGGAAGCAGCGTGTGACAGGTTTTAGTGGTGGCCCATGCAGGTCCTCTCCTTCTTTTGCACTCTGCGAGACACTTCAGAAACAGTATTGATATTATTACTAACCAGCTCTTTTAAATAAAGTTGTACACAAATGTTTACCTTTTCTGTTTACAGCATGGCAGGAAGGCATAACACTCACAATGGGAATGGAGTCAATGGGAACGGTAATCCCGACTTCAATGAACTCCTAGGTGTTATAAGAGGCATGCTGGAGATCCAGCAGCAGCTAATTCAGCAAGGACGACAAGCTGCGCCACCTGCGCCACCGCCTTCTCCTCATGCTACACCCGGAGCCAAGCAATTTCGGGAGCTGAACCCGAAGAGCTTCTCAGGAACAGAAGGGCCGATAGCAGCTAAAGAATGGGCCAGGAGTACGGAAGATGATCTGAGTCTTTCCCGTATTGATCAAGCTGGATGGGTTGAAGTCGCCAAGAAGCAACTGACGGGCAATGCACGAAACTGGTGGGACAGGGAAGAAGCCCGTCTGTTTAAGACCATCAATTGGGCCATGTTTCGATAGCGTTTCAACGCTCAATATTTTTCTCTAGCAGCTAAGAGGGAAGTGCATCAACGCTTTATCAATCTGAAGCAAGGCAATTGGACAGTTGATGAATACGAGGTGGAATTCTCTATGCTCAGTCGATTTGCTCCACACCTGGTGGAGGATCCCGAAAACTGCGCAAATCAGTTTCTCCAGGGGATGGACCTGGATATTCAGGGTTCGATGTCTTCGACAAACCCAACCACACTTCAGGGAGTGTTGGACGCTACCAGAGATTTTGAGCGTGTTCAGAAGCATAAGAAGGTGCTTCAGATCGGAGGAAGCAGACGTCCACCGGAGCCACCCAGGGGCAATCTCAGGCCTACTCAGACTGTTCAATTCAAGAGGCCTGCTGCTCCTGTCAATAATCGACCTCAGATGGTATGTTTTCACTGTAAGCGAACTGGACATCTCAAGAAGGACTGCAGAGAGCTGCTGAACCAATGCCTGATATGCAGATCGTCTGCACATGCCATCAGGGACTGCCCTCGCCGCACCAATAATCCAATGACTACTGGACCTTCTGGACCTGTCCAGTATGGAGCTCCAGGACCGAGTCAACGTGGACCACCACTGGCTCCACAGTAGAGAGCTTATGATCAGGCAAGGCAGAACCAGCCGAAGCGACGGGCATTTACCATGACTACCGCTGAGGCCAAGACTGATGAACAAGTGATCTCAGGTATTACCTAAACTATTCTTTTTTATGTGCTTATGGTATGTTTATATATGCGTGTTTGATTTATTTTCCCTTAGCTAAGGTGTTTCCCTACATTCTAGGTGTTATATTAGTAGCCTCTCATCCGGCTCTATCCCTATTTGATTCTGGAGCCTCTCACTGCTTCATATCCCGAGGATTTGTAGAGAATCATTCTATTCGTATTGAACCTCTACCAAATTGCTGGAACATCACTACTGGGAGTGGAGTAGTGAAAACTTCTAGTGTCTATCGATCTTGCCCTATAGTAATCTGTGGACATGAGTTGTTTGCAGATTTTATGATAGTCGACATGCCAAACTTCGATGCAATATTCGGCATGGAATGGTTAGGAAATTTCTACGCTACCATCGATTATCACAAGAAGAATGTAGTGTTCGAAATCCCAGATCATCCGGTGTTTGAATTCGCAAGCGGATACCGTTCACTTGGACCTATCAAGTTTCGGGCCAAGCCGAACGAAATGATCATTGCATCAATGTTAGTCGAACCTGAGAAGACTAGAGTGGTTCGAGATTTTGAGGATGTATTCCCTGAAGATATTTCAGGATTACCACCTGATCGAGCTTTGGAATTCACCATCGACCTTCTGCCGAACACTCAACCAATTTCGAAGGCACCTTATCGTATGGCTCCTGCTGAACTAGAAGAACTTCCGAAACAACTCGACGACCTGTTGCAGAAAGGATTGATACATCCCAGCGTATCTCCTTGGGGTGCACCAGTTCTATTGGTCAAGAAGAAAGATTGGTCAAGAAGGATGTGTGTGGATTACCGAGAACTGAATAAGGTAACCATAAAGAACAAGTACCAGCTTCTGCGCATTGACGACATCTTCGATCAACTTGGCGGATCGTGAGTATTCTCTAAACTGGATCTCCGAAGTGGTTATCATCAAGTGAAGGTCAGAAGTGAAGACATCCCGAAGACGGCATTTCGGACCAAGTATGTGCATTATGAATTCGTAGTCATGCCATTCGGTGTGACTAACGCCCCAGCAGTATTCATGAATCTTATGAACTTGATTTTCTATGAGTTCTTGGATAAGTTCGTTGTGATCTTCATCGACGACATCTTGGTCTACTCAAAGAATAAAGAAGAGCATGCCAAGAATATACGGATTGTATTGCAGACCTTACGACATCATCGGTTATATGCCAAGTACAGCAAGTGTGAATTTTGGCTAGACCGAATTGCATTCCTCGGGCATGTGGTATCGGGCGACGGTATCTCGGTCGACCCGAAGTAAGTTACCTCGGTCAGGAATTGGCCGACTCCTCGATCAGCATCAAATATCAGAAGTTTTCTAGGATTGGCGGGTTATTACCGTCGATTCATCAAGGACTTTTCAAAGATTGCTGAGCCTATGACTCGTCTGATGAGGAAGGATATCAAATTCATCTGGTCCGAGGCATGTGAGAAAGCATTTGAAGAATTGAAGGCAAAGCTGACAACTGCACCAGTTCTGGCTATACCAGACAGGACCGGAGGATTTAAAGTATATTGTGACGTATCTAGCAAGGGTCTCGCATGTGTTCACATCAACATAGTCATGTTGTAGCGTATGCTTCCCGACAACTGAAGACCCATGAGAAGAATTATCCAACTCCTGATCTGGAGTTAGCTGTAGTTATATTTGCTCTAAAGATTTGGAGACATTTTCTATTGGGCGAGCAAGTCAAGATCTTCACCGACCATAAAAGTTTGAAGTACATCTTCACCCAGAAGGAGCTCAATATGAGACAACGAAGATGGTTAGAGCTTATGGCTGATTACGATATTGATCTTTAATATCATCCGAGAAAGGTGAATGTGGTACCAGATGCATTGAGTCGATTACCAGCGATTATGACTCTCACAGCTCAATGGAGACTTCAGCAAGCAATGAGAGAATTGGTGATTGAAGTTATTTTGCCCGGGACTTCAGCAACATAGATGAATATGCAAATCCAGTCTACTATCGTGGATCAGATTAAAGCTGCTCAGTCTGGAGATGCAAAGTTACAGAAGATCAAAGCACAAGTGGAAGCAGGTTTTCGAATGGATTTTCTTATCCATGAAGACGGATCTTTGAGATATGGCAGCAGAATTTGCATGCCTTTAGGCGATATCCGAGAAGAGCTCATGAATGAAGCACATAGCTCTCCATACTCCATTCATCCTGGTGGAACTAAGATGTACAAGGATCTTCGTCTGAATTTTTGGTGGCATGGAATGAAGAGGAGCATAGCTCGTAGTGTAGCTAAGTACCTTGTGTGTCAGCAGGTGAAGGCTGAACATCATCGCACTGCTGGATTACTTCAACCTCTGCCTATTCCAAAATGGAAGTGGCAGCACATCACTATGGATTTCGTGACTGGACTACCTCGGAGTACTAAGCAGAATGATGCGATTTGGGTGATCGTCGACCGATTAACCAAATCAGCGTATTTTATACCTTTCCGAGTGGGATAATCTACGGAAATACTTGCTAAGAAGTACATGGAGGAGATTGTTCGACTGCATGGAGTTCCAGTGAGCATTATCTCTGATCGGGACATTAGATTTACATCTCAATTTTGGAATAGTCTGCAATCCAATTTGGGTACAAGTCTTAGTTTCAGCACTGCGTATCACCCGCAGACGGATGGCCAATCAGAGCGTACCATCCAGATATTGGAGGACATGTTACGAGCTTGTATGCTGGATTTTAAAGGCTCGTGGGAAGACCATCTACACATGGTAGAGTTTGCCTACTGCAATAGCTACCAAGCCAGTATTGGCATGGCCCCATTTGCTGCACTTTATGGGAGAAAATGTCGTTCCCCATTGAGTTGGGATGACATTGGCGATCGAGAAGTTTTGGGTCCTGAAATGATCGTAGAAGCCGTTGACGTAGTGCGAACCATCAGAGACAAACTTCGCATTGCGCAGGACCGGTACAAGCACTAGGCCGACGCGAAGCGTCGTCATCTAGAGTTTCAACCTGGGGATCAGGTATTCCTGAAGATATCTCCTAATCGGAGATTGATAAGATTTGGAAGAAGACGAAAGCTCAGTCCGAGATTCATTGGACCCTTCGATGTATTGGAACGAGTTGGAGAAGTAGCCTACCGTCTGGCGCTACCACCTTCACTGGACGGAGTGCATGATGCGTTTCATGTCTTCCAGCTGCGTCGTTATATCAGTGATCCTATGCATGTGGTAGATCACTCAGAGATCACAGTTCGACCAGATCTGACGTACGAGCAACAACCATTGGAGATCTTAGATCGACGTCAGAAAGTTTTTAGGACCAAGACTGTTGATCTAGTCAGAGAGATGTGGCGTCGCGACTCGCCAGGAGAATCTACTTGGGTGCGGGAAGATGAGATACGAGAGCGTTATCCATATTTATTTCCTGCTCCTTAGTTGATAAGAATTCCGAGGACGGAATTTCCTTAAGGTGGGTAGAATGTAACGGCCTGTATTTTTAGCCGTGCTTTAGTTCGTGTAAACCTGTATTTTTCCTTCAGTCGTCTGGTTGATTTTTCGTCCGTACGTTTCATGTTGCTCGTATGCGACTCTGTATTTCCGTTTTTACCATATCGTCGTTAATTAACCATCATGTTTAATTAAAAACTTTAATTTATTATTTTGTTAATTATTTTTGTTATTTTTACTAATTACTTTTGTTAATTTAATAATTACATTTTATAACTTAATTAACTAATTAAATATTCTTCATTCAACAAACATGTTTAGTTTTTTGGAGGAGAAGTCTTTCACGTATTCTTTCCTCTCGTTAGTCAGCAACACCATTTAAAACAATCTTAATCGTTAACCTAACCTAATTAATTCTCTTTGACAAATTAGAAATACGGTTTCCTGCTAACTTCTTCTTAAGGCAATCTAACATCTTCTCCTTCCTCCTGCAAACGAAACCCTGCAAACAACCAACCAGCAAACAGTTCTTCTTCCCTGCAAAGTCCATCGAACCCAAATCCCTGCAAACAAATTTACAACTCCACCATCACAACCCCTTCAGCAACCATTCTCCACCATCCTCATACAACCCAAACCAACGAACAATCAAAATCCAAAATCAAACACAACAACCCAAAATCTGAAAACACCAAAAAAAATCAAGATCCAAAACCCAAATCACTTTCAAAATTTCAGATCCATTTCAACAATCAAAACCAAACCCTACAACCTCTTCTCCTTCTTCCTCCTCCTTCTCCTTCCAAAGGCCGACCCTCCCCTTACCTGTGCACGCCCTAGCCCGCACGCCACCGCTCCCTCTTCCGATCCGCACCGCCCGCCACCTGGAAGCCGTCGCTGCCCTCGATCCGCCGACCCCGATCCGCCGTCCGCCCATTTCGACGATCACCCTACGCAGCATCAAAAAAACAGAAGAAGAAACGAGAGACAGAGAGAGAGAGAGAGGAACGAGAGAAAGAGTGAGAGGGGGGAGAGATATTAATGTAAGTTGTTTTAAATAAGCTTTTATTATTATTATTATTATTATTATTATTATTATTATTATATTATAACAGTTATTAAGTTATTATAAAGTTTATAAGTTTTTATTAAGCTATTATTAAAGTTAGTTAGTAAATGATTTTTTTTAAAAACTTAGTTAATTAAGTATTACCAATAGTCTAATTGATAATCACTAGTTGTTGACCACTAGCCTATTTGACGCAGATAAAACGTGCCGCACATCACCACCACCTAGACACCCACACCCACATCGAGGCAGGTATTTATTGTATTTAAATTTGAGACAACTGCTAAAAACTAACACAATCATCATTTTAATACGCTCATATTTTATCTGTTGTAGCTGACTAAAAGCGGACTTTTCATGTAAATAGTCCCTTGATAAAAGAACAACTTTCTTTGCATATTTTTAATTGAACCAAAATGGGACAGAGGGTATGATACAACCCTCGAAATACAATGAGAACCCATCGATTACAGATGGAAAGGAAAACTAGTCGGTGACTGGTTATGACACTTGGGTGGGGTTGGTCCTTAGTAGTAGGGTTCGTAGATGTAGCTTGACCACCTTATGGCTCCCTCCATAACCACACCAATGGAGGCAAGCAAGAAGGCGTCACGGTAAACCCCCGATGATAGGGTGCATCAAGTACATACTACCAACCCGGACATGGACTTATCACGAGCACAATAAACATATAACTGCTTTACCTTTTAACAGCAAATTTAAATATGCTCATACTTTCCTTTCTGCACTTTTTGTAAATATGTACTAACACTTTTTGTTCCATTGCAAGCTGTTTTTAATTCTTTTACTTTAAATATCTTGCCGAGCTTCTCGCTGACATATATTTCATGTGTTTGTGAAATATATGTTAGGTTCAGAGACTGATTACTTTGCAGACCCCCGCTTTTGAGGATCCTACCTTAGAGGAGGACCCTGCTGATCACAGTTACGAGAACGCTGAGGTCCTCCCTGCTGAAGACTAAAAAAAATCGTTGCAGTCTTTATCTATTTAGTTGTATTTGCTATTTTCAGGCGTGTTTGCTTTCAGCAGATTGTACGGCCATGCTAGGCATATGCCACTTTGTGTACTTCGCTTTAAAAACGCTGGAATAAATTTGTAATAAATATTTGTGCTATTTCTGAAAAAAATTCGCGTGTAGGGACCTGCTTACTAAATAACGCTTATTGTGCTTAAGCCAAGGAAGGAAGAAAAAAAGTACTCTTTCCTTGCTTTAAGCACAAGCGGACCTGCTCACGTTCTCGCTCTCGTATATGGGAAACGGGGCGTGACAGTAGCACTATGAGTAGTGGTCATATTTTTCCATCTGGTAGTATGGGTCCTGTGGATAATACCGGTATTTTTCCATTGGAGCCTCATACTGTGCCGAATAATCTTCTCCTGAATAATCTCAAGATTGTTCCATTGTACCTGAATAGTCAAAAACAAACAACCTGAAAAAAGATATCAGTGGTACAAGAAAAGGAGATAATAATTAACTGGTGGCAGGGAAAAAATCTATTTTTATTTCTTTTTATAAGTTTTCAAGTGTTCTATATTTTTTTATTCGAAGTCTAGCAACCTAATTGTGATAAATAGGTAAAATGGCAGAACGCATCCCCGGCAACGGTGCCATTTTGTTGTTCTGCGAGGATGTGCACCCCTAAAAAGGTAATGCACACCATCACCCCCCAAGTGCAAGGGTGTCAGAGCAATATATTCACAATGAGTTCGGGGTCGAATCCATACGGAGGCGTTGCTTATATTACCTATCGATTCCTAGGTTGATTGGACTTCGAATTTATTAGTGGAGGTGGATTATGAAGGAGTTCGTAATAGCGATGGATGTGGAATGTGAGGGTGTCATGATCAACAAGGCACGACCAAAGACTTCACACAAAAAGCAAACAAATAAAGCAAAGAAAACAATCGAGAGAAAGATTGCTACGGTATCGGAAATTCCCGCTAGGACTTTCGGGTTTGGATGACGGGTTAAGGATCCTTTTGTCGAACGACGAATGCAGGTAGGAGTGTCACATCCGGAGATGGGAACTAGCATTTGACTTTCGTCGTCACACTCATCTAACGCATTCCCATGCGTAGCCGTGCTTTCGTAGTCGGCTTTATACAGGGACGCGTGCATTACGCTCGACACTTGCTTCACATACCACATATCTGTATCCACTATCGTGATCTACGGACTGGGGGTACCACTCTACGGTTGGTTCTAGCAGTCGGATTACTCTCGTAGTCACCGACTAATGGATCAGGGGTTAGTAATCAACACTAGCATACGAGTCACTCTCGTGATCACGAGACCTAGAAACGGCCACTAAGCCCAAATTGGATCCGAGGGAATTGTCCCTAGAACAGGGAGCTATTTTTGCAATCGTTCAATCCTAGGGCTAATGTAACGGTCTGGTTTCAACGTGCACAACTTTCCATATTCACGATAGTATCAAATACGTTCAAAATGTGTAAATGAATTTTTCTAATTTTTTCGTCACTTAAGCCTTAAATTTGACTTCATATTCGTGATCCTTGTAGCGATACGATCCCATGGCTATTTTTTTGTAATTTTTCGAAGTCGTTTGTATAGAGAAAATGATATTTCAATACAATCATTACTAATTACATAAAATATTTACTAATTAATCAAACCCAAAACGCTTAACACATTTCCATGTTTCAAAATCTCTTTCTAAACTTAGTCTAAAGTAATACCTAATGGCATTTAATACTTACCTAATGTATTAATTAGGGTTGACTTACTAAACCAATTATTTATTAATTTAGTTTAACTTTAAAGTCCCCACATTCCCTCAGCTTACGCAAAACCCCTCCCCTTCAAAACCTCTCTCCCCCTCTCTCACTCAGCCGGACCCTCCCTCGCATTCCTCTCTCTCTCTCTCTCTCTCTCTCTCTCTCTCTCTCTCTCTCTCTCTCTCTCTCTCTCTCTCTCTCTCTCTCTCTCTCTCTCTCTCTCTCTCTCTCTCTCTCTCTCTCGCATACAGCGCCGCCGCACCCCCCGATACCGTCGCCGCCATGCCGTAGAAGCCCCAGCCAGTAAGCACCTCCGCTCCACACTCCGCCGTCCTCGCCCCTCACCGCCGTACGCCGCTGCCAATGCCGCCGTCGCCAACGCTTCCTCCACCTCACTGACGCTGCCTCGACGTCATTGAGCTCCACCACCGGTGATGCCACACCAGCCCGCAAAGACCGCTGCCCCTCTCCCTCTCTCCGCACCACTCACCGATGTTGTTGCTGCCGTCGCTGCTGCGGATCGCCGCTGCCAACTGCTGCCGTCGCTGCTGCGGATCGCCGCTGCCAACTGCTGTCGCCGCTACCGACCGCCCTCCGTTGCTCCATGCCGACACTGCCAAGTCGAATCCCCCTGCCCTATTTACGTAAGAACGAAGAGTGGGTAAGGATTTTGAAATGTATTTTATACGAAAATACACGTATAATGTATTTTCGTACGTATTTAGATTTATATAATATGGGTTTTCTGATGTAAAATTCATAATTAATCCTATATGCCTCAGAAAAATACAGGATCATGTCCAGAAAATCGAGCGTGACATTCTGAACACGTTGGCGCTGATTTCATCTCGATCAAGCGAGTAGATTTTTCAGAACAAATTTTTAAGCCTGAAATTTAATTACGTTGTTTTTACTTACCAATTATTGAGCGATTGCAATAACTATTTAAAATTATTTTTTAAATTCATTTTGAGCTTTTAAAATTTATTAAAAATACCTAAAGGCTTCAGAAAAATATTTTCTTCTTAGGTAAAATTGTCTTTCTCATATCTAGCCCGTATAAAATTTTAGAACGCTTTTCGACATCTTTTTAGTCTATTAGAAAATAAAAACGATCGAGATAAATATATAGAAAATAGTACGACTTATAACCGATGAATTCTTGTGATTTCAGGTACCTATTCTCTCGCACCAGCATCCTTGGAAGCTTTCGCTCTGGTCCCAGCTCACTACACCAACCTCAAAACCGGTAAGTCACAATGAATTCTATGGCCCAGATCATTTTGATTTCAAAACCAGTTCGTAGTCCTCAATCTGAGCCGTTCATTTTGATCCAATGGCCCAGATCACTCCTATTCCATGGCACCCAAATCCAAACCTCCTTCATCTAAGGAGAAATCTCTCTCCCTCAAGAAACCAAGAGAACATAGGGTTAGGGTTCCTAAGGTGGCTCCTACCAAAGCTCACATGAAACGAGCTCGGTCACCATCTCCTTCTTCTGAGTTCTCCACTCCCTCTGATTTCGAGAAATCATGGGCCAGTGAATCTGAGCCCGAGCCCCTGATTCATAAGCATAGAAAAACCCAGGTTCAGCCCCTAGCGATTGTTCTTACCGAACCCCAAGTTCAAGCCGAAATTCCTATATTGAACCCCAAGTCGAGCCTGCCAATCCTGAAGCAGAACCTCAACCCAATCCTCCTACTAGGACTCCTACTTCATTTGTGCCTACTTTCCATGACGATATATGTCTCGGGAAGTATAATGCTTTGATTAACGTCAAACTCCTCAAGAAGCAATTCATATCTTACCCATCATTTCAAGCCGAGAACCTCTCCCAACTTCTGACTACGACCAAGTTAGTCGATCTCTTTCGATATTCGCAAGCTGAGTCTTCCAGGCCTTATCACATGCTTGTCAAGCTTTTCTATGCAAACTGCATTTGCAGTGAGTATAACGAGACATGGATTCTAGATACTGTTGTCCAGGGGACGTCGATCAAGCTTGACCCCAAGCTTCTAGGGTCCATTCTTAGCATCACATCCTCAGGATCCCGACCTGTCGACATTTCCATATCTTTTGTTGCTGAGCTTGGTCAAACCGTCCTCCAGGACATGTTTCATATTCTCTCTCCTATCCTCACCTCTAGGGTGAAGTCTTCTATGTTCACTGCTCGTGGTTGGGCTGTCTGTAATACCTCTATGTTTGAACTACTATATTTATGCGTATTATTATACTGGTATGAGTATGGATAGTAATACTTGAGTACATATATGTAAGTATAATATGTAAGTATGTGTGTTGATATGTATAAGTTGGTGTGTATTGTGTATCTGTATATTGATATGTTAATATATATAATAATAGGAAACGTGATGTTTTGTATGCATATTATACTATATGGATGATGAATATGGATATAAAGATAAATAAATATAATTAAGAGTATATATGTAGGTGTGTTGATGACTATAGGAATATTTGAATGTATTTTGAAATATAGTGTATATAGATATTAAATAATTAAGTGTATAATTATGAATTTTGATATGTGTTAATACTTTGGATATATATATAAGATGTGTATGTGTGTGATTAAGTGTTGAGTTATGTTAATTGATATTCGAAGAAATATTATTGGTGTATTTGCATGTAGATATATTATTATTATTGTTATTATTATTAAATGATGGATATATCAGTGTATACTTGATGAATGAGTGAGTGAGTGTGTCTGTGTGTGTGTGTGTATTCTATAAATATGATATTATATGTATTATATATATGAGTGCGTGTGGATAAACGTTTTATTGGATGTATGTTGTGCATTAAATTGTATTTTTATATTATTTGGATATTAATATTATATAATTAAAAGTTGTGTATTTAAATAATATATTATAATAAATTCTTGTGCGGGTATATGGTTATATATATATGGTTTATATATGTGTAGGGTAATTTGTAATAAATATACATATAACTTTATGTTTTAGCATAATAAAGGTAGTATATATAATATATATATATATATATATATATATATATAATTTATTTGTGCTGATTTCACTTTATCTCTCATTTCGTTTTTAGTAAGAGAAGCTCCCGTCTCCGATTCGAGTGGCGTTCATCGCCGGCCGCTCTTGCGGCTGGCTCGGTGGCCGTTCGGAGTCGTTTATGGATCTCGATCGACTCTTTTGAGTGTAGATCTCTGATCTGTGAAGGTGTGAGGATCTTCATCAGGCGTTTTGAGATCTTATCTGAGGTTCTACGGCGCGATTCGAGATCGGTGGATCTGAGACCGGCTCTGCGAAGTTCATTACATTGCACTTCGTGTTTAGCCTGAATTCTTAAAGTTTGATTCCTGAAGTTCTTCAGCAAATCTTCCTTTGGACGGATCGGGATCTCGCTGCGAGATCTCGATCCGGCGGTAAGCTCCTTTAGATCAATTTGTTGATTATGTTTTAGGTGCTTTGGATATTCTTGATTGCTAATTCTCGCTTTCGGTGCTTGATCGACGATTGGAGCTCCTACTCCGATCACCGAAGCGAAGCTATTGGTGGCTGCTAATCTCCTTCAGAATTTGGGGTGGACCTTGCGTATTCAACTTTTTGGATCAAGATCTTGCTCTAAGATCTTGATCCAGGGTGAGTCACTCAAGATCCGTGCTATTTTTCGTACATTCTCTTCCTGCTATTGCTTCCATTAACTTCTGCCTTATTGTGGACGGTGCTATTGTGAATATGGAGAATGATGATCCAGCTAGAGGCTGAAGGGAGGTGACTAAGAGGAATGCTAGACCTCATGTACAAGGATCAAAGCGTGGATATGCGACGAATCCAGATATGAAGACGGTGAAGAAACTTGATGCTCGCAAGGTGTTTGAAAGAAGGGCGCTGAGGCCTAAGCTCCCACTGAAGATCAGCGTCAATGCTGAGAAAAGATCCTGGTCGGAAGTTTGCTCTAGCAGCAGGAAAATGTCGAGCTCCCTGAGTATGTCGTACATTCCTCCAGAGATTGATGAAGAAGGGGTGGCGGTAGCTGTGATAACGGAGGAGATGCTGGCTGAAGGAGCGGAGAGATGGGAGAACATTGTCGTCGGTTATGTTGTAGGTGATATCCCATATTATGGGCAGATCAGAGCCTGGGCGTTGCGAACATGGAAGATCAAAGGTGAGATCCACATTTTTTCTAGGGAGAATGGATTCTTCTTCTTTCGTTTTAAGTCCAAGGAGGATAAGGACACGGTGCTCCAAGGCGGGCCTTGGCTCTTCGACGTCCGCCTTGTCGTGCTGCAGTGGTGGAGCGAAGAGGCGGGTTTCGATCGCAACCTCCTCACGGCGGTTCCTATCTGGGTGCAGCTCCCCAATCTTCCGACTAATCTCTGGACATTGAAAATTCTCAATGCCATTGCGAGTATCATTGGAGTTCTTATCTGTCTGGATCGGGCAACGACGAGACTAGAAAGACTCTCGTACGCCAGGTGTTTGGTTGAAGTCAAGGCTGAAGACACGCTGCTGAAGTTCGTCTCTGTTCAACTTGGTGATAAAGCTGCGATCGAGGTAGGCGTTAAATACGAATGTGAGCCTCCTCGCTGTCTTAATTGTATTTGTTTTGGACACAATCGTGAGCAATGTCCAGTTGAGATAAATGGTGAGGGTGTAGATGTTACCCAGGTGATCGGCCCCGGATATACACCCGGAGAACGATTATAGTTTTACCGCAAGCGCACGGTCGAGTGGCGAGCGGGTATCAAACACGAGGAGGTGGTGTTGGTTCCAATCTATCCTAGGTTGGTTTTACTACGAATGTTTTATTGGTGGAGATGGTTATGGTATGATGTAATGACAATGGTGGTGGATGTCGGTGTCGGTGATAAAGATGTTGGGTAAAATATCGATTCAAATATAATATAATAGAAGTATCTAGAACTAGGGAATCCCCACTACGGATCGTCATGCATCATTGTGAATAGTGAATCTCAATATTACTAGACTAGCGTTGAGGTGAATTAGTCGTAACTGAATGTAGAACCAAGCTCGCGCTCTCATGCTATTGCCAGTCTATAGCAACCCTAGGATAGGGCCCAATCTCTTGCAAACCCTAGCCTAAGCCACTAGCATTAGGATCAACATCATCGTTCAATCGCCCCTCGAGCCCACTCTCGTACAAACTCGAGTTACGATCTAGGTTGTGATAGTTCGTATTCGTCCAATCTTTTGCAAACGAATATGGGTATAGATTTATAATAAAAATCCTAGCTTTGGTCCAATCTCTTGCAAACCAAGTCTAGAGAATCTCGATTATAAACCTAAATCGAATATCTAGGCATTCCCATCGATTAGAATCCAATCTCTTGCAAACCCTAGATCGATGGAAATCCCTAGCTATCCGTAATAAATCAATCACAACCTAACCTCCTAGCAATTCTAGAAATTTAGAAATTCATTCATCACAAATATGAAATTAGATCCATAGGGTTCATCTACATGCCCTAGAACATCAAATCTACTCAAGCATAGCAACAACGATATAGGAATCAATAAAAACAATTGCTTGCATGTAAAAAGATAGCAAATCAAAGATTCAAATAATAAGAAGAGAAATACTTAGCTTTGATGAAGAATTCCAATCCAAATACAAGCTTTTTGATCCAAGAGGGGGCCTAAGGCATGGCCTAACATCTAAAATAGACTCTAAGAAAACATCATGGAACTCCCTCTAATGGTGTCTACAAACCCCTTATATAGTCTCCCCAAAACCCTAGCAAATAACCCTAGAAAACCCCCAAAATCGTGCCCAAAAACAGCCCAAACCGCAACTTAAAATCTGGGCCCGCCGTCGACTCAGCCGAGTGGAACATGTGACCCGGCCGAGTGGAAATTCCTGCACTGCAGCGTCAACTTACAGAAATTCTCCAGATTTCATCCGACCTCCGATTGGCACGTTCTTGGTAGCGTTGGAACCGTCATGAAGTCTACTATCCATAAAAAATATGAGAAAAATACTTTAATTGCTGGAATGATATCAGATTTCAAAAGAGTGAAAGATTGTCTGAAAATCTGGGCGCTGCGTGTCCTCGGCATCACTCGGCCGAGCGGCAAATGTCACTCGGCCGAGGGGCTTTTGGTACTCGGCCGAGTCGGAGCTCGTAGTCGACTGACAGATTACAGTAAGTCTGGTCTTTTGGATGCCGTCATTCGTGTGCCACTCGGGCGAGTGGTGTCTCCATACTCGGACGAGTGGGATGTCATTACTCGGCCGAGTGCACGCTAATCTTCAAGTAATTGCGTGTCCGATCTGGCCGGCCGAGCGGGCTTCTTTGCTCGGCCGAGTGACTCCTTCACTCGGCCGAGTGGCATGCTGAAAATGCCCAATCTTCATCATTTCGCTTCCTCGTCGCTCCTACGACGTTCTTTCTTCTTCCACTCGTCTTCTATCGCTGATAGGTCCTCAATAAGTCCATGAGCGATGCTCCTTTACACGTGCAAGTCCTTTAAGCTCATTTTTGCTCCCAATTGCTCATATTTCCTGAAATCCGACAAAAACAAGAAATAGTGAAAAGCAACACAATATCATCGAATAATCGTGAAAATCGCAATATGAGCAACCGAAATGGCATGCAAATATGCAGAAAAAATGTGTAAAATATGGACCGATCAAAATCCCCCAAGCTTACCTCTTACTCGTCCTCGAGGAAGATAAGTAGAGAGACGAACTCGGGACATGAAAATAAAGAAAATGAAATGAAAAAGAAAGAACACGAGGTGGAAGGGGTCGCTAGATTCTTCTCTCAGATCTCAAGCCATAAGCTACACATCACGATAACTTGGAAAATACAAATCACATGTTATAAGGATTTCATATCTTACATAAACATGGTACTTGCAAGCTTTTAAGAACAACAAAAGGGATTCTCTAAATTCATACAATCAATTCATATCCATGTCACGCATTTCATAGGATTTAATATACAAATGTTGGCAATGCACTTTTCAATCAAAAGTTATAAATGAAGCATATAAGAATCACACCAAACATGCAATGGAGAATGGAATAAATCATGGCATTCACATATTTATATCGATTCATAAGAAATCTCCATAACTAAAGTATTTTGCTAAGTTTCAGCATTATCAAACTTCCTCATTCGTGCACCTCTCCACTCTAATGTCGTGCTCACTCATATGGTCAAACGAGTTCACCCCCCAAGCTTAGCTTGAGGCATCGCATCTAAAGGAATATGATAGTGGAAAATGGGATTTTTGCCTTGGTTTTCCCAAGTATTTTGTGACTCCAATAATGAGATAGAGAAATATTTTTTCTTTTTTTTCTTTTTGAACTCTTTGTTTCTCATTTTTCTTTTTGGATTTTTGTAGGAGCTATATGATTTGTATTTTTGGCTTTTGGCTCCTTTTTGGCTTTTTGGACTTTTTGGAGCTAACTTTTCTTTTGTGGGGATTTTTGGGAAATAGATGCGATATAAGTAGCTTTAGGAGGTGAACTCAAGTGACATGTAGAGAATAAAAAGATATATGTGGAGAAAGAAATAATGTAACACTCGGTTCACTCTAAGATGTGCACGAACGATTCAATAAAATAATACTTCAACTAAAACTCATATGTAAGCATGGATATTCTCAATCATCTCAATAAAAAGTGAAGTCAAGCGGTAAAGTTTACAATCATATCAAGCATGCAACAGAAGGTGAATAAGACAATAAAACTGATGCTTCAGATATACTAATGATGCGTGAATCTTGGTGCATTTCCAACAAAAGCATACTAAACACTAATCCATACATTCAGTTTCAATTAATATCATGCATTCATGTAGAGGAATCATCAAAAGAAATAGATTTGCAAGCATATGTGAATAGCAAGACTATGGAATACTCTAAGTAGCATGGCATGGAATAATAAGCATCGTGATGGTTGCTAAAGCAATAAGAGATATCATCATACAAAACAAATCTAGCAAAAGTAGGAAAGGAAAATAAAGATATAAAAATAAAAAGAGAGGAAAGAAAAGAAAAACAAGCACACAACATGATGCATGAACACACATAAAAGGAAAATAAGATGGAAAATTCAAAAAGATGATGCAAAAATTTTGAAAAAAATTTAAAAACCCTAAAATAAAGTAAAAATGCAACTAATGCATCTAAATGGCATGGAAATGCACTCCCCCAAGCTTAAACTTCACATTGTCCTCAATGTGATCATAATGGAAGAATATGAGGGACAACGATAATAATAAGGGGGTGAATGAAAAATGATGAAATGAATGACATGAAATCCTAATGCAACTACATGCACATGCAATGATGCATGAGAGCGCTTTCTCCCAAGCTTATACCAAACAATCCTATTCAAATGACTTGATCAAAAATGTCATGGCTTTGCAAAGCGTGATCAAGTCAAATGAATAAGAAAGTGAGTATTCACTTGAAAGAAATGCTCGATGGTGGTGAGCAAAAGGATGTGGCGTATCAAAATATGGAGAGGGGAATTAATATATATAATGGGTTTGGGGTGTAAAAGATTTTTGTTGCCGTCATATGAGGTGATATTTATTCAAGCAAATATATACGGTCCTCTCGCTGTCGAGAGGATTCGTGTTTATTGAAAGCATAAAATTTCTACACTACTGGATTGATATCACCTATAGCAAAAGGCGGATCCAGTATCTTTGCCGGTGCAAGCAACTGCTCCAACTGCTCCTTCCGTGGCTCCGCCAGATGCGTGTGTCCACGGACTCCATCAGACTCCAGCAATGCGGCTCCCAGCATCTCTCCAAGGACTCCACCTGTACCCTGCAAGAGATAAGCCGCATCAATCTGATGTGGATAATTCTTCCCCAAAATAAATGTATTCCAAAGAGGGTCATCAACATAAGTATTTAAAATTAAAGACGGGTGACAACACTTCCCTGGAAATAAATCTCCACTCTCGTATACCACGTCGATCAACTCCTCATTGTTCGCCTCAGGTTGTTCAGGTAGCTTGGGCATATAAGCGTAGGTCTCATCAGGCAGCTCCTCATCATCGTCAGACTTATCCCATCGCACCTCCTGATCATATTCAATAGCGTCCATGGGTGCTAACTCCTCGCTCTCCTCCTCGTATACGTCCCATCGTACCTCTTGATCGTATGTACATGAATCCTGCAAAAGGCACGATGAGTCGCCAAAATCTGAATCATAAAAAACATCATACACGGGAGGAGAATCAAATGTAGGAGATGAGGGAGTAAAGAGATCTCCCTGAAGGGGAGCCATAAGCTCTGTGGGATTGTCCTCAGCATCAGTGGAAGCGTGGTCCTCTGAGGGATGCTCAGCCTCTGTAGAAGGTGGGGATGGCTGCGGTAGCTCGAAAGGAGGGGGCACAATTCGGGCTCCATCTGTGTGCAGATGTCATCGTCCAAAGTCACGTCCTCCTCGATGGTCTGCTCCACTACTGTATGCATGACCTCCACAATAATATCCTCTGATGGTATAGGCTGCTCTGACTCAGGTGGGTGGCAGGGGGAGGCGACGACGGCATAAGGTGGCTCTATAGGCTCATGTATCTCGACCATGGTGTAAAAATGGGTCTTGTGCCCCTCAATTAGAGCGTAGACTCCATCATCAATTGTGCCTGTGGAAGAGATACAATGAGTAATAAAGTTTTGAAATTCAAGCTCAAAAGGATCACCTGCCGTTATTGTCAATGGACCGGAATTTCGAACTATGTCGACAATGTTTCTCAATAGGTCCGTGTACGTGTCCTCCTTTGGCAACTCAGATGTCTCTATTTGTGGAGTGTTGATGGTATAAAGGTGGATATGATCACCTTCAAGTGAAGCATACACTCCATCTATGATAGTACCTGCACTAGAGACATTAGCCATAACAAAATCGATGAATACTTGGTCGTATGGTTTACTTACCGTAACGGTTAGTGAACCGGTAGATCGAGCATCATCTATCATTTGCTCCAAGGCTGCTGCCAACTGCAAATCATTGAACTTTCCCACTTGCATCCTCTTCAAAAACTCACGTGAGGGTCCCTGTAGCCTTCTAGTGAAGATATCAAATAGCGTGGAGTCATTCCACTCATGGTCTGACTCCGTCTGGAACATTTCTAACATTCCTTCAAACCTAGACAAGGCTTCCCCGAAGGATTCTCCATCAGCCTGATAGAATGTAGCGAGATATATGTAGGATTGTATAGAGCCCGCTCGCATTTTCTTTGGAAGCACCATCGCTGCAACAACTGTACCTGATCAATCAAAGTAAACAACCTGGAAAAGACGTCAGTGGTACAAAGAGAGATAAAGATAATAATAACAGGTGGTGGGAAAAAATCTCTCTCAATGTTTTTTTATTTTCTTTTTTTGTCTTTTTAATGTAATCTAATCAACCTAATTGTGACAAATTGGCACCCAACGGGAAACACCTCCCCGGCAACGGCGCCAAAAACTTGATCGGCCCCGGATATACACCCGGAGAACGATTGTAGTTTTACCGCAAGCGCACGGTCAAGTGGCGAGCGGGTATCGAACACGAGGAGGTGGTGTTGGTTCCAATCTATCCTAGGTTGGTTTGACTACGAATGTTTTATTGGTGGAGATGGTTATGGTATGATGTAATGGCAATGGTGGTGGATGTCGGTGTCGGTGATAAAGAAGTCGGGTAAAATATCGATTCAAATATAATATAATAAAAGTATCTAGAGCTAGGGAATCCCCACTACGGATCGTCATACATCATTGTAAATAGTGAATCTCAATATTACTAGGGTTGCGTTGAGGTGAACTAGTCGTAACTGAATAGAGAACCAAGCTCACGCTCTCGCGCTATTGCCGGTCTATAGCAAACCTAGGATAGGGCCCAATCTCTTGCAAACCCTAGCCTAAGCCACTAGCATTAGGATCGACATCATCGTTCAATCGCCCCTCGAGCCCACTCTCGTGCAAACTCGAGTTACGATCTAGGTTGTGATAGTTCGTATTCGTCCAATCTCTTGCAAACGAATATGGGTATAGATTTATAATAAAAATCCTAGCTTTGGTCCAATCTCTTGCAAACGAATATGGGTATAGATTTATAATAAAAATCAAGTCTAGAGAATCTCGATTATAAACCTAAATCGAATATCTAGGCCTTCCCATCGATTAGAATCCAATCTCTTGCAAACCCTAGATCGATGGAAATCCCTAGCTATCCGTAATAAATCGATCACAACCTAAACTCCTAGCAATTCTAGCAATTTAGAAATTCATTCATCACAAATATGAAATTAGATCCATAGGGTTCATCCCCATGCCCTAGAACATCAAATCTACTCAAGCATAGCAACAACGATATAGAAATCTATAAAAACAATTGCTTGCATGTAAAAAGATAGCAAATCAAAGATTCAAATAATAAGAATAGAAATACTTAGCTTTGATGAAGAATTCCAATCCAAATACAAGCTTTTTGATCCAAGAGGGGGCCTAGGGCATGGCCTAACCTCTAAAATAACTCTAAGAAAACATCATGGGAACCTCCCTCTAATGGTGGCTACAAAACCCTTATATAGTCTCCCCAAAACCCTAGCAAATAACCCTAGAAAACCCCTCAAATTCGTGCCCAAAAACAGCCCAAACCGCAACTTAAAATCTGGCCCGCGCCGACTCGGCCGAGTGGAACTGTGACGGCCGAGTGGAAATTCCAGCACTGCAGCGTCAACTTGTAGAAATTCTCCAGATTTCATCCGACCTCCGATTGATGCGTTCTTGGCGGCGTTGGAACCATCATGAAGTCTACTATCCATAAAAAATATGAGAAAAATACTTTGATTGCTGGAATGATAGCAGATTTCAAAAGAGTGGGAGGCTGCCTGAAAATCTGGGCACTGCGTGTCCTCGGCTTCACTCGGCAGAGCGGCAAATGTCACTCGGCCGAGCGGCTTTTAGTACTCGGCCTAGTCAGAGCTCGTAGTCGACTGACAGATTACAATAAGTCTGGTCTTTTGGATGCCGTCGTTCGTGTGCCACTCGGGCGAGTGGTGTCTCTATACTCGACCGAGTGGGATGTCGTCACTCGGCCGAGTGCACGCTAATCTTCAAGTAATTACATGTCCGATCTGGCCGACCGAGCGGGTTTCTTTGCTTGGCCGAGTGACTCCTTCACTCGGCCGAGTGGCATGCTGAAAATGCCCAGTCTTCATCATTTCGCTTCCTCGTCGCTCCTACGACGTTCTTTCTTCTTCCACTCGTCTTCTATCGCTGATAGGTCCTCAATAAGTCCATGAGCGATGCTCCATTACGTGTGCAAGTCCTTTAAGCTCATTTTTGCTCCCAATTGCTCAAATTTCCTGAAATTCGACAAAAACAAGAAATATTGAAAAGTAACACAATGTCATCGAATAATCGTGAAAATCGCAATATGAGCAACCGTAATGGCATGCAAATATGCAGAAAAAGGTGTAAAATATGGAGTGATCACCAGGCGAATGTGAGCCTGGAGGTTGATGTTGCTGATGGCGTGGATAGTGAGGTTGATGACGATACTGTTGCGAACGAAGTTGTTACCCAGACGATTGTTAGTCTCGATGAGGTGAATGTTTGTAACAAGGAAGCGGAAAATTGTGCTGAACATGCTGAAGATACTGAAGGTGATGGGGGAGCACAGCGAGTTACTGAAGCGGAAAATTTTTCCGTAAACTTGTATCCTTGTGGAGATAGAAAAGGCAAGGGGTTGGATGTTAAAGCAGTAGATGTTACTGCTCGGATGAATGTTAATATTCTGGCTGCGTCCAGCTTCTACAAGGGATATAATAGAGGTAGGGGAGCTGCTGTTAAGGCCGTGAGCAATCACCAAGTTCGGGAATTTGGAAGCGGGGGCAGCGGGGGCAGCGGAGGCAAAGTCTTTGATGGAGTGGCGCCAATTTCGGAGACTGAGCAAGCTTGGAATACAACTTCGGTGTATGGGACCGATCATACTCAAGATTTCAATAGCAGGTGCAGCAGAGGATTATTTCTTAATGAAGCGGCGTCTGATTCGGGACCTGGGCAAGCGGGAGATGCTGATGTGGGGTTAGAAGTTAACAACATGATGTATGCTAAAATGAGGGCGATTGACGGCCAGTGTATTAAGGAATGCGGCAAAGATAATGATAAGGGGGGAGGGATCGGGGGTCTCGAAGACTACAGGGCTTTCGGCGCTCGACAAGCCCCAATCGCCCAGCTCAAATGATAAATCAATACCATGTGACACCAACAAGTCAATGCCGAACGATAGCAATCCGTTTTGTGTCCTAAGTAGAGGGAATCTCCTCGGATAGGAGCTTCACTATTACATGACTCAAACGATATCATTGACTCTAAGGATGAGCCTAATGATATGACTATCATCAATGAAGCTTGGCATCAGGAACAAGAGGAGTTGAAACAAAAAAGTAAAGAACAGAAAAAGATAAAGAGCAATGGGGGAGCGACCTCGTTGAAGGGCACCCGTAAAAGCTCTAGGATTAACAAGGATGTTGTGCATCCTCCCCCCTCCCGCCCAATGACTATGCTTATATGGAATACTCGGGGGCTTAATAATGTTGCTCGATGTAATGAGCTCAAGTTCTGAGTCCGTAAGTATGCCCCTGCTATTGTTGGTCTCCTTGAAACCAAAGTTACTAGCAAAAATGGTTATAGAATCCTCAAGTGTTTTCCCAAGAACTGGATGTCCTTCGACAACCGTTCCTCTCATCATAATGGGCGCATCGTCATTATGTATAACCCGGATGTTTGGAAGTGCATGGTTGATGAAATGACGGCTCAGCACATCTCCATGAAGTGTATTAATGTTGCGGGATTTACTATGATGGCCACTATTGTCTACGCTTCCAACTCATATCAAGGACGTAGAATCCTTTGGAAGGATATCACGGTTGCGACCAACAAGTATAGAAATACCCCTTGGATCATAGGGGGTGATTTCAACTGTGTCAGATATTCCATGGATAAAGTGGGGGGTAGATTGGTTGATGGGCACATGATTGATGAGTATAATGAATGCATTAATACCAGTGCTCTCTTGGAACTTAAAACTGTTGGCAATACGCTGAGTTGGTCTAATCGTAGTATTGATCGCTCTTTTTGTAATAGTGCTTGGATGGGTATGCGTACGTCCTATTTCTGTGAATATAGTGCTGGGGGTACTAGTGATCACTCCTCATCATTCATACCCATCAGGTTGGAGGTACTGATCCTAAGCCGTTCAAATTCTTCAATGCTTGGCAACACAGTCCTGAGTTCCTTAAAGTGTTGAAAGTAAGATCATAACGTGATCGACCCTTTGACAAAAGTGTCATAGGGTTTGCATTGGCTGTGTCAGTGATGAATTCCGTTAGCTAAAATCCCTTCGTCAAGACTGTGTTATTGTTGGCCTAGGGTATGGTTTACTGTCAACCCTATTAGACAACATTGGTCAGTATACGGCGGTCTTTATTGTATACACGTTGTACTACTTGCAACGTACCCCGGCCGAGGATTAACATAAAGACCGTACTGAGCCTATAACACTAACTTCCCTTTAATGGAAGTGACGAATCCCATCTTAGTCATTTACTCACCTTGAGAGCTTCAGGTGCAACCCAACCTAAGATCTTTCATCAGGACTGGTCCTCGAAGCTAGATCATGGGTCTAAGCTACACCGTCCGCTCACAGGTTGGTACAGATGACTTCAGGTCTTAAGGATCAACTAACCTATCATCACCCTAGAGTTATTAAAGACAGATCATTAAAGTTAACCATTTAATAACTCCAACTTGGTCGTTCAGTGAACTCATTCTCTAATGAGCACCTGTGTCTCGTCTCCGACTTCGCTAAGTCGAATGACTATAAGATCATCATTACCCGAAGGTAAGACGAAGACACAGTGATCTATCCGATGTGTCGATATCTAGTTCTCGACACATCTATGATCACGAACCGTTTAAGACTTACGTTTCTATTCGGTCACTTACTTACTCATAATCGAGATCTCATCTAGATATGTAAGGACCTAACTATAAGTCTATGGATATTATCTAAGTATATTAATACAAATCTTTTTATACCTATAATAATACGTACCATATACGGTATGAACAAGACGTATAATCAAGATAAATTGCCTTATGGGCATATATCCTCCTACAATGATATCCCAAGAGTTTTGATAGAAAGACCCGTTAAAACCATCAGGTATAGGGGCTTTGTCAGCTCCAATTTGAAAGACTGCATTTTTAACTTCCTCATCACACACAGGTCTCTCAACCCAGTCAGCGGCATTTTTAGTAAGCACTCTTTTAGTAGTAAGACGAGGAAAACCCCTCCAGTAATCATTCTGATTATAAAGGCTAGTATAGAACTCAGGAGCCTCAACTTTAAGCAAATCAATAGAGTTATTCTGAGAACCATCAACAGAGATGAGATGCCCAAGATTATTATGACTTTGCCTAGCCCTCATGGCAGTATAAAAGAAACAGGAATTATGATATCCCAGATGCAACCAATTTTGCCTACTTTTTTGTTTAAGAATGGATTCTTCAATATCTATAGCTTAAGCCAACTGTTTAATAAGGTCATGCTCTTTCTTTTGTGTCTCAGCGCAGGAACCCAGATTAGGGTTGTTTTGAATAATATCAAGCTCAGCCCGAATTTTAGAGATATCATTAGTATCTCTAAAGACCGCCCCAAATATTTTAAGCCCCACTTTGAGATTCTTAAGTTTAGCAACCAGTCTAATCATAGGGCAGCCGCTGACCCTGATGTGCCACTGCTCTTTCAACACTTTAAGGAACTCAGGACTGTGTTGCCAAGCATTGAAGAATTTGAACGGCTTAGGATCAGTACCTCCAACCTGATGGGTATGAATGATGAGGAGTGATCACTAGTACCCCCAGCACTATATTCACAGAAATAGGACGTACGCATACCCATCCAAGCACTATTATAAAAAGAGCGATCAATACTACGATTAGACCAACTCAGCGTATTGCCAACAGTTTTAAGTTCCAAGAGAGCACTGGTATTAATGCATTCATTATACTCATCAACCATGTGCCCATCAACCAATCTACCCCCCACTTTATCCATGGAATATCTGACACAGTTGAAATCACCCCCTATGATCCAAGGGGTATTTCTATACTTGTTGGTCGCAACCGTGATATCCTTCCAAAGGATTCTACGTCCTTGATATGAGTTGGAAGCGTAGACAATAGTGGTCATCATAGTAAATCCCGCAACATTAATACACTTCATGGAGATGTGCTGGTCGCATTAGCAATAGGGACACAACGTTGCATTAGATGCTAACTTTGACTAAACGTGTTGTAAATTAGTTACAACGAATTTAGTAGGAACAAACTTGTTGGAAAGGGTTACCTGGATGACGGGATCGTCCTGGTCTAAACACAGGTTCAAACCGCGTCCAAATCGGAGCTCAAACGAGCCCAGAAACGCAGAAAGAGTTCAAGGGGAAGTGGGTTAGACCCACTGGGCCAAAATGCCCATGTGCAAAGGCAAACGGGCGAAGCCCGCTGGCTGCAACGGGTGCACGCCTGTTGCACAGCGGGCATGGCCCGCTGCAGCAGTGGGCGCGGCCCGCTGCTGCAGCGGGCCGGCGCCCGCCCTTGCCCCCTTGGGCGGGCGCGCCAGCAACTTAAGTCAAATTAGGGTTTTTGAAAACCCTAATGACGGCTACGAATTTTGTGAAAATTGCTAAACTTTGAGCAATTGTTTGAGGGGTCAAACGAAGTCGAAATTCGTCACCGTCAGTTCCTACGCGTTCACCATTCCAAGCTTTTCTGATTGATAGCTTGTTTGGTGTCTGAAGTTTAGTATGTGAGGAGAATTAATTCGTTAAAGTTTGACTTTTTGAAAGGCTAACTTTAAAGTTGAAATTAAGCCAAATGACTTAATTTATTTTTTCTCTTCATGGGGATTGTCCCACATTGCCCGCAACGAGAAGTTGAGTGCTCACTCCCTATATAAATAGGGGTGCACTCTCCTCGTTGAAACACACACCAGTCAACGATCGAGTAGCTCCAGAATTTTAGAGCAGGCTCGATCGGCGACTAAATCTCTCTCTCTAATTTTCCTATTCTCCGGAGTAGTCCTAGCACGACTACGAAGGGGGTTTGGATCTGATCCGGACGTCTAAGACGCGGGTTCTTCTCAAGTGAAACTTCTACCGCGTGTGATCGGCTCGGAGGCGAAAGCGGCTCGGGCGGATCGGTGCGAGGGTGCGAGGCGGCTCAGGGAGATCGGGTCAACGTGGCTCGGCTACGAGGAGCATCTCAAGACGGTGCGGTACATCTTGCCTGCTCCAGGGCCAAGATTCCGGGTATGTGGATTAAGCGTTTTCTAGCGTAGTTTTAATTAGTCGCTTAGTGTAGATCCTTCTTGGGGTGGTCAGACCCACTCCAAGTCGGCATAGATCGGGCTAGGTTCTGGCTCCCCAGAGCCTAGCTAAATAGTTTAGCTAGTGTAGAAATATGATTTCTGGTTATTTCCGCTGCGCTTTTGTGCCTCCGTAGTCCGTCCGACTTAGGACGGATACAGATCCGAGCTCTGGGGGTCCGCCAAAACCCCAATAGTGGTATCAGAGCCACGATTATGCTATAGATCTACTATAGCGACTTTTTAAATTATTAAAAATGCTTAGCTTGTATGTTCAAAACTTTTTTTTATTAGTTTTGAAAATAATTTTGTGTTTCAAAAATTAATTTTGCAACACGGAAATTTGTTTTAATTTTGGGACAATTATTTTTATGCGATAAATCTAAAAGTAGTCTACTATGTTATAAATACTTTGTAAATTTTTATGAGACATTAAAAATTTTTTAAAAGGGTGTTTAAAGTTTATGTAAACTTTAGAAAAATTTTATTTTTGAAATTTAAGAATTTTTCTTTTGTTACATAAAAGTTAGAAATCTTTAAACTTTATTTGAAAGCTTCTAAAAAGGATTTCTAAAAGATTTTAAAAGAGTTTTAAAATTGTTTTAAATATGTAAATAATAGAAATAATTTTATTTCATGAGATGTAATATAAATTAATTTCTTTTACTACATAGATGTTTCTAAAATTTTCATGTGATATTTTAATTTTAGAAATAAGGTTAAAATTTTTTAAAGGCCTAGGTTTAAAATTATTAGATAATTTTGTACGACCTAGTTTTATGCGATAAAATTTTTTATGAAGGCTTTAAATTTTAATCTTTAATTTTAAGTGTTAAAATTTAGATTTGCATGTTTTAATTATGTAGATAATTTTAGAACTTGCAAATGCTCATGTATGTCATAAAATGAACATTTTATTTATGTTGATAAATTAGTTGTTCATGGACTTGTAAACCTTATTAGGTTAGCCATTAAATATTTAAAATTTTATGAGATGAAATTTTAATTAGTGACATGTTATGTTTGATAAAACAAAACAACATTCGAACCTAATACCTGATTAGGATAGTCCCTTTGTTTGTAAATCATTTCATTAAAATGTTTAAATAATGATTTTCATAAAAGACAAAATGTTGAATTGTTTTATTAAAATCCTAATAAGATTGGGGTAGTAAGTTGAACGTAGAACCTTATAGTTGATAAGGACTTAATAAAAGATGTTCAACCAATCTGAAAAATTTTGAATTTTAGGATCCACTAGTTGATAAGGATTAACTAGTTCTTTTAATTAAAAGCCATTTAGTTGTTTGGAAAACATAAGATTGATGACAACTCCTTCAATGGATCATGATGTCGGTCAATGTACTTGGCTAAAGTTTTTGGACCAACCTAGCTAGACTGGGTAATAAGTGGTCCTGGCTTAGTCAATTCCCTGGCCGCGTCCGCTGGACCGCAAGGAGTCGATTCATGACTATGTAAGTCCATCGACTATACCTAAGTCAATACGATAATAATCTTGTTCAAGATAAATCATAGCCCTCCTTGTTTTAGGAGTTGGCAACTGTAAGAAACATGTTCCGGTTGTTGAGCTACACTCAAGCTGTGACATGTCAATCTTATAGAAACCGATTTCTTGATTGACATCTTAACTTGACTGAAACCGTTGTCTCATCCCTCAAGCTTCGGCGTAAGTCTAACCAAGAATGTAGTCTAAGACCTGACCCAAACCGGCGCGTCGTGCATACACCGAGCAAAGGGGCAAGTCAGGCTAGACACGAAAACAAGGGTCCGACTAGGCTAGCCATTGTGATCCGGTTGAGCACACTCATGATCACAAATGACTAGGGGTAAAAATCGATAGGGAATCATAGTAAATATGATTGACGACGAGTTCGTCTACCGACTGCAAAGTCGGACAACTTGTTGAGATACACTCAAGGTTGTCAGACTCATGGTAGTCGGATCCCTCTCTCACAAATATTATTTTATAATAAATTGTTTATTATTATGGCTTTAAATAAATTTAGTGGGAGAATATAGTTTTATTAAAACCATTAAAACTATACTACGAACATATACTAACTAAAGTATCTATAAAATGCAGAATGGACTCAGGTCTAAAATACATGGTAGAAAAGAACGTGCTGGATGGAACCAACTACAAAGACTGGCTTATGAACATTAAGTTGGTCCTTTCCCTAGCTGGGATTGGATACATATTATTCGAGGACGCTCCGGACAAGACCGATGAGGATTCGACCCACGAAGAGAAAGAAGCCTTCAAGTTGTACCAGAGGGATGCTGAGAAGGCAAGATGCCTTGCTCTAGCTTCGATGACCAACGAGCTGCAAAGGAAACATGAACATATGGATGTTCAGAGCATACTCCTTAATGCAAAAGATTTGTATGGCAAGCGATCCAGAGCTGCCAAGTTCGAAGCTACTAGTAACCTCTGGGGCACGAAGATGACGACAGGACCCGTACAAGATCATGTTATCAAGATGATCGGGTACGTAGAGGACGCCGCCCAGTTAGGATTTGTCCTGGACAATGAGATGTCCACGGATATTATCCTAAAGTCTTTAACTCCCAAGTTCAAGCCATTTATAACTGGCTTTATAATGAACAGCCTTGAGACGGATCTTCCTGGTCTCCTCAATATGCTCCGGTAATTTGAGGAGATTGAGAAGAAGCCGACTGCACTGGTTGTTGGCTCTGCTACTTCCGACCAGCCGAAAGGCAAAGGAAAGAAGAGGCAGGTCCCACAACCTGCGAAGGCTAAGAATGGGAAGAAGAAGAACAAAGGGGCCCCGTCGAAATCTGAGTGCTTCCATTGCCACAAGATTGGCCACTGGAAGAGGAACTGCAAGATCTATCTTGCAGAAAAGAAGAAGGGGCATACTGATGCCTCCACCTCAGGTACAAATTAAAATTCAATTAAATGCAATTATTTCCATTCATATAGTGTGAGACACTTATAGACATCTGTGTACTGTATACAGGTGGCTGATAAGAACTGGAGATTGTAGAAGCACGAAGATCGGTCGGCAATCAAAGCAACAGTTGCTGCTGGGACCGCTCAAAGACTTCTGGAGATGCTGATCGTGATGGAGATGATATTTTTCTTATTTGAATAAAATGTATCATCTTTAAGGATCGAAAACAATGAATGAGTGCTTTGCACTCAAGGTTTATTTTTGATAAACAAATTAAGGTTCCTTTTATGAACCCGTTGTTTTGGAATGGATGTCTCGTGTGTTGCAATTGAAATTGAATTGGCTTAAATTCTGTGGATGTGGCTTTTCTGTGATGGTTGCGTATATTTTCGAATAATGGTGTATTGCTTCGATAATATTGATTTTGGAGCTGACTAAATGCTAGAAGTCAATCAGTAGTTAAGTATAGGTTCCAGGGGGCGTATAAATTGTGTGCGATCACAATAATACGCACATCAAGATTAATTCTTGATTACCTGCATTTAGTTATTAAAGGAGTTAATACTAAATGTGGTTAAAGGAATAAGTACAGTGTAGTACGTTTTGATTGAACGAGTCAATGTCAAGATTCCTTAAAACGATCTTGACTTGACTCATTCGTCAAACCGAATCTGACACTTGTACATTCCATCTGAGGCACTTACCAAATGGTTATTTTTGCACATAAATCTAAATATGATTTAGATAATATGTTAAAGAAATTTGACCAGGTAATTCTTAAAGTCAGTGGGAGCGAGCTCATATACTTAGTTCCGTTTTTCGGACTAAGTAAAAAGGATTTTTCACTTTAATGAATCTTCTATATAAATCATTAAGTCAAAATTGTTTTGATTTAATAGTATATATATAGAGACTTAGGGTGTCAAATATGTACTTGACATATTGACACAATAAAGTGGAGTGAGCTAGAACTGACTTACGGAAATGTTAGACCCCACATCTAAATCGTATAAGCTAACTGTTAGCTATACAAAGTTAGGAAAATTGATCCAGATCATTTTTCCAAAGGATCAACCCTGTGTGATCAAGAGATGTAATTTCAATCCATTAAAATTCGTTGTAGATACTTATTAGTAGAACCATTCTTAGGTTTGTCATATCAAATGTCAAAGTGACTGATATGCTATAACGGTATGAGATACCGAGATAAATAGCCTAAGTGCAAGTGGGAGATGTAGGAGGATATATGCCCATAAGGCAATTTATCTTGATTATACGTCTTGTTCATACCGTATATGGTACGTATTATTCTAGGTATAAAAAGATTTGTATTAATATACTTAGATAATATCCATAGACTTATAGTTAGGTCCTTACATATCTAGATGAGATTTCGATTATGAGTAAGTAAGTGACCGAATAGAAACGTAAGTCTTAAACGGTTCGTGATCATAGATGTGTCGAGAACTGGATATCGACACATCGGATAGATCACTGTGTCTTCGTCTTGCCTTCGGGTAATGATGATCTCATAGTCATTCGACTTAGCGAAGTCGGAGACGAGACACAGGTGCTCATTAGAGAATGAGTTCACTGAACGACCAAGTTGGAGTTATTAAATGGTTAACTTTAATGATCTGTCTTTAATAACTCTAGGG
This sequence comes from Scilla litardierei, assembly GCA_030789695.1. Taxonomy (NCBI): domain Eukaryota; kingdom Viridiplantae; phylum Streptophyta; class Magnoliopsida; order Asparagales; family Asparagaceae; genus Scilla; species Scilla litardierei. Next base: position 9,765,410 of record CM061142.1, on the reverse strand, counting down.
TGATGATAGGTTAGTTGATCCTTAAGACCTGAAGTCATCTGTACCAACCTGTGAGCGGACGGTGTAGCTTAGACCCATGATCTAGCTTCGAGGACCAGTCCTGATGAAAGATCTTAGGTTGGGTTGCACCTGAAGCTCTCAAGGTGAGTAAATGACTAAGATGGGATTCGTCACTTCCATTAAAGGGAAGTTAGTGTTATAGGCTCAGTACGGTCTTTATGTTAATCCTCGATCGGGGTACGTTGCAAGTAGTACAACGTGTATACAATAAAGACCGCCGTATACAGACCAATGTTGTCTAATAGGGTTGACAGTAAACCATACCCTAGGCCAACAATAACACAGTCTTGACGAAGGGATTTTAGCTAACGGAATTCATCACTGACACAGCCAATGCAAACCCTATGACACTTTTGTCAAAGGTTCGATCACGTTATGATGACTCTGAAACAGGGACGACAGCTACTGCTCGTAGTGACCGTCGTCTAGGGGTTTCGAGCCCCAACCTGTAGTAAGGTCAGGCTGTAGGGTCTCACACCGAGTAGTGCTCGTGTCTTAGTAATAGGAATATAGAATAGAGAGAAATGTCATTTGATGATATTCACAAGTTAAGTTGTGAAAGTTAGTCGCATTAGCAATAGGGACACAACGTTGCATTAGATGCTAACTTTGACTAAACGTGTTGTAAATTAGTTACAACAAATTTAGTAGGAACAAACTTGTTGGAAAGGGTTACCTGGATGACGGGATCGTCCCGGTCTAAACACAGGTTCAAACCGCGTCCAAATCGGAGCTCAAAACGAGCCCAGAAACGCAGAAAGAGTTCAAGGGGAAGTGGGTTAGACCCACTGGGCCAAAAGGCCCATGTGCAAAGGCAAACGGGCGCGACGCCCGCTGGCTGCAACGGGCGACGCCCGCTGGCTGCAACGGGCGCACGCCCGTTGCACAGCGGGCATGGCCCGCTGCAGCAGCGGGCGGGCGCCCCGCTGCTGCAGCGGGCGGGCGGCCCGCCCTTGCCCCCTTGGGCGGGCGTGCCAGCAACTTAAGTCAAATTAGGGTTTTTGAAAACCCTAATGACGGCTACGAATTTTGTGAAAATTGCTAAACTTTGAGCAATTGTTTGAGGGGTCAAACGAAGTCGAAATTCGTCACCGTCAGTTCCTACGCGTTCACCATTCCAAGATTTTCTGATTGATAGCTTGTTTGGTGTCTGAAGTTTAGTATGTGAGGAGAATTAATTCGTTAAAGTTTGACTTTGTGAAAGGCTAACTTTAAAGTTGAAATTAAGCCAAATGACTTAATTTATTTTTTCTCTTCATGGGGATTGTCCCACATTGCCCGCAACGAGAAGTTGAGTGCTCACCTCCCTATATAAATAGGGGTGCACTCTCCTCGTTGAAACACACACCAGTCAACGATCGAGTAGCTCCAGAATTTTAGAGCAGGCTCGATCGGCGACTAAATCTCTCTCTCTAATTTTCCTATTCTCCGGAGTAGTCCTAGCACGACTACGAAGGGGGTTTGGATCTGATCCGGACGTCTAAGACGCGGGTTCTTCCCAAGTGAAACTTTCTACCGCGTGTGATCGGCTCGGAGGCGAAAGCGGCTCGGGCGGATCGGTGCGAGGGTGCGAGGCGGCTCAGGGAGATCGGGTCAACGCGGCTCGGCTACGAGGAGCTTCTCAAGACGGTGCGGTACATCTTGCCTGCTCCAGGGCCAAGATTCCGGGTATGTGGATTAAGCGTTTTCTAGCGTAGTTTTAATTAGTCGCTTAGTGTAGATCCTTCTTGGGGTGGTCAGACCCACTCCAAGTCGGCATAGATCGGGCTAGGTTCTGGCTCCCCAGAGCCTAGCTAAATAGTTTAGCTAGTGTAGAAATATGATTTCTGGTTATTTCCGCTGCGCTTTTGTGCCTCCGTAGTCCGTCCGACTTAGGACGGATACGGATCCGAGCTCTGGGGGTCCGCCAAAACCCCAACAATCATTGGTAAAGATGTCACCACTGTTGTGCTCAATTTTTTCAAATCTGGGAAGATATATCGTCAGATTAATCATACCTTCTTAACTCTCAAACTTAAGAGTGCCAATGCTTCTGGTCTGGGTGACTACAGACCGATTTCCTGTTGCAATGTTTTATACAAGATTATAAGCAAAATTATTTGCAACCGTTTGAATAGAGCGATCATTGAGCTCATCTCTCCAAATCAAGCAGCCTTCCTCCAGGATCGTCTGCTTGCTGATTGTGCGCTACTCGCCCATGAGCATATAAGGAGTTTCAATAATCCTATGGGTGCTCGTGCTTGCCTTAAATTGGACTTGCGTAAAGCTTTTGATAGTGTTAACAGTGAATTTGTCTACTATATGTTGCATCAAATGGGGTTCAAGCACAAGTTCATAAGCTGGATCTGTGAGTGTATCTCTACCCCCCCTCCTTCTCCGTCATGATTAATGGCTCCCCTTATGGTATGTTCCAATCTAATAGGGGGCTGAGGCAGGGAGATCCCCTATCCCCTTATCTCTTTGTGATCGTTATGGAGGCCTTTTCCCTTCTCATGGCCAAGGCCAATGCTACCCGCAATATTATGCCCATGAACAGAGTGGGGGCGGTCACTCATCTCCTCTTCGCTGATGATTTGCTGGTTTTTTGTCGCGCTAACTCTTGAAGGGCTTAGGGAACTTCTCTCTACTTTCAAAGCCTTTTCTGGTCTTGAGGTTAACTGGAGTAAAAGTGCTGGCATTTTTAGTAAGGGTGCCAAAGAGCCTGGTAGTCTTGCTGATATTTTGGGTATTCATCGGGTCCAATCCCTTTCCACGTACCTGGGCCTTCCTCTGTCACCTAAATATCCTAATGCTTCCATGTATGGTCGGCTTATTGACAAATGCAAGAGCAGGTTGCAGGGGTGGTCTTCTTCATTATTATATATAGCAGGACGCATCGAACTCATCAGATCTGTTATCTTTGGCATGGTTAGTTTTTGGATGCAGGCCTTCCATTTACCGAAGTCTGTTCTCCGCTCCCTTACCTCCATGTGTAGGAAATTTGTTTGGGGGAACAATCACCTTTGGGCCTGGAATGATATGTGTGCCCCTAAGCAAGAAGGGGGAGTATGGATCAGAGATTTTACGGAACTTAACAATTCTTATGGTATGGTGTTAAAATGACATGGCGCATGCTTACTCATAAAGGTATTTGGGCTACTCATATGAGGAATCAGTATTTGAGCAATTCTGGGTTGGTCCAAGCTAAAGCTCATCCCATGCAATCTGGTACTTGGAAGTTCATTTTGCATTGTCGGAAATTTACAAAGAAACTCACCCGTCGCCTTGTCAGAGATGGTTCCTCTACTCTCTTTTGGTATGATAACTTGCTTCCTTGTGGATCGCTGAATGATTCTTTTGAGGTTCCCCCTGGGGAAGAGGAGTATATGGTTAAAGATTATTGGACTGGAGAGGTGTGGGCGGCTTCCAGCTCCCTCATTTCTGTTCGACATCTGCTTGATACGGTGATTTTAACTTCTGGTGATGATTCGTGGTCTTGGGTCTCCAAGTCTCCTTCTCTGCGAGATGCCTGGTCTGGGACTAGGGCTATTAAGCCATTATTTCCTATTCACAAGGCGGTCTGGTTTCAGGGGCATATCCCCAAGATGGCTATCACGTTATTGCGAGCTTTCCACGGGAAACTTCTCACCCGTGATAAGCTCGTACAATGGGGAGTGCCTACTTCACCTTTTTGTGTGCTATGTTCTGTTAACATACCTGAAAATATGGAACATATATTTTTTGAGTGTAGTTATTCTAACTATCTCCTTTGCAGGAGTTTCCTTAAACTAGGGATTACATCTGGCTTACCATCCTCCCTAGCAGGTATAGGGGAATTGATTCTCTCTCACTATCATAGGGGAGACAACATTGAGAGATTAGCCAAGACTGTGCTGGCGGTGATGATCTGGCACATTTGGAGGGAGAGAAATAGGAGAATCTTTGAAGGTAGTAGCCAGAGGCAGACGGCCCTCTTTGATGACATAGCTGAGGATGTTAGAGTTGCCCTGAGAAATGTGGATTGGGATCTTGATGGCGGTGAAGCTTCCCCCCCATTCAAATTGGGGGCTGATTCCTTAGGTTGTAGATATTGTATTTTTTTGTTGTTGTTGACCATATTGGGCTCTTTGGATAGCGGAAGGTGCTTGTATAGGTTGGGGGCGATGACGCCTGTGCTCTTGCTCCGCCTTTCAAACATCCTTCTTCCTCCCTAGAGTCTTGTACATTTTTCCTAGTATCAATAAAGATGAAAGCATATTCTCCAAAAAAAATTATTTGTGCTTAAAGTTGTGGTGGATTACATGATTAACTATGTAGTATTGTATTAGTGTATATAATTGTACCCTATATGCACGCTTGTATGTATATTAGAAATTATTTGGGTGATTATATAATTATTGTGTAATTTCATATTAAGGTGGGTCTTTTGTGTAAATAGGCATTTAAGCTTTGGATAGAATTCTTAGGTTTATGAGGGGGTTGAATGCATAATGAGGGCTAGATGTCATGAGGTAGATGATTAAGGGGTATATGTCTTTAGTTGGGTGTAAGTATATTGGGAAAAGACACCTAATAAAATGACTCATCTTAATCCACTTTTCATTTACTTTCTCTCTCTCTCTCTCTCTCTCTCTCTCTCTCTCTCTCTCTCCCCCCCCCCCCCCCCCCCCCCCCACAATTCCCCTTCCCAAACCGCACCAAAATCAGCCCCCCTTTTGAGCTGCAAAAATCTGAGAAAATGGAGAGAAATAGAAGAGAAAAAGAGAAGAAAAAGAAGAGAAAAGAAACCTAGAAGACCCACATCTCTTGTCCCTATACCCTTCCTCTCAATTCTTCCTCTTTCTTTCAATTTTCCATGGCCAAACCTCTCCCAAAACTGTCCAGATCTGGTCCGGACTCTTTGGGGATGTTTTCCCCAATTTTCCAAGCCATTAAACACTTTTCTCATCCTCTTTGAAGCCATGTAAGTAGCTAGTATCTTGAGGGTGAGTTTAGAAGCTATGTGAGGTGTTTTCATGACAAAAAATGGTATCTTTGGAGCCATGGAAGTTCAAAAACGTGGATCATAGAGAAGGTTTGAATCTTGGGAACTTAAAGGGGGAAAGCTTGGATTACTAAGGTAGGATTTCAATTCCCTTATAGTAGATTATGTAATTATCATTTCTAATGAGTTGCATTTTGTAGTATGACATGTTTTAGTAACAAAATGGTTTTACTTATGACATTGGTAGATTTGTAATATGCCATGTTTTAATTGCCATGTTCTAATTTCCATGTTGAAGATGATATGCCATGTTTGCCATATTCTAATTGCCATGTTGAAGATATTATGCCATGTTTTAATGGCCATATTCTAATTGCCATGTTGAAGGTAATATGCTATGTTTTAATTGCCATATTCAAATTTCCATGGGGCTTAACATAAAGATTTCATGGTCTAATTGTCATGTTAAGGATTATGTTGAGACTAATAGGCTAGACCCATTATGTTTAAATTGTAGTATGCCTTATGTTAGCTTCGTTATGTTTATATGTTTAGCTTGTAGTATTGCACATAGGATAGCCTCATTATGTTTAGCTTGTAGCATGACACCTAGAATTTGCCACTACTTCCATCTCAAAACAGCTAAAAGTTGGCAATAGTCTGATCACAAAATTCTGAATATCAACTAAGCATGGAATACAGAAGCGATTAGCAGTACCTTCTAAGAAACTTCCTTTTCAAATAAATTTTTAAGAATTGAGAAAAGCACCACCTGCCGAGAACCACATGGTACTGCAAATTAGAACATCAGACATTTTGGGTCGTCACAAAGCAGTAAATAGAAACACATAACATTCTTAATAACCGTAAAAGAAATCCAAAATGTTACCAGGATAAAAGGTTTACCTTTATTATATCCCTGGAGCAACTGAGTTGGAAGGTTATAGTTTTCAGTTGAATGTCTTGGTAACGCATTGATACCCTCTGGTACTTCATCTCCATTAAATTCTGTCGCTGAATATCTTCTGATTGATGGATTTGATTGGTCGGAAGAAAGCTTCTTGACATCCAAAACAATTGTAACATGATTGACTAACATGTGGGCATCGCTTAGCAATGGAGCAATTTCTTTTGCATCAGACTGGTATATCATGCTTAACCATAGAATCTGAATTTATAACCTTTGCTGGGGCAAGAAAGGAAGCAGAGAATGGTAAGAGTTATTATCTGATATATTCATTTGGGCTAAGACAATGCCTTCTATATTTATTTATAGTAAATATATAATGAAAAGTCTACACATATTAGTCTGGAAAAATGAGTATGTGAGATCTCTAATTGATTATGGAACAATTAATATAGTTTTTGTAAGGTCAAGTAATAACTCTTAGCATCATTCATGAGTATCAACAATAATTTTTTGGTTACTTTTGGGCCCACTCAAGGTCTGTATTTGGGCTTCAAATCATATGGGCCGGGTGGTATCTCATGACTAAGCAAGCCATGTATTCACCTTCTCTCTTTCTCATGTATCCATCTTGGTCCTTATCAAGGCTCTCTTTAAATGAGCCAATGATTGAGTGAATTTGTTACACATGAGGCCCCCCATGCTCACTTCCTAGCCTAGGCTAGAACATGCACCTAGTTAGCAGCCCAATGGCCCACCGTTAAATCATTGATGAGTGAGTTCAAGCTGATATTAGCTAAATGATTCACCTTTTCGTTCAAAGTTTCTTTCTATTTGTTAATAGAATCATTTTGCCTATAACCCAGAAAATCCAGTATATCCACTATATCTTTTCCAAAACCTAGCTCAAGGATCCTATTTAAATTAAAAATAGATCACAAAAATAACATAAAAAGATGAACTCGTAGAAAGTTCAACAAACATGGATGAGGATGTTTGAGATGGGTTTGTATGACATTTGTGCCATTTATGATATAAAGCATGCATTTGTACCATTTATGCAGATGTAGCATGCAATGCAGTTTCAGAAGAATGTAATAAATGATATCAATTCAAAAAGGCTAATATTGAAAAAAATGCTAGAACTGTCAGCTTCATCAAAGAATATCCAACACAAATTACTATATGTGAATGAAGAAGTATTCTTTAATTGATCCAACAACCACCCAGGTTGGGGGAGAAGTGCTGTCGAAATTTTTATGTTAGCTGCCAAAAATTTATTCTGGATATTAAAATTAAGGGAGAGAGACGCTTGCAAAAAGACAGTCATACCAAAAAGACAATGAGGACCAAGCAATCATTATCCTTTGAATATTTTGATATCATATTATAATATTTTCATACCAAAAAGACAGTCCACATATATATACTAACATAATCAAAAGGCATCCTGATGCTAATATTTAATTCAATAACTTCATCTATTTATAATCGAATATTTTTGTTTTCCTCAACCTCGAGAATATTGTCCAATATTTTTAAGACATTTAATGCATTCATTTTGAAAGCCAAGTTATGTGGTATGTTCACGCTAAAAGATTATTTATTGGCAAAAATGAATAAAAATGTTTACAGAATAAGATGAAAAACGGATAAAGCACAAAAATGACAACTGCCACATGGAAACCATGGTTATTACCTTCCAGGTTTTCTGCAAGCCATTTGGAATTCTTGGGGCTGATATGACTATCCCACCACCACCAAGAATGAGATTTTCTAGAAACCATCCTCTTCATTTTTGCAGCATTGGATGCCTTCAAATTAGAACTCATTCTGTAAAGAGCTGAAATTAAAGGGGAGGAAATGCAAAACACATGAGCAATGATCAGAAGATGTTATTGATATGATACTACAATTGGAATAAAAAATAAAAAATAATGAAGATGAAGAGATACTGAAGAATAATGACTTCGCGACCAGAAAGTCCCATCATTTGCAGTCAATAGGCCTGAGTTCTCATTACAGTATACAAAAATTTGCTTTGGACACCACATAATTCATGCTAGAGAACTACATATCTTTATAGTAGCTCTATATAAACATGTTCATACTTCATATCACTTGGCCTATGTAACGAATACATGAAAGTAGGAGTATATAATTGCACAGGCAATGCTTCACTACCTAATTCCCAGGAGCATTCTGATCCATGCCATGATTATAATAACAACAATTTATTTTCAGATAATTACTTCATGAATTATGTGTATCAAATCACTACACCAAGAGCTGAAGTTTCTGTTATATGTTGTGTGCTAATAATAATCCAGAACTTCCAGCATCATCGGGATGAGTCAAAAAATGGGATTTAGATTTTTTAAAAGCAGCATGAGATGAAGGCCTACGATTCTTAAGACTGATTAAGGAAAAAATTGGAAGAAAAAATAACGAATCAATTTAGGTTGCATTACCGCAGATTGACAATGGACACAACCAACATAACCCCTATTAAATAAATACAAACCACATTTGCATGGATTTCCTACCTGTCCTATTAAAAACCTCGATCGCCTCGTCAAACTTTCCCAGATCAAATTTCCGATTAACCATCTATATTTGCATATGGCAATATTTGCAACCATTCAGGCTTTTGTATCGAATGTTAGATTGGCAAGCTCTTTAATATTTTCTTTCGATTTGTACTTTGTTACATGAAATATTTGGCTTCTAGTTCATCTCTAACATGAAGAAGAGGATATATTGTGAAGTTCACGATTCTAAAAAGGACTATCTAAGATCTGTTTTCGTAAAAAACTGTGTAAGAAACGTTGGGCAAACTAAGATGTAAATGTGTGAAAATATATTATGTACAATTATTGTCCTTGACAATACCCTTGCTAAGGCGACAGAAGGAAGGAAAAAAAGAGAATGCAACACAAATTATTCAATCCGAAATTACTTAAAACACAGACGAATCAGTGGCATACTCAAATAAAATGAATGCAATGCCATAGACTATTTTTATATCGCCATATTAACAGAATCACATTCCAACAAAACTTCATGTGGCAAAGAAATGCAACCCTGTAAAATAGGCATGAAATTATTGATTTGCACCCAATTATTGGTGGAATTAATTATGGCATCTAAAACTTAATTTTCTGAGGTACAAACAAATGCAACCATGTAAAAGGATAAAACTGCATACAAATTGGCATTTAAAGCCCTTATTAAGTCTCATTAGTAGAGTTTGGGTTGAGAAAGAGTTGTCATATAATTTGCAAACTGGCGTCATGAGGACTGGACTTAATCAGACCGACTTCTTGCGAGCATGTGCACAATGCTTTTCTTAATGAAGAAACATTAAGAAAAGCATGTTGGAGCTTCCTGTGCAAAGGAGTTTAGTTGGTTAAATAACTCATAACTAAGAGTCTACCATTACCCTGATCAATCGGCCTTCATGCTTAGTTTCATTAATTCAAACAAAATTAACCAATAACTAAGATGAAGACAATCTAATGAGGCAAAATAACTGTAAGAGAGCAGTGCATAACCTGTATTCCAGTCGCAAAATGTCTCCCCTTCACACAAGCTCAATCTATCCTACAATTAGAAACCGGATCCACAATTATATGTATTGAAATGGCCATGCCCTAGGTTGAACGACCAAATAAGCTGTATTATAGTTAACTGCACATAATGTAATTAGGTTTCGACTGAAATGGTTTTCTCTCACGTAGTCATCAAGAAACAAACCACTCTATGTAATCCAAAATAAATCTCTTTTGTTTTTCTCAGATCTTAATCCCTCAAAAAAACATGATAAAAACATTAAAACACACCCGAATCAAAACATTACATTAAAACCAAAACATTAAAACACACCCAAACATTAAAAAGATAATTACATTAAAATCAAAATCTGGGTACTCTTCAGTCAAAATCTGGGTACATTAAAATTAAAATCAAAACCTACCCAAACATTAAAATGCATTAAAACACACCTAAATCAAAACAAAGCTACAATCTTTATAAAAATTTAAGAATTTAAGAACGAAAAATGTTTGAAAAGAATAAACAATAATCGAGCATGCTTCTTCCTTCATTCCCTCCAAAATTCGGCCTTTGCTCTCTCAGAATGCACAGTGAACGTTTTGGGAGATCCGTCATGGCTACCTCCTCCTGTGGCAGATCCGGCATGGATTCCTCCTCAGGTGGCAGATCCAGCGTGGATCCTCCTCCGGTGGCAGATCCAGTGTGGATCCTGTAGGATCCTGCCAAAACAGAGTTAGGATCGATAAATGAAGTTGAGACTTACGCTTGCGTATGCAGCACGGTAGTCTACGAACTTCGCCTTCGGATTCGCCACGACGGATCGAGTCTTCTCACGAACGGAGTAAGGCTACTAAATCCACAATCTAAATCTCTACTTTTAGATTAAGAACTTGGATAAAGGGAGAGGAAGTATTTCGGCAGAGCTTCGCTAGAATGAAGATGCATGCATGAATGCCATGCAAAAGTGTAAGGAAATGGCTAACCCTTGGGTCTTATTTATAGCCCCCAAGGTAGTTATTTTAGGATAAATTGTTCCTTTGGAACAATTTAACTAAGGTGTACCATCGTACATGGCATATTATAAGCTTAAGTTGTACCATATGCATGGTACAATATAAGCTTAAGATATTACCCCTTTATTAGCCATATGTCGCATGCACTTATGCACATATAATGCGACTTTCCCATCAATCTAGAGATCCTCTCCGCAAGGGAACATATTCCCTTTGCGTACGACTTCGTGTACGCGACGTTCGAGGTCCGTATTCCCTCGTACATCCCCTACAAGGGTGTACTAACGTCTTCCATATCCAACATCTCCCACTCACACTTGAGGGGATTGTAAGAGAACGTCTTTCTCTTAGTTCTTTCATCTATCATACCGAGAAATAGACCGTGCGATCGTCATGCGCGTAGAGTCTGTTGTTGTGCACTTGTTAGAGATACACAACGACCTCGAAGGTGCAAAGTTGAGTAGTTCAACGCATGCTTTACCCTAGATTATTTCTTCACATTTCTTATACTTTATATTCAACAATTGAATCCCATCTGGATCACAATTGGCTGGCCAGCTTTGAATCATTAAAGTCCAAATGTGAATATGAAATCAATCTTCCTCTTCTTGCGAACCTTCTGATCTTGACTTGACTCGCTTTTCTAACGTGCCCCGCCGAGCCGAATTATCATAGCCCATAAGTAACACGCTAAGATAGCGATCATCTCGTCAAATCTAAAGGAACCAATTGGAGTCCTTGAGGGTAAGAGTTAAGGCCCATATGGCCTTTGAGTCTCACATAATAGCAAACACTATTGCTACTAACTCAGTGGTCGAAATGCATACGTGGTATGAACACGTATTACAACATCGCTCCTTTCCCAGGGAGTGTATGTCTCAATGATGTTGTAAGGATGATGATCAGACACCACAATGTCTGACTTTGAGTCCCTTATTCTACTCAAATAATCCTTTGGACTCACATCCCGCATTTAGACAGATAGGATTTAAAAGAAAATCCTCTTAGATCTTTTGTAAGCATCCATATGATGCAGATCTTTCATGCGACCATTTTGTTTAAGTCATGACTCTTAAATCATCCGTCTGATGATTTTGACTTCAAACAGGTCTCATCTCTATTCCATCCGTCTGATAGAATAAGGCGGTTGCTCATGTGAGAGAGCCAACCTCAATCTGTCCGACATACTAGAATTCAGCTGAGATTTCAAAAAATGTACACAAACATTTCTTAAGAGATTCATATGCAATGTTTGAAAAAGAACTTATTCTTTTATCAAATTTGATCTTTCTCAGACATGGGAATATATATTGGTACAACTCAGCTCTTTACACAATGCTTGGGATGATAAGTGTTTATAAAACACATTTCTGGGGATTGCTTTCGTAAGCAAATCCTCTATCATCTTATGCGTAGATATGTACCTTATGTCTACCTTCTTGATTTTATCATAGTCTTTTGCAAATTCGTATCGGATATCAATGTGTTTGATGTTACAAGACACATTATCCGCTTAACCGCTTTCCAGTGTACTTGCCCTGTATTGGATTGGTAACAGCTTACCATTTCCAATGGCAAAACAGATGTCCGGTCTCGTACACACCATAGCGTACATAAGACTATCAACTGCACTGGAATATGGAACTTTTTCCATAATTTCCTTTTCCTTTTGGTTCTTTGGACACGATTCCAGATATAAATTATCGCATATGCTTATATGAATATCAATGGACTTGCAGTCCTGCATATTAAATCGTTCTGGAACCTTCTTTATATAAGTCTCCTGTGAAAGAGAAAGAAGTTTCTTCGAACGATTCCTTGAAATCTTAACTCCAAGGATATATGCGGCTTCTCCCATGTCTTTCATCTCAAAAACTGATGAAAGCCCAGCCTTGATATTCATCACAAAGCCCTTGTCATTTCCGGCTATTAAAATGTCATCTACATATAGAGACATGATAATATACTTGCTATTAATCCTCTTGATATATACTCAGTTATCTTCATCAAGCATGGTAAAACCATTTGATAACTTTATGAAATCGTATATACCATTGCCTCGAGGATTGTTTAAGATCATATATGGACTTACGAAGTTTACAAACCTTATGTTCGTTTCCTTCTTTTACAAACCCTAATGGTTGTCCCATATAGATCTCCTCGTCCAATTCTCCATTGAGAAAGGCAGTCTTTACATCCATTTGATGTAATTCGAGGTATAAGCAAGCTACCATTGCCAGAATTAGGCGAATCGAGGTAAAACGCACAACAGGTGAGAAGGTCTCTTCGTAGTCTATCCCTTCCTATTGCGTAAAACCTTTCGCGACAAGGCGAGCTTTATATCTATCTATAGAGCCATCAGCCTTATGCTTGAACTTGAGAACCCATTTGTTCCCAATTGCTCTATGTCCTCTGGGTAAGTTAACTAAGTCCCAGACTTGGTTAACTTTCATGGATTTCAATTCCTCCTTTATCGCTTCCATCCATTTGTCTTTTGCAGGGCAAGATACGGCCTGTTTGAAAGTAGCAGACTCGTCATCATCTTGTAGTAAAGTCATAAAGGTTTGCGAAAATTCATCCTCAAATCTTAGAGGAGCCAACCTTGTACGACTACTACGTAGTATTTGAGATTCTTCAAGTCCTTGTTGACTCGAATTTAGATCAATTCTAATATCACTCCCACTTGGAATGTCGTTAGAATTGCTCCCACTTGGATCATTATTCCCGTATGGAATAGGATAATCGTCATTCGTATAATCCATTGGTGAAGGTTGAAACGTATTTTCGTTTTCACCAAGAATTCTCCCACTCGAATGAGGTAATCCTTCTTGATCATAAATCTCAAATAGAGATAAGTCCTGACTTATCTCGCCCTGTCTTGGAAACTCGTTTTCCAAGAAAGTGACATCCCTCAACTGAAACTCAATTAGCCCACCATAGTCTTCCTGACTAACAAAAACATAACCTTTGGAGAGAATGCACAACCCCAAGGTTTCTAAATGTTTAAGTCAGGAGACCTTTGGTTCCACAACCCATAAGGAGTGGAGCTAACTGATTTCGAGGGTACGCGGTTTAAAAATGAAAGCGGCCGTCAATAATGCATCACCCCAAAAGGTGATTGGCAAGTTAGCTTGCGCCATCATTGAACGGACCATTTCCATTAAAGTCCTATTTCTCCTTTCTGCAACACCGTTTTGTTGAGGAGTATAAGGCATAGTTACCTGATGTACTATGCCTTTTTCATCACAAAGTTCCTTAAAACTTATTGATTGATATTCACCGCCCCTATCGGTTCGCAAAACCTTAATCTTGCGATCTAATTGATTCTCCACTAAACTCATATAGTTTTTAAAGCAAGCCAAAGCTTCACTTTTGTGGGATATCAAATAGATATGTCCGAATCGGGTGAAATCATCAATAAAAGTGATGAAATAGGACTTTCCGCGTCTTGTCTTGACATTCATCGGACCACATATGTCCGAATGGATAAGCTGTAATGGATCCTCGGCCCTTGTGCCGGTTCCAAACGGCTTGCGACAAGATTTCCCCACAAAGCAATGTTCGCAGGTCGACATTTCAACCTTTGAAACATTTGATAGAAGGCCACGTTTGGCAAATCTATCCATACGCGTTGGTCCAATATGACCAAGCCTTGTGTGCCAACAAATTATATTAGACTCATTAGTCAAAAAAATTTGTCACAAGGAAATTTTTATTACATGAGAAATCATACATTGTACTTATTACAATAAATCCTTTGAAATACAAACCCAGTACCAATAAAGGAATTATTACAAAATAGGTCCATATTACAATCATGAAGGAACCAACTATAACCAAGACCCATTAAATTGACCACAGTTTTAATATTCCTTTGAATATATGGAATGAAGAGAACATCATGAAGTAGGAGAGTGCGGCCGTTGTCCAAGACTAGCTTGCGAGTCCCAACGCCTTTCACTTCAACACGTGTGTTGTTTCCTACATTGATCCACTTCATTCCTTGGGGTATCCGGTGATACTCCACGAAGGACCGTCTGTCCCTTGTTATGTGGTCGGTGGCACCTGAATCAATTATCCCAAAATGGATTAGATTCCACAAGAAATATTGAACTAGAAACACATATGTAACTAGTATTACAAGTTACCTCATCACTTCTACTCGTACACGAACGAGCATAGTGACCGAGCTTGTTGCACTTGAAGCACTTGATCCTTTTCAAGTCTTTCTTCTTGTGCCATTTCTTGTGCCCACCCTTATGTTTGGGTTCCTTGGTAGACTCAGGTTGCTTATTACGTTCATTAGAAGACTTCGAACGATCTTTACGTTTCTTTCCCCCATGTGAGGAACTAGCAGCCATGTGCACTTCTGCACTTGGCTTGGCAGCCGCAAGCCGCTCTTCCTCTAATTCGAGGTGCTTGGAAACATCGTTGAAGGTCTTGATGCTCTCATTATGAGTGAGATGCATCTTCATCTGATCCCACCCATTTGGTAGGGAATGTATGACTGCTTGGATTTGTTGCTCATCAGTGAGCACATGACCTGCGTCCTTTAACTCCGAGATAAGGTTCGCCATATGTCGCAGATGTTTCCCCATGTAATGATTTGGACATTTCTTATATGAATCGAACCTTATAGTTAAGGCGCGAAGTTTGGACACCGATGTGCCACCGAACTTCTCCTCTAGCTTGGACCATATGTCCATGGCTAAGTCATGCTCCCGGAAGATGCGCATTATGTCATCAGCCATACTGCTTAATAACGTAATGCGCGCTATCTTATTCTTCCGAGACCAAGCATCAAAAGCTTCCTTGTCTCGTCTGTGTTGGGCCGTAGTGCCCAACTCGGGTTCAATCATTACGTTCTTTAGAGTTTCGAGCACTTCTTGCTCCTCTAAAACGTATTGTATCTTAATGGACCAAAGTTTGTAATTATCGCCGTTGAGTTTTTCACCTCTGTTTAACTCAGCGACGATATTCTTTGAAGCGGAAGACATTTTACTTTTAAAATGCAGCAAAAGACACAAAACCGAAGGTTTGATCAAAACATTGCATAAAAAATTCTTAAAATATAACTCCCACTTGAAATGATAATAGAATATCTCATTTGGATAGTTCTAAAAATTCAAATCCCACTTGGAATTATATTATATTTGATAAGTTACTTTCGAAAAATATTGAAGATGTTGTTCTAGAATCGAAAAGGTCTCTTCGATTCCAATCACCATCTAGAACAACCTTCAATATTCCCCCATCACTTATCAAACAATAGTACTCTTATAGTACTAGCAGCTGAAAACGAGTTTGAAAACGTATTTTTCAGATATAATTCCCACTTGAAATGATAATAGAATATCCCATATGGATAGTTCTAAAATCAACTCCCACTTGGAATGATATTCATAATTTGATAAGTTACTTTCGAAAAATATTGAAGATGTTATTCTAGAATCGGAAAGGTCACTATGTTTCCAATCACCATCTAGAGTAACTTTCAATATTTCTCCCTCACTTTATCAAATGTTAGTACTCTTATAGTACTTTGCAGCGGAAAAGCGTTTTTGAAAACGTATTTTTCAAAACGTATGAAAACGTATTTTTCAAGAAAATATATTTCAACCTAGTACCCTTATGATACTAGTGAAATATTCGGCACTTCCTGACCATTTGTCGGGAATGAGCCGTAGCCGTGCCTAGGTCGGATCCCCCTTTTGGGGATTTTTCTGCAAATTATCGTCGCTGGCTCCCGTATGGATCCAGGCGTTTCCCCCCGTATGAGAGAATTTTGATGCAGACGACTGTCGTTTGGCCCCGTATGGGCTAGTCGGCACGTTCACATTCGACCAAGGCCTTTTGCCAAATTGGTCGACCAAAACACCCAAATTGGTCGACCAAAAATTGGTCTGAATCACTCCCGGCCAGTGCCGATCAGTCCGGCCCCCGGCCAGGCCCTGACCGCTGCCAGAGACGGCCTGCGGCAGCCCTGGCCACTGCCAGGGCCGGCCTGGCCGCTGGCCAGGCCTCGGCCAAAGGCCGGCCAGGCCTCTGCCTGGCCTGGCCTAGGCCAGAGGCCCCTGGCCGGGGCCAGGGCCCCTGCCCTGGCCTCGGCTAGGGCGGCCAGGCCCTGGCCGGGGCCAGGGCCTCTGCCCTGGCCTTGGCCAGGGCGGCCGGGCCCTTGCCTGAGGCCAGGGAGCTGCCCTGGCCTCTGCCAGGGCGGCCGGGCCCTGGCCGGGGCCAGGGCCTCTGCTCTGGCCTCTGCCAGGGTGGCCCGGCCCTGGCCTGAGGCCAGGGCCTCTGCCCTGGCCTCGGCCAGGGCGGCCCGGCCCTGGCCTCTGCCAGGGCGCTGCCCTGGCCTCTGCCAGGGCGGCAAGGCCCTGGCCGGGGCCAGGGCCCCTGCCCTGGCCTCGGCCAGGGCGGCCAGGCCCTGGCCTGGCCGCGGCCAGGGCCTTCTGGCCCTGGCCGTGGCCGGCCAGGGCCGGCCGGCCATGGCCCAGCCATGGCATTTTTGCCTTGACCGGCCATGGCCCTTTGGCCATGGCCGGTTTCCCCTTTCATGGGTGGCCGCACACCCCCGCCGGAGGGGGTTGCCGTGGTGGTTATTGGCCGTAGCCAACCCCCTCCGCATGGGGAGTGGGGGTGCATGGCCTTCATAACCCATTTGGCCATGGTGCACATGCACAAAAAAATTCATCTTCCCCGATGGGAATAACCACCACCTTCTTCTCCGGTGAAGCACCCGTTCGTCGAGGAAGTAGTTGTCCTCCAATGGCCGTGTGCCAAAAAATGAACCCACTTCAAAAATTCGTAAACTACGTGCTCCACATGAAGAGAGCGCCCATTCCCTATGAATGGAGACTAAGCATCCATGAAGAGAGCGAGTTTGACGATATGAACGGTCGGTTCTTCCCGTCACGGAGAGTTCCTGCCATATCCGTAATGACAGAAGACCCTAACGTGAAAAGAACAACCGCTGTGTTCTCTCCGTCACGAAGCGTTCCTACCATATCCGTAATGGTAGAATACCCATCCGTGAAAAAGACAACGACTCGTTCATAGTTTCTCCGGGGCGAACCCGTATGGCTTTGATACCAATGTAGGATCCTGCCAAAACAGAGTTAGGATCAATAAATGAAGTTGAGACTTACGCTTGCGTATGCAGCACGGTAGTCTACGAACTTCGCCTTCGGATTCGTCACGACGGATCGAGTCTTCTCACGAACGGAGTAAGGCTACTAAATCCACAATCTAAATCTCTACTTTTAGATTAAGAACTTGGATAAAGGGAGAGGAAGTATTTCGGCAGAGCTTCGCTAGAATGAAGATGCATGCATGAATGCCATGCAAAAGTGTAAGGAAATGGCTAACCCTTGGGTCTTATTTATAGCCCCCAAGGTAGTTATTTTAGGATAAATTGTTCCTTTGGAACAATTTAACTAAGGTGTACCATCGTACATGGCATATTATAAGCTTAAGTTGTACCATATGCATGGTACAATATAAGCTTAAGATATTACCCCTTTATTAGCCATATGTCGCATGCACTTA
This sequence comes from Scilla litardierei, assembly GCA_030789695.1. Taxonomy (NCBI): domain Eukaryota; kingdom Viridiplantae; phylum Streptophyta; class Magnoliopsida; order Asparagales; family Asparagaceae; genus Scilla; species Scilla litardierei. The sequence goes on along the minus strand of CM061142.1, from coordinate 9,747,367 downwards.
TGCACATATAATGCGACTTTCCCATCAATCTAGAGATCCTCTCCGCAAGGGAACATATTCCCTTTGCGTACGACTTTGTGTACACGACGTTCGAGGTCCGTATTCCCTCGTACATCCCCTACAAGGGTGTACTAACGTCTTCCATATCCAACAGATCCTCCTCTGGTGGTAGATCCGACGTGGCTTCCTCTTTCAGTGGCAGATCCGGGCGTGGGGGGTCGAGATGATCAGCACATTTTGGGAGGGGGAGATGAGCTGAGGTTTTGGGGGAGATGAGGGAGGGAGGGAAGGATGGGGGAGATTTTAGAGGAACTGAGATTTTAGAGGTGATGCCCTGAGCTTTGGGGATTGGGAGCAATGTTTGGTGTTGCGATTTTAGAGGAGCTGCGATCTTTTACCAGGGCGGCAATGCTCTTTGATGTGGAGAGAAGCTCTCAGCTCAGAGCAGCAGGAGACATCAGGAGGTGCTGCCCTAAAATTCAAGATTTTCCCCTCAAAACTATCCCTTTCATGTATTTTCAAATTCAAAAACATCCCTCAACCCTTCCCTCCAAATTACACAACACTTTATCATTCAATTTCTCTTCTCCCAATTTCTCTTATTCAATTTCTCTTGTCTTAACCAAATTCTCATATCCAAATTATATTAACCAACAATTGTTTTACCCAATTTCTCATCTCTTATCCAAATTCTCTTATCCAACTCTTATCCAATAACCCATGATAACATCCCTGTTTTATTATATATATATATATATATGAGAATAATGGCTATCATACGCCATTAATCCCTATCTCATATGGCGTATGATACCCATTAATCCCTATATATATATATATATATATATATATATATATATATATATATATGGTTGAATAGGCTTAAAAAATTCTCGCGCAACCCACGAGAAATCACACGCAGTTATAGCACAATCAATCAGACGCAGAGTATAGAAAAGCAATCACAGCATGCACAGGTGATATACCCTGGCTCGGTCGAACCCACGACCTACATCCAGCCCCGAAAGCAAATACTATATTAATAATGTACGGTACAGCCTGTAGCTAGAACACCTCTCAACACTCACATGGCTTTCAGTACCCACACTCTCCAAGTGTCACCGATACGACCTGTAGCAAGAGAACCTGCTCTACACTAACCTAGCTCTCAGCACCTGCACTTCCCACAGCGCGAAACAAAACTAATAATAGTATAAGCTCTCACATGACTAGTCTCAACTAGTCAAGTCCCTTTTGTCTAGCACCCACCAGACAAGACCCTAAAAGTATCACAAATAGTGGTAAAGTTTTCCTTATGAAGATCTAACACAATACTACACAATATAATAAACAAGAGAGTTTAGAATGCTCAGATCGTGTAGCGATGTCGTCTTTGTCAATCAGCACGGGCCAGATGTCGTCTGGCAAGTAGTAGTAGTCTCTCGGCAATGGCAACTCAAGTTGCGGCAATTGAACTCCTCTCTAGATGATGGTCCTTAAGTTGGCATGCTCAAATCTCAATCTTCAATGTTGCTTACGGCATGCAAAAAGTAAAAATCAAGTTGTAGCACGGTAAACGTCACGGCAGCAAGAATATGTGCTCGTCCTGTTTGTCTGCCTGCCAAGAAATATTTGCAGAAATCCAATTAGCAGAATTCAGTCACAAGATCACAAACGAAATTATTAGGAATTAAATCTTTTGGTTTAGGCACTCCCCTTTTGATTTGCTCCTTGATGCTAGAATGTTTCGGCTCTCTTTTGTATTTGCAACCAAAAAAAACTTATGAGCTCTTCAATCATGCGGCTACCCTATTGCTTTGAGGGATGTGCCCCCTACACAAAAATTCTGCCTTTCTAGGGTTTCTCTCCAAAAGAAAAACACACAGAGAAAAAATGGCAGAGAGATGTGCTCTTGGATTTTTTGAGGTTTTTATGCAAAGGGGAGAAAAAGATGCGCCTGTTCATCTCATGAAGGATTTAAGAAAACAAAAACCAATGTGACCCTGGGAAAGATGCGCACTAATGCTCTTGGATTCCAGAAGCAATAGAGAATTTTAAACTCTCAATTCCCTTTTAGAATTAAGGCTGGCTTGGGGATTATTAATGGGGTGTGGCTCTCCGACTATATTTTTTTGGAGATTCGGACTTTTTGGCTGCCGGCTCTATGTGGAATTTTTTGTGCCCCTTGGATTTTATTTATTCATGCTAGGGCTTATATACTTGGGTTCACAAAGTTTCGGCTGAAGGAAGATATTTCCGTGGGTTTTTTTCATGCCGCAAGTTTTTTTTTGTTGCTTAACTGGGTTTCAACGGGGTGTGGCAAGGATGAGATTGATCTAGGGCTGGGATCAATTCGACAATAGGATCCAATGGCTAGGAATGTGTGTGCGGCATAGGGAATCCTAGTACCAAGGTAATTAGCAATGGGGATGGAGTTTGGACTGGATACGGAATACGATTAGGGTTTGATTCCAATAGATACGAGTCCACTCAAGCTAGGTTCTCCCCTTTCTTCTTTGCACATTGACCAAGTCTCTCCGTGAATGAATCACATGTTCGTCATTCCTGAAACACTTGACACACACGTTAAAACGTTCACACATGTTTGTTATCAACAAACACGAAGTTCATAGATCGTTGTTACCAACAAAATGCGCATGCGCTCAAGCTCAGGTGGGATTCCTTCACTCGACCCCTCCCTAACGTCCGATTCGATCCGCAATCTTGGTAATATCTTAACTTTTGATGCAATTACCATCGCGCCCTTTAAGCCCTTTTCAAAGCGCCTTTGTACTAAATTACCTTTAAGCCCTTTTGTACTAAAATACAATTGCTACCACTTCTTTTGCTCACTCCTGCGCAAAACGCAGAAGCTGGAGTAGATCACCAGTTTTGCGCTAGTTCTTCGATTTCAACAGCCCATGCCTAAGATCGCCCCCCAGATCCCTGCCATCACACGCTCGTTGATTCCCCTCTTACTCTCCTCCATCGAGGTAAGGATTGTCATCCATAATTTAATCGACGTACTTCTGTCAAGCATGCATGAACTTAACATAGATCATATGTTGATTCCCCTCCTACTCTCCTCCATCGAGGTAAGGATGCTCATCCCTAATTTGATGGAAATCTCTTATTGCTCAACACGCACAACGGTATAAATTTTTGAAGGGGTTTGCGCTGTGAGCAATTTCCAACCTTTGGACGATTGGCGCTGGAAATTACTCTCTGCGCACAACGGACTAAATTTTTTAATCGGTTTGCGCGGTGTGTAATTTCCAACCTAGCAAAGTGTTGCGATGGAAATTACTCTCCGCACAAAACGATTCAAAAACCCTGCCATCACACGCTCGTTGATTACCCTCCTACTCTCCTCCATCGACGTAAGGATGGTCATCCCTAATTTGTTGGACATCTCATATTGCTTAATGAGCACAACGGGATAAATATTTGAAAGGGTTTGCACGGTGAGTAATTTACAACCTTTGGACGATTAGCACTGTAAATTCCTCTCCGCGCACAACGGGCTAAATTTTTTATTCGGTTTGCGCGGTGAGTAATTTCCAAACTAGCGAAGTGTTACGATGGAAATTACTCTCCGCGCAAAAAGATTCAAAAATTTAGCCCATTGTGAGCCTTGAGAAATATGAGATGTCCATCAAAACTTACTGAAGCCGCTCATATAGCACAACAACATAGAGCGAATGGCGTACATAATATTGCCCACCGTGCAAAACTGGTGATATGTTTGATTTTTTTTGATATATTCGATCTGTTCATCAAATATGATGGTAACAATTAGATCAAATTGAAAAAGACTAGCTATAATACGCAAGGTTTTAACATGATTAGTAATAGTAGTGTGGTTTCAACTAATAAGATGATGTATAATCTACTGCTACTTGGATAGACATATATAGTAGTCATGATGTGTCAATATTACTGATATTTTTATTTGTTTCTAATGTAGAAAATGAACATCGAAGAGAGTGAACCCTTTGTGCATGATCAAGAGATGCCAAATGAGATTGAAGCTGAAAATGACAGGACAAACAACGTATATGAAGAGGATAGGCATAGTGATAATGAAAAATGTAGTCCACATATTGGAATGAAATTTCAAACAAAAGAAGATGCATATCAATTTTTTAATACATATGCAGCAACAAAAGGTTTTGTAACCCGAAAGGGATCTATGGAAAAGGGAAAAGATGGAAATACCACGAGGAAGAAGTATATGTGCAACAAAGAAGGGTATAAAAGCTAAAAAGATAAGAGGGAGATAGGGAGGGACGTTAATCGAAGGAAAAATGAGAGAGAATGCTGTATGGCTCGAATGACCGTTCATAAAATTGTCGATGGAGTATAGCGCATAAACACCTTTGATGATAATCATAATCATGAGTTGATAAAAAGCCCATCGAAGATCCAGATGTTACGGTTGCATAAAAGATCGCATATGGACGGAACATGTAGGAATTTAGTTGATCATATGTGTGGCTGTGGAGTAGGACCTGCAAAGATTGTAAGGATTCTAAATTCCACGAGTAGTAGTAATATCAATATTACTACGCAACAATGCATTGATCATGGAAGAGTATCAAGAAAGAACAATATTGGAAAGGAATGCATTAAAGTAATAGAACAATTTATTAAAAAGCTAGCTACAGACTCTCAGTTCTATTATGCTATTGAGCATGATGAAGATAATGTATGTAGGAGTGTATTTTGGGCTGATGGAAGGGCGAAGACATCATACAGCCAGTTTGGAGATGTTGTTGTATTTGATGTCACTTATAAGACAAATAGATTCATGTTTCCTTTTGCACCTTTTACAGGTGTCAATCATCATAAACGGTCTATTTTATTTGGATGTGCTCTTCTTGCTGACGAGAAGGAAGAATCCTTTGTGTGGTTATTTGGACAGTGGTTAACATGTATATGGGATAAAGCACCAGGAGCTATCATCACTGATCAAGATCCGGCAATATGCAATGCAATCAAAAGAGTTTTTCCAAAAACGAAGCACATGTATTGTATATGGCATATCAATCTGCATGAAGATGAGCATCTACGTTCATTGCGGTCTGCTTATGACCCTGAATTTGATGAAGACTATGCAAATTGGTGTAAGAACAGTCAAAATGTTGAAGAAGCTGAGATTTGTTAGGGCATCTTAATGGAGAAGTACCAAAAGGAATTTCAAGAGCCATTGACAGAAAAACAAAAAATGAAATGAAAGCCTGGAAGTGGTTACATACGATGCATGAGAAAGCACATCATTGGATTAAGGCGTACCTACTGGATACTTTCTTTGCAGGTATGAAAATGTTAATACGATAGAGATTGTTGTAAAAATATATGATCAAAATAAACTAAGCATATGGTATTCATTTCTTGTTTTGTGTGTAGGCATGGCGTCCATCTAAAGGAGTGAAATCATGAACGCGTATTTTGATGGATACGTAAACTGTATGACTCCATTATACGAGTTCATTGATCAATATGATAAAGCCGTAAAATTTCAGCGAGACAAAGAGGAGAGAGAAGATACATTTTGTATGAGGAACAAACCAGAATTTAGCGGCATGCATGAGTTAGAGGTTCATGCCGCAAAGGTATATACTAGATACATATTTTCCATTTTTCAAATTCGTTTCAAAAATACTTTATACTGTCGGCATGAAAGGGTGAGCATGGATGGGGATACGACCACATATAGAGTAACCATGCGGATTGATGGAAAGAGCTACTTGCATAATGTTCAATGCAATATATCTACGTGAATGTTCAGGTGTACGTGTGCAAGGGCTGTGATTGAAGGTTTGCTATGCACGCAAATTTTATATATCATGAAGCAAAAGTTTGATATGCAAGCCATCCCTGAGAGATATATTTTAACAATGTGGACTCTAAATGCAAGACATAGCATCATGAGTCTTGGGCCTCTTCGACTAGACAGTACACGGAGTGCATCCAAATCAAATTACTCCACTTCAAGCCTGGAGACTTCGTTCATCATTCGATAAAGTCGTGGAGGCGGTTACAAGAGATCACATTCTATTTGATGACGTATTTGGGTGGGCAAACAGTTTTTTAGACCAACATAATATGAATGATAAAGCGCAAACTGCTTTTGAAGAGCCAAGCACTCAGATGGGATCCAATGCACCTATCAAACAAGAAGTGGGAGTAAATGATGTCATTATGCATGATCCTGCAAAAGCGAGAACCAAAGGCCGACCACGAGTGGCGTCAAGAATTCCTTCTGGAATACAAGTCTCACAAGAACAAAGTCAAGCAAGAACAAGGACTTGCAGTGTTTGTGCAGAAAAGGGTCATGACATGGGAACTTGTCGTATGAGTACAGCTGGTAGAAAGAAGATATATTTGCTCAAACGGTTACTATTTTATGTACAAGTATAAATATTTTAACATCATTGCTCCATATTATCAGTATGAAAAATCTTCGCCCGATGACTTAACAAGGCTTTAATATGAAGGTCAACATTTTTATATACTATAGGTAACAATTTTGTATTCGCTTGGAAGAAATATACTACATGCATCTGTCATGGACAAATCAGTATAAATGGATTGTAAGTAAACTGGTTCTCTTTAAAAATGGTTATCTGAAAACGGCAGCCTCCTATATTTTAGTCCAAAATGCAGCCATTGTGGAGTTGAATTAATAGGGCTGGGGGTCCAGATTGAATCTTAAAACACAAAGTCTTGATTATAAGCGTATAAGGATGATGCCTATCATTCAAGAACTATATCCGATGTTGTGGATCTCATATCTTATACTTCTCTGTTGCTGCATATCCTGACAATTGTCAAGAAAATTAATGTGCTTAAGGAGTAAGAAGAAGAAGCTGAAGAGCTGAAGAGCATGAAGAGAATGAGGCATGTAGCTATCTGCAATGAGTAATGTGGGTAATTGTATACAGTTTTGCTCCGCGTGCACAATGGTTACAACTTTTGTCCGTTGTGCGCGCTGAGCAAAACTTGGTAATTGTACAGGTTTGCCAATAAGCGCACACAACGTTCAATAATGTTACGGATGTGCGCGCTGAGTAATTTAGCTAATTGTAAACAGTTTTGCTCCACTCACACAACAGTTACTAACTTTGACGATTATGCTCGCTGAGTAAATATTGGTAATTGTAGACAGTTGTGCTTAGCTCACACAACATTCAATGTTGTTGCCGTTGGTGCGAGCTGAGCATTGTGGGTACTTTAAGTTAGCATCACGCAATTTTGTAATGTAATGTAATTGTCTCAAATTTAATGACATTGTATTAAGATCTGTATTTCAACATACTACAACATTTATGCATTCAAATGTACAGAACACAACAAAGTAGAAACTACATCTAAACATTTTGCAACATCACAATTTTGAACTGGTAAGCAATTCAAACACTGGACTAATAGGGATACATGGATTCCCACCATGAAAAGAATTTCAACTTTGTTGCCATTTATGAGATGCTCCATCAGCTCCATCAGCGTCACTTGCTGCAAGTATCTTGGCCATCTGTCCCCTTATGCATTGAAGAAGAATCAGCGATGAACACATAACAAGGCATAATTAAGTAAAAACATTGTACATGTAGATTTAGAATAAGATAGTACATTTATTATCATCAAGCAGTGATGTCTGCAACTAAGGATCAAAGAACATATACAAGCAGTGAAGTCTGCAATGAAGCAGGTGTGCCTGGAAGAGGTGATAGCTTCAATGACGACGAAAAGAACATATGAAGGAGCAAAGAACATCTTCGAATCAATGAATATATGAAGTATCCAATTTCGGCATCACGTAACTTGTCGCTAGTGTATTGTCCGTCTTTGAGTGTTGTGGACGCAGCAGTGATGAAGGAAAAAACATAATGTTGTAGGAAAAATATCATATAATTAGAATCAAATAGAATAAGATAGAATAATATAATCAAGAAGTGTAGTGGTTGTTGAGGACTTGTGGGTAGAGAAGTCAATTATAGACGAATTGGACTGCCCTTGGATTAGGACGAGACTACAGTAGAGTTACTAGGAGGCAACACAAGAGACCCCGTGAGTCTACATCAAATTGCTTGTGATTTTACAGAAGAATGCTCATAAATCTACAGCAGATTGATAGCAATCAGATGTTGTGTAGGGGTTTTGGCGGACCCTCAGAGCTCAGATCGGTGTCCGTCCTAAGTTGGACGGACCACAGAGGCATAAGCACAGCAGAAAAATTAAAGTGTCTAGCTAAACAATTTAGCTAGGCCCTGAGGGAGCCAGAACCTAGCCCGATCTATGCCAACTTGGGGTGTATATGACCACCCCAAGAGGGATCTATCCTACTGCGACGAAATTAAACTATACTAAAATTACGTAGAGAACATACCCGGAATCTCAACCCTGGGGCGGGCAAGATGTACCGCACTGTCTTCTGACGCTCCTCGTAGCCAAACCGCCTTGACTCGATCCACCCGAGCCGCCTCGCACCTTTGAACCGATCTGACCGAGCCGACACATGCCTCCAAGCCGATCACACGCGGTAGAAGGTTTCACTTGAGTAGACTCATGTCTTAGACGTCTGGATCCGAATCCAAACCCCCTTCGTAGTCTTGCTAGGATTAGTCGGGAGAATAGGAAGAAGAAGAGAGAGAGAGAGAATAGTTTAGTCGTAGATCGAGCTTGCTCTAAAATCTGGAGCTACTCGATCGTGGACTTGGTGCATTTTTCAACGAAGAGAGTGCACCCCTATTTATAAAGGGAGTCTGCACTTCTCTTTTCGTTGCGAGCAATGTGGGACAAAACGAAATAGAAGAGAAAATTAATTAAGCTAATTTAGCTTAATTGAAGTTTTAGTAAGCTTTTCATAAAAGCCAACTTCAACGAATTAATTCTCCTTATCCATTCAACTTTAGACACCAAACAAGCTATCAATTCGAAGGGCTTCGAATGGTGAACACGTAGGAACAAACGTCGACGAATTTTGTCATCGTGACCCCTCAAACAATTGCCCAAAGATGGGCAAAAGTCAATTTTCGTAGCCGTCAAAAGGGGTTTCAAAAAACCCTATTTTCACTTAAGTTGTGGTCGCGCCCGCTAGGCTTAGCGGGCATGCCCGCCCAAGGCAAAGGCGGGCGGGCGCGTCGGCCCGCTGGATAGCGGCCACACCCGCTGTTGCCAGTGGGCCGCGCCCGCTGAGCAGCGGGCGCACGTCCGCTACCAACAGCAGGCCGCTCCCGCTGAGCAGCGGGTGTGCGCCTGCTGCAACCAGCGGGCCGCGTGCGCTGAGCAGTGGGCGGGCGCCCGCTGTTTCCAGCGGGCTGCGCCCCTTAGCCCTTTGTGTATGGGCCCGTTAGCCCAAGTGGGTCTAACCCACTTTGCCTTTGACTCTTTTTGCGTTTTTGGGCTTGTTTGAGCTCCGATTTGGACACTGTTTGAACTTGTGTTTAGACCGGGACGATTCCGTTAACCAGGTAATCCTTTCCAAAGCTTTTGTTCCTACAAATATTGTCGTAACCAATTTACGACACGTTTAATCTTTGTTTGCATCAAATGCAACAATGTCCATATTGCTTCTACGACTTAGTCTCAGAACTGGCTTATGAACATTAACTATTCCATTTCATCGAATGAATTTCTCTTATTAATCTTCCTATTACTAAGACACGAACGCTACTCGGTGTGAGACCTTATAGCCTGACCTTACTACAGGTTGGGGCTCAAACCCCCTAGATGACGGTCACCATGAGCAGTAGTTGTCGTCACTGTTTCAGAATCATCATAACGTGATCGACCCATTGACAAAATTATCGTTGGGTTTACTTTGGATGTGTCAGTGATGAATACCGTTAGCTATAGTCCCTTCGTCAAGACTGTGTCCCAGTTGGCCTAGGGTATGGTTTACTGTCAACCCCATTAGACAACATTGGTCAGTATACGACGGTCTTTGTTGTATTCACGTTGTACATCTTACAACGTACCCCGGCCGAGGTTTAACACAAAGACTGTACTGAACCAGTGACAGTAACTTCCCTTTAACGGAAGTGACGAATCCCATCTTAGTCACCTACTCGCCTCGAGAGCTTTAGGTGTAACCCAACCTAAGATATTTCAGTTGGCCCTAGCCTCGAAGCTAGATCATAGGTCTAAGCGACACTGTTCACTCACAGGTTCGTACAAATGACTTCAGGTCTTAAGCTTACCTATCATCACCCTAGAGTTATTATAGATAGTTTAGTTAAAGTTAACCATTTAATAACTCTAAGTTTGGTCGTTCAGTGAACTCATTCTCCAATGAGCACCTGTGTCTCGTCTCCGACTTCACCAAATCGAATGACTATGAGATCATCATTACCCTAAGGTAAGACAAAGACACAGTGGTCTGTCCGATGTGCCGATATCCAGTTCTCGACACATCTATGACCACGAACCGTTTAAGACTTAAGTTTCTATTCGGTCACTTACTACTCATAATCGAGATCTTATCTGAATACGTAAGGACCTAACTATAAGTCTATGGACATTATCTAAGTATATTATTCAAAGGAATTCATACTTAGGATAATGGATACCATATATTCTTTTAACAAGACGTACACTTAGGATAAATCACCTTATGGGCATATATTCTCCTACATCTCCCACTTACACTAAGGCTATTTATCTCGGTATCTCATACCGTTATAGCATATCAGTCACATTGGACATTTATATGACAAACCTAAAAGTGGATTTACTAACGAGTATCTATAATGCATTTTAATGGATATATTATTTATACATCTCTTGATCACACAAGGTTGATCTTTGAAAAATGATTTGGATCAATTTTCCTTTCTTTGTATAGCTAACAATTAGCTCATACAATCTAGATGTAGGGTCTAACATTTCTATACGTCAGTCTCAGCTCATTCAATCTTCTTGTGTCAATATGTCAAGTACATACATGACACCCTAAGTCTCCAATTATTCGATTAAATCAAAACTATTTTGATTCAATGTTTCATATAGATGATTCAAATAAGTTGGAAACCTTTTTACTTAGTCCGAGAAACCGGAACCAAGTATATGAGCTAGCTCCCACTGACTTTAAGAATTATCTGGTTAAGTACTTCAATTATATATCTAAATCATATTTAGACTATATATATGATGAGCATAACCAATTAATATGTGCTTAGATGGAACATACTAGTGTCAGGTTGGGTTTGATGAATGAGTCATATCAAGATCGGTTTAAGGAATCTTGACATTGACTTACTCAGTTTAACATCCTACACTATACTTTTCCCTTAACTACATTTAATAATAACTCTTTAAGAATCAAATGTAGTTTATTAAGAATTAATCTTAAATTGCATATAATTGTGATTATACACAATTTATACGCTCCTGGAACTTATAGTTAACTATCGACTAACTATAACATTAAGTCAGCTCCAAACAATCAAAATTTTCTGAAGCGCTGCATCATAGTTCGAGAATTTATGCAACCAACTTAGGTAGCCATATTCACAGTAATTTAAGCCATTCTCAACAAATCACAATTTCAAAAGAAAGCACATTTCCCGAGACATTTATTCAAACAACGGATTCATAAAATGAATCATAATTTGTTTATCAAATAAACTTTGAGTGTTAAACATCAATCATTGTTTTAACTTTAAGGAACGATACATTATTCATAAAAGGAAATAAATATCGTCTCCTTCTTCTTCATGTCTCTTGAAGTCCTCGCACGGCCCTAGCAGCAATGATTGCTCAAATGCCGACAGTCCTCGAAACTTCTTCCAACCTCTGCTTCATATCAGCCACCTGTATACATTACACAGACGTCTTAGTGTCTCATACTATGTGATAAAGCATTTATGGAATTAATTATGCTTTATTGAATTTTATTTGTTGTACCTGAGGTAGAGGCATCAGTATGCCCCTTCTTCTTTTCTGCAAGGTAAACCTTGCAGTTCCTCTTCCAATGGTCCATCTTATGGCAGTGGAAGCACTCAGATTTCGACGGGGTCCCTTTCGTCTTTTTCTTCTCCTTCTTCACCTTGGCAGGTTGTGGGACCTGTCTCTTCCTACCCTTGCCTTTCAGCTGGTCTGAAGAAGCAGAGCCAACAACCAACGCAGTTGGTTTCTTCTCGATTTCCTCAAACTGCCTAAGCATGTTGAGGAGACCAGGAAGATCCGTTTCAATACTATTCATAATGAAACTAGTAATGAAAGGCTTGAAGGCTGGGGTTAAAGACTTAAGGATGATGTCCACGGACATCTCATTGTCCAGGACAAAACCCAACTGGGCGGTGTCTTCCACGTACCTGATCATCTTAATGACATGATCTTGTATGGGCCATGTCTCCATCTTTGTGCCCCAGAGGTTGCTCGTGGCTTCAAACTTGGCAGCTCTAGACCGCTTGCCATACAACTCCTCCGCATTCAGAAGCATGCTCTAAACATCCATATGTTCATGCTTCCGTTGCCAATCGTTGGTCATAGAAGCCAGAGTAAGGCACCTGGCCTTCTCTGCATCCCTCTTGTACAGCTTGTAGGCTTCCTTTTCCTCATAGGTCGCATCGTCGTCAGACTTCTCCGAAGCGTCTTCGAACAGCACGTATCCAATCCCGGCTAGAGAAAGGACTAACTTAATGTTTCTAAGCCAATCCTTATGGTTTGTTCCATCAAGCACATTCTTCTCTATCATAAACTTTAGACCTGAATCCATTCTGCAATTTAGTAGATACTTTAGTCAGTATATGTTCGTTGTATAGTTTCAATGGTTTTTAATAAAACTATTTTATCCCACTAAATTTATTAAAGCCATAATAATAAACAGTTTATTATACAATAACATTTGTGAGAGAGGGGTCCGACTACCCTGAGTCTGACAACCTTGAGTATGTCTCAACAAGTTGTCTGACTCTGCAGTCGGTAGATGAACTCATCGTCAATCATATTAAATATGATTTCCTATCGATTTTTACCCCTGGTCATTTGTGATCATGAGTATGCTCATCCAAATCATAATGGGTAGCCTAGTCGGACCCTTGTTTTTGCGTCTAGCCTGACTTGCCCCGGCGCTCGGTGTATCCACGACACGTCGGTTTGGGTCAGGTCTTAGACTACATCTTTGGTTAAACTTACGTCGGCGCTCGGTGTATGCACGAGACGACGGTTTGAGTCAGGTCAAGATGTTATCAAGAAATTGGTTTCTATAATATTGTCATGTTACAGCTTGAGTGTAGCTCAACAACTGTAACACGGGTCTTACAGTTGCCAACTCCTAAAATAAGGAGGGCTACGATTTATCTTAAACAAGATTATTATCGTATTTGACTTAGGTATAGTCAATGGACTTACACAGTCATGATTCGACTCCTTGTGGTCCAGCGGACGCGGCTAGGGAATTGACTAAGCCATAACCACTGGGCCCCTAGACTAGCTAGGGTGGTCCAGTAAACTTAGCCAAGCACATTAACCGACATCATGATCCATTGAAAGAGGTTCATCAATTCTATGTCCGTTCATCAACTAAATGGATTTTAATTAATACTAGTTAATCCTTATCAACTAGTGGATCCTAAAATTCAAAATTTTTATGGATTTGTTGAACAATTTTTATTAGATCCTTATCAACTATAAGGTTCATATGTTCATCGTGCTACCCCAATCTTATTAGGATTTTAATAAACCAATTTACAACATTTTACAAATTAGTAATTTAATGATAATCATCATTTAAACAATTTATGATAATGATTGTCAATCAAAGGGACTACCCAAATCTGATATTAGGTTTTGATGTTGTATTTATTTATTTAAAAGTAGCATGTCACTAGTCATTAAAAATTTATCTGATAAAGTTTTAATCAGTTAATGGCTAACCTAAAGGGTTCATGAATACTTTATTCATCATTTCCATTAAAACATAAACCAACTAATTTAATCTCATAAATTACAGGTTCAATTAAAATGACATACAATAAGAACATGCAAGTTAAAAATATCTACAACATAATTAAATAACTTGCAAATCTAAAAATTTAACATTTAAATTTAAAGATCTAAAATTTTAAAGCTTGAAGCACTTTTATTACATAAAATTAGATTTCATAAAATTATCAAATAATTTTAAATCAAACCCAAGCTTTTAAAATTTAACGCAACATTTTTAGGATTAAAATATCGCATAAAATAATCTTGAAACCTATATGTAATTAAAAGAAATAAATTTACAATTCCATCTTATGGGAATAAAATTTTTCTTTATGTTACATATACTTTTAAAACATTTTTAAAACATTTTTAAAATCATTTGAAATTAATTTTAAAACTTTCAGATAAAGTTTAAACCTTTCAACCTTTATGTAACTAAAAGAAATTAAATATCATCTCATGAAATAAGAAATTTCTTAATGTTACATAAACTTTAAAACTTTTAAATCCTTACTAAAATTATTTTATCTCATAAAATAAAATTTTAAAAGGCATTTAAACATAGAAGACCGATTAAATTTATCGCATAAAATTTAAAACGTCCCAAAAATTTTTTTTCCATTTTACAAAATACTTTTAAAACATAAAAACAAAAATTAAACAAATTTTAACATAAAGTTAAATGTCTGTATGTTTAAAACAAGCAATTTAAGGAATTTAAAATCGTCGCAAATATAGATCTAGAAGCATAACGTAGCTCTGATACCACTGTAGGGGTTTTGGCGGACCCTCAGAGCTCAGATCGGTGTCCATCCTAAGTTGGACGGACCACAGAGGCATAAGCACAGCAGAAAAATTAAAGTGTCTAGCTAAACAATTTAGCTAGGCCCTGAGGGAGCCAGAACCTAGCCCAATCTATGCCAACTTGGGGTGTATATGACCACCCCAAGAGGGATCTATCCTACTGCGACGAAATTAAACTATACTAAAATTACTTAGAGAACATACCCGGAATCTCAACCCTGGTGCGAGTAAGATGTACCACATCATCTTCTGATGCTCCTCGTAGCCGAACCACCTTGACTCGATCCACCTGAGCCGCCTCGCACATTTGAACCAATCTGCTCGACCCGACACCCGCCTCCAAGCCGATCACACGCGGTAGAAGGTTTCACTTGAGTAGACCCGCGTCTGAGACGTCTGGATCTGAATCCAAACCCCCTTCATAGTCTTGCTAGGACTAGTCGGGAGAATATGAAGAAGAGAGAGAGAAATAGAATAGTTTAGATGTAGATCGAGCTTGCTCTAAAATTCGGAGCTACTCGATCGTGGACTTGGTGCATTTTTCAACGAAGAGAGTGCACCCCTATTTATATAGGGAGTCGGCACTTCTCTTTTCGTTGCGAGCAATGTAGAACAAAACGAAATAGAAGAGAAAATTAATTAAGCTAATTTAGATTTAGTAAGCTTTTCATAAAAGCCAACTTCAACGAATTAATTCTCCTTATCCATTC
This sequence comes from Scilla litardierei, assembly GCA_030789695.1. Taxonomy (NCBI): domain Eukaryota; kingdom Viridiplantae; phylum Streptophyta; class Magnoliopsida; order Asparagales; family Asparagaceae; genus Scilla; species Scilla litardierei. Next base: position 9,731,918 of record CM061142.1, on the reverse strand, counting down.
AACTTTAGACACCAAACAAGCTATCAATTCGAAGGGCTTCGAATGGTGAACGCGTAGGAACAAACGGTGACGAATTTCGACTTCGTTTGACCCCTCAAACAATTGTCCAAAGATAGGCAAAAAGTCAATTTTCATAGCCGTCAAAAAGGGTTTCAAAAACCCCTATTTTCACTTAACTTGCGGGCGCGCCTACTAGGCTTAGCAGGCGTGCCCGCCCAAGGTAAAGGCGGGCGGGCGCGCCGGCCCGCTGGACGGTGGGCGCACGCCCGGGTACCAACAGCGGGCCAGGCCCGCTGCAGCAGCAGGCGTGCGCCCACTGCGACCAATGGGCAGCGCCCGCTGTCGCAGCGGGCTAGCCCGCTGAGCAGTGGGCGTGCACCTGCTGCAACCAGAGGGCTATGCCCGCTGAGCAGTGGGTGCGTGCCCATTGTTTCCAGTAGGCTGCACCCCTTAGCCCTTTGCGGATGGACCCGTTAGCCCAAGTGGGTCTAACCCACTTTGCCTTTGACTGTTTTTGCGTTTCTAGGCTCGTTTGAGCTCCGATTTGGACACGGTTTGAACCTGTGTTTAGACCGGGACGATCCCGTTAACCAGGTAACCCTTTCCAAAGCTTTTGTTCCTACAAATATTGTCGTAACCAATTTACGGCACGTTTAATCTTTGTTTGCATCAAATGTAACAATGTCCATATTGCTTCTATGACTTAGTCTCACAACTGGCTTGTGAACATTAACTATTCCATTTCATCGAATGAATTTCTCTTATTAATCTTTCTATTACTAAGACACGAACGTTACTCGGTGTGAGACCTTACAGCCTGACCTTACTACATGTTGGGGCTCGAAACCCCTAGACGACGGTCACCACGAGCAGTAGTTGTCGTCCCTATTTCAGAATCATCATAACGTGATCGACCCATTGACAAAAGTATCGTTGGGTTTACTTTAGATGTGTCAGTGATGAATACCGTTAGCTATAGTCCCTTCGTCAAGACTGTGTCCCTGTTGGCCTAGGGTATGGTTTACTGTCAACCTTATTAGACAACATTGGTCAGTATACGTCGGTCTTTGTTGTATTCACATTGTACATCTTACAACATACCCCGGCCGAGGTTTAACACAAAGACCGTACTGAACCAGTGAAACTAACTTCCCTTTAACGGAAGTGACGAATCCCATCATAGTCACCTACTTGCCTCGAGAGCTTTTGGTGTAACCCAACCTAAGATATTTCAGCAGGCCCCTGCCTCAAAGCTAGATCATAGGTCTAAGCGACACTGTTCACTCACATGTTCGTACAAATGACTTCAGGTCTTAAGGACCAGCTTACCTATCATCACCCTAGAGTTATTATAGACAGTTTAGTTAAAGTTAACCACTTAATAACTCTAAGTTTGGTTGTTCAGTGAACCCATTCTTTAATGAGCACATGTGTCTCGTCTCCGACTTCACTAAGTCGAATGACTATGAGATCATCATTATCCTAAGGTAAGACAAAGACACAGTGGTCTGTCCGATGTGCCGAGATCCATTTCTCGACACATCTATGACCACGAACCGTTTAAGACTTAAGTTTCTATTCGGTCACTTACTACTCATAATCGAGATCTTATCTGGATACGTAAAGACCTAACTATAAGTCTATGGACATTATCTATGTATATTATTCAAACGAATTCATATTTAGGATAATGGATACCATATATTCTTTTAACAAGACGTACACTTAGGATAAATCACCTTATGGGTATATATCCTCCTACATGTTGTTCCCAATAATGTATGACCGTTGTTTGCACGTTGAGCAAAATTGATAGCAAAATAGCTCAACGCGCACAACCGGCAAAAATATGGCCATTGTGCACGGAGAGCAAATTATTTATGGTTTACCAAAACTGCTCAAAGCACAAAACGGGCATATAGTTGGACCGTTGTGTGCATTGAGCAATAGGTATTTTGGATAACACAATTGTTCAATCGACACAAGTAAGAGTAATATTTTGCCAACAATTCTGTTAACTTGTTTCAGCAGCGTAATGCTGGATATAGCGGAATACATTGACATCACAGAGAGATCGTCCATCACGGCATACGTCACCACTCCTTTAACGAATCTGGTGCTTTCTCTATTCGATGCATTAGCTGAAATTTTTTCTCGTTGCATGGTTTTTGCTCGACGCGCACAATGGTTAAAATCTGGACAAATTTTACATGACGTTGTATGCTTGGAGTAATTTTATTTGAATGTAACCCGTTTTTCCTCGACGCGCACAACAGGATGTACTTTTACCCCTTTTTGCGCTGATTAATGATCGCTCCGGAATGTAACCCAAAAGTGCGACCGTGTAGTTTTACCGCAAGCGCACGGTGTAGCGGCGAGCGGGTTATCGAACACATGGAGGATGAATGACGGTGTCTTCTCCGATCAACGTGGCTATTAAGAACAGAAAAGATGGAATTTGCCTTTGGCGATCCTGTCACAATCGTCAGACAAAGTGTAGAGATATCAAATCAAATAAAAGACGCCTAGGGAATGGGGAATTCCCGCTACTCACCGTATCTCGTCAATGTGATTCATTGGTATCAACATTGCTAGGGTAGAAATTCGGATGAACTAGTTGCAACTGAATGTAAAACCTAGCTCACGCTCTCGCACTGTTGCCGGTCTATAGCTAACCTAGGGTTGGGTCCAATCTCTTGCAAACCCTAGCCTAGGCAAGCTAGCATTAGGATCAACATCATCGTTCAATCGTGCCCCGAGCCCACTCTCGTGCAAACTCGGGCCACGACCTAGGTTGGGATAATTCCTACCCGTCCAATCTCTTGCAAACGGGTATCGGCACGGAATTGCAACCGAGAACCCTAGTATCGGTCCAATCTCTTGCAAACCGATACTACGGAAACTCAATTTCAACCCAATTCGGATTTCTAGGGTTTCCTATCGAATTGGGATCCAATCTCTTGCAAATCCCGATTGATATGAATACCTAGCTATCGGAAGTAAATCGATCCCAATCTAACCCTAATAGCAATTCTAGCAATTTTTCTACCAATTCATCACAAATCTGAAATTGGGCTCGTAGGGTTCATCCCCACGCCCCAAGACGTGTAGACTACTCACAATTCATAGCACAAATACAAGAATAATCAATGGAAATAACAAGAGAATTCATCACAATACTCAAATAAGCAATAAAAATAGTATTTTTAGAGGAGAGAGAGGCAAACCAATAGAGTTCTTCAAGAATCCAACAAAAAAGAAACAATTCTCTCCTCTCCAATCACAATAATCTAAAAGCTAAAAAGTTAATCTAAAAAGCTGTAAAAAATTAAGAGAAAAGCTCCCTAACCTAGGTCAAAAACTGGGGTTAAATACCCCCAAAAATCGTCCAAAAAACTGTGACAAAAATGCCCCTGCGCAGCCTGAAAATCGCAATTTTCGCTACAGGCAGCGCGTCGCACTCGGCCGAGTGAAAAAAGTCGCTCGGCCGAGTAAGAAACCCTGTAAATTTCCAGTAAGTCTGGGTCTTCGGGGTCTCCACTTCGGGGGTCGCTCGGCCGAGTGGGTTGTCGTCACTCGGCCGATGGCTTCTTAGTACTCGGGCGGTCGGCATTTTCCACTCGGCCGAGTGGGTCTTCTGAAGCTCAGGCAGACGAAAAACAGTAAGTTGGCGATTTTTGATGGGCTTCGTCTGAGTGCCACTCGGGCGGACGGGGTCTCGTCACTCGGCCGATGTGGCTTCCGATGCTCGGCCGAGTGCACACATAAAACGTGTCCGATCTGGTCGGCCGAGCGGTGTCTCGCTGGTCGGCCGAGTGACTCCTTCACTCGGCCGAGTGAGACACCAAAAATGCCCAAACAGCTTGTTTTGGCCTCCTCGTCGCTCCTGCGACATTCTTTCTTCTTCCGCTCCTCTCCAATGGCAAAATACCCCTCGGGGAGGTCGTCGGTGACACTCTGGAGTAGGCGTATCTCGAGATCACTCCAAATCGCTCCAAATCGCTCCAAATCACCTGAAATACGACAAAAACAACAAATCGTGAAAAGCATCGCAATTTCGTCGATATATCATGAAATACATGATTTGAGCGATCTAAATGGCATGCAAACATGCGGGAAAAAAGGTGTAAAATAAGGAGTGATCAAAATCCCCCAAGCTTACCTCTTACTCGTCCTCGAGGAAGATAAGTAAAAGGCGAACCCGGTGGATTTCGAAAACGAAAACGGCGAAAAACGAAAAAAAGAGAAACGAAGAAAAACGAAAAAAAAAAACGAAATAAAAACGAAGAAGAAAGAAGAAAGCGAGGAGGGAAGTTGCTAGATCGTTTTCTCAGGACGTGGGTTTTGCTTACTCATATAGCATGCACCGAATGAAAAACATATGTCAAAGAATTTTATTTCGATATCATAATATATTGGTGCAAATAGAAATAGATAACCCATGAACAACGATATAATCATGAAAAACGGAATAATTTTAGAATTAACATCGTCTGAATCATTTAAAGCGGTATACAATATCGCAGATCACACACTTTTCAATTGAACGCTTTCTAAGAGGAGTATAAGAATATCACACCGTAGAACAGAAAGAATAGAAAAGTGTGGATTTCATGAAATGAGTGCTAGGCATAGATTTCTGGACTTCGTAAAGCTAAAAATAATCTCACCGAGTATAGAATATTACTTAGCCTAGGTTGTCGTGCAACGTCAAGTAGTCACTCTCTCACACATCAATGGATTCTCTCCCCCAAGCTTATCTATAAGCGTGGTGGCATAAAAAATATTTACATCCCCATTTCTATAAAGCTCCAAAAGTAATGAAAATAAATACAAAAAGAGAGAAGAAAGAGAGAACATGAGATGAGATTGTTTATTGAGATTTTTCTCTTTTCTTTCTTTTTTTTCTCTTCTTTTTTTTTCAAATGGCATATATACACAATGATCCCAACTCAAAGAGAAATAAGGATATACAAGAATTTTTCTTTTTCTTTTTCTTTGTTTTTGGGAAATTTGGAGCTAGGAATTAATATCGGGGGAAATGCCATATAATAGAATCGCTAAGGGGAGATTCACCAATGATTTTAAAGTAGAGAAATGATGTTCAAGATATGTGGAGAAAGAAATAAATATGTCTCTCAGTTCACTCTATAAGACGTGCACGACAACTTCAGCAGGGTAATCTAATCTACTTAGTTTCGATCACAAAAAAGCTAACTAATCCAGATTTATCGTAGCTAACATCATTCAATTATCCTGAAGTGAAATGTACAAATCATGCATATAGAAGTGATATAGGAAAAGAAAACGGTACTCCAAATATAAGCATCCAATGCGTGAATCTTTGTGTGTTTTCTGTGATAGCATACATATGAATATTCAGACTCAGTTAATAATAAAATTTCATCCATTTTCATGCGGAAAAAGTGTGGGTTACTATCTCTAAATGCAAGGCAAATCACAGCATATGATATCAGAAATAAAATCTAAGACATGACAAATATAGCATGCATATAGAGAAAGCTAACTCCACGTAATCATCATCACAGAAAAGTCATCTCTAGCATGAGATGAAAAAGAAATAAAGATAAAGGGAAAATGAAACTAATTACAATGCAACACACAAAGAAAATAAGGAAAACGTGATGCATGGTAAAATAAAAGAAAAAGTGATGAAAATGAGTGCAAATGCGGAAAATGGCGTGAAAAAACTAAAAATAAAGGTGGTAAATCAAAAAGAATGTGAGAACTCACTCCCCCAAGCTAAATGACACAGTGTCCTCAATGTGCGAAGTGTGGCACACCGAGAGACGTGTAATGTGAAGGGTAAGTGAGGATGCATGCATGAGGAAAAATTAAAAGAAAATAAAGAAACGAAAAATATGATGCGGGCATGATGCATGCGGATATAGGAGTGATATAGATATAAAGGTGTGACACCAAAAATTCTCCCTCGCTCCCAAAAAAGATATATAAATATATGATCAAAATGTGTATCCAGAACAGTGAGGGGAGGGTGGGGTGGGCAAAAATGCATCAGGACCCAGCAGAGACGGGGGGGGTGGTGGTGGTGCAGGCTGCTGAGCGGGTGTGGGTGTGGAAGTGGCAGCAGGCGGGGTGTGTGTAGGAGTGGGGGTGGGGACCTGCTGGGTGGGTGTGGGTACGCGGGGGAGTCGATCTAGGACCTGGGTAAGGCAGTAGTGAATGTGCGGAAGCAGGTCGAAGCGGCCAGCCATCGCGGAGACGGTGGAGGACAGGGTCCTAAGGTCGCCTCTGAGGCCACTCACCGCCCCCTCGAGAGCACGAATGCTCTGAAGTACAGTGTCGGGGGGAGGTGGTACAGAGGGACGCACCGGTCTGTGCTGTGTAGGTCGGGGCTGGCGTACTCTGGTGGCGTAGGTGACGGGCTCAGCAGGTAACGGAACGAAAGGTGCTGTGCTCGCAAATGTGGGCCTGGCCTCAGTGTGAGGCCGGGTAGGATGGTAAGAAGTGGAGGCAGCAGCAACAAAAGAGGAGTACAAAAGTGGCAACGAGGCAGCCAGAGAGGTCGGTGGCACAGACGTGTGGACAGACGCCACGACACTCTCAGAAAATACAGCAGCGGTGGAGACAGAGGTGGAGACCACGGTCTCTACGGCGGTGGCAAAAGAGGGCTCTCCGCACTCAACTATAGTCGGCGGGCGCTCGGGTAGGGCAGAGGAAACGGGCTCGACAGACAGAGGGCCATCAGTGGTGGTGGGCGTGGAGGTAGTGGAGGTGGTCGTAGGCGTGGAAGCAGTGGAGGTGGGCTCAGCGAGGGTACTCCCGACACCGACAGAAGTGTGGACAGAGGTGTCGGGAGCAGCAGAAATATCAGGGATAGGCTGAGGGGCCACGTGGTCAACAGGGGCAGCGGGCTCGGCAGGTGCGACAGGGTCTGCGGGTGCAGCGTGGGCAGTGTGGGCCTGCTCGGCCTCCTCGGTCTCGAGCACGTATGCGGCAGGGATCAGAAGATCCATCGCCGGGAGCCAGTCCACCTGGGCCGGTGCAATCTGAGTCCGAGCTGGGCTCGGAAGAATCATGTAATCGGCACCGAAGGGGCCGTGCAGCCAGACCCAGTGTCGCTCACCGTGCGGACGAAGCATCTTCATCCGGGCCATAACATCTATGGACAGTGAAGTGGGGCCCGGTGCTCGTCGCAAATCGGCCGGTAGGTCCTCGCCGGTCATCATGGTGAGCAAGGTGATCAGACCGCCGCAGCATATCGGTGATCGAGCGCCCACCGATACGATGATGCGGTCCAAAAACCCAGGCCGCGACATCAATCACAACGGCGGGGACCAACTCATCGCCCTTCCTAGATAGAGCTCTGGGGCGTGTCATCGCATAGAGCATGTAAAGCTCCAGCGTGGACATCGTACCTGGCTCATATCTCGCCAAAAAAGGTAGTCGCCATGAGGCGCTGAGCTATACGGAGGCAAGGGTGGACGATGGCCTTGGCCTTGGCCCTACTAGGGTCAAAGGCAGCGTGAAGACCCGTGATCTGGGCCCAGAAGGCGCCGACATCGAAGGAAGGTGGGGGAATGTGGGTGGGGACGTAACCACGGTCGGCCCCGGGGACATCGGGCCACGAGAAGAAAGCTCTCATCATACTGAGAGTGACCTGGCACTCCCGGTCCATGAACCGAAACGAGCATCCCTCGTCGGTCCGGGCGATCGAACTAAGCACCTTAAGTGTCGGACGGAGAAACGTGTCCGCCGACACCTGAAAGAAATCTCGCCAGCCCACGTTGTCATACAACGTGAGCATCCCCTCGAGTACCCCCCAGGCGTCCTAGGTCTGCAAGGTGTGCGAACCTGGAGGGTACGATCGAGCGCTGGGAAATGCGCTCGAAGACGACACGGTGTGCGTCGTCTCGGAACGTAATCCTGAGCGGCCCGACAAGTGGAGCCGGTGGCGGTGGTACAGGCTGTGGCATGGCATGGAGTGGATGTGCGGGATGTACGGGCTGTGCGGGCTCTGCAGGGTGTGCGGGGTGTGCGGGGTGTGCGGGGCCTGCAGGCTGTGCTGGGTGAACGGGGTGTGGTGGAGTAGGTGGAGGAGAGTCCTCCACCTCGTGGGAGGGGCCGGCATCATCCGACCGCTTCCGCTTGGCGGAAGCTCTCCTCGACCGCGACCGTGTCCGGGGCGGCATATGGGCCCCGAGCGCTCACCAAAACCAATAAAAATGCGGCGTGTGTAAAATAAAGGAAAGAATATACCACGACACGCCGCGAGAGCAAATCTATGGAAGCGTGCGAAGGCGACGCCTCCACGAAGCCCAAAACAGTCCCTGGAAGCTCCCCTGGGCTCCCCTAAGCTCCCAAATATAACATGCACATGAAACGGAGATATCAGCGAGTAATATTCAAAACGTATGGGGCATTAGGGGTATAATAGATAGAAATTGAAATTAATTTGGGTTTGGGGTTCGTTTAATACATGGATCGTCGAAAAATACACAAAAGAGGAGAAATAGGCTAAAAATGGGGTTACCGGAGTCGGCCGGAGCAGTGGCCGCCGACGGCGACTCGGGCGAGGTGCGGCGGCGGCTCGGCCGGCGAAGGGCGGCCGAGCGGCGGTGGCGGACGAGGGATCGGGCGAGTGGGGGAGATTCGGGCGCTGGGGAATGCGAGAAGTCGGGGTTTTGCGAATTAACTCGTTTCAAAAAACGCGCCCCCCCCCCCCCCCCCCCCCCGCGACCCTTTTTATAGCAAAAGTTACGACTCGGCCGAGTGACTAGGTCGCTCGGCCGAGTGAACTCAACGGATAATGTTGGGAAATTTCCCCCCGCTAATGACTCGGCCGAGTGGCCTTGCCAACCTCGGCCGAGTGGAGTAAGTCCATTCGGCCGAGTGGCTCAAGCTACTCGGCAAGACTCGCCCTAGGAGTGTATCAGTTTTACTCGGCCGAGTGAATATAAATACTCGGCCGAGTGGCAATTATATTGAAATCAAGAAAAGAAACAGAGAGTTGGGTACAGCAGACTTCCCTCGTTCGTGAGCGGCTCGGCCGAACGAACTTGTGTGCTCGGTCGAGTGACTAGTATACTCGGCCGAGTGAGCCTTGTTTTCTGCTGTTTGGCTTCGTTTGGGCTCTAAACTCTGTTTTTCTTCCTCCAGTCGATTTCATCTTCCTCCTAAGCATCGAGCGCCTTCCTGGAGCGCTCCTCGTCTCCTCGTTCATCCTCCTCATGATGGATTTCCCTATCTCCTCTCCTGTCAGGAAAAATAGGACCCGTTATCACAAAATTTTTGGGCGAACGACTCGAAACATTAAAAATTTCTAAAACAAAAATAAAGAAAAAGTAAAAATAAAGCGATAACCGTCGGGTTGCCTCCCGACAAGCGCTCGTTTAAGGTCGTGAGCTCGACCCCCTTTGATTTTCAATTAATGCAGGATATTTGGTGCATAGGAGATGCACCCGTCAAATTTTCCGGGGAGAACGCTTGGATTCGGAAGTTGCGGCGGCGAGTTCTCCCTCGGTGGTCTCTCGTCTCGAATAGTCTTGGGGGGTGGCTCCCCCAAGCTAGCATTCTCTCCGGTCCTCGGTTTCACCGGTGACACCGATTTCCATGTCGGCGGAGCTTTCTTTGGAGACTTTAATTTTGAGAGCCTGCAGAGCTCTCGAATCCTTGCGACATCAGCGTCGTCTTCATCAATCTCAGCGGAGAAGTCGGGGGATTCATTTATCTTCTCGTCTTGGTCCAAATCCGGCCCTTCCTTGAAATCTTCCTTGAATAGAGCGCTGATGGAGTGAGGGATTGCCTCCTCAATAACCTCATCAAGGAGGTCTGAAAGGTCATCCGACCGTCCCTTAAGCAGATATATTCTATTGGTTTCTCCCGTTGGGACTCCCTCGGAATAGTGTTTGAGCCTCTGACCATTTACTTTGAATGTGGCTCCGTCCTTGCTTTCCAACTCAAAAGCCCCTCCCGGTTGTATGTGCTTGATGGTGAAAGGTCCGGACCAACGTGACCTCAACTTACCGGGGAATAATCGGAGCCGGGTATTATATAGCAAGACCTTGTCTCCTACTTTGAAGTCTGTAACGGTTATGCGTGCATCGTGGAGAATCTTGGTCCTTTCTTTGTAAATTCTCGAGCTCTCGTAAGCGTCTCTTCTTATCTCATCAAGCTCGTTGATGTCTAAGAGTCGCCTCACCGCCGCACTCTTATTATATTAATTAAGGGTCTTGATGGCCCAATATGCGTGGTGTTCCAACTCTACCGGCAAGTGGCAAGCTTTCCCATAAACAAGTCGGAACGGTGTGGTGCCGATGGGAGTGCGAAAGGCCGTGCGATATGCCCATAGAGCATCGTTCAACTTCATTGACCAATCCTTTCTAGATCGATCCACGGTCTTCTCAAGAATTTGCTTGATCTCTCTATTTGAGACCTCCACTTGGCCGCTTGTCTGGGGGTGATACGCCATGCCAACTCTATGGTTCACCCCGTACCTCTTCAGCATAGCTTCAAACTTTTTTTCTATGAAATGGCTTCCCCCGTCGCTTATCAAAGTACGAGGCACTTCGAAGCGTGGAAAGATATTCTGCTTGAAGAACTTAGAGACGACCCTTGCATCATTGGTAGGGGTAGCGATTGCTTCTACCCATTTGGAGACGTAGTCAACGGATAATAAGATGTATTTGTTACCGTTGCTCGATGGAAATGGTCCCATGAAGTCCACTCCCCAACAATCAAAAAGCTCAATTTCTTGGATGGGCCTCATTGGCATCTCATTGCGTTTGGAAATATTCCCGGTCCGTTGGCATCTATCGCACCCCTTTACAAAGGCGTGGGTGTCTCTAAACATTGTTGGCCAGAAGAATCCGCTCTGCAAGATCTTAGCGGTTGTCTTAGAGGCGGCATGATGTCCCCCGTAAGGCATGCCGTGGCAATGCAAGATGATAGATGTTGCCTCCTCCTTAGAAACACACCTCCGAATAACACTGTCTTTGCATATCTTGAAAAGGTATGGGTCTTCCCAAAAATAGCTACGGGCCTCATGCAAAAATCTCCTCTTTTGTTGTGTGGGCATACCGTGCGGTTTAATTCCACAAGCTAAGTAATTGACGAAGTCCGCGTACCAAGGTACTTCTCCGGTCCTTACGGCGTATAGCCTCTCATCCACGAATGTGTCGTCGATAGGCAAACTCTCGTCCTCATTGTCGCGAATAAGCCTAGACAAATGGTCCGCCACAACATTGTCCGTGCCTTTCTTGTCTCTGATCTCCAAATCGAACTCTTGCAACAAGAGTATCCACCTAATTAACCAAGGTTTGGCTTCCTTCTTGTTTAAAAGATATTTTAACGCCGCATGGTCGGTGTGGACAATCACCTTGGAACCAAGGAGGTAGGAGCGAAACTTCTCAATGGAATAGACGATCGCTAGAAGCTCTTTCTCGGTAGTTGTATAGTTTTTCTGCGCGTCATCCAATGTCTTGCTCGCATAGAATATTGCATGAAGCTTCCTATCTTTCCTTTGTCCCAATACCGCTCCGATGGCTTGGTCGCTAGCATCACACATTAGTTCAAATGGAAGGTTCCAATCCGGTGGTTGTATGATGGGTGCAGAAACTAGTGCTTCCTTCAAGGTATTGAAGGCTTGCAAGCATTCATCTGAAAAAATAAAAGGAGTATCTTTAGCAAGCAAGGATGTAAGAGGTCGGGCAATCAAGGCAAAATCCTTGATGAAGCGACGGTAAAACCCCGCATGACCAAGGAAGCCTCTAATGCCCTTAACATTAATAGGAGGAGGGATTTTCTCGATTACCTCAATCTTTGCTTTATCTACCTCAATTCCTCTCGAAGAGACAAGGTGCCCGAGAACTATACCTTCCGTGACCATGAAGTGACACTTCTCCCAATTTAGAGTGAGATTGTTTTGTTGGCACCTTTTAAGGACTTTAGCAAGATTGGCCTAACAAGAGTCAAACTCACTTCCATAAACCGAAAAATCATCCATAAAAACTTCCATAATATTTTCAATATAGTCAGAGAATATGGATGTCATACACCTCTGAAAGGTGGCGGGAGCATTACAAAGACCAAACGGCATCCTACGGTAGGCATAAGTACCATAGGGACAAGTAAAAGTGGTCTTTTCTTGGTCATCTTCGTGCAAAGGAATTTGGAAGAATCCCGAATACCCATCTAGATAACAAAAGTATTTATGTTTAGCTAGACGTTCAAGCATTTGATCAATGAAGGGCAATGGGTAATGGTCCTTTCGGGTCGCTTTATTTAGTTTCCTATAATCAATGCACATTCGCCATCTCGTGACGGTGCGTGTAGAAATGGGCTCTCCTTTATCATTTTTTATAACTGTCATCCCCCCTTTCTTGGGGACGACGTGAACAGGGCTAACCCATCTACTGTCAGAGATAGGATAAATAATACCGGCGTCAAGCAATTTTAGGATTTCCTTTTTAACCACATCCTTCATGTTTGGGTTTAACCGCCTTTGAGGCTCTATGGAGGTGGCGTCAGTATCCTCCAAATGGATCCTATGTGTGCAAAGCCTAGGACTTATCCCTTTTAGATCGGAGATAGTGTAGCCAAGGACATCTTTGTGACTCCTAAGAACGTCTAGGAGTTTTTCAAGTTGATCTTGCGTGAGGTGGGAGTTGACTATCACCGGAAAAGTTAATTTATTACCCAAAAAGGCATACCTTAGATTCGGTGGTAATTGTTTAAGTTCAACCTCAAGAGGTGCCGCTCTTTCTTCTTCGTCAGCTCGCATGAGTTTGGCTTCTTCCTTGTCATCCGAGTTTAGCTCATGTTCAGGTGGCGTGCTCTCATGCGAAGACTCAGACTCACTACTTAGTGAGGACGATGCATCGAAATAGGCGCTCTCCGATTCTGTGCTAGCATCGTCTAGACCTTCACTCTGCTTCGGTTCGTTCCTGGAGTCAAGAAACACATCAGACGATTCATAAAAGCAGGAGTGAGTGTCATAGAGAGTAATTCCCTGATCATCGGTTTGCTCGAAAGATTCTTCGGGAGTATAGTGCTCTTCGACACTTGCTCTGCTATCTTCGAAGTATAACTTGTCATCTATCACATCAACTCTGACATTGCCCCCGATAGTCCCATCCGGGGAGACTTGATCCATCACAAAACTAGCAAATATTTGTTCGTCGGGGTCCTTGATATCGATAGCAAATGCTCCTGTGGCGTGGACCTCATCGACAAGCTCCTTAAGGAGGTCTGTGAAGGAGTCATAATCTTCCTGACTGAGTTCTATTGTCGACATTGCATTCTCCATTCTCCCTGTTAAGATCTTATGCAAAATATGGGGAGAATATGCAAATAATGCTGCAAACAGAGTTAGAACAAGATATGGAAGAAAGTAAAGAAAGAAAGAAAAGAAAAATAACCGGGTGGTCGATGCCGAACACCGTCAAAATGGCCTCCCCGGCAACGGCGCCAAAAACTTGATCGCTCCGGAATGTAACCCAAAAGTGCGACCGTGTAGTTTTACTGCAAGCGCACGGTGTAGCGGCGAGCGGGTTATCGAACACAGGGAGGACGAATGACGGTATCTTCTCCGATCAACCTGGCTATTAAGAACAGAAAAGATGGAATTTGCCTTTGGCGATCCTGTCACAATCGTCAGACAAAGTGTAGAGATATCAAATCAAATAAAAGACGCCTAGGGAATGGGGAATTCTCGCTACTCACCGTATCTCGTCAATGTGATTCATTGGTATCAACATTGCTAGGGTAGAAATTCGGATGAACTAGTTGCAACTGAATGTAAAACCTAGCTCACGCTCTCGCGCTGTTGCCGGTCTATAGCTAACCTAGGGTTGGGTCCAATCTCTTGCAAACCCTAGCCTAGGCAAGCTAGCATTAGGATCAACATCATCGTTCAATCGTGCCCCGAGCCCACTCTCGTGCAAACTCGGGCCACGACCTAGGTTGGGATAATTCCTACACGTCCAATCTCTTGCAAACGGGTATCGGCACGGAATTGCAACCGAGAACCCTAGTATCGGTCCAATCTCTTGCAAACCGATACTACGGAAACTCAATTTCAACCCAATTCAGATTTCTAGGGTTTCCTATCGAATTGGGATCCAATCTCTTACAAATCCCGATTGATATGAATACCTAGCTATCCGTAGTAAATCGATCCCAATCTAACCCTAATAGCAATTCTAGCAATTTTTCTACCAATTCATCACAAATCTGAAATTGGGCTCGTAAGGTTCATCCCCACGCCCCAAGACGTGTAGACTACTCACAATTCATAGCACAAATACAAGAATAATCAATGGAAATAACAAGAGAATTCATCACAATACTCAAATAAGCAATAAAAATAGTATTTTTAGAGGAGAGAGAGGCAAACCAATAGAGTTCTTCAAGAATCCAACAAAAAATAAACAATTCTCTCCTCTCCAATCACAATAATCTAAAAGCTAAAAAGTTAATCTAAAAAGCTGCAAAAAGTTAAGAGAAAAGCTCCCTAACCTAGGTCAAAAACTGGGGTTAAATACCCCCCAAAATCGTCCAAAAACTGTGACAAAAATGCCCCTGCGCAGCCTGAAAATCGCAATTTTCGCTACAGGCAGCGCGTCGCACTCGGCCGAGTGACAAAAGTCGCTCGGCCGAGTAAGAAACCCTGTAAATTTCCAGTAAGTCTGGGTCTTCGGGGGTCTCCACTTCGGGGGTCGCTCGGCCGAGTGGGTTGTCGTCACTCGGCCGATGGCTTCTTAGTACTCGGGCGGTCGGCATTTTCCACTCGGCCGAGTGGGTCTTCTGAAGCTCAGGCAGACGAAAAACAGTAAGTTGGCGATTTTTGATGGGCTTCGTCTCAGTGCCACTCGGGCGGACGGGGTCTCGTCACTCGGCCGATGTGGCTTCCGATGCTCGGCCGAGTGCACACATAAAACGTGTCTGATCTGGTCGGCCGAGCGGTGTCTCGCTGGTCGGCCGAGTGACTCCTTCACTCGGCCGAGTGAGACACCAAAAATGCCCAAACAGCTTGTTTTGGCCTCCTCGTCGCTCATGTGACGTTCTTTCTTCTTCCGCTCCTCTCCAATGGCAAAATACCCCTCGGGGAGGTCGTCGGTGACACTCTGGAGTAGGCGTATCTCGAGATCACTCCAAATAGCTCCAAATCACCTGAAATACGACAAAAACAACAAATCATGAAAAGCATCGCAATTTCATCGATATATCGTGAAAAACATGATTTGAGCGATCTAAATGGCATGCAAACATGCGGGAAAAAAGGTGTAAAATAAGGAGTGATCAATTAATATTAAGTCAAAAATAAAATCTGTTACCCCACATGCACAATCCGTAAGACGCACTGAGTAATAAAACTCTCCTCTAAATTGTTTTAATACCGTGCACAACGCGTTATAATTTAGGAAGATGTGCGCGCTAAATAAAATCTTATGTATATTCACGATCACTGCTTTGTAGACTCACGGGGTCTGTTCTGTAGACTTACGATCACTCTACTGTAGACTCATCCTCATCCAAGGGCAGTCTAATTCGTCTATAAATGGCTTCCCTACCCACAAGCCCTCTTCAACTTCTACACTTCGAGTGATGTGATAGGCATGAGGACGAAGTAACCCTACACTCTACTGTAGACTCATCCTCATCCAAGGGCAGTCCAATTTGTCTATAAATGGCTTCCCAACCCACAAGCCCTCTTCAACCACAACACTTCGAGTGATGTGAAAGGCATGAGAAAGAAGTAACCCTGGTCAGATAGTTGTGTTGGCTCATACGAGGAGTAGCCCCCCGACCGTATAACTGGCCAGCCTGCGAAGTCTTCTAAATCATCTCCGACTGTATAGCTGGCTCGCCCCGCAAGGGGGTGGACCCCCGACCATATTGTCGAGTAGCCCACGAGGGCAAAGTAAGCTCATTTCCGATCGTATAGTTAGTTCTGCTTGCAAAGGTTTGGCCACTAAGATATCATTATAAATGTGCTGAACCTGGATCTCTTTAAAACTATATCTATGAAAACTGATTTATCTTGTAGTTTAGTTCAAAATGCAGCCATTATGGCTTTGAATTCCTTGGTCTGTGGGTCCAAATTGAAACTTAATACCCAAAGTTTTAATTATGAGCGTATAAGGATGATGCTTATCATTCGAGAAATCTATTTACTGCAGTCGATCTCATATCTTATAATTTATCTATTGCTGTAGGTCATGCCACTTGTCAAGAAATCATTCGAGAAAATGTTTCCATTCAACAAAAATATCTCCTAGTACAACAAACAAAAAGGAGAAACAAAAAAGGGTTCGCTCCACCTATGATGCAGGAGCTCGTAAAGAGGCATCCCCAGGCGATTCGTCTTCTCCCGAACCAGTCGGCTGCCCAGGGACAACCGGAGGAAGGGGAAGCATTTTTCAGACCCGCTCCCCGAACGCTAAGAAACCCTCCTAGAAAGACCTCTCAATCTTCGCAGCTAAAATGTCCTCAAACGCCCAGAATCCCTCATGGAGAGACTCTGTGATCCTCGGAGCCAGGACATCCCCATAACCCCTCTGGACCTCGGCTACGAGAGGATCGTGGTCCACTTCCCGCTTGGCACCTATATCGGCCCAAAGAGCACCTTTCTCCTTTCTATGCACCTTCCGGGCGAGGGACAATGCATCCTCAGCATATTTGGCCAATCTCTCAACGACAGCCCGAGCCTCCATCAAACTTCCCACCTCCGAGGTGAGCTCTGCAACTCTCAGTTTGAACTGGTGGGCCTCCTTGGCTGATTGCTCAGCCGCCTCAACCCTCAGGCGTTCATGCGCCAAGGCCGCCACAAGACCATCTACCTTCTCCGAGCAGCGATGCGCCTCTACAGCAAGCATGGACACCTGTGAGACCGAAGGGGTGACTGTCACCCACAACAAAAAAGAATTAGAAGAAGAAAGGGACCACCTGCTGGATATGCCATACCAGAGAGTCTGCCAGTTTCTTGCAAGGAACCCCCTCTAACAAGGAGCAGTCACTCGGAAGGACAGATCCATGCGCCAGCTAGACGGCCACATCACGGTCGAATAAAATCGACCCCCCCAGCTGGGACATCTGGACTGTCCCCAATCACGGAGAAGGCTCCGCACGCACCTACCGGGGTACGCTCTTCTTGATGGGTAGGAGAGAACTCCACCAAAACCTGGGGGTTTGCCACAGAGGCAACCGGCGGATCACACGCCACCGGGGGACCACCGATTCGGGGTGAATATTGCATAATTAACCCATTATCTAGCACCATTTTGTGTGTATATGATGATTAATTGGTCTCTAATAAGATCGTATATCGGATACCCTTATTTATTAGAGCAAACTCACATTTTATGCACAAAAAAGCATCATACTGAGTATTTCTGGCCTTTTAGTTATTTTTCATGGCTAGATCTCGATCTCACGATTTCAAAGAATATTTATTTGTATTTTTCTGAGATCTGTGCTAATTACTGTGAATTTTTGAATGTAGAATACCATTTTAAATGGAGAAATATGCAACAAATACGAAGAAATACGGCGTATGTACACCGCCACCCAATCCACACGTGCTATGTGCACTGATCGGGTGATTCCTTGCTCAATCAAGCGAACACCAATGAGAGACGACGCGATCGCCTTCCAGCCGCACGATCACAAATCAACGGCCAGGATCATTGCAATATAGGTTAATCAAATCATTCAACCTATAGCCCTAATCTAATGGGTTTCATCCCATTGCCCTAGATGAAAACTACTTGCTACCCAAAAAGCTAGAGGAGATTTTAAACTTTGAGTAAGCAATAGAAGTGATAGATTCAGAATGGGTAAGCAATAGATGATAAAAACACAATAAAAATAACCAAAGATAAGATTTCTATTCAATAAAAATAATTTATTACAAGAGAATCTAATAAAAACAACTAAGCATGCAAAATAATAGAGTTTAGAATCCATACAAAACCTTCCCGAAACCCTAAAATTAGCTAAAACATCATAGAATGGAATCTATGTTCACCGGAGGAAGAAGATGGCTTTTATACATTGCTCAAAAAGACCAAAACAGCCCTCAACTGCCCCCAAATCGCGCCCAGCTAGCTTCAGAAAAACAATCCGACACAACTGCATCGAAAACGATGTGGTTGCATCGCTCCCTTGTGTAAAGTTAGGGCGCGGGGGCTTCAGTGACGCGGTCGCGTCACTAAGGACGCGGCCACGTCGAGTCCAGCTTCGCGGCCATGTTGACATCAGAACGGCCGCGTCGTTTGGCTTCGGTCTTTAGAATAGCATGGCCGCGTCATATTCTGTTACGTGGGCCGCGTTGGTTGCAAGTCTTCAATCTTTCTCCTCAGCGGCACGGCCATTTGGATATAGTGACGCAGCCGCGTGGAAATGGGTTGTGAGGCTTTGAGACGTGGCCGTTTGTATCAGAATCACGTGGCTGCATGGACCTTAGTTCCAAAGCATGTTGGCACGGTCGTGTGGATATAAATGACGTGGCCGTGTGGATATGAATCCTTCACAAACTTCTCTCCCTTTGCACATTCTGATCCACCGGCTTTTCATCTTTCGTCTATTTGCAATAAATTTGTGAAGTATGGTCTCTCACCGGGACATATCTCCTGCAAATCATAGGAGGGGCCATAAAAGCAAAAGAGAAGACAAAACCGGGGAGAATGGGAGGAATGGCGAAGAAAACAATATGAAACGTGCATGAAAAAGAGGGAAAAACTATATACAATAAACACTCACCAACAACCAACCAACCCTACACAAGGGTTAATCTCTCACAAAGAGAGAAACTAACTCTCACAAAGAAAGTTAGGGTTAAACTCTCACAAAGAAAGTTAGGGTTTCATTTCGCAAAGATGAAATAAATACTCTTACATATGCCTTGAGATGAACTTACTCAATATAAAGAAGAAGTCATGGAAGAGGATCTCCAAGTATTGAGATGAGCTTGATTGCACTTTGATGATTTCCATTGAGCTAGCTTCAAAGCATGAAGAGGATTGGAGCTCTAATGAGGGGAATGCAAGATTAGGTGCGGCTTTAATGATCTCTTAATGATCTTCAATAGTTTCAAGAAGTTCTAAATGAACTAAGCCCACTCCAATATATAGGTAGCCCCAAAAACCCCATAAAACCAAGCAAAAAGTCCAATGGAAGAATTTTGCAATTGCTAGAATTTGGGCTGAAACAACATCGAGAGGTGACTGTAAGACAAGGGACATGCGATTGGCTAATGGCTAGATTTAATCCCAACAGCTATAATCTGAGCTAGGATGGACGACTATAGAAGACTACACAGGCACATGTACAATGTACAGGTGCCTGAATATACTTCAGCAGGCAGCTGTCACATGGGATGGAATTGAGGGAAGAAAAAGCAACTTTTGCACTTGTACATTCAGACGACTGATGAACAAAGTCCAAGCGCCTGAAGATAGACAGGCGGATGTAAACTCTACATCAGTCGGCTGTCACACAAAGTGTACTGGTGACCAGAAAAGACAAGTTACGCACATTGGCACTCAGATGACTGAAGAAAAAAGTTCAGGCGCCTGATGGTTGACATGTGCCTGTCAAATAAACTTCAATCGTGTAACGGTCACTTTTCGACATTATGCATTTCTACGTGTACATACGTTTTTCGTACTCGTATTTTATTTGGCTCTTTCTTGGTTTCGGTAAATACGATGTGATATGCCGTTGTGACCGTATGGAAGTGTAGAATTTTATAGTAATTTTTGGGAACGTCATTTCACGGCTCGTTTTCTCGCAAAACATCTTTGAATGGAAGGGCGTTTTGGTCTTTTGGCTCTAACGCTCAGTTCCCGATTTTATAATAATTCCCGGTAGGATTAGCACGCGGCCACACCCCGTAGCCCCGTACTTCTCGTCTCTGCGATCGTCCCAGTATTTTTCTTATAACTTTTGGACATCGACAGACCAACTTGCTTATTTCATTACAAATTCTTATAACTTTATTTTTATATTTTCTTCAACTTAAGGTCTATGCGTTTTTCCTCTACATAACAACTAATAATTAACATTTATTTTTAAATCCCCATCTAACTCTAGTATTACTAAACTCCCATTTTCGTTAGATTGTGAATTCAAAAGAAAACTGAAGCTGTGGAACACATCAAATCTTAGCTTAATATTAGATAATATTCAATGATAACAAACTTTATTTCTCCCCACTAAATCCCAACCGAAACTCATGTGTTTTCCTTATAACCCACGTTCTCACTCCTATATAAATTACTCTAACCTATTAACCCTACACGTTCCCTAGGGCAAAAGTTTGCCAGCCGCCACAAAATTTCTCCCCGAGCGAAACCATGACACACTCATCTCTCTCCCTCATCTCGCACTCCCCGCAACCCAATGGAGACCCCCTCTCTCTCACGACCCCTCAGACAGCGGTACCCCCTCGTCGCCGGCCAACGCAACCCCCCGGCGCCTGCTCCCCACCGCCGGCAAAAGGCAGCCACCGGCAGCCCTCTACGCGCAAGCAGTGACAGCAACAGCTCACGGCTGCTGCTATGTTTTTCCAGCACCGCTTGGCCGTCAGGAACCACCCCGCGGTCTCCCCAGATCCGGCCGACCACCCCCAGCACCGCCAAGACCCCCGGCGACAGCTCCTAGGCTGGACAGCCCCACGGTCAGCCTTCCAACGGCTTTTTCTCACCGTGACACGTCAGTTGCTCGATGTTTTGGCCCCCTTGGACTTTGTTCCTCCTTGCTCGCTGTTCCGCGGCCTCTCGACGCCACTAGCGCTTCCTACGGAATGCTATTGTGCTCCCCTTCGCTGTCCGCTCTTTCCGTAACCATTGGACGCCTTCAAGACGCCCCCTCACTCGCAGATCTGCTACCTGCTCGCTGTCCAACACCTTGCTCGCTGCCCTTACTTTCAGTTCGCTGCCAGAACGTGTCTTGCTACGTTAACCGTAGCCGAGACACCGTAGACAACGAGGAGCTTCCACCGTTCAAACCCTACTTACATTCTACGTCAAACGCCGGAGATGTTGGTTTCCCTAACACGTAGCGAACCCACACCATAGCTCATCAAAACCTAAATAAAATCAGCAACTTAATTTAACTAAAGTTAATTTCAGCATCTGTAAAACGTTGCCCACCGTAGGACAGGTCGACGAACGGACTGATTTTCTGTGCACATAGGATAGACGTCGATCTAGACTGAACAAAACATCAAAAACGTGACTTTTTGACTGTTAGGGTAGTCCAGCCAATTTTAGAAATAAACCGTAATAGGTTTGACAAAAAACGTGTCCTGACACCGTCGTTGACCCGTTTCAAACGGACCCTCGCTGACGCACTGCTTCGACGGGATGCTCCGGACAGACGACGCTCTCGCCATCGCAGGCAAGTGTATACACTTGTACTTTCGGCCATGTTTAGTTCATTGTTTCCCTTAAACTGTAAAAAGTAATAACAAGAGAACCAGACATGAAATAATAGCATCTGGGACACCCCACGACAGCCTGGACTTGACGACGAAGTCCGGGCACATCAACAACAACTGACACCATAGGTTTTATCTGTGTGTGCGTGTGTGTGGACCCCCTAGAATCAACAACAACTGCTACCATAGGTTTTATCTGTGTGTGCGTGCGTGTGAACACCCTAGAACAACTTTGCCCTTGCCATGTCATAAACATCTTGCACGTCATGTCTTACATAGCCTGCGGGTAATAAGAAACTCACCTAGCAGAGTGGGTGATCTTTGTTACAGAACACCAACGGGAAGCTCGACATTCACCTAGCAGGGTGAGTGACCCATCAGACCGTGAAGATAGTGGCACTCACCTAGCAGAGTGAGTGGTCCATACAGTGGTATAGAAGAACCTACGGGACGTACGACATTCACCTAGCAAAGTAAATGTCCCCGCAGACCGTAGGATAGAAGCACTCACCTAGCAGAGTGAGTGGTCCTATATTGTCTTGTCTTGAGCACTTGACTTGGGTTTGGGGTAGGGTTAAGCGTGCGCACGGGGAGAGGGTTTGATCCCCCTCGAACCGTAAGGCGTGAACCCTTTGAGTCACACGTGTCTTGTCTTGTCTTGTCCCGTCATGTCATGTCATGTCATGTCATGTCTTGTCTTGTCCCGTTTAGGTTAGTCCTGTAGTCGGTAGCACACCTACGGCCACTACTTGTCGTGTTACTTTTCCTGCACCGTTTTACTTTCTTTAACTGCCATGTTATAACCCCAGCATGTCAATCAACCAGTAAATTGTTGTTTTAAATTACAGTACACTTGCAGTAGAGTCTAACCTCCTTTGTAGACTTTACCTGACATACAGTTCCTTTTCTCTTGGGTGTTGTACGTCAGGTGTCGAGCCGGAGTTCGTGGACGAGGCAGACTTATCGGAGTACGTGGAGCCCAAGGACGTCGACCTAGAGTACGTGCCTGACGAGGACCAGACCTTGAGGTCTTTTCTGTTGTCGCCTTTCAGAGGTTACTACTTTTAGTTTACTCTCTTTCAGTAGTTTGTTGCCATGCTTAGGCTTCTCTTTTTAGACTTTTGTACTCGCTGGATATTATCTCCTTATATTAATGAATGCAACTTCCTTTCTGTACTTTCTGTTGTTTCGAATTTTATAAATGTAAGAATCTGAAAATTTTGAAATGGTACCCCTACAGACGCTTATTGGGTCCGAGCTTCACAGCTCCCACCCAAGCGGGCCTTAGTTACGTTTTGCTTCCCTCGTTTTAGGAAGCGGGGCGTGACAGGTTTTAGTGGTGGCTCATGCAGGTCTTGCAAAAGTTTGGAACAATAAGAGTACCACATTCATTTAATATCCGGTGCAAGTCTAAATTAGGTTTCCTGGTCTTAGATGGTAGGAAGACTTAGGTAGACGTCCCGGTTTGATAGTCAGACGCTTTGGTTAAGATTTAGTCATCCTCACCGTAGGATACCCTAGTAGCCTCTCACCCGGTTCTGACCATGTTAGATTTCTAGAGTCTTCCTTTTAGTCGTTCGCACAGGTCCATCGACTTCGGGCCTAGTAGAGCGTAATCTTGACTCGCTTAGGACTCTTCCCTGAGACCTCTACTACAGTCTAGTTCATTAGGAAGTCTTAGTGCTGAGTTCTCCCGATCTTTTGACGGCCGATAATTAGAACCCCTGATTTCTAGCATCTTCCTAATCATTACACTTCTGTGTTATCAGCCATAGAATTCCATCTTAGGCGTATTCATCATGCGATCATATTCTTTGCCCCCGTTTCCGTGATCGCTTCATGACGAATGTCATTAACTCTTCGGATCTCTCCTCATTGCAAATTCTGCTTCCTCTACAAGTATTTTCTAAAACTCCTTATTAAATCCTTCGCTCGGTTTAACTTCCTTGAAAACCCCTTAATACATATTTAAATTTCTTGCTTTTCGGTTGAGTTAATTTTTTTTCTTCGATTTTGAATCCTTCTTGGTCGTAATTCTTACGTTACTATCTCGTAATTATTTTCGAACCAGTATCTTTCGTATTTCGGTTTTAAAACCTTTCTACCAATTTGATAATTCACTTTAACATTTTTCTTCCTTTCTAAACTACGGAATTTATTTTAACCACTACCATACATACTTTTAGAATATATTCTAAGCTAAATAGAACTCCAAATTTTTTTTAATATCAGTTCTATGTTCATCGTACTTCGAAGATCTTTGTATAAACTTATTTTCATTGCAAAACAATCGCTACCTCACACTCCTCTGTTTCCTTTGTCTAACTCTTTTCCGAGTTGTGATATATTACCATCTGCTCGCTATTTCTGCGTTTATTTTTATAAGTATATCTGTTATACATTTGACAGAGATTTTTGAATCCTAGGGCTGACTAGGACAAGCTGACTAGAACAAACAGGTTGATAGAAAGAGGGGCAGGATTAATTGTTGGGGGATGAACGGTTGGGATTAAACTTAGAGATAAAGGGTTTGTATTTTTGAGTCTATGTGGGTCCCATTTATTTTTGTGACCTGCCATTTGAATGGAGACAACAATAGTCTGCTTTTGGGGAAGAGCAAGGGGCGTTTTTGGGGATAGCAACAGCTTTGATTGCTGAGATCTTCCACAAGAGAGCAATAGGCATTTAATTGCTAGAGAGCAAGGGGCGTTTCTTTATTTCGTGTCTTTTTATCTCTAGATGTTGAAGCAAAATCGCTGTTGCTAGCCAAGGAGAATTGATCCGAGCAAAATCCAAGGAGACGTGATCCGAGCAAAATCGCTGTTGCAAAATAGATCCGAGCAAAATCCAAGGAGAATTGATCCGAGCAAAATTCCTGTTAAGAAGGGAAGAGTGAGGCGACTCATGAGGTATAGTCCCAAATCCTAACAAAATTTTATTTTTTTTCATCGCTTTAATTTACAAAGAACGCAACTAATTTACAAAGAGCGATAGAGTCGTCTTGCTCCTGTTTGACTTCATTGGGTAATGGATCAAACTCAGATTTCCAAGACGGGGGAGCAAGATGGATGATCTTTGGTAGTGATTTCGGCGAGAATTGGGATGTTTTGCTATGCGATATGGTGATTTCTGGGGTTTCTTGAGATCTTTATTGCCTTTTGTGTTGTAGTTGGTCTTAAAACTGTGAATTTTTTATCAGTTACTTGGTTTAGAAACAATTTGAGCCGAAAAAGGGAGGATCGGTTGAGCCATATCCTGAAATTTTGAATATCTTTAGCATATCCCTTTTCTGCATTGTAAAAAGGTAGAATCTTTTATTCAAATAAGGCATATTCACAAGTTGGTGTGGTTCAATAGAATGCTTCTTTATATTCCAATTTTATGAGAATTTGAGTGCACAATAAAAGAATTTATTCGTTTTAGTTGTAGGTCTCATAAAGGAACCAATCAATCTCATTTTCTGAGACTATTTCTATCGAATAGATCATGGGTTTTTGAAGCTACAGTTCCTTTGTTCTTCCCTCACGTTTACAAGTGGATTTATATTTTTGGGTGTTTAGTTTATATCACCTAATTTATATTTGTTTCAGAATGAGCAGGGGATTGTGTTCTGTTTTGGATTCTGACATTTTTAGTAGCATATTTTGATAATTACGAAATTTATGTTAATTTTTTTATTAAATTCATTTTTATTATTTAGCTATATTACTTTAAGTAATTGTGGCCTCCTCATGTTATTCCATGACGTCAACTTCCCGGGGATTGTTTGCCTAGCATTATTAAAGGATTGGAAGCTGCCATATGTTCACCACAGGGAATTGAAAAGGATGCATTCTGCGAATAAGGGCATCTTGGATAAGTGCGAAAGATAAGGATGCATTTTGCTTTTTAACTTTAGCTAATTTTGTTCAGCGTAGCCCATTTTGTGATTTTCATTGTAGGTGTCAATTTTTGTATTAAAAATCTTATATTGTAGATTTTCATACCTTTTCTAGGTCAGGATGGTGGAAAGAGAATGGGGTTGAATTTTGACAGAGTGAAGAAAGTGATTCCCCCCTCAAAATAATTTGATTATTTTCTATTTCTTAAGTTTATATTTTTATGTTTTTATTCTGGATATCTATGTTTTGTATGATTACTGTGTATTATACATTCTGGATATTTATGTTTTTTATTTCCTTCAATTCTATCTTTCCACTATGCCTAATCCTTACAGAACTTAAGCGAAAAATATAGCATGCTATGTCCCAACATTGCAAATGCCATGGCTGCCATGTGAATCTCAATTTCTTTGTCATGAACATGTGAATTTATGGGATTTTTTCATGGTGTTCTTACTACTTTTGTTGCAGACTTGCATGTAACCTTAATTCGTTTGGATCCTGAAGGTAAGGGAGAAGCCGGGCAACAGATCGAGAGGATCGAACAGTGTATGGAGAGGGATCTGTTCATGTCACCGCATGAGGCCAAAGAGTTTGGGATTGTTGATGAGATCATCGAGCACAGGCCCATCGCCCTGGTCTCGGATGATGTCCCTGGTGCTGGGGACACAAATGCTCATGCCGGAAGCACTAAAGGCAAGGATGATAGTTCGAGATAGGAGGCAGGTATTCGCAATTTCTCACCTTTTTTGATGAAAAAGAAAAGAAGCATCAGTTTGTGGTTGGTCCATTTGATTGCCTCTCAAGTAGGAATGTATGATTGAGGAAGATATGGAGCTAATATATTGCAAGTAGTAGTAATCTCAATAACCATTGGTGTTATGTAGTGGGATTTTCATTCATTTTTATTTTTAGATTTCTGATTGTTTCCAGGAGGTACATTGACGAAATATTGTTTACATGGCTAAAAACTATACGACTTCTTTTATGTGGATTAATGGTATCATCATGTACTGATTGATTACAGAACAATCGCTGATAATTAGTTGCTCACGGTGCCATTGTCATAAATAGGAAAGTGGGATCATCTCACCATTTTTTAAACAAAATTGAACTGGCCTAGATGAAGAAACATGCAATTGGAGTCACAGCAGAAAGTTATATCCATGCAGAACATTGAAAATGAAGATTTAGATAACCACTCAGAATTTACTTACTCATGGTTATCTCTTGCTGTATTAAATTTCAACTATCATACTCACTATTGATTACCGTGATTTTAAGAATACCAAAATCCTTATATGCTCTTTAACTGGTAATAACTTACTTATTAGTTATGTCTTCTTGGCAAATTAGTAGGTTCACCGAGGTGATCTTTTAGCAAGCCTCTCCGAGGTCGGTATCATATAAATGGATAAGGACTAAGAGTGGGTATAAGAAAGAGTTGTCCTTTTGAGGCTCCTAACTTATCAATGTACCATTATACAATAAAGGGATGTTTTAGAATGTGTATGCTGACGAGGACAAAAGGATAGATAGAAACAAAGGTTGTGATTGAATCTTGAGGAATCAATGGAGAATGAGAGTTTGTGATTTAGGGGCCCCCTAAAATTTTGGGGGAAACTAAATCTGGAAGGAACTAAATTTTGGGAAATTAAAAATTTTAAATTTTTGAAGGGAATTAAATTTGGGGAGAACTAAATTTTGGGAGGAAATATAATTCTCTGGGGGAACTAAATTTTAATTTAAAAGTTTTAAAGGAACAAAATTTAGAGAAACTAAAATTTTAAATTTTTAGGAATATGGAGGTAACTAAACTTTGAGGGAACTAAATTTTTTGAGTGGCACTAAATTCTCTAAGAGAAAATTAAATTTTTGTTTGAATGTTAAAAAATTTTGTTGGGGGAATATTTTGAAGATGTCAGTAAATTTTTTTTCCGGGGATTTTGAAGAGGCTGTAATTTTTTGGGGTAGATTTTGAATAGGTTAAAAAAATTTTGGATGAATATTTTGAATCCCCCATGAGTTATGATCACGGGAGACAACTATCTCCCTCATTTAAGGCTTACCTTTAGTAAACTCGCATAAGGAGATGTTATCTTATCTACATTGATTTGATTCCATGATTCCAAGATAGAAGGCTTGATCATTGGCTTTTGAATCATTTTATGCTTTCCCAATCCAAAATATTCGGTTCCAGCAAAATGCTGAGTGTGACAGTTTGGTACAGTTTGGTAAATAACCTGAAAGACGAAAAATTATTATTCTTCATTCTTAACATGGAAACATCAACAGAACTCCCTTACATACAAATCATCATGGCATACATGGTTTTGTCAATCATGGCATCATAAAAAACATTATTGCTAATTGCCTTGATATTTTCGGCCAAACATTATATTAAATTAAGAAGCTTCTAGGTTGTAGTAGCCGATAGTCCTATCATATTAATTAAAATTTTGAAGTTAATCATAAAAAATTCTAAAGCTTTAGCAAATTATTTGTTAGGCACAATTCACAAGCTAAAAACGAGAAACATGTGGGTGTTAAAGAGGATGTGCGCCGCATAATGAGCTGATTAGCCCAAATATTATGGTTTTTAGAGGAGATTTGACGGTACTCTCATGATGAGTGGTAAAAGGGGTAAAAATACCAATGGCAATTATGTGAATAAGAGGGGATCAAGGGGGGAGGCCAATGACACACTTGTAAATAAAGAGAGGCTAATGGGCAAATGCTAAAAGGGGTTGCAGACTTGCATGGGATTTTTTCATGGTGTTGTAATTCGTTTGGATCCTGCACCCACAGCTTAGGCAACATGTTCTCTCTTTTAAGGCTTTTTTTCGCTTATATTGAAACTATCGGCAATGTTGGTTGGTTTCAGTAGATATCTGTAATGAAATATTAGTCGATTTCAGTATTTTCTGTGTATAAATGTACATTTTTCTTTTCCTGAATGAATTGCGGTACCAAAGTCATGCCAAAGTCATCATTGAGCTTTGGGAGCCTTTCATGCCAAAGTCATCATTGAGCCATGGCATTGCCCTTCTAAAAGCATTCTCGACATCAGACTCATCATCTGCATAGTAACCATTGACAGAGTATTGAGAATAAGCATTTGCAATAACAAGAATACAGCCGTAGGAACACTTGATAAAGCAATGTTCAAATTATTAAGAAGTACTTTCACAATAAACATACCTGGCATCCCTGGTTGTTTAGAGAACTTGGGTCAGAAAAAAGGAGGATGTCATAAATAAAAAGGAGTTATCACAGGTTCAATCCCCCATCACAGGTTCAATCGATTTCAATAGCTGTGGATTCATCCCAACCAACCTAAATGAAGCAGCAACTATGAGCTATGAATAATTTGTCAATGAGTATGCTACATACGGTTTTTTTTCTTTTTTTCATTGTATAATTTTTTTGGTGAATGATGCTGTGAATTTCTTGCGAACAAAGTGTACCGAAAAAATATTTTGAAAGATTGATCTATAGTTCATCTAAGGTAAAAAAATCTGGGGTTTTTTGTCCTTTTTTAAGGATACAGTTAAAATTCTGAGCCATGCTTGGCAAAATATACACTTCTTACTACATGTTTCATTTAATATGTTCCATCTTTTATCTATTGTTGTAATCATGGTTTTACAGGGATATATGTTGCACTCACACGGCCATGCTGCTAGGGATATATGTTGCACTCACATAACCATGCTGCTGAATAGAACACAACATACCAACACACAAAAATATTCCAAAATATACATCCAAAACAAGTGCAGAATAATGTTTTAGTATCAGGACCCGTCATAATAATGTGTGATTGTAAAAATATATGGATTAAACAAATATCTTCAAAACAATGGTTACGCAAAAAAACACAGCCTTATTTGGGGATTTGGTTATGCAAACAATTTTTTGAATGTAACCGCAAACACATTGCACGTTCATTCAAAAACCCTTTCAGTTTGTATAACCTCAAACACATTGCTCTATCTGGATTAGTTGGTGCCCAATGTGATGTGCAGAAACCGGTGGTAAAACCCAAAAAACCCCTTTCAGTTTGTATAACCGCAAACACATTGCACGTTCTCCTTCCCAACTCACGTTCATGAAACTGCAAAGTTAACACAGCATTTGCAACCTAAGCGATCCCAGCACTTCCAGCTAATATAATTCCCAACTCACGTTCTCCTTCCCTCCACATCCAATCTGCAACCTCAGCAAGCGAGTTTCCAATCTGGATTTGCAACCTTAGCAACAATCGATTTCACTGGATTTGCAATACAAGCCCGCGCTGAAGGGGCGCCCCCGCGCCGAAAGTCGCCCGCGCCGAAAGTCGCCTGCTAAATTTTTGTTCGCTTAAATTTTGGAGGGAAAATAATTTTTGGGGAGAACAAAGATTTTGAGGAGATATCTTAATTGAACCGTGCCCTACGGGCACAGGTTATGACTAGTATACATATATTTATTTAAGGTACCATATTTTACACGTATCTTTCCTTTATCTCTTTAATTATTTTGAGCAACATCTTTGTCCCGCCCAACCAGCCATCTTCTTATCCCCGCCTTATCGGAACTCGTTCTTTTCGATCTTGTTTCGTTTCGCTTTGGTTTCGGTTTCCTTTCTTTTATGTAGACATTAGTGTCTGTAGTTGCCTGTGTCAACTCTAGTTTAGTAGTGGACCCTTTGGTTTTTGTGATGTCGTCGTGGTGCATGTATATAGGTAATGTGTGTGGATGTGTATGAGTGTGCTACCCTTAGGATCTTAATGATTGTCTCTTGCGTCATGTATGTATACTCAGTGTTAATCGTGATATATGTATGAAGTTGTCTGAATGATGGTATTCATATAGATGAGGATAGCGTCATAGCAGGAAATTTCTTAGACTTAGTCCTTCATATTGTTGAATTGCTTATCTTGGCTCCATGTGATTGTATCAAAACTTTTGTTTTCTTTTAAACCAAATCTTTAAAGTTTTTTTGAAACTAGCTCACAAGATCACAAACCACCTATCTTACCTCATCCATTACCACAACTCCACACGTTTTCCCACATGTTATTTTTAAAATATGTCTTTGGCCTTAAAAGTTCTTCTCTCTTCTTCTCTCTTTGAAGTGTTATTTTCATTGTTGTTATACTATTAGAACTGGTTATTTTTGCTATAGGACTATGTTTGCGGGTAGGCATAGAGTAAGGTGAGATATGTGGTAGCGGTGATTGGTTGGTTTTGAACACAAAAATATTAGATTAGATTTCTTTCGGATGAAAAGAATGAGGTGTCCAAGACTTATCTGTTTACTTATTTATAATACCAATGTGTGGCGGACTTAATGAAAAATTCTGGTTGGATGGAATTATATGCGGGAAGATGAGAACTTATTAGACCTAAAACTTGGACGAATGGTAGATAGGAGTAGCTAGGAAGGTATAGTATGAGTTAGGGTGATCATGAGAATGAGTAGAGCATTTAAAGCGTCAAGACTTGATTAATAAGTTGAGGTGAGAAGGCATTGGAAGTAACACGACACGTTGATTCGAATGAAATGTTATTAAGATGGAATAAATACGATTAGAAGATTAGATGATAGGGTAAGGGTAGATGTGGTTCGATGGTTCATTGATTATGGAGGAAATTTATGAGTCGATGTGATGGATGATATATTGGGGGCGAGATGATTGATGACTGGTAGACGATAATGTGGATTTATAAGTTAAGTGCTAGTATGTGATTCTAGTTTTAGCATTAGCTAGTGGAGAGACGAGTTAAGATGGATTTTTGAGGAACACTGATTAAAAAAAGAATTAAATGATTAGCGATCATTATATGGGAGTTGTAGGCTTAAGTGCTTATAGATATTATTATTAGTATAAGTGATTCCGAGGATGGAATCATTTCTAATGTGGGTAGAATGTAACGGTCGCTTTTCGACCTTAAGCATTTCTACGTGTACGTACCTTTTTCGTACTCGTATTTTATTTGGCTCTTTCTTGGTTTCGGTAAATACGATGTGATATGCCGTTGTGACCGTATGGAAGTGTAGAATTTTATAGTAATTTTTGGGAACGTCATTTCACGGCTCGTTTCTTCCAAAACAGCTTTGAATGGAAGGGCGTTTTGGTCTTTTGGCTCTAACACTCAGTTCCCGATTTTATAATAATTCCCAGTAGGATTAGCACGCGGCCAGACCACGTAGCCCTATACTTCTCGTCTCTGCGATCGCCCCGGTATTTTTCTTATAACTTTTGGACATCGACAGACCAACTTGCTTATTTCATTACAAATTCTTATAACGTTATTTTTATATTTTCTTCAACTTAAGGTCTGTGCGTTTTTCCTCTACATAACAACTAATAATTAACATTTGTTTTTAAAACCCCATCTAACTCTACTATTACTAAACTCCCATTTTCGTTAGATTTTGAATTCAAAATAAAACTGAAGCTGTGGAACACATCAAATCTTAGCTTAATATTAGATAATATTCAATGATAACAAACTTTATTTCTCCCCACTAAATCCCAACCGAAATCCACGTGTTTTCCCTATCACCCACGTTCTTACTCCTATATAAATTACTCTAACCTATTAACCATACACGTTCCCTAGGGCAAAATTTACCAGCCGCCACAAAATTTCTCCTCGAGTGAAACCCTGAAACACTCATCTCTCTCCCTCATCTCGCACTCCCCGCAACCCAACGGAGACCCCCTCTCTCTCGCGACCCCTCAGACAGCGGTACCCCCTCGTCACCGGCCAACGCAACCCCCCGGCGCCTGCTCCCCCGGCGCCTGCTCCCCACAGCCGGCAAAAGGCAGCCGCCGGCGGCCCTCTACGCGCAAACAGCACCAGCAGCAGCTCACTGCTGCTGCTGTGTTTTTCCAGCACTGCTTGGCTATCAGGAACCACCCCGCGGTCTCCTCATATCCGGCCGACCACCCCCAGCACCGCCAAGACCCCCTGTGATAGCTCCTAGGCTGGACAGCCGCACTGCCAGCCTTCCAATGGCTTTTTGTCACCGTGACGCGTCCGTTGCTTGCTGTTTTGGCCCCCTTGGACTTTGTTACTCCTTGCTCACTGTTTCGCAGCCTCTCGACGCCGCTAGCGCTTCCTATGGACTGCTACTGTGCTCCCCTTCGCTGTCCGCACTTTCCGTAACCGTTGGACGCCTTCAAGACGCCCCCTTACTAGTAGATCTGCTACCCACTCGTTGTCCAGCACCTTGCTCGCTGCCCTTAATTTCAGTTCGCTTCCAGAACGTGTCTTGCTACATTAACCGTAGCCGAGACACCGTAGACGACGAGGAGCTTCCACCGTTCAGACCCTACTTACATTCTACGTCAAACGCCGGAGAGGTTGGTTTCCCTAACACATAGCGAACCCACACCGTAGCTCATCAAAACCTAAATAAAATCAGCAACTTAATTTAACTAAAGTTAATTTCAGCATATGTAAAACGTTGCCCACCGTAGGAAAGGTCGACGAATGGACTGATTTTCTGTGCACATAGGATAGACGTCAATCTAGACTGAACAAAACATCAAACGTGACTTTTTGACTGTTAGGGTAGTCTCACTAATTTTAGAAACAAACCTTAATAGGTTTGACAAAAAAACGTGTCCTGACACCGCCGTTGACCCGTTTCAGACGGACCCTCGCTGACGCACTGCTTCGACGGGACGCTTCGGACAGATGACGCTCTCGCCATCGCAGGCAAGTGTATACACTTGTACTTTCGGCCACGTTTAGGTCATTGTTTCCCTTAAACTGTAAAAAGTAATAACAAGAGAACCAGACGTGAAATGATAGCGTCTGGGACACCCCACGACAACCTGGACTTGACGATGAAGTCCGGGCACAGCAATAACAACTGACACCATAGGTTTTATCTGTGTGTGCGTGTGTGGACCCCCTAGAATCAACAACAACTGCTACCATAGGTTTTATCTGTGTGTGTGTGTGTGTGGACACCCTAGAACAACTTTGCCCTTGCCATGTCATGAACATCTTGCACGTCATGTCTTACATAGCCTGCGGGTAATAAGACACTCACCTAGCAGAGTGGGTGATCATTGTTACAGAACACCAACGGGAAGCTCGGTATTCACCTAACAGAGTGAGTGACCCAGCAGACCGTGAAGATATTGCACTCACCTAGCAGAGTGAGTGGTCCATACAGTGGTATAGAAGAACCTACGGGATGCACGACATTCACCTAGCAGAGTAAATGTCCTCGCAGACCGTAGGATAAAGGCACTCACCTAGCAGAGTGAGTGGTCCTATATTGTCTTGTCTTGAGCACTTGGGTTTGGGGTAGGGTTGAGAGTGCGCACGGGGAGAGGGTCTGATCCCCCTCGAACCGTAAGGCGTGAACCCTTGGAGTCACACGTGTCTTGTCTTGTCCTGTCCTGTCTTGTCATGTCTTGTCTTGTCTTGTCCCGTTTAGGTTAGTCACGTATCGGTAGCACACGCTACGGCCACTACTTGTCGTGTTACTTTTCCTGCAACGTTTTACTTTCTTTAACGGCCATGTTATAACCCCAGCATGTTAATCAACCAGTAAATTGTTGCTTTAAATTACAGTACACTTACAGTAGAGTCTAACCCTCCTTTGTAGACTTTACCTGATGTACAGTTTCTTTTCTCTTGGGTGCTGTACGTCAGGTGTCGAGCCGGAGTTCATGGACGAGGCAGACTTACCGGAGTACGTGGAGCCCGAGGACGTCGACCTAGAGTGCATGCCTGACGAGGACCAGACCTTGAGGTCTTTTCCGTCGCCGCCTTTCACAGGTTACTACTTTTAGTTTACTCTCTTTCAGTAGTTTGTTGCCATGCTTAGGCTTCGCTTTTTAAACTTTTGTACTCGCTGGATATTATCTCCTTATATTAATGAATGCAACTTCCTTTCTGAACTTTCTGTTGTTCTGAATTTTATAAATGCAAGAACCTGAAAATTTTGAAATGGTACCCATACAGACGCTTATTAGGTCTGAGCTTCACAGCTCCCACCCAAGCGGGCCTTAATCACGTTTCGCTTCCGTCGTTTTGGGAAGCAGGGCGTGACAAGTAGCCTAAACCAAAAGCTCAAGAAAGAGTCAAGAAAAGGTTAACTTGAGCTGTGCACAACAGTCCGCTGTAGAAGGTTGGCCAGGCCTGGAGATCACCTGGTCGCCTGTCCTGCCTTCAGCAGTCGCCTGTCAGATGGCCAAAAACTCCAATTTGAGTTGTTTTTGGTATGGTGAACCTATTAGGTTGGTTTCTATGATAATCCTAAGGCTCACTAAGATGGTTAATGCATATGCATGAATGAGTATGACCATCTATCATGGTATTGCAAAATCCTATACTCGAAAAGAGAAATGCAAGTAATAGAAATTACATGGATTACATTTTGCATCTCCTAGAGTCTAAGGCTTCAAGCTCTTGATGCCTTAATATTCCACATCATCTTCCAAGCTTTGGCACCTCTTAATGAGCTTCCCTTCATCAAGTTCCAAGCTTTGGCAATGCATCTCTTGATGTCCATCCTTGCACCAAACTATTAGTCTCCAAAAAGCTACTCCAAATGATAAATATGAGACTAAAACATTGAGAGTCATTAGCAACAACATAATGTTGTGATAATCATCATAACAATATTAGTGTAAAACACCAATAACTAACAGGACCGAGTGGGATTACCACTCGGCCAAGTATTCTGGAAATGCTAATAGGGTCGTCAAGCTTCATCTCTTTTGCTCTCTTGCAAGTGTAAGGCAATTAAAAGCAACATTTTACTGGTTGATTAACATGCTGTTGTTATGACATGACAATTATACTATGCAGAAAGTAAAGCGGTGCAAGAAAGTAAAACATGACAGACAGTAGCCATAGTGTGTACTACCGGCTATGGGACTAAGCTAGACGGGACATGACAAGACAAGACAAGACATGTGTGACTCAAAGGGTTCACGTCTTACGGTTTGAGGGCAGCCAGACCCTCTCCTCGTGCGACCGCTCAACCCTACCCCAAACCCAAGTGCTCAAGAAAAGACAAGACATGGATCACTCTCGCTTGGAGAGCATCCGAAACTACCGGAGACTTTTGTAACAGGGATCACTCTCGCATGGAGAGCATCCGAAACGCCCGTAGGCTTTTTGTAACACGGAGATGGAGATGAGAGAAGTGAAGAAGGGGAGTTGCAGTTGATAGGGGGTTCGATGTGAGTCAGATGGTGGTAGAGTGGTCGTTGCAGGTGGCCGGAGGTGGCCAGACGTCGGGTTTTCCCGGCGATGGTGCAGATCTATCAAAACTGCCGTTAAGGTGAGTTCGAGAGGTGTTTTGAGGGAGATAGAGAGTAGAGGAAAGGGGAAGGAGAGTTGCAGATGATATGGGGACTCGAGGGGAGTCGAGTAGGCGTGGCAACGGTGACTGGGGATGGCCGTAGTTGGCCGACCGGTCGTATTTCTGGCGATGTTGCTGCTGTCCATAAATTTCGGCTAAAGCTATTTGTGGGGGGTTTTTGATCGCTCCGGGACGTAACCCCAAAGAACGGTTGTAGTTTTACCGCAAGTGCACGGTGTAGCAGCGAGCGGGTTATCGAACACAGGGAGGACGAATGACCGTGCTTGTTCCAATCAACCTGGCTATTTAAGAAGAGAGAAATTTGCCTTTGGCGATCCTGTCACAATCGTCAGACAAAGTACGGAAATATCAAATCAAATGAAGAACGTCTAGGGAATGGGGAATTCCCGCTACTCACCATATTTCGTAAAAGTGGTTCATCGGCATCGAAATTGCTAGAATAAAGTTTTGGATGAACTAGTTGCAACTGAATGTAGAACCAAGCTCACGCTCTCGCGCTGTTGCCGGCCTATAGCTATCCTAGGTTCGGGCCCAATCTCTTGCAAACCCTAGCCTAGGGAAGCTAGCATTAGGATCAACATCATCGTTCAATCGCGCACCGAGCCCAATCTCTTGCAAACTCGGCCCACGACCTAGATTGGGATAGTTCCTACCCGTCCAATCTCTTGCAAACGGGTATTGGCGCGGAATTGGAACCGGACACCCTAGTATCGATCCAATCTCTTGCAAACCGATACTACGGAAATTCGATTCCAACCAAATTCGGATTTCTAGGGTTTCCTATCAAATTGGGATCCAATCTCTTGCAAATCCCAATCGATGTGAATTCCTAGCCATCCGTAGTAAATTGATCCCAATCAAATCTCTAATAGCAATTCTAGTAAAATTCCTACCAATTCATCACAATTATGAAATAGGGCTTGTAGGGTTCATCCCCACGCCCCAAGACGTGGCGACTACTCACAATTCATAGCAAGATCACAAAAATAATCAATGAAATAAGCAATAGAATTCATCACAATATTGAGATATGCAATAAAAATAGAGTTTTTAGAGAAGAGAAAAGCAAACCAATGGAGTTCTTCAAATAAGTTCAACAAAAATCCAATTTTGTCTCCTCTCTAATCTCAAGAATAAAACTAAAAAGCTAATCTAAAAGGCTACAAAAATCTAAGAGAAAAGCTCTCCAAAACTAGGGTAAAAACAGGGGTTAAATACCCCCCAAAATCGTCCAAAAACTGTGACCAAAATACCCCTGCGCAGCCTGTTTTCCGCAATTTTCGCTACAGGCAGCGCGTCGCACTCGGCCGAGTGACAGAAGTCGCTCGGCCGAGTGAAAACCCTGTAATTTTCCCGTAAGTCTCGATCTTCAGGGGTCTTCACTTCGGGGGCTGCTCGGCCGAGTGAGTTGTCGTCACTCGGCCGATGGCTTCATGGTACTCGGGCGGTCGGGATTATCCACTCGGCCGAGTGGGTCTTCTGAAGTTCAGGCAGCCGAAAAACAGTAACATGGCGATTTTTGAAGGGCTTCGTCTGGGTGCCACTCGGGCGGACGGGGTCTCGTCACTCGGCCGATGTGGTCTCCGTCGCTCGGTCGAGTGCACATAGGAATCGTGTCTGATCTGGTCGGCTGAGCGGTGTCTCGCTGGTCGGCCGAGTGACTCCTTCACTCGGCCGAGTGGGACACAAAAAATGCCCAGATTGCTTGTTTTGGCCTCCTCGTCGCTCCTGCGACGTCCGTTCTTCTTCCGCTCCTCTCCAACAGCAAAATACCCCTCGGGGAGGTCGTCGGTGACCGTTGGGAGTAAGTACATCTCGAGATCACTCCAAATCGCGCCAAATCACCTGAAATGCGACAAAAACAACAAATCGTGAAAAGCACCGCAATATCGTCGATATATCGTGAAAAACATGATTTGGGCGATCTAAATGGCATGCAAACATGCGGGAAAAAAGGTGTAAAATAAGGAGTGATCAAAATCCCCCAAGCTTACCTCTTACTCGTCCTCGAGGAAGATGAGTAAAAGGCGAACCCGGTGGATTCGGAAAACGAAAACGGCGAAAAATGAAGAATGAAAAACGGAGAAGAATGAAAAACGAAATAAAAATAAAGAAGAAAGAAAGAAGAGAAGAGGTAAGCTGCTAGATCATTTTCTCAGGACGTGGGTTCCGCTTACTCGTATATCATGCACTGAATGAAAAACACATGTCAAAGAGTTTTATTTTGATATCATAGTATAATGGTGCAAATAGAAATAGAAGACCCACGAGCAACAATATAATCATGAAAAACGGAATAATCTTATAATTAACATCGTCTGAATCATTTAAAGCGGTATACATATCACAGATCACACACTTTTCAATTGAATGCTTTCTATCAGGAGTATAAGAGTATCACACTATAGAATAGAGAGAATAGAAAAGTATGGATTTCATGATATGAATGCTAGGCTTAGATTTCTGGATGTCGTAAAGCTAAAAATAATCTCACCGAGTATAGAATATTACTTAGCCTAGGTTGTCGTGCAACGTCAAGTAGTCACTCTCTCACACATCAATGGATCCCCTCCCCCAAGCTTATCTATAAGCGTGGTGGCATAAAAAAGTATTTACATCCCCATTTTTATAAAGCTCCAAAAGTAATAAAAACGAACACGAAAAGAGAGAAGAAAGAAAGAAAGTGAGATGGGATCTTTTATTGAGGATTTTTCCTCTTTTCTTTTGTTTTTTTTGATGCAATAGCATATATACACAACGATCCCAACTCAAAGAGAGATAATGATATACAAGAATATTTTCTCTTTTCTCTTTTTTTTTCTCTTTTTTTTTCTGAATAAGAAATTTGGAGCTAGGAATTAATAGCGGGGGAAATGCCATATAATAGAATCGCTAAGGGGAGATTCACCAATGATTTTAAAAGTAGAGAAATGATGTTCAAGCTTTGTGGAGAAAGAAATGAATATATCTCTCGGTTCACTCTATAAGACATGCACGACAACTTCAGCAGGGTAATCTAATCTACTCAGTTTCGATCACAAAAAAGCTAACTAATCCAGATTTATCATAGCTAACATCATTCAATCATCCTGAAGTGAAATGTACAGTTCATGCATATAGAAGTGATATAGGAAAAGAAATCGGTACTCCCGATATAGGCATTCAATGCGTGAATCTTGGTGTGTTTTCTGTGATAGCATACATATGAATATTCAGACTCAGCTAATAATAAAATTTCATCCATTTTCATGTGGAAAAAGTGTGGGTTACTATCTCTAGGTGCAAGGCAAGTCATAGCATATGATATCAGAAATAAAATCTAAGACATGACAAATATAGCATGCAAATAGAGTAAACTAACTCCACGTCGTCATCATCACGGAAAAGTCATCTCTAGCATGAGATGAAAAAGAAAGAAATAAAGATAAAGGGAAAATAGAACTATTTACAATGCGGCACACAGAAAAATAAGAAAAACGTGATGCATGGCAAAATAAGAGAAAAATGATGAAAAATAAGTGCAAAAGCGAAGAATGGTGTGAAAAACTAAAAATAAAGGTGGCAAACCGAAAAAGAACGTGAGAACTCACTCCCCCAAGCTAAATGGCACAGTGTCCTCAATGTGCAAAGTGGGGCACACCGAGAGACAAGTAAAGGGAGGGGAAAGTGAGGGTGCATGCATGATGATAGAATAATGAAAATAAAAGGAAAAATAAAGAAATGAAAAATATGATGCGGACATGATGCATGCAGGAATGGAGTGATACAGATATAAAGGTGGGGCACCAAAAACTCTCCCTCTCTCCCAAAAAAAAGATATATAAGGATACGATCTGAATGAGAAACCCAAAATAAGTGAGGGGAGGGGGGTGGACAAAAATGCAACAGGACCCAGCAGAAACGGGCAGCACAATGGCAGGAATAATCGATGGCATCAAGGGTGCCTAAGAAGGTGGTGCTGCGCCGTCTCCGTCCTGAGGCGGAAGTGGTGGTGGTGGCTGGACAGGCCGCTGAGCAGGTGTGGGTGTGGAAGTGGTAGCAGGCTGAGTGTGTGTGGAAGTGTGGGTGGGAACCTGCTGGGTGGGTGGGGGTATGCGGGGGAGACACTCCAGGACCTGGGTAAGACAGTAGTGAATCTACGGGAGCAGGTCAAAGCGGCTAGCCATCGCAGAGACGGTGGAGGATAGGGTCCTAAGGTCGCCTCTGAGGCCACTCACCGCCCCCTCTAGAGCACGAATGCTCTGAAGTACAGTGTCGGGGGGAGGTGATGCAGAGGGACGCACCGGTCGGGGCTAGGCAGGGCGGGGCTGGCGTACTCAGGTCGCGTATGTGACGGGCTCAGCGGGAAAGGGAACGAAAGGTGCTGCGCTCGCAAATGTGGGCATGGCCTCAGTGTGAGGCCGGGGCACCGGCTGGTGAGAAGTGGAGGGCAGCAGCAGCGAAAGAAGAGTGCAAAAGTGGCAGCGAGGTGGCCAGAGAGGTCAGTGGCACAGAAGTGTGGACAGACGCCACGACACTCTCGGAAAATACAGCAGCAGTGGAGACAGAGGGCTCGCCGCACTCAACTACGGTCGGCGGGCGCTCGGGTGGGGCAAAAGAAACAGGCTCAGCAGACAGAGGGCCAGTGGTGGTGGTGGTGACAGCCTCAGAAGCAGTGGAGGTGGGCTCAGCTAAGGTGCTCCCGACACCGACAGAGGTGGGGACAGAGGTGTCAGGAGCAGCGGAAACAGCAGGTACAGGCTGAGGGGCCATGGGGTCGACAGGGGCAGCAGGCTCGGCAGGGGCGACAGGGTCTGCGGGGGCAGCGTGGGCCTGCTCGGCCTCCTCGGCCTCGAGCACGTAAGCAGCGGGGATGAGGACATCCATCGCAGGGAGCCAGTACACGTGGGCTGGTGCAATCTGAGTCCGAGCTGGGCTCGGAAGAATCATGTAATCGGCACCGTAAGGGCCGTGCAACCAAACCCAGTGACGCTCACCGTGCGGACGAAGCATCTTCATCCGGGCCATAACATCGATCGACAAAGAAGTGGGGCCCGATACTCGTCGCAGGTCGTCAGGGAAGTCCTCACCGGTCATAAGGGCAAGCAAGGTGATCAGGCCGCCGTAGCATATCGGTGAGCAAGCGCCCACCGATACAATGATGCGATCCAAAAACCAAGCCGCGACATCAATCACGACGGCGGGGACAAGCTCATCGCCATCCCTAGATAGAGCTCTGGGACGTGTCATCGCGTAGAGCATGT
This sequence comes from Scilla litardierei, assembly GCA_030789695.1. Taxonomy (NCBI): domain Eukaryota; kingdom Viridiplantae; phylum Streptophyta; class Magnoliopsida; order Asparagales; family Asparagaceae; genus Scilla; species Scilla litardierei. Next base: position 9,691,022 of record CM061142.1, on the reverse strand, counting down.
AGAGCTCTGGCGTAGACATCGTGCCCGGCTCATATCTGGCCAAAAAGGTCGTCGCCATAAGGCGCTGAGCAATACGGAGGCAGGGGTGGACAATGGCCGAGGCCTTGGCCCTACTAGGGTCAAAGGCAGCGTGAAGACCCGTAATCCGGGCCCAGAAGGCACCGGTGTCGAAGGAAGGTGGGGGGATATGTGTGGGGCCATAACCGCGATCGGCTCTAGGGACAGCGGGCCACGAGAAAAATGCTCTCATCATATCGAGAGTGACCTGGCACTCCCGGTCCATGAACCGAAACGAGCATCCCTCGTCGGTCCGGGCGATCGAACTAAGAATCTCAAGTGTCGGGCGGGTAAACGTGTCCGTCGACACCTGAAAGAAATCTCGCCAGCCCACGTTGTCGTACAACGTGAGCATCCCCTCTAGTACCCCCAGGCGTCCTAGGTCGACAAGGTGTGCAAACCTGGAGGGTACGATCGAGCGCTGGGAGATACGCTCGAAGACGGCGCGGTGTGCGTCATCTCAGAACGTAATCCCGAGCAGGCCGACCAGTGGAGCCGGAGGTGGTGGCTGTGGAGTGGCAGGGAGTGGCTGTGCGGGCTGTGCGGGCTGTGAGGGCGCTGCAGGCTGTGCGGGGTGTGCCGGGCCTGCAGGCTGTGCTGGGTGGATGGGGTGTGTGGGAGAAGGCGGAGGAGAGTCCTCCAACTCGTGGGAGGGGCCGGCATCATCCGACCGCTTCCGCTTGGCGAAAGCTCTCTTCGACCGCGGCCGTGTCCGGGGCGGCATATCGGCCCCGAGCGCGAGCCGAAAAGTGTAAAAAGTTCGGCGTGTGCAAAATAAAGGAAAGAGTATACCCCGACACGCCGCGAGTGCTAAGCAATGGAAGCGTGCGAAGACAGCGCCTCCGCGAAGCCCAAATCAGTCCGTAGAAGCTCCCCTGGTCTCCCCTAAACTCCCAGAAACAACCTGCGCATGAAATGGAGATATCAACGAGTAATATTCAAAACGTATGGAGCATTAGGGGTATAATAGATAGATATAGAAATCAATTTGGGTTTGGGGTTCGTTTAACGCGTGGATCCTCGAAAAATACACAAAAAGAGGAGAAAAGGGTGAAATAGGCGATACCGGAGGTGGTCGGAGCGGAGGACGCCGGCGGCGACTCGGGCGAGGCGCGGCGGGTGCTCGACCGGCGGTGGCTAGCCGAGCGGCGGCGCTGCGGTGGTCGGCCGGGCGAGTGAGGACGAGAGCGAGGGGAACGGGCGAGGGGAATGCGAAGTGTCGCGGGCGATTTGGGTTTTTGCGTTTCGAAAAACGTGCCCCCCCTCGGCCCCTTATATAATAAAAGTTACGACTCGGCCGAGTGACTATGTCACTCGGCCGAGTGGGGGTCAATGGAAATATCCTCCTCGCTTACACTTCGGCCGAGTGGCTTTGCCAGCCTCGGCCGAGTGGAGTAAGTCCATTCGGCCGAGTGGCTCAAGCTACTCGGCAAGACTCGCCCTAGGAGCGTATCCATTTTACTCGGCCGAGTGGATATATATACTCGGCCGAGTAGCAGTTATACTAAAATCAGGAAAATAAACAGAGAGTTGGGTGCAGCAGACTTCCCTCATTTGTGAGCGGCTCGGCCGGACGAACTTGTGTACTCGGCCGAGTGACTAGTATACTCGGCCGAGTGAGCCTTAATTTCTGCTGTTTGTCTTCGTTTGGGCTCTAAACTCCGTCTTTCTTCCTCCAGTGGATTTCATCTTCCTCCTAAGCATCGAGCGTCTTCTTGGGGCGCTCCTCGTCGTCTCGTTCATCCTCCTCATGATGGATTTACCTATCTCCTCTCCTGTCAAGAAAAATAGGACCCGTTATCACAAAATTTTTGGGCGAACGACTCAAAACACTAAAAAGTTCTAAAACAAAAACAAAGAAAAAGTAAAAATAAAGCAATAACCGTCGGGTTGCCTCCCGACAAGCGCTCGTTTAAGGTCATGAGCTCGACCCCCTATGATTTTCAATTAATGCGGGATGTTTGGTGCATATGAGATGCACCCATCAAACTTTCCGGGGAGCACGCTTGGATTCGGAAGATGCGACGGCGTGTTCTCCCTCGGTGGTCTCCCGTCTCGAATAGTGTTGGGGGGAGGCTCCCCCAAGCTAGCGTTTGCTCCGGTCAACGGCTTCACCGGTAACGCCGATTTCCGTATCGGCGGAGCTTTCTTCGGAGACTTTAATTTTGAGAGCTTGCAGAGCTCTCGAATCCTTGCGACATCAGCGTCGCCTTCATCATTTTCAGCGGAGAGGTCAGGGGAATCATCTATCTTCTCATCTTGGCCTAAATCCGGGCCTTCCTCGAAATCCTCATCGAAAAGAGCGCCAATCGAGTGGGGGGTCGCCTCTTCAATTACCTCATCAAGGAGGTCCATGTAGTCAAGCTCCTCGTGGTAAGGCATGTGTTTCATGGCCTTAGGAATGTGAAGCTCCACCTCGATGTTGCCGACGTTCAAAGTTAGTGTACCTTCTCGCACGTCGACAATCACACCGGCGGTGGCGAGGAACGGGCGTCCAAGTATCAATGAAGTATCTCCCTCCTCCTTAACGTCCATGATCACAAAGTCACATGGCAAGCATATTCCCCCCGGGACTTGTAGCGGGATGTCTTCGGCGATCCCTACCGGCCTTGTTATTCGCCCATCGGCCAATTGTATCCGCATGTCGGTAGGTTTCAACTTCGTCCCGGTGTTTAGCCTTAAGAACATGGAGAGAGGCATGAGGCTCACACTAGCCCCTAGATCTACCAATGCCTTTTGAAGAGGGACGCCGCCCAAGGTGCAAGGAATCTGAAAACTCCCCGGGTCTTTAAATTTGGCCGGTTCCTTCTCTCTCTTGGTGAACCAAGAGCCCTCCTCGGCTAGCATAATCTTCTCCTTCCTCTTTCTCCCCGAAATCAATTCCTTTAAGAATTTAGCATATGTGGGGATTTCCACGATGGCGTCGAGGAAGGGAATGTTGAGGCTAACTCCCCTCAGATACTCGAGAAACTTTGCTAGCCTTTTCTCCATTTTCGCTCTAGCAAGCCTTTGAGGAAATGGGACCGGTGGCATGAAGCGCCTTTCTTCAATCAATTGCTCCGCTCTAGATTTCTCCTTTTCTTGTGGCTCTTTCTCCTTATCAACTTCAACTACCGGGTCAATCGGCTCCAAACTTTCCTCCACGGGCTCCTCGGTAGGAATCATGGCGGGGGTGGTATCCTTCCCGCCTCTAGTAGTAACGGCAACTACGGCATTGATGTGGCCGGTGTTGCCCCGTGGGTTTTGCTTGGGTTGCGCCGGAAATCGTTGAGTGTTCTGATTGAGCAACGCCAATTGCTCCGAAATTTGAGCCACAACGGTATTAAGGGAGTCTTGCCCCGCCTTCAAGGTAGCATTGACCTTATTTTGCTCGACCATAAACGCCTCCACTCTAGCTTTGAAGTCGGATCGTTGTTGAGCTTGTGGAGGGTTTTGATTTTGATTCCTCCACCCTTGATTGTATCCGGGCGGCCTATATGGTGGAGCTTGTTGCTTTGGTTGGAAATTTTGTTGTGGAGGCCCCCTCAGCGGATAGTGTTGTTGTTGGGGTGGTGGTGGTCGAGCTTGTTGAGGTGGTTGTTGTGGCAGGTTCAAAGCTCCTTCATTGTTGGCGTAAGAGAATCCGGGATGATTTCTTGTGGCCGGATTGGCCCAATATCCTTGGTTCCCCGCGACATACTGTACTTGCTCCAAGGATCCTTCTCCTTGCTCTCCTCCCACATACATGGCTTGAGATTGGTCTTGCCAATCACTCATTTGGTTCGTTGGAGCGGAGGTGGAAGGGGTTCCTTGGGGCTCCGTGATAAACTTCTCCAGTCTCTCCACTACCTTGTGGAGAGAATCAAACTTGCTTGTAAGCTCCGCTACGACCTTCGCCTCATAGATACTAGTTGGCTTCAAGGAGGACGTGGAGTGTCCTCGCTCATCGCCCCATTGTTGGTTGTTTGAGGCCATCTCCTCAATTAGGGCCGTAGCTTCCTCGGGAGTCTTTGACAAGATAGCACCATTCGCCGCGGCATCAATAATTTGTTTGGTCCCCGGTTGGAGACCGTTGTAGAAGCTATGAACTAGCTCCCAATCTTCTATGCTATGGTGCGGGCATTGGTGCTGCAAATCCTTAAAACGCTCCCAAGCCTCATAGAGCGTCTCTTGGGGTCCTTGCTTGAAGGACATGAGAGCGCTCCGGATCTTCACCGTCTTGGAGGGCGGATAGAACTTGTCAATGAACGCACTCGCCAACTCGTCCCAAGAGGTGAAGACTCCCTCAGCCTGCGTCCTCAACCAATAGAGTGCCTTGTCCTTTAGCGTGAAGGGGAAGAGACGCAGTATGATGGCATCGATGGAGACCCCCGGCATTTGGAATGTGGCGCACTTCGACAAGAATAATTGGATGTGGTAGTGAGGGTTTTCATGGGCATTCCCATGAAATGGATCCTGCTCCATCAGAACCACTAGTCCAGTCTTTAGCTCGAAGTTCTTGTCAGCCGCCAACTCCGGCATGGCAATGGATGAGGTCGTAGAAGAGGTCTTAGGCCGAAGCCTATCTCGAATAGAAATTATCCTCACCATCCTTGTCGCTAATTGGTCCGCAGTTTCCGGGTTGGTCATAAACCTCCCTTCCGGATTTTGTCTCCTTTCCGCTCTAAGTCTCCACGCGGTACGTTCGATCTCGGGATCAAATAATATAGCTTCGGGGTCCGCCGTAGATCTCGTGTACATGCACATGGAAAACAGAGTTTCAAAGAAATGATTAGTACCGTGGAAGGGTTAGGTAAAAACAAAGAACTGGAAATAATGATAATAATAATAATAATAAAAGAAATAGCTAGGGTGGTAAGATCAAACGCAATCGCCTCCCCGGCAACGTCGCCAAAAACTTGATCGCTCCGGGACGTAACCCCAAAGAACGGTTGTATTTTTACCGCAAGTGCACGGTGTAGCAGCGAGCGGGTTATCGAACACAGGGAGGACGAATGACCGTGCTTGTTCCAATCAACCTGGCTATTTAAGAAGAGAGAAATTTGCCTTTGGCGATCCTGTCACAATCGTCAGACAAAGTACGGAAATATCAAATCAAATGAAGAACGTCTAGGGAATGGGGAATTCCCGCTACTCACCATATTTCGTAAAATTGGTTCATCGGCATCGAAATTGCTAGAATAAAGTTTTGGATGAACTAGTTGCAACTGAATGTAGAACCAAGCTCACGCTCTCGCGCTGTTGCCGGCCTATAGCTATCCTAGGTTCGGGACCAATCTCTTGCAAACCCTAGCCTATGGAAGCTAGCATTAGGATCAACATCATCGTTCAATCGCGCACCGAGCCCAATCTCTTGCAAACTCGGCCCACGACCTAGATTGGGATAGTTCCTACCCGTCCAATCTCTTGCAAACGGGTATTGGCGTGGAATTGGAACCGGAAACCCTAGTATCGGTCCAATCTCTTGCAAACCGATACTACGGAAATTCGATTCCAACCAAATTCGGATTTCTAGGGTTTCCTATCGAATTGGGATCCAATCTCTTGCAAATCCCAATCGATGTGAATTCCTAGCCATCCGTAGTAAATTGATCCCAATCAAATCTCTAATAGCAATTCTAGCAAAATTCCTACCAATTCATCACAATTATGGAATAGGGCTTGTAGGGTTCTTCCCCACGCCCCAAGACGTGGCGACTACTCACAATTCATAGCAAGATCACAAAAATAATCAATGAAATAAGCAATAGAATTCATCACAATATTGAGATATGCAATAAAAATAGAGTTTTTAGAGAAGAGAAAAGCAAACCAATGGAGTTCTTCAAATAAGTTCAACAAAAATCCAATTTTGTCTCCTCTCCAATCTCAAGAATAAAACTAAAAAGCTAATCTAAAAGGCTACAAAAATCTAAGAGAAAAGCTCTCCAAAACTAGGGTAAAAACAGGGGTTAAATACCCCCCAAAATCGTCCAAAAACTGTGACCAAAATACCCCTGTGCAGCCTGTTTTCCGCAATTTTCGCTACAGGCAGCGCGTCGCACTCGGCCGAGTGACAGAAGTCGCTCGGCCGAGTGAAAACCCTGTAATTTTCCAGTAAGTCTCGATCTTCAGGGGTCTTCACTTCGGGGGCTGCACGGCCGAGTGAGTTGTCGTCACTCGGCCGATGGCTTCATGGTACTCGGGCGGTCGGGATTATCCACTCGGCCGAGTGGGTCTTCTGAAGTTCAGGCAGCCGAAAAACAGTAACATGGCGATTTTTGAAGGGCTTCGTCTAGGCGCCACTCGGTCGGATGGGGTCTCGTCACTCGGCCGATGTGGTCTCCGTCGCTCGGCCGAGTGCATATAGGAATCGTGTCTGATCTGGTCGGCCGAGCGGTGTCTCGCTGGTCGGCCGAGTGACTCCTTCACTCGGCCGAGTGGGACACAAAAAATGCCCAGATTACTTGTTTTGGCCTCCTCGTCGCTCCTGCGACGTCCGTTCTTCTTCCGCTCATCTCCAACAGCAAAATACCCCTCGGGGACGTCGTCAGTGACCGTCGGGAGTAAGTGCATCTCGAGATCACTCCAAATCGCGCCAAATCACCTGAAATGCGACAAAAACAACAAATCGTGAAAAGCACCGCAATATCGTCGATATATCATGAAAAACATGATTTGGGCGATCTAAATGGCATGCAAACATGCGGGAAAAAAGGTGTAAAATAAGGAGTGATCAGTTTTAGAGAGAGAAAGGAAAGGAGAGAGGAAAGGGGAAGGAGGAGGAGAGATGGCCGGAGATGAGGGTTGCTGGTGGTGCCTCGCTGGCAGCAAGGAGGGTGCAAAAATGGAGAAGAGGCGGCTGGAAAAATGGGTTCTGCGTTTTGGCCTAGGGTTGGGTTTGTTTGCATGATTTAAGGGGAAGAGTTTGCTAAAGAGTGTAAAAAAGGTATAAGTTGAGTGATGACTAGGAGAGAGGGTGAGTGAGGGGGTGTACAAAGTGGAAAAAGTTAGGTGAGGGTAGAGGCAGCAAATCAATTCATGATACGTAAGATTCTCTTAGAGATTTGATTAAGTTTGAATTTTGAAATTTGATTAGGGCTAAACGGGCTTGATTTTGATTAGTGATTTGGTTGGGCTAGGGTGTCTGAAAATTATGAAAACAATATCAGGACGACCGTGATGACGAGGGGATTTGGGGTACGATGGTCAATCATGCATTTGGTCCACGGAAAATGAACTAAAAATAAAAAGGTTCGGCGACTAAGTCTAAAGCTACGACGTCCCTCCAATCGAACCTGATTTGTGGGAGAACGACCCATGAAATTTTTGTGATATGATTCCCCGGATTTGGTTTTGGATGATGAGCAAACATAAATAATGTATACTAACTTATTTGTGAGCGCAGTTATGAAGATCGTCGCCAAAAGAATACGAACATCAAAAGCGACGTCTTAAGACTTCTCAATACGCGTGATCGTGTGCCTGGAGCTTCGTTGAAGCTCAAGGAGTTTTATTGAAGTCAAGAGGAATGAAGATTGAAGCTTTGATATAGTCTTCTTGCTTCATAGATTAGAATGTTAAGCCTTGAGTAGGACTTACATTATATACTTCATTTCGCTCATATCTTAGAGCTAGGATATTCATAGAAGCCATTAGAAACTTTTCCGAAGCCTATCGTTTCTTCCCTCGGCTTCGAGTGCATGTTAGTTGGTTCATGAAGAGTCACCAACCGACTAGATGACGATCTAGTCAGTCGGAAACTCTACTTAAACCGACTAGTTTGCCTCTCTTTATTCAGCTCTTTCTATGACTACAGTTAGTCGGTCAAAGAAGAGTCACCGACCGACTAGATGACGATTTAGTCGGTCAGTAATCCTTCTTAGACCGACTAGTTGTGTTCAGTCATTTTTAGCCTGAGCTACTGTTTCGAGTTAGTCGGTCAAAGAACGTTTACCGACCGACTAGTTGAGAAACTAGTCGGTCAGCATTTATTCTTAAACCGACTAAGTCATCTTGAAGTCAACCTATTCTATTTCGACGTTAGTCGGTCAAAGAACATTCAACGACCGACTAGTTGTGAAACTAGTCGGTCGGCAAGTCTTCTTAGACCGACTAGTTGTCTTTGCCTGGAACTTCTCCTTTTGGCTGTTCAAATGTTAGTCGATCTACATTGTATCACCGACCGACTAGTTGATGAACTAGTCGGTCAGTGATCCTTCTTTGACCGACTAGTCTGGTTCAGAATAGAGCCGTTGGGATCTTTTTGAACTCGTTTTTTCTTGCCCCTATAAATAGAATCCTGATTCATTTCTTCAAGGGGTTAAGCATTATATTGGAGATATTTTCAGATCAAAAGAGAAGAGCAATCAACTCTATTTCAAAGCTCTCTCTTCTCACAAGAATCTCTCCCTCAAGTTCTTGAGTCCTAAATCCTCAAGAGAGATTCTCTCCATTGTGAGCATTTCAAGCTAGAAGCTTGATTCTAGGTCACCATCTCCACCCTTGGCTTCCATTGCTGGTCATCTTCTTGAAGCTAGGGTTTGGTGCCATCTTCCTCCATCAAAATCCTCTTTGCCCTAATTTGGTAAGAAATCTCAAGGCATAGGTATTTTGTTGGTAAGCATTTCATTTCAGTTATATTTGAATTGTATACTCTCGGTTGTGAGAGTTTGCGTGATCCCGGGTTGTGGGAATCACGGATATCGATTGTAGGTCGATTGCACTTGCGAGGTTTTCGCAAGTGGGCATATTGGAAATCTTGAGTTAGGGTTTCTAACTCAAGTATCCGGAGGGGATCCGGGTGGTTGGGACGTAGGATCACCGGGAACAAGTCGGGGAGACTTGGGTGGATCCGAACCCATTAAACCATTTCTTTGCGTTTGCATTTATTCTTGTTGATCGTTGTTATTCCGCATTGTTGTTTGTTAATTGCACGATAATTAGGAATAACTCTCCCTATTATTTAAAAGTACTATTCACCCCCCCCTCTAGTACATGTGCAGTGGCTTCCTAGGGCACTACAATTGGTATCAGAGCCAAGTTCAAAGCTACACATAGCTAAAGTTGAGAGCTATGACGAACAACGACTACAACGTCTTCAAGAACCGCGATGGAGCTTCTTCTGTTATGGAAGGACTATCCTCCGTCAGGCCTCCACACTTCAACGGTACCAACTACGGGTACTGGAAATGCCGGATGCAAATTTTCCTCCGGAGCGCTTCACTATGGAGAGCCACCATGACGGAGTATGTCGAGCCTTCCGAAGAAGATTTTGCGATGTGGACTCCCGCGGAGGTCGCCGCGGAAGTAGCCAATGCCAAGGCAATGAATGCCTTGAATTGTGCGTTGGAGCCCGAGGATTTCAACAAGATATGCACATGTAAGAGTGCATATCAAATATGGAACCAACTCCTCATATTGCACGAAGGATCGAGTACGGTAAAAGATTCTAAACTCATCGTTGCTAATAAAGAATTTGAGTTGTTTCATATGGAGCAGGGCGAAACCATGAAGGAATATTACGCTCGCTTCGTGGATATATCAAACGACTTGAAAGCTCTTGGGAAGGTTTATACCCAAAAGGAGAAAGTTGCGAAGATTATCGACGGTCTTCCATCATATTGGGAAAAGCGTTCCTTCGCCATCGAGGAAGGTAACGACATGAATAAATATACTGTCATACAACTAATGGGTACCTTGTTGTCTTACGAGGTACGCAAGGATAGTAAGATCCAAATGAAGGAAAAGATGAAAGCGTACTTGAAGCAAGATGAGCCAAAGAAAAAGACGATTGCCTTCAAGGCCGCTCCATCTACCGATGATGAAGAATCGGAAGACGAATTGGACATTGAATCCATTGCCCGTATGGCAAGGAAGTTCGATCGATTCCTCCGAGAAGGTATATCTTTGAATAAATCTAAAGTTAGTTCGACTAATGCTTCTACTCCCGTGTGTTATAAATGCAACAAGCCAGGACACATCAAACCGGATTGTCATCTCTACAAACACAAGGAGAAGGGGAAAGCATCGAAGTACGACAAGTTGAGAAAGTACAAGAAAGGACTTGTTGGCACATTCACCGACTCCGAAGAGGATTCTTCAAGTGGAGAGTCAGATGATGGAAGAGTGGAGAAAGCAAAAATTTGCTTCATGGCTAATGATGAGGCAAAAAGTCAAAAGTCCTCCTTCGATGATAGCGAGGATGAAAGCGAGGATGGTAGCGAGGATGAAAGCGGAGAACCTACTATTGATGAAATGAGGTTAGCAAACCAAGAAATTTGGTCTAAATTTACTAAATTAGTAGATAGATATAATAAGACCAAAGATGAACTTGTTAGCCTCCAAACCTCTCCTAAGTCTACCATCACCAACAATGACACCATTGTTGAGACACTCGCCAATGAGAAAGCAAGTTTGCTTACTCATAATGGCTTGTTGAGAAATGAGGTGAAGTCCCTCAAATCTCAACTTGAGCATGTTCTTGTTGAGGATTCGGATGAACATGTGATAGCGGATTTGACGTCTCAAAACTCAACTTTGAGTATTGAGAATAAGGATCTTAAATCACGTGTTTATGCACTCACATCGCAAGTATCCATTTTGGATGCTTCTTTGCATTCTCTCAAAGAGAAGTATGAGTGCACGTTAGGCCGTATCAATGATTTCAATAAAGGTAAGGGCCATTTGGATAATATCCTAAATGACTTACTTCTGGCCAAACACCACATTGGCTTGGGGTATAAGATGGGAGACTCATCCAAATCGTCTACAACCTTTGTTAGGCCTACTTCCGACGCCTCAACGAGTGGGAGCAAACTCCCCATTGGTAGTTCTCCTACCAATAGTGCTTCCACTTCGTACACACCCCCGATTGGAAAGAAACCCACTTTGGGTGGACCTCCAAAGAGGGGTCATGCATTTTTGTACTCACATGCTATGCCACGTAGGAACACACATCCTACTCCACCGGTTTATATTAATAATGATTTTTATGCTCCGCACCCACGTGCACGTGCAAACACTCATATGAGACACCCACATGCACGTAATCATGCACATGCACATCCTAATGCTTATGTTCAAACATCTCATCCACATGTGCATGCCTACTCTCATAATCATCCTCATGCATACACACATCATCATACTATTGCTAGATCCCATGCTCCTAGGCCATATGCACCACATAGAAATCAAACTTTTGTGCATGCAACCACTAGGAAGAGGATTCCCAAAATGTACACTCTTTGGGGTCCCAAGAACACTGGCGATGATGCTATGAACGTTTATGTGAAATCATATATTAATGATGTTATCTTGAATGATGATTATGTTAGAAAGTCAAGTTCCTCTTGGACTTGGTTTCCGAAGGGTTAGTTCTTTTAACTCTTCAATGCTTGGTACCATGAGTTTATGATCATGTTATGGGTACCAAGGCATGTGTTTATAAAATTGATTTTGATTATATTAATTTGTGGGTTACAATAATTTTTATTTCGTATTTCAAATTTGTTGTCTAACCCATTGGATCCAAAAAGATTTTTTGATACCAAAATGAAGTTTTCAAGGTTCAATCTGCTTTGGGATACCAACCCTACCAACTCCTTGATTTGCGAAGACTTTCATTCAAACGGAGTTTATGGTGCTTAGGTAATGCACCAATGTAGGGGGAGCTTAATGTTGTAAGTATGATATTACATTTGGTATCCATGAGGGTTGAATGCATGCTTAGTTAGAATCTATTTCTTTACATTAGTATCATTTTGTTTCTCCTAGCATGATAGAATTGTGAATGCCATAAATGCGTTGAAATTCATATCTATTTTTGTCATGACATGTTTTAAAAGTTATTATGATGATTTTCGTATTACTTTCATCACCTTGTCACTTCTCATCGCACACTTCACTTAGTTTTGATGTGCTTTTACTTTATGTTCTTTTTCGATCGTTATTGTGACATTTGATATTCTTTGATGTGCACCACTTTTCTGATGGTTCATTCCTTTGTGCACATTTTATGTATGTCTCTGATATTGATTTCGTCGCTCGACGATTTATTTTGATTCAATAGCTTTAGTTGTATGAAAACATAGAATTGTTTTCCATGCACTAAAATAGCTATAAATGTAGATATTGGAGAGTAAACTCATTTCTTCAATAAGTAAATTTACATTTGATATTTTGATGATTTAAGTTTTCGATTTTCGACTATGGTCTCATTGACACGCTTTGATTTTATTCGAATTTTATTTTGGTGTCATATGAAACGTGGTCGTATTCTTAGACTCCCATGCTTAATGAATTATTTGGCCATGATTTATTGACATTGGCTTCCTCCCGCTCTTTTTGGATTATGCCAAAGGGGGAGAGATATAATAATGGCATGTGCTAAATGATAATTTACCATGAATCTAATTTGATATGTTAGATTCATGGGGAGTTAAGATATAAAAATGGATTTCATATCCTGAATTTTATACTTTTCTCGTCTGCTTGATGTATGTGCTTATTATTTCATATGGAACTAATGTGTCATCAATGCAGGGGGAGTAAGTATATCCCATTTAGCTCATTATTTTTGTTTATTATTTATGTTGGTTTGTCATCACCAAAAAGGGGAGAATGTTGTGATATGATTCCCCGGATTTGGTTTTGGATGATGAGCAAACATAAATAATGTATACTAACTTATTTGTGAGCGCAGTTATGAAGATCGTCGCCAAAAGAATACGAACATCAAAAGCGACGTCTCAAGACTTCTCAATACGCGTGATCGTGTGCCTGGAGCTTCGTTGAAGCTCAAGGAGTTTTATTGAAGTCAAGAGGAATGAAGATTGAAGCTTTGATATAGTCTTCTTGCTTCATAGATTAGAATGTTAAGCCTTGAGTAGGACTTACATTATATACTTCATTTCGCTCATATCTTAGAGCTAGGATATTCATAGAAGCCATTAGAAACTTTTCCGAAGCCTATCGTTTCTTCCCTCGGCTTCGAGTGCATGTTAGTTGGTTCATGAAGAGTCACCAACCGACTAGATGACGATCTAGTCGGTCGGAAACTCTACTTAAACCCACTAGTTTGCCTCTCTTTATTCAGCTCTTTCTATGACTACAGTTAGTCGGTCAAAGAAGAGTCACCGACCGACTAGATGACGATTTAGTCGGTCAATAATCCTTCTTAGACCGACTAGTTGTGTTCAGTCATTTTCAGCCTGAGCTACTGTTTCGAGTTAGTCGGTCAAAGAACGTTTACCGAACGACTAGTTGAGAAACTAGTCGGTCAGCATTTGTTCTTAAACCGACTAAGTCATCTTGAAGTCAACATATTCTATTTCGACGTTAGTCGGTCAAAGAACATTCAACGATCGACTAGTTGTGAAACTAGTCGGTCGGCAAGTCTTCTTAGACCGACTAGTTGTCTTTGCCTGGAACTTCTCCTTTTGGCTGTTCAACCGTTAGTCGGTCTACGTTGTATCACCGACCGACTAGTTGATGAACTAGTCGGTCAGTGATCCTTCTTTGACCGACTAGTCTGGTTCAGAATAGAGCCGTTGGGATCTTTTTGAACTCGTTTTTCCTTGCCCCTATAAATAGAATCCTGATTCATTTCTTGAAGGGGTTAAGCATTATATTGGAGATATTTTCAGATCAAAAGAGAAGAGCAATCAACTCTATTTCAAAGCTCTCTCTTCTCACAAGAATCTCTCCCTCAAGTTCTTGAGTCCTAAATCCTCAAGAGAGATTCTCTCCACTGTAAGCCTTTCAAGCTAGAAGCTTGATTCTAGGTCACCATCTCCACCCTTGGCTTCCATTGCTGGTCATCTTCTTGAAGCCTAGGGTTTGGTGCCATCTTCCTCCATCAAAATCCTCTTTGCCCTAATTTGGTAAGAAATCTCAAGGCATAGGTATTTTGTTGGTAAGCATTTCATTTCAGTTATATTTGAATTGTATACTCTCGGTTGTGAGAGTTTGCGTGATCCCGGGTTGTGGGAATCACGGATATCGATTGTAGGTCGATTGCACTTGCGAGGTTTTCGCAAGTGGGCATATTGGAAATCTTGAGTTAGGGTTTCTAACTCAAGTATCCGGAGGGGATCCGGGTGGTTGGGACGTAGGATCACCGGGAACAAGTCGGGGAGACTTGGGTGGATCCGAACCCATTAAACCATTTCTTTGCGTTTGCATTTATTCTTGTTGATCGTTGTTATTCTGCATTGTTGTTTGTTAATTGCACGATAATTAGGAATAACTCTCCCTATTATTTAAAAGTACTATTCACCCCCCCCCCTCTAGTACATGTGCAGTGGCTTCCTAGGGCACTACAGAAATGACGTTCACCAAAAATCCCACAAATAACTACTCTTCCATACGGTCACAACGACATAATACATCGCATAGTCTGAAACCAAGAATAGGCAAAAAAAAATAAATGCGCACACGAAAAGAGTCGTACGCGTAGAAAACACGGATGGGCGGAAAGCGGCCGTTACATTCTACCCACCTTAGAAATGATTCCGCCATCGGAAACACTTATACTAATAGTAATAATATCTATATACACTTATGCCTACAACTCCCATATTCCACATAATGATCGCTAATCCTACAACTTCAAACAGCGTTCCACCACAATTTATCATTACTCGTCTTTTCACTGGATAATGCTACGACTAAACTCACATCCTAACACTTAACTATAGACCCATCACTGCCATTCAAATTTCCAACTCCAAGTTCTCATAAAAATAATAATCATCTTCTCATACCATACCACTCCACTAAACATCATCGCTCAATAACATCTTTAAATTTCTCAATCTCTTCTCATTATTATTCAATCGCTAAAATGATGTTCTAGCCAATCACCAATCTAAGACAAAAACTTTGTCTATCTTATAACACCTTTCCCAAATCAACAATCGCCTTGTCCTCCATACATGCTTCATCATATCGTCCCATAAATTTATCCGCCAGATAATTGAACTATCAAAATCACATCTTATCCTTACTCACTATAACTAATCCTAACCAATATTAAATCCGTCTACCTAACCATCCATTCATCTCAACGCGTCGTGTTATTTCCAATGTCTTTTCACGTCAACTTAATAATCAAGTCTTGACGCTTTAAATGCTCTACTCATTTCATGATCACTCTAAATCATACTATAACTCCATAGCTACTCCTATCTACCACTCGTCTGAGTTTCAGATCCGATAAGTTCTCATCTCCTTGTGTTTAATTTCATCCAACTAGAATTCTCCATTGAATCCTTTACACATTGGTATTATAAATAAGTCTTGGTCACCTTGTTCTTTTCATCCGAAAGAAATCTAATCTAATATCTTTGTGTTCAAAATCAACCAATCACCGCTACAACATATCTCATCTCACTCTATGCCTACTCGCAAACATAATCCCATAACAATAATAACTAGTACTAACAATATCGTAACAAGAAAAATAACACTCCCGAAGAGGGAAAGAGAAGATAAGAATGTTTAAAACATGTGAGAAAAAACGTGTAGAGTTGTGGTATTGGTTGGGGAGGATAGGGGTTGTGATCTTGTGTGCTAGTTTTCAAAACTTTAAAGATTTGATTTAAAAGAAAACGAAAAGGTTTGATACAATCACATGTAGCCAGAAATAAGCTAAACTATAATATGAAAAACTAAGTCTATGGAATTACCTGCAATGACGCTATCTACACATATATAAATATCATCATTCATACAACTACATGCCTATATCACGAATATACAGAGTATACATACATGATGCAAGAGACAATCATTAATATCCTAAAGATAGCACACTCATACAGGTCCACACACTCTACATATATACATGCACCACGACGACAACACAAAAACCAATGGCTCAGTACTAAACTAGAGTTGACACAGGCAACTACAAGCACTAATGTCTAAACAATAGAAAGGAAACCGAAGGAAAAAGCGTAACGAAACAAGATTGGAAAGAACGAGTTCAGATATGGTGAGGATAGGAATATAGCTGGTTGGATGGGACAAAAATATTGCTCAAAATAATTAAAGAGATGAAAGAAGGATTACGTGTAAAATATGGTATCATATATATATATATATATATATATATATATATATATATATATATATATATATATATATATACTTTTAAAAATATGCAGAAATAGCGAGCAGATGGTAAAATATAGACGAAGAAATAAAGAGTAGGGTGAGATAGTAATTTGTTTTGCAAATGAAAATCAGTTTATACATGGATTTTTTTTAAGTATGAGCACGATGAACATAGAACTGACATATAAAAATTGAAGTTCTTATTTAGTTTTAGAAAATATTCTAAAAGTACGTACGGTAAGTGGCTAAAAATAAATTTCGTAGTTTAGAAAAAGTGATATACTGAATTTTCAAAATGGTAACAAGGTCTTAAAACTGAAATACGAATGATACTGGTTAGAAAATGGTTACAAGATAGTAACTACAAATTTCGACCAAGAAGGTTTCAAAATCCGCAAAAAAAATTTAACTCAACCGAAAAGCGAGAAATTAAAATATACATAATAATGGGTTTTCAGAGAAGTTAAACCGAGCGAAGAATTTAATAAGGAATTTCGAAAATACTTTTAGAGGAATCAGAATTTGCAATGGGGAGATTCGAATAATTAACGATAATCGTTATGGAGCGATCACGTGGATCGAGGGCAAAGAACATGATCGCATGGTGAATACGCCTAAGATATGATTCATGAAAGCTACGATGGAATTCTACGGTCGATAACACAGAAGTGTAATGGTTAGGAAGATGCTAGAAATCGGGGTTCTAATTATCGAGCCGTCTAAAGATAAGGAAAACTCAGCACTATGACTTCCTAATGAACTAGACTGTAATAAAGATCTCAGGGAAGAGTCCTAAGAGAATCAAGATTACGTTCTGCTGAGCCCGAAGTCGATGGACCCGAGCGAACGACTAAAAGAAAGACTCTATAAATCTAACATGGTCAGAACCGGGTGAGAGGCTACTAGGACATCCTAAGGCGAGTATGACTAAATCTTAACCAAGGCACCTGACTATCAAGCCTGGATGTCTATCTAAGTCTTCCTACCATCTAAGACAAGGAAAACCTAATTTAGACTTGTACATGGATATTAAAAGAATGCGGTACTCTAATTGTTTCGAACCTTTTTGCAAGACCTGCATGGGCCACCACTAAATCCTGTCACATCCCGCTTCCCAAACCGATAGAAGCGAGACGTGACTAAGGTCCGCATGGGCCGGAGCTGTGAGGCTCAGACCCAATAAGTGTCTGTAGGGATACCATTTTAAGATTTCAAGTTCTTGCATTAATTAAAATTCCGAACAACAGAAAGTACAGAAAGAAAGTTGCTTTCATTAATTCCACAAAGATATCGAGAAGTACATGAGTCTAAAAAGAGGCCTGGCATGGCTACAACAGCAGAAAAAGGAAACTAATTGCGCTACCCACCCATCCTAAAACAGAAAGTAAAGAGTGCTATGCACCCAAACTAAAAGTAGTAACCTCTGTAAGACGGCGACTGAGAAGACCCCTAAGTCTGGTCCTCGTCAGGAACGTGCTCCGGGTCGTCGTCCTCTGGCTCCAAGTACTCAGGTATGTCTGACTCGTCCAAGTACTCTGGCTCAACACCTGATGTATAGCACCCAAGAGAAAAAGGAACTGTATGTCAGGTAAAGTCTGCAAGAAAGGGTTAGACTCTACTGCAAGTGTAAGGTAATTAAAAGCAACATTTTACTGGTTGATTAACATGCTGTTGTTATGACATGACAGTTATACTATGCAGAAAGTAAAGCGGTGCAAGAAAGTAAAACGTGACAGACAGACAGTAGCCGTAGCATGTGCTACCGGCTACGGGACTAAGCTAGACGGGACAAGACAAGACAAGACATGTGTCACTCGAAGGGTTCATGCCTTACGGTTTGATGGCGGCCAGACCCTCTCCCTGTGCGACCGCTCAACCCTTCCCCAAACCCAAGTGCTCAAGACAAGACAAGACATTGATCACTCTCGCTTGGAGAGCATCTGAAACTCCTGGAGGCTTTTGTAACAGGGATCACCCTCGCTGGAGAGCATCTGAAACGTCCGTAGGCTTTTTGTAACACGGGGATCACTCTCGTGTGGAGAGCATCCGAAATGCCCGTAGGCTTTTTGTAACACATGGATCACTCTCGCGTAGAGAGCATCCAAAACGCCCGTAGGATTTTTGTAACACATGGATCACTCTCGCGTGGAGAGCATCCGAAACGCCCGCATGCTTTTTGTAACAGGGACCATGACATAACAAGTAACAAGGAGTTGTTCATTCTAGGGGTCCACACTCATGCACACAGAGGTGAAACCTATGGTAGCAGTTGTTGTTGTTGTTAATTCTAGGGGGTCCACACGCACGTGCACACAGATAGCCCTAAGGTGTCAGTTGTTGTTATTGTTTGTACTCAGACTTTGTCGTCAAGTCTAAGCTGTTAAGGGGGTTCCGGACGCTATCATTTCACGTCCCGTTCTCTTTAGTCGTACTTTTACAGTTCAAGGAAGGATTACCGAAACGTGGCCAAAAGTACGCAAGTGGAAACACTTGCCTGTGGTGGTGAGTGCGTCGTCTGTCTGGAGTGTCTGTCGAGGCGGCGCGTCAGCCAGGGTCCCTCTGAAATGGGTCAACGGCTGTGTCAGGACACGTTTTTCATCTTTTCTATTAGAGTTCATTTCTAGGTTCAACGGGGCTATCCTAGCAATCAAAGTCATGTTTTCGTTTTGGTTCAGCCTAATCGACGATCTATCCTATGTGCACAGATATTCAAGTTCTTCGTCGATGTCTAAGATTTAGCAATGTTTTAAAGGAGCAGAAATGAAATTTAATTATGGTTGACGAATTTTAGATTAAGTTTTCGATTCGCAATGGTGTGGGTTCTTACTACGCGTTAGAGGGCTAACCTTTTTGACGTTGATCGAAAAGCAGATGTCGGGTCTAAATGGCGATGGATCTGCATCGTCAGCGATGTCTCGGCTGAGGGTAGTACAGAGAGACACTTTTCGACAGCAAGGTGGAGGCACGAACAGCGAGCAAATGTCCAGATCTCTCCCGTTGCAGGTAGCGCAACGGATCTACACGACGGCGGCAAAGTCGGGGAAAAACACACGAGTTCGGCGATGCGCGTGAACTCTTAGGAGCAAAATAGAGATTCCAAAGATTGAAGGAGATCAGTGGAGGTTGCTCGGCCCGGTGGGTGGCTGACAGCGTCAGCGCACGGCAGTGGGCGGCCGTGAGAAGACGAAGAGGACATATTTGTGCAACGGTCGTTGTCGCGCGTCGCAGCAAAAAAGCGACAGCCAGAGGGTCAAATGGACTTGCAGTAGTTAAAGAGATTCAAGAGGGATCTAATGGTGGTGGATTGGTTGCCATAAGTGGTCGGAGTTGGCCGGGCGACGGCGTTGAAGAGCAGTGCACAGATCTGTCAAAAACAGCTGCTAGGGCTTGGTTTCAACGGGTTTTCGAGGAGATAGAGATGAGAGAAGTGAGGAAGGGGAGTTGCAGTTGATAGGGGGGTTCGATGGGAGTCTGATGGTAGTGGAGTGGTCTCCGTAGGTGGCCGGAGGTGGCCGGGCATCGGGTTTTCCCGGCGATGGCGTAGATCTATCAAAACTGTCGTTAAGGTGAGTTCGAGAGGTGTTTCGAGGGAGATAGAGAGTAGAGGAAAGTGAAAGGAGAGTTGCAGGTGATAGGAAGACTCAAGGGGAGTCGAGTGGGGTGGAGATGGTGGCTATGGGTGGCCGGAGTTGGCCGGCCGACCGTTTTTCCGGCGATGGTGCTGTTGTCCAGAAATTTCAGCCAAAGCTATTTATGGGGGTTTTAGAGAGAGAAAGGAGAGGAGAGGGGAAGGAGGAGGAGAGATGGCCGGAGATGAGGGTTGCTGTTGGTGCCTCGTCGGCAGTGAGGAGGGCACAAAAATGGAGAAGAGGCGGCTGGAAAAATGGGTTCTGCGTTTTGGCCTAGGGTTGGGTTTGTTTGCATGATTTACGGAGAAGAGTTTTCTAAAGAGTGTAAAAAAGGTATAAGTTGAGTGATGACTAGGAGAGAGGGTGGGTGAGGGGTTGTTCAAAGTGGGGAAAAGTTGGATGAGTGTAGAGGCAGCAAATCAATTCATGATACGTAAGATCCTCTTAGAGATTTGATTAAGTTTGAATTTTGAAATTTGATTAGGGCTAAACGGGCTTGATTTATTTTGCTCAAACATGCATAGCAATAAATGTTTTTACACATTTATTTTGCTCAAACATGCATAGCAGAAATATCATTTTATTTGATTACAGAAATAAATGTGTAAAAACATGCATAGCAATATCATGTATGTCTTGCTCCTACCGACTGGCTGATGGAAATGGACTGACTATCGGAGATATTAGTGTTACTTCATCTGCACTTGTTTGTACACGAATGCATGAGTTATACCGAGTACTTAGTAAATCATGGACAACTTCAAATCTTTGTTTTATAGCGGGATGATCCACTCGACAAATATCGATCGAAACTTGAACCTGTGTATAGGTATGCAATTTTAGAAAGCACAACAATGGAAATGGGTATTCAGTATTGGTATAAGATCTATACCCATGTTCCGATCTTTCCATTTTATGTACCCATTTCTTGGGGGAAAGTCTCCCAACTATATTTGAAAATGGATTAGTTATCCATAGATATGAAGAAAGCGTCGATTTTGGTTCCTCTTCTTGCTCTAAAATGAAGACAGACTTGTCAAAAATCCCCGGTTGGGTTGGTCCGGCCAAGAAAGGCATGGGAGTAGAGAGGCATTTCTTGGTCTAAGTAAAGATTGGACCGAGTTAAGTAAAGACTGGATACCTATAAAGATCTCTCACTGCACACTCACTTTCTATAGTTCTGTATCCAGGATCAGCCGCATGATATAGTTATGAATCGGGTATATAACCAGGATGCTGTAAGGGACCTTGGCTATGAGGAAAACACTAGAAGGGGGTTGAATAGTGTTTATAAAAATTAACTAAGAAATTATGCCTAATTAAAATACTAATCCAACAAAGATGCAGAATTAATGAAACAACAAATAATCAATGCTAACACAAATATGTTTCAAGGGTTCAAATTGTCCAAGTCAAACCCGACTTGTTCCCAGTAATCCTACGTCCCTTCCACCCGGGATATCACCCGGATACTCAAGTTAGAACCTTAATTTGAGATTTCCTTTCAACCCACTTGTAGCAACCATACAAGTGTAATCAATACACAATTGATGTCCTTGAATCCCACACCTTGGGATCAATCAAATCACTCTCACGATCGAGAGTAAAACAAAATAACAAAAGTTATGAAATTATGAAATTTACACTTACAAATCACATATGCCTTGAAGTAGAAATTGAAGGAGCAAAGTGATGTGAGGGTTGATCTCTTCCAAGAAGATAGTGAAGCCCTTTCTCTTGTCATAACCAAATGCCTAGAGGATATCAACTTTGATTCTAAGTTGGGGAGTAAGAAAGAATGAGATTGGAATTCTAGGGCTTTGAGAAAATAAGAGCTTGAGAAGCTTAAAGATGATCAAGAGTTAAGCAAGAGACCCCAATGGAACAGTAAAGGGGCTCTTTATAGGTTCTCTAAAACCCTCAAACAGAATAACCAAAACCCCCTTTGAAATCAGTGTGGAAAATCCCAACGGATTAATTTTAAAAACAGGACAGGCGACTGATGAAGAATGGACAGTTGCCTGATGTACTGTGTCAGAGGGTAGGTGAGAATTCAAACAGTAACTTCCCACGTAGGACAGTCGACTGATGAAGGTTAGACAGGCACCTGAAAACCAACATGCGACTGAGAAACCTTCTACAGGCGACTGTGTGACAAAGTGCATAAGTTGACAGAGAGTAAGAATTCTGGGTAAGCTAGGACAGGCGACCGATGAAGTACCACATGTGCCTGTGCCATGGGCAGGCGACTGGGAAACCAATTTCAGTCGTCGATGCGCACAAATGCGTAACTTGCCAAAATTTGTAAGATCTTGTCAAGTTATGGACATGCGACTGATGTGGTATCCACAGGCGCATGTGCCATGGGCAAGCGACTGGAAAACCAACATCAGTCGTCTGTGTGCACAAGTACGTAAGTAAACAAAACATGGGATCTTTGGGCAATAGGAGACATGCGACTAACTAACAAGTCACATGCGCCTAAAACTAGACATGCACATGTACTTTGTACAGCAGTCACACGTTGAGGTTGAATAGAGAAAAGCCCAAACACCTATGTCAAAACATGTGCATTACAATCGATTGTAAAACAATTCTCAGGCACATGTATGGAGACATGCCCTGCATTTTGTTCTTTCGTCGCCTGTTGAAAATCCATAGGACACAGTAATGGGAATGAAGAGTTGGAGTCCTAGGAAATGGTTTCTAATGACTTCCTAGACTAGATAGAGTGAAGTGTGTGAGCTCCAAGTTAGTTCTACTACAAGTCTACATTCTAATCAAGAGAAATAAAAGCATAAAAAGATTTACATTGAATTTTGCTTCTCTTCTTTCTCTTGAATGGCTTTGAAGTCTTTGAAGCTCCCTTCTTCACTTTGATCACACAATCTTCAATTCATTGAGCTTTAATTGATCTTGGTAGTCATCCATTGATCTTTGATCTTCATGATTAGCTTAGGCAATGGATTAACTACATGAAGGGGATTAGTCACAAGTATTTATGTTTGCTCATCATCAAAACCAAGTAGGGAGAAGTCCAAAACTCAACCTTCTCCCCCTTTTGGTGATGACAAACAATCATAAACAAAAAGAAATAGTTGTGCTTTAAAGAAATACTTACTCTCCTACATAGATGACAATCAAGTTAGATAATAATGATATGGGCATCATGAGATCAATTAAAGCATAAGAATGATATGAGTGAATGAAGTGAATTCATTTATTTGAATTTAGGATTTTTGAATCCAAGGCTATATCAAAATTAGATTCAAGTTTAGCTTCTAATTAGCACAAAATTATGATTTGTTTATTTCTCTCCCCCCTATAGCATTATCCAAAAAGTGAGAGTAGAGAAAGAACAACTAGTGCTAAATAAAAGTAAAACAATCATGTGAGTATAAAGAATTTCATATGCATTTAATGCGATACCAAATAAAAATAAGAAAATCATGAAGGTGTATCACACAAATACATATCAAAATCATCAAAACTAGGTTGACTAGAGGGATAGAAGTCCAATAACAACATTAAACATGCAATACATCTCAACATTCAATATATAATAAAGATCACATGAAGAGACAATATCCCACAATAATGGAAATGAGATCATAATGAGCCAATGATGTCATCATATATATATATATAGTAATGTTATTATGAGATGGTGAGCTCAAATCCTAATCGTGAGCTAGCACAATCGGCAACACCAATTAACGATCGACACCGTTCATCTTGAAGAGCATGTTGATAGATTTATACCCAAAAAATTAGAGATTATAAACCCCAAAATCCTATGGATCAACCCATTCCAATTTTGTTACATTTGCAGGCAGCTTGTAAAACGTTCATCTTGCAAACACTTGATGGATTTGATAGAAATGTCCAAATAACAAAAAAATTATACATACAGATCACTTGATAGATAGAACAAGATGGACGGTTCCGATTGATGATTTGGAAAATAATTTTAGCTAGTTCAAGATATAAATATCTCATCTCACCATCTCATCTTTCTGTGTGTGTGTGTGTGTGTGTGTGTGTGTGTGTGTGTGTGTGTGGGTAAAATGCGCCTGGGTTCGACCTCAGGCACGATTCCTACGCTCGACCCTCCCTACCGTCTGATTCGATCCCCCGGCTGTTGTTAATAGCGGAACCTGCGGAACTTTTGGTGCAATTACCTTTGCGCCCTTTGAGCAAACCGGAACTTTTGGGGCAATTACCATCCCGCCCTTTAAGCCCTTTTCAAAGCAAATTTGTAGAACTATTGGTGCAATTACCATCTCGTGTTGAGTATTGATTCCCCGGATTTGGTTTTGATGATGAACAAACATAAATATCGTGAACTAACTCTTTGTGAGCGCAGTTATGGAGATCGTCGCCAAATCTCTATGAACATCAAAAGCGACGTCTCAAGACTTCTCAAAGCGCGTGAACGTGTGCTTGAAGCTTCGTTAAAGCTCAAGGACCATTATTGAAGTCATGAAGATTCGATTGAAGCTTTTGAAGACGGTTCGTCAAGTTTATTTTATGTCTTCTAGCTTCTTTTCATAGAATGTTAAGCCTTGAGTAGGTCTTACGTTTTAATCTTCATAACGCTCATATCTTAGAGCTAGGATCTTAGTAGAAGCCCATACGAACTTTCCCAAAGCTTCGCGCTTCGATTCGCGACTTCTTGTGCATGTTAGTTGGTTCAAGAAGAAGAACCAACCAACTAGATGGCAATCTAGTCGGTCGGCAAAGCTTCTTGGACCGACTAAAATGCCTTCTCAATTTCTAGCTCAGTTACTGTTTACAGTTAGTCGGTCAAAGAAGGTTCACCGACCGACTAGTTGTGAAACTAGTCGGTTAGGAATCCTTCTTAGACCGACTAGTTGAGCTTCTACTATACAACCTAACTTACTGTTTACAGTTAGTCGGTCAAAGCACAATGACCGACCGACTAGTTGAGAAACTAGTCAGTCAGAAGTTGTTCTTAAACAGACTAGCTGTATTTGAACTCAGACTATTTGTTTTATCTCTTAGTCGGTCTCAGTTGACTCACCGACCGACTAGTTGTGAAACTAGTCGGTTGGCAAGTCTCCTTGGACCGACTAGTTCTCTTTTGTCTGAACGTCTTCTTTTGGCTGTTCACCTCTTAGTCGGTTCATGTTGATTGACCGACCGACTAGTTGATGAACTAGTCGGTCAGTCATCCTTCTTTGACCGACTAGTCTGCTTCAGAATAGAGCCGTTGGAGCATTAAATTCCATGATTTTTTGCTCTTTCTTTCCTCTATCCTATATATACTTGGAGTGCTGCATTCATTGCACTCAAGGCTGATATTAATTGATCTTTAGAGAATCAAAGAGAAGCATTTAATCTTCATTCAAAGCTCCTTCATTTATCACTTGAATCTCTCCCTCACTCTTATTTCAAAAGAGAGATTCATTGATTGTGAGCCTTCCAAGCCAAGTGCTTGATCCAAGGTCACCAACATCTTCCTAGGCCTCCATATCTGATCTACATCTTGGAGCTAGGGTTTGGTGCCTTCATCTTCCCCAAATTCCGTCTTGCCCTAAAATCGTAAGTTTTACTCAAGGCATAGGATTTTGTCGGTAAATTCGTATTTCATTATATTTGATATTGCAAGTGTTTTTCTCTCGGTTGTGAGAGATTTGTTTGTGATCCCAGGTTGTGGGAGTCACAATTACATTGTGTATGATTTGGTCTTGTAGAGGTTTTTCTACAAGAATTTCATAGTGCAAATCTTGGGTTAGAGGTTTCTAACTCAAGTATCCGGAGGGGATCCGGGTGTTTGGAACGTAGGATCACCGGGAACAAGTCGGGGAGACTTGGATGGATCCGAACCCGTTAAATTGTTTGTTTGCAATTGTTTTCTTTGTTGTCAATATTTACATTTCCGTATTTCCGCATTGTTGGTTGAAGTTTGCAAGATAATTAGGAATTATCTTCTTAATTATTTTAAAGTACAATTCACCCCCCCTCTAGTACTTGTGCAGTAGCTACGTAGGGCATTACATTTGGTATCAAAGCCAAGTACCTAGCTATGTCTTCCAACGACAACAAAGCCGTTCGTCCACCTTCAGACTACAACACCTTCAGGAACCGAGAAGGAGCTTCTTCGGTGATGGAAGGACACTCCTCGACGAGGCCTCCCTTCTTCAACGGTACCAACTACGGGTACTGGAAATGCCGGATGGAAACTTTCCTCCGGAGTGCTTCATTGTGGAGATCCACGTTGACGAAGTACGTCGAGCCTGAAGAAGAAGATTTCGCGAGGTGGACTACCGCGGAGGTCGCCGCGGAGGTAAGCAATGCCAATGCAATGAACGCCTTGCAATGTTCCTTGGAGCCCGAGGACTTCAATAAGATATGCACATGTAAGGGTGCATATCAAATCTGGAACTCCCTCCTCATCTTGCATGAAGGAACAAGTAGGGTAAGAGACTTTAACTTGTAGTTGTAAATAAAGATTACGAGTTATTTCATATGCAACAGGGTGAGAAAATGAAGGAGTACTATGCTCGCTTCGTCGACATCACTAACGAGTTGGAGGCTCTTGGTAAGACTAACGTGCGTTTATATTTCATATATTTGCGCACGTTTTCTTCCGTGTTTTTCCATTATTTACCGCCGTCTTATATTCGTTTTCTCGTGTTTTCTTGTTTTCTTTCACTTTTCCGTGTTTTCCGTATTTTGCAGGAGTTTACTGGCATAGGGGACATAAAACGATGATATCGCAAGTCCCCTGAGCAACGGGAGGAGTCACGCATGATCCAGGGGGTCAAACGACGATGATATCATCTTTCAGCCCCTCACCCGATCGATTAGTCATCTTCAACCGATCGGGTGATGCACACGTGCACCACCCGGTCACAGCTTGGAGCTCACAAGAAGTCACCCGGTCTGTTCGTAGGCCGGTTCAAAAGCCCAAAGCTCTCTGGAATTCGAAGCTGATTGCCAACCGATCGGGTGACTTTCACCCGATCGGTTCATCTGTAGCTGAATCTCCCAAGCCAATACATGAAGATCCAACCGGTCTCCTCACCCGATGGCACCATGATCCAACCGGTCACATCCATGCTTCAACCGACCGGTTCATCCTGACCGGGTGAAGTCCCGCATCTCACTGCCAAAGTTTGAAACAGATCACCCGATCGGTTGACTTGTCAACCGATCGGGTGATATATTTTTCTATATATGGGACCCCTAGGTCTTTGAGAAACGGGAGTTGGTTATTTTTTACTGTTTTCTTCATTTTGTGACGGCTGTAATTTCCCAGTTTTTGTAAGTTTTTAGATCTTTGTCAAACTTTAGTATTATCTTAATTGCTTTACTACCATTGCATTTCTATTGTTTGATCATGATTTTTACGGTCGATTTCTGTTTAGATCGCTTTTTACTAAATATGTGTGAGTAGTTCCCAAATCTGGGATTTTGGCGGAAACCCCTTCGTGGGTTCTTCCCGATGCGTCCATAGGACTAGAAAATCGATAGGGATTAGGAATCTAACGGTTACGCGGGGTGTTTTATTGTCATTGGCGGGAAAAAGACCGCCTTTGACCGTTGGGCCAAGGGGGAATAAACTTGGCGGTTGACTCCCTAGCCATAGCTCACGCCCTTAGCGTAGATGTCGAATCCTAGCGCGCGGGAGTGGCATGATGAGACGTTGGGAGTTATCGTTGCGAACTTAGTGCTCCCGAAGTCGGTCAGTGTTAATGGACATGGGAGTGCCCACTGATCGAACCCGGGAAGTCCGGCGTATCTTCCTGGGCACCGACCGGAATATCGGGCCCATGGGACGCTGGTACCACTCTTAGAGGCAACGTCTCACCATTAGACCCTAATTCCGATCGCTATCCTACCCGTAGGCCGTATAGACGAGAATCGCACGATAGGGTGGAAACCAAAGTCCCGGGTTTTTCCTTTAAATTGTTTATACCTTGCATTCCATTTACCGTGACAACCCATCATTCGATCCGGGCTAGCTCGCCCATTGGGTGAATTTGATCCTCTTTGACACAAGCACATCCACGCCTCCCTGAGTTTGACCCCCAAGCCACACTACAACACCGTGCACTTGTGGTTACAAATATTTAAATCTCACGCCCCCAATCGTATTATTGCACACATCTAGCACGCACATCCGGGGGGGCGTCAAGCTTTATGGCGCCGTTGCCGGGAAGGCAACGTGCTTATTATTTTAGGATTTCATGAACCCTAGTGTCTAGCTCACATCCCTATCTTGCGATAATTTTCGCACTCTACGCTTTTTGATTTCACTTGTACATATTGTAAATAGTAATTGTATAGAACTGATTGACTGAATTGCCGTGCTGCCGTCGCTACATTCGCTTCCCATTTATGCAACCCGTGCTTTTGACGTGTTTGCTATTTGTGCAGTTCTCTCTCTCCTTTCTTATAGGTTCGCTGCCCTACGACGAGGATGTTGCATGCAGTTTCGGGAGATATCTGGGATCACTCGCACCACATCCGTTGTTTGGCACGAAGCTTGGCAGAATCCCTAAATACTTCGAATATACTATCCCTTCTGGCTGCCGTTGTGGAAAATCAGAGGAGGTATCATGATATGCAACAGCACCTTGCCACGGCAACTCTCTTTCCTCATGATGAAGTGGCGTATGTCGACATTTCTGGTTCCGAGTTTAGTGAGGAAGAATTGTTCGCGGAGTTTCGTCGGGAGAACCATCAGGCTGAGTCTGTCGGTTATGTTGGGCAGGAATCGATCTATTCCTTGCAGACTTCTATCGAGCACCCCGGATCTTTGGACAATGAGGAAGCTAGAAGCAGTTGTGGGGAACCATCGACTGTTGAAACCTGTTTTCACTTAGAAGCCTTCTTCCCGGATAATTATTATGAGCTTGAAAGAGACCCAATGACTTCCTTGGTCATTCCCACAATACTTTGCAAGACTTTGCCATGCGGAACCACGGCTGGGAGTGAGGTTCCGGATGCTGGCTTTCAAGAAATCCACGAAGAACTCCTTTCGCTTGAGGATGCTCATCTTGAGAAGTATGCGTCGGGGCCTCATGAAGTTGAGATGAAAGAGTTACCCCCGGGGCTAAAGTATGAATATTTCGGGACGGGCTCGACCCTGCCGGTCATAGTGAACTCCTCGTTGCCTGAAGCCCAGATGACCAAACTTCTTAGTGTTTTAAAAAGGTTTAAAGGAGTTTTCGGATATGCAATTGAAGATTTAAAAGGGGTTAGCTTAGGCCTCTGCTCACACAGAATACTGCTTGAAGATGAGCAAGCCTCCTCGATTGAGCCGCAGCGGAGGCTAAATCCCATAATGATGGAAGTTGTGAAAAAGGAGATTGTTAGGCTTCTACATGTCGGTATCATATACCCTATCTCCGATAGTCGCTGGGTTAGCCCGGTGCACGTCGTACCCAAGAAAGGAGGAATGACGGTGGTTCTCAACGAGAAGAACGAGCTAATACCTACGAGGACCGTCACAGGATACAGGATGTGCATTGACTATAGAAAGCTGAACAAGGCTATGAGGAAGGATCACTACCCTCTCCCCTTCATTGATCAGATGCTCGAGAGGCTGGCGAAGCACAACTATTTATGTTTCATGGACGGGTACTCCGGATTCCTTCAAATCCCTATTCATAACGATGACCAGGAGAAGACGACTTTCACTTGCCCATTTGGGACATATGCGTATAGAAGAATGCCATTCGGACTTTGTAACGCCCCTGCTACATTCCAAAGACTCATGTCCGCTATCTTCTCCAACTACTCCCAGGACATCATGGAGGTTTTCATGGACGATTTTTCCGTCTACGGAACTAAGTTTGACTCGTGCCTCAGCAATCTAACTAAAGTCCTGGAGAGATGTCAAGAAAAGGGATTAGTCCTGAACTGGGAGAAATGCCACTTCATGGTCCAAGAAGGGGTTGTGCTGGGTCACGTCATCTCTTCGAGGGGAATCGAGGTTGATAAGGCTAAAGTTGAGGTGGTTGAAAAGTTTTCGCCACCGCTCAATCTTCGAGGAGTCCGTGGTTTTTTAGGACATGCGGGATTTTATCGCCGCTTCATAAAAGACTTCTCAAAGATTTCCAGGCCGCTGACCCAACTCCTCGTGAAGGACGTGCCTTTCGTCTTCAACGAGGAGTGTATGGAAGCCTTCTGCACCCTGAAGCGAGCTTTGATTTCCGCACCCATAATACAGCCATCGGACTGGAATCTACCCTTCGAGCTAATGTGCGACGCTAGTGATTATGCGGTTGGTGCCGTCTTGGTGCAGAGGAAGGATAAGAATCTGCATGTCATATATTATACGAGCAAGACCCTTGACGCCGCCCAAAGAAATTATACTACCACGGAAAAAGAATTGCTGGCGGTCATCTACGCCATGGACAAGTTTCGGCAATATCTCATGGGTGCTAAGGTGATTGTGCACACAGATCATGCGGCTCTCAAATACCTATTGAGCAAGAAGGAAGCTAAGCCGCGGCTCATTAGATGGATTCTCCTCCTTCAGGAATTCGACCTGGAAATCAGAGACAAGAAGGGGGCGGAGAATGTAGTTGCTGATCACCTATCTAGAATGTCTACCCTCGATTTGAACGCTACTCCGATCGATGATTCGCTCCCTGATGAGCATCTTTTCTCCGTCTCTTCCGCCTGGACCCCTTGGTATGCCGACATCGCTAATTATCTGGCTTGCGCCATCGTCCCCCACAATGTGAGCTACCAACAGAAGAAGAAATTCTTCCATGAGGTCCGTAAATTTTATTGGGACGACCCCCATTTGTACAAAACCTGCAATGATAGGGTGATACGGAGATGCATCCCTGAAACTGAAACGACCTCTATAATTTCCCATTGCCATGGTCAGCAATGTGGAAGGCATGCGAGCACCTATAAGACGACTGCGAAGATTCTCCAAAGCGGATTCTACTGGCCAACCCTCTTCAAAGACACCCATGCTTACGTCCAGGCCTGCGACAAATGCCAAAGGACGGGGAATATCTCCAAAAGGAATGAGATGCCTCAACACTACATCCTGGAGGTAGAAATCTTCGACGTGTGGGGAGTGGACTTCATGGGACCGTTCCCTTCCTCTTCAGGGAACCAGTATATCTTGGTAGCCGTGGACTACGTATCGAAGTGGGTTGAAGCGATAGCCAGTCCAACCAATGATTCCAGAGCGGTGGCCAAGTTCTTTAAAAACAACATCTTCCCGCGGTTCGGTGTACCTCGAGTCCTGATCAGTGACGGAGGGAGCCACTTTATAGAGAAGAAATTCGAGGCTCTCTTGAAAAAGTACGGGGTACAACACCGGGTGGGGCGTGCCTACCACACGCAGACCAGCGGTCAGGCGGAATTCTCTAACCGGGAGATTAAAAGCATACTAGAAAAGAAGGTGGCCAACTCTAGGAAGGATTGGTCATCAAAACTTCCTGACGTGCTTTGGGCCTACATGACGGCATTTAAAACT
Organism: Scilla litardierei; assembly: GCA_030789695.1. Taxonomy (NCBI): domain Eukaryota; kingdom Viridiplantae; phylum Streptophyta; class Magnoliopsida; order Asparagales; family Asparagaceae; genus Scilla; species Scilla litardierei. Next base: position 9,659,780 of record CM061142.1, on the reverse strand, counting down.
CCGATCAGCACAACCCCCTACCGGCTTGTCTATGGGAAGGCTTGTCATCTGCCTGTGGAATTGGAACATAAGGCATTTTGGGCAATCAAGAATCTAAACTTAGACGCCAAGGAGGTAGGTGGGCATCGGCAGTTACAACTTAACGAGCTCGACGAGATCCGGCTCAACGCTTATGAGAATGCCAGGATTTACAAGGAGAAGCTGAAGCGGTGGCACGATAAGCGCATCTTGAAGAGGGAATTCAAGGAAGGGGACTTAGTTCTCCTATTCAACTTAAAGCTGAAGCTCTTTCCTGGAAAGCTCAAGTCAAGGTGGTCGGGGCCATTCCGCGTCACCAAGGTCTTCCCGCATGGGGCTATTGAGATAATGGGAAGGGATGAGCCATTTAAAGTCAACGGACAGCGTCTGAAACACTATGCGGTGGGAGAACCGGGTTTCTCTCCGGTCGGAGTCTCAACGACTGACAATGCGTCTTCAGACCCCCGGGATCCAAATTGACCACCGAAAGAGGCATCGAGCAAACGACGTTAAACAAAAGCGCTTCATGGGAGGCAACCCATGCTCTAAATTCTGACCTGTGTTTTTAAGTTTATCTTTAGCTTAATCTTTCTATTTTTGATAAATAAATCCTGCCGTGAAAACTTCCGTTGAGGGACTTAGGGCATTCGTGATTTTTGCAGGAAACAAGCCCGCATCCGATCGGGTGACCATTCAACCGATCGGGTGAGACAAATCAGACAATGGCTCATGTCTGTTCTCCAGCGAACCGGTCGGGTGGAGCTAGTTGAAACCGGGTCGATAACCGTGTGGGTAGAGCTGAACTTTCGGAAAATTTGGAGATCACATCAACCGATCGGTTGAGTAATACTGCGGACGGGTGAGTGACCGGGTGAGATGTCGCATGCTCTCGGAAAGATATGGGAAGCGGTCAACCGATCGGGTGACTACCCACCCGGTCGGTTCACCTGTAGCTGTTGGCCGACGAGATATTTTCAAAACTTATCCAACCGACCGGGTGAAACATCACCCGATCGGGTGACTTTCGCCCCTATAAATATCCCTGTTCGTGCGACCCGACCCCCAAACTTCCAGTCGATCGATCTCTCCCCCTCCAACTGCCAAATCGATCTCCCTCATCTACCCCATTACCCCTAAACCCTCATCCTCACTCATATCTCAAACCCAACCCCCCATCACCACCCTTCTCATCAACAACATTCACTCACCAAACATCCAAACCCTAACCCTAGCCCCAGATTTTCGAAAATCCTGTATCTTGTCGGATCAGTGAGCGGCGGCTTCCCTCATTGCTTCCCTATATTACGTAGGGTCTTTCGGGTGCTTGATCTCACAACGTCGATGGGTAACCTCTTTCCACTCTTCATATTTATTTCATTTTATATAATGACTTGAATTTGTTTTTGCACACTTTATCTGCTTCTTCATCTTCGTAGACTCCATTTCCCGCTACATCATCTTTCCCCTCGTCGCCGCCATGACTGGAAAGGGAAAGGAAAAAAGCTTCGTCATCACGCAGACATCCCCTTTACGGTCCTTTCTACCCATCTTTCCTCGGCATAAACCCTTCGTCCGAAGAGCAATTCGATCGCTTGCAAGTCCTCCTTCATCGCCCAATGTGACCTACTCTTTTCGCTGACTTCCCCACCCTACAATCTCTTGGACTATTTTGGGGCGTCTGTGCACTTTTTCGCTTCATAGGTTGCGACTATCTTCTGCAAACCCAAGCCAATACACACCGGAATCTCACACTTGAGTTCCTCAGTTCTCTTGAAGTGTCCGATCATGGTTTCACCTTCTGATTTTTCAATTGTGACTTTTCCATGAGTTTCAACACGCTTAATGTCATTCTATTCTTTCCTCACCCTGATCGCCATGTTGAATGCTCAACTCTTGATCGATCTGACATCTTTTCTCTCTTTCGGGCCGATGGCGCTTGGCAGCGATTCACCCGATATACTACGTTTCCTGCGGTAGCCCTCGCCTCCTATATCATACACCCTTGCTACCGTTTCGCCCATTGCTTCCTTGCCAACACCATTTTCGCTCGCGTAGATGTATCCACGGTGTCTAGGGACGAGTTGCTTTTTCTCTATGCCATGTCCCATGACCGAGTTCATGGCAACATCCCTTTACCCTTAAACACTGCCCATTGGATCATCCACGAGATCCTATCCGTTAGCCGCGCAGCTTTCGGCTCTATTTGCTGTGGGGGAATGATCACTTTTATTGTCAGCTGTGTCTTGAGGATGCCGCCTGACCTCCCTATTGTCCCCGGACGTATCTGTATCGATCGTGATTACTTGATCTCTATCGGTATGCTTGCCCCTTTTGGGGAGGATCGTGCAACCTACCTCTATAGTCCTGCCTACACCCCTTTTGCCATCCTCCCACCCTCATCTCCGGAGCGTTTCCCCTTACGCCTTACACACCTACCCTGAGAGTTCTACCCAGATCCTTGGTACTCTTCCCTCGTTCACTTCCCACCCTTGGATCCTCCCGATTGGCACCCGTATGTTGATCCACCCCTTCCCACCGTCATTCACCACGATCCACCGATGTATCCTGATCCTCCGATGGTCTTGCCTGTTTCTTCTCCTTCTCCTATTCGCACACCCTCTCCTTCATCCTCGGAGGATTCCTTCTACCATTATTCACCACCTTCTTCGACGTCCCCTTACCGTTCTACCGCTAGCGACTCCGATTGACCCCCCCTTGCATATCTCTGCATTTTCACGACCACATCATCTTGCTAGCATTGTCATGTCTAGCTTGGGGGAAGTCTATTTTGCTGTGTTGTCGTGTTTTGTTTTCTTTGTGTGTGTGCTTGTTTCATTTGTCGTGTCGTATCATTTTCTTTCTTTCTTTTTCTATTTTTATATCGTGTGATTTGATTTTGATTTTTCTTTATTTTCAGTTTCGTATCTGTGTTTTCCATGTTTTTCATTTCTTTTTGTGTCAGTGCGTACCCCCCCATTTTCATTGCCCTCCCGTATTTAAATCTATTGCATTGAGGGCAATGCAAGTTTCAGCTTGGGGGAGTCACACTTCGTGCGTCATTTGTCTCTGTTTCCTTGTTATTTGAGTCGTTTTCCTCCATCTTTTTCTTTTTATTTTGCTTTTCTTCTTTTTATCTCTTTCTCCTAGAGATGAACCCTATGATGAATTGCCACAAAATCACACACACCTAGCACAGTATCGATAATCACATTCACTAACCCTAGGATATCGAGTCCCCCTGCATTTCACGCATCGTGGGTCCACTTAGCTTTTTGTGAGTCGTGCGTCGTGCCTAGCTGTTTGGTGTGCTTCTACTTCGTGATTTTGTTTTATATACATGTCCAAGAATGACCCCTAGATTATCATGCTTCGATTTGAATATGTGGTATTTGTTTCTACTGTCTGCTTCTTCTGCATGCTATATATATCGTACGCTTCATTTTGCATGTGTCGGGATTCCACAATTAAGGACTAGGATAATCCATTTAGCCCATGCTCTAATTAGCGAGAATAGTTTCCTTTGCCCAAGTGTTTAAATTCCGACTTCTTTTTTGTTTTACTTGGTGCAAATCCCCTCGTCGTGTACCGTTCTCCCACTTGGGAGAGTACACATGTGTATAGCCAAAACTACAAAAAAAAAGAGAAAAGAAAAGAAAAACCCCAAAAGAAGAGAAAAGAAAAGAAAGAAAAAAACTGTATAGCCAAAAATCCAAAAAAAATATACAAATACCCAAAACCCAAAAAAATTCCCGTGTGAATACCTTTTCCTACTTGCCGAGAATAAAGGGAAGGCGAGAATTTGCACCGAGTGTTTTACTCCACATCATCTCAACCCCCATCGGTTTCGAAAACACTTGGCTTAGGAACTTTTTAGCTATTATCTAGGCTATAGTGTGGTGATTTCCTTAACCCTAGTTGTGGAGCCCCTGACGCATGATATGTTTCGATTCTCTCTCTATTCTCATGCATGCTTGAACTACTTATATTCACCGCTTTATTCAATTCGAATCGATATTTGGGTCATTTCCTGGATTTGTGTATATCGAGCTTTATCGCACATCGTCGATAGTGACACCGTCTGCTAGCACACGACCACACTCACTCGCGCTTCACCGCGTGGGCCCACGGCACTTGTCTGGACTTGTATTCCTTGGTTTAGTGATGTGATTTGGCATTTGCTTGCTTGGTGTGTCGTTTTTGATTTTGTTGGCCCTGACAGGCGATCTAGAATATAGAGTTTTCTTTTTCTCTCTTTCTCTCTATTTTCTCTCTCCGAGCTCCCACTCTCACTCGTCTTCCTCGAGGACGAGGAAGAGTTCAGCTTGGGGGATTTTGACGTGCGTTTATATTTCATATATTTGCGCACGTTTTCTTCCGTGTTTTTCCGTTATTTACCGCCGTCTTATATTCGTTTTCTCGTGTTTTCTTGTTTTCTTTCACTTTTCCGTGTTTTCCGTATTTTGCAGGAGTTTACTGGCATAGGGGACATAAAACGACGATATCGCAAGTCCCCGGAGCAACGGGAGGAGTCACGCGTGATCTAGGTGTTCAAACGACGATGTTATCATCTTTCATCCCCTCACCTGATCGGTTGGTCATCTTCAACCGATCGGGTGATGCACGCGTGCACCACCCGGTCACAGATTGGAGCTCACAAGAAGTCATCCGGTCGGTTCGTAGGCCGGTTCAAAAGCCCAAAGCTCTCTGGAATTCAAAGCTGATTGCCAACCGATCGGGTGACTTTCACCCGATCGGTTCATCTGTAGCTGAATCTCCAAAGCCAAGACACGAAGATCCACCGGTCTCCTCACCCGATGGCACCATGATCCAACCGTCACATCCATGCTTCAACCGACCGGTTCATCCTGACCGGGTGAAGTCATGCATCTCACTGCCAAAGTTTGAAGCAGATCACCCGATCAAGTCAGGTTGACTTGTCAACCGATCAGGTGATATCTTTTTCTATATATAGGACCCCTAGGTCTTTGAGAAACGGGAGTTGGTTATTTTTTACTGTTTTCTTCATTTTGTGACGGCTGTAATTTCCCAGTTTTTGTAAGTTTTCAGATCTTTGTCAAACTTTAGTATTATCTTAATTGCTTTACTACCATTGCATTTATATTGTCTGATCATGATTTTTACGGTCGATTTCTGTTTAGATCGCTTTTTACTAAATATGTGTGAGTAGTTCCCAAATCTGGGATTTTGGCGGAAACCCCTTCGTGGGTTCTTCCCGATGCGTCCATAGGACTAGGAAATCGATAGGGATTATGAATCTAACGGTTACGCGGGGTGTTTTATTGTCATCGGCGGGAAAAAGACCGCCTTTGACCGTTGGGCCAAGGGGGAATAAACTTGGCGGTTGACTCCCTAGCCATAGCTCACGCCCTTAGCGTAGACGTCGAATCCTATCGCGCGGGAGCGGCAGGATGATACGTTGGGAGTTATTGTTGCCAACTTAGTGCTCCTGGAGTCGGTCAGTGTTAATGGACACGGAAGTACCCACTGACCGAACCCGGGAAGTCCGGCGTATCATCTTGGGCACCGACCGGAATATCGGGCTCATGGGACGCTGGTACCACTCTTAGAGGCAACATCTCACCATTAGACCCTAATTCCGATCGCTATCCTACCCGTAGGCCTTATCAGCGAGAATCGCACGATAGGGTGGAAACCAAAGTCCCGGGTTTTTCCTTTAAATTGTTTATACCTTGCATTCCATTTACCGTGACAACCCATCATTCGATCCGGGCTAGATCGCCCATGGGGTGAATTTGATCCTCTTTGACACAAGCACATCCACGCCTCCCTGAGTTCGACCCCCAAGCCACACTACAACACCGTGCGCTTGCGGTTACAAATATTTAAATCTCACGCCCCCAATCGTATTATTGCACACATCTAGCACGCACATCCAGGGGGCGTCAAAGATCTACACCCAAAAGGAGAAAGTCTCGAAGATCATCGATGGACTTCCTTCTTGTTGGGAGAAACGTACCTTCGCCATCGAGGAAGGTAATGATATGAGTAAATATACTGTTATCCAACTAATGGGTACCTTGATGTCTTATGAGGTACGCAAGGATATCAAACTTAAGTTGCAGGACAATATGAAGTCCTACTTGAAGCAAGACGAGCCAAAGAAAAAGGCGATTGCGTTCAAGGCCGCTCCATCCACATCCACATCTACCGATAATGAAGAATCGGAAGAAGAATTGGACTTGGAGTCCATTGCCCTCATGGCAAAGAAGTTCAACCGGTTCTTCCGGAAAGGTAATTTCAAGAACAAATCAAAGTTTAGTTCTTCTAACGCCTCCTATCCTTTGTGCTTTAATGCAACAAACCAGGACACATGAAAGCGGATTGTTCTCAAAACAAGCAAAAGGAGAAGTGGAAGGCGCCAACATTCGACAAGTCCAAGAAGTACAAGAAATGGTACAAGAAAGGACTTGTCGGGACATTCACCAACTCCGACGATGACTCCTCAAGTGGAGAGTCGGACGATGAGCAAGTGGAGCAAGCACACATGTGTTTCATGGCTAGAGAGGAGCAAGATAAAGATTCCTCCTCCGATGATAGCGACAATGGAGGCGATGAGGTAACAATGGATGACCTTAGAAATGCTAATGAGCAAATATGGTCTAAATACACTAAATTAGTAAATAGATATACTAAGGTAAAAGATGATTTAGCTAGCATCCAAACCTTGCCTAAACCGATCATCACCAACAACGACACCGTTGTTGAAGAATTGAGAAATGAGATTGTAAATCTCAAATCTCAACTTGAACATGTTCATATTGAGGAATCGGATGAACATGAGATAGCGGATTTAACTTCTCGGAACTCAACTTTGAGTATCGAGAATGAGAATCTCAAATCTCGTGTTTATGCACTCACATCGCAACTATCCACTTTGGATGCTTCGATGCATTCTCTCACCGAGAAGTATGAGTGCACATTAGGCCGAATTAATAAATTCAATAAGGGTAAGGACCATTTGGATAAAATCCTAAATGACTTACTTCCGGCCAATCACCACATTGGCTTGGGGTATAAGATGGGAAGTTCATCCAAATCGGCCACTACCTTTGTTAGGCCAACTTCCGGTGACTCAACAAGTGGGAGCAAACACTATATTGGTAGTTCATCTACCAATGGTGCTTCCACCTCGTACACACCCTCATTTGGAAAGAAACCCACTTTGGGTGGACCTCCAAAGAAGGGTCATGCTTATATGTACACAAATACCATGCCATGTAAGAACACACGTCCTACTCCACATGTTCACACATATGATGATTTTTATGCACCACATCCACGAGCACGTGCACACCATGTGAGACACACTCATGCACGTGTTCCACCACATGCATATGTTCATCCACATTCTTATATGAACAATTATCATCATGCATCATTTCATCATATGTCATATACTTATCCACGACATGCATCACATAGACATCAACAACGTATGCATGCTCCCAATAGGATTAGGACTCCCAAGACATACACTATTTAGGATCCGAAGAACACAAGCATGCATGCTAAGGATTTGTATGTGCAATCATATATTAATGATATTATTTTGAATGATGATTATATTGGGAAACCACGGTCCTCGTGGACTTGGTTTCCGAAGGGTTAGTTTCCTTTGACCCTTCATTGCTTGGTACCATAAGTTTAATTTCATTTTATGGGTACCAAAGCAATTGTGGTAAGAATTGGTTTATTTTCTTTTTATTTGCATATTGATCTTAGATGTGCATGTTAATTTGAAGCTTAAAATTCATATTGAATTTGAATTTAGTTGGGCTATGGGTTACAATTATTTGAATTTAATATGTTAAATTTGATGCCTAACCCATAGGATCCAAAAGGATTTTTGGATACTAAAATGATGTTTTCTAGGTTAAATCCATCATGGGATACCAACCCTACCAACTCTTTGATTTGCACAGGATTTTCATTCAAATGGAGTTAATGGTGCTTAAGTGATGCACCAAAGTAGGTGGATCTTAATGTTGTAAGTATATTCTTACATTTGATATACATTTGGTATCCATGTGTGTTGATTGCATGCGTTGTTAGAATAACTACATTGGAATCATTTTGTTTCAATTTGTATGCTAGAATTGTGTATGCCATAGTTTTATGATATCCTATCTATTTTTGGCATAACACTTTTGCATGTTACTTTTGGTATCAATTTGCTACATTTGGTATTCAAAATGGATTTATGTCTCTGATATTGACTTCGTCGCTCGACGATTAAATTTGATTTAATAGAAATTATTTCTATGGAAACATAGAATTTTTTTCCATGCACTTAATTCTTCAAGAACGTTGATATTGGAGAGTATATTCCATAACTCAATTCGTGAAATTGATTTGAGTTTAGATGCTTTTATTTTCGATTTTCGACTATAGTCCCGTTGGCACGCTTTGATTTAATTCGTATTTTCCTTTGGTGTCATTTGGACCGTGGTCGTATTCTTCGACTCCCGTGCTTTTAATTGAAGCCATTGTTGTTGTCGTTGATCTCCTCCCGCTCTTTTTGCTAATGCCAAAGGGGGAGAGATATAATAATGACGATGAGCTAAATGATAATCTAAAGCATTTTTCCAAGAATCTAATTTGATATGTTAGATTCAGGGGAGCTAAGATATAAAAATGGATTTCAAATCCGATATTTCAATAATTGAATTCTCAATTTTTACTTTACTCGTCTGCTTGATGCGTATGATTAATATTTAATATGGAATTAACGTGACATCAATGCAGGGGGAGTAAGTAAATTTCATTTGAATCATTATTTTTTATTATTATTTATGTTGGTTTGTCATCACCAAAAAGGGGAAGAATGTTGAGTATTGATTCCCCGGATTTGGTTTTGATGATGAACAAACATAAATATCGTGAACTAACTCTTTGTGAGCGCAGTTATGGAGATCGTCGCCAAATCTCTATGAACATCAAAAGCGACGTCTCAAGACTTCTCAAAGCACGTGAACGTGTGCTTGAAGCTTCGTTGAAGCTCAAGGACCATTATTGAAGTCATGAAGATTCGATTGAAGCTTTTGAAGACGGTTCGTCAAGTTTATTTTATGTCTTCTAGCTTCTTTTCGTAGAATGTTAAGCCTTGATTAGGTCTTACGTTTTAATCTTCATAACGCTCATATCTTAGAGCTAGGATCGTAGTAGAAGCCCATACGAACTTTCCTGAAACTTCGCGCTTCGATTCGTGACTTCTTGTGCATGTTAGTTGGTTCAAGAAGAAGAACCAACTGACTAGATGGCAATCTAGTCGGTCGGCAAAGCTTCTTGGACCGACTAGAATACCTTCTCAATTTCTAGCTCAGTTACTGTTTACAGTTAGTCGGTCAAAGAAGGTTAGGAATCCTTCTTAGACTGACTAGTTGAGCTTCTACTGTACAACCTAACTTACTGTTTACAGTTAGTCGGTCAAAGCACAACGACCGATCGACTAGTTGAGAAACTAGTCGGTCAAAAGTTGTTCTTAAACCGACTAGCTGTATTTGAACTCAGACTATTTGTTTTATCTCTTAGTCAGTCTCAGTTGACTCACCGACCGACTAGTTGTGAAACTAGTCGGTTGGCAAGTCTTCTTGGACCGACTAGTTCTCTTTTGTCTGAACGTCTTCTTTTGGCTGTTCACCTCTTAGTCGGTTCATGTTGATTGACCGACCGACTAGTTGATGAACTAGTCGGTCAGTCATCCTTCTTTGACCCACTAGTCTGCTTCAGAATAGAGCCGTTGGAGCATTAAATGCCACGATTTTTGCTCTCTCTTTCCTCTATCCTATATATACTTGGAGTGCTGCATTCATTGCACTCAAGGCTGATATTAATTGATCTTTATAGAATCAAAGAGAAGCATTTAATCTTCATTCAAAGCTCCTTCATTTCTCACTTGAATCTCTCCCTCACTCTTATTTCAAAAGAGAGATTCATTGATTGTGAGCCTTCCAAGCCAAGTGCTTGATCCAAGGTCACCAACATCTTCCTAGGCCTCCATATCTGATCTACATCTTGGAGCTAGGGTTTGGTGCCTTCATCTTCCCCAAATTCCGTCTTGCCCTAAAATCGTAAGTTTTACTCAAGGCATAGGATTTTGTCGGTAAATTCGTATTTCATTATATTTGATATTGCAAGTGTTTTTCTCTCGGTTGTGAGAGATTTGTTTGTGATCCCAGGTTGTGGGAGTCACAATTACATTGTGTATGATTTGGTCTTGTAGAGGTTTTTCTACAAGAATTTCATAGTGCAAATCTTGGGTTAGAGGTTTCTAACTCAAGTATCCGGAGGGGATCCGGGTGTTTGGGATGTAGGATCACCGGAAACAAGTCGGGGAGACATGGGTGGATCCGAACCCGTTAAATTGTTTGTTTGCGATTGTTTTCTTTGTTGTCAATATTTACATTTCCGCATTTCTGCATTGTTGGTTGAAGTTTGCAAGATAATTAGGAATTATCTTCTTAATTATTTTAAAGTACAATTCACCCCCCCCCCCCTCTAGTACTTGTGCAGTAGCTACGTAGGGCATTACATCTCGTTCTTTAAGCCCTTTTCAAATCAACTTTGTACATAATTACTAACCGTTGTGCGCATTGAGCAATGGGTCTACCGTACGATCCCACGGCTGTTGTAAAAGTTATACGGGACCGTTGTACGCGTCAAGTAAAATCGGTTCCTGTTGATTAAATTACTACACGCGCACAACGACTTGTAAAATTTCTCATGATTTGGAACTGTGTGTGCATCGGATAAAAACTTTGCTATGGGTAAAATTTAATCCCAGCGCACAACGCGCTACAGTCTATCACGTCGTGCGCGGTAATAAAAAAGTTTAGAAGGTTATATTATTCATCACAGCGCACAACCTGTTGTGCGCGTTATGCACGGGGGTTAAAAGACCTAGTGTGAATTAAGATTCATCCGTGCACACGACGGGTAAAATTATGCCCCGTTGTGCATGTTGTGCGCGGGGTTAAAAGACCTAGTGTGAAGTAAGATCATCTGCACGCACGACGGGTAAAATTTTGCCCCGTTGTGCGGGTTGTGCACAGGGGTTAAAAGACCTAGTGTGAAGTAATATTCACCTGCGTGCACGATGGGTAAAATTATGCCCCGTTGTGCGCGTTGTGCGGGGGTTAAAAGACCTAGTGTGAAGTAATATTCATCCGCGCGCATGACGGATACAATTATGTCCCGTTGTGCATATTGTGCGCGGGGTTTAAAAGACCTAGTATGAAGTAATATTCATCCGCGCGCATGACGGGTACAATTATGCCACGCTGTGCGTGTTGTGTGCATTGTACGCGGGGGTTAAAAGACCTAGTGTGAAGTAATATTCATCCGCACACACGACGGGTACAATTATGCCTCGTTGTGCACGTTGTACGCGGGGGTTAAAAGATCTAGTGTGAAGTAATATTCATCCGCGCGCACGACGGGTACAATTATGTCCCATTGTGCGCGTTGTGCGCGGGGGCTAAAAGACCTAGTGTGAAGTAATATTCATCTGCATGCACGACATGTACAATTATGCCCCGCTGTGTGTATTGTGCACGAGGGCTAAAAGACCTAGTGTGAAGTAATATCCATCCGCATGTACGACGGGTACAATTATGCCCCGTTGTGCGCGTTGTGCGCGGGGGCTAAAAGACCTAGCGTGAAGTAATATGCATCCGCGCGTACGACGAGTACAATTATGCCCCGTTGTGCACGTTGTGCGTGGGGGTTAAAAGACCTAGCATGAAGTAATATCCATCCGCGTGCACGACGGGTAAAATTATGCCCAGTTGTGCACGTTGTGTGCGGGTGTTAAAAGACCTAGTGTGAAGTAATATTCATCCGCGCGCACGACGGGTAAATTATTCCCAGTTGTGCGCGTTGTGCGCGGTGTTAAAAGGCCTGGTATGAAGTAATATTCATCCGCGCGCACGACAGGTAAAATTATGTCCCATTGTGTGCATTGTGCGCGGGTGTTAAAAGACCTAGTGTGAAGTAATATTCATCCGCACGCACGACGGGTAAAATTATGCCCCGTTGTGTGCATTGTGCTTGGGGGTTAAAAGACCTAGTTTGAAGTAATATTCATCCGCGCGCACAACGGGTAAAATTATACCCCGTTAAAAGACCTAGTGTGAAGTAATATTCATCCGCGCGCACGACGGGAAAATTATGCCCCGTTGTGTACGTTGTGTACGGTGGTTAAAAGACCTAGTGTGAAGTAATATTCATACGCGCGCGCGACGGATAGAATTATGCCTCGTTGTGCGCATTGTGCGTGTTGTGCGCAGGGTTAAAAGACATATTTTGAAGTAATATTCATCTGCGTGCACGACGTGTAAAATTATGCCCCATTGTGCGCGTTGTGTGCGGGGGTTAAAAGACCTAGTTTGAAGTAATATTCATCCATGCGCACGACGGGTAAAATTATTTCCCGCTGTGTGCATTGTGCACGGGGGTTAAAAGACCTAGTTTGAAGTAATATTCATCCACATGCACGACGGGTAAAATTATGCCCCGTTGTGTGCATTGTGTGCGGGGGTTAAAAGACCTAGTTTGAATTAATATTCATCCACGCGTACAATGGGTAAAATTATGTCCCGTTGTATGCGTTGTGCGTGGGTATTAAAAGACCTAGTTTGAAGTAAGATTCATCCGCGTGCACGACAGGTAAAATTATGCCTAATTGTGCACGTCGGATAATTACGGTTCCTGTAGATTTCATTACTCCCTACGCACAACGCACTACAGTCTAACGTGTCGTGCGCGCTAATAAAAAAGTTTAGAGGGTTGTATTATTCATCACAGCGCATAACTCGTTTAGACTAACAGTAACTCCGCTCTATTTCTCATCCTCATCCTTGGGCGAGACAAGTCGTCTATAAAATTTGATTCCCTACCGTGCTCTGTATACTTATGGTGTCTCTTATGTAATAATGTAGACTACCAGTCCAAATATAACCCCGTTGTGCGCTATCAGGAATTTTGTTAAACATTAAAAATGTAATCACCCAACAGCCATATTGCTCAAAGCACACAACGGTTCTATCAGCATGGACATATTCTATCAGCTTAGACATATTCCATATTACTCTTATGTAAACTGTTCTATCAGCATAGACATATTGCTCAAAGCTCACAACGTGCCCGATGCAACGCATTGAGCAATTTTGTAAGAAAAGACATATTTAGTCAACGCGCAAATCAGGCGATATTATATTCGTTTTGCGCTCTGAGTAATTTGTTTGATAAACAACATCAAGCCAGAAGATGATACATGTGCATATTTCGACAACCATGAAAAAATTTCATGTTACCAAGTGGTAGTATGATTCAAAAAATCATATTACATTGATACAACGTTATATCTTACAATAAAACAATGTCATCAACGGTAGCAATATCCTGACCTACTAACATATATTTGAATTTCTGCATCCTAACCTCATACCCATCCAGCCATCCTGCTGCCACATCGTAATGGCTTCTTTGCCAAATAACTGAAGTCGGAGGGACAAGACTACCTGGGTAAAGTTTAACATAAACAAAGTGATTATTTTGCACAAAAACCCAACGCTATGTGCCGTCTCGAGGATAGGGGTACTGGAGGAGATCTTAAAGGAAAAAATGACAAACACTGAAGAGGTCCAAGTGTATGAACTACACAGTTGTAGCATGAGGCAATGACATGTCCCATGTCTGGCAGGCGCATCCACCATTTTCGTCCTGGACAGTCATTCATATTGTCCAATGCCTCTAAATTCTCAGTATATACATCGGCACCCATAACTTGCTGGTACAAGTCGATGTGGTTCGTCATCTCTTCTCACAAATCAATTCTGACCTGCCTCCAGGCGTCCTTACCCAGTCCTAATTGAGATGCCACGGCTCTATACCCACAGTTTCCATCTGCTTTCACATCTACGACGCCCACTATAAGGGGTCGTAAACAGTCAGGAAAATCCAACCAAAATGGTATTCCGAATTTGGCAGGCAATTCATCATCATAATCATCATGGGGAATTGAAGATTTCGGCTTCTTTATTTGATGTTTCACACGCCTACTACTTTCCTTCACAGGTTTCCTCTTCAGTTTAGGCTTCTCCATCACCTCCACCGTCTACTCAGCAATCAAATGCACCTATTGAGCCTTAACAGGCTTCATCCTCACTGTAGGCTTCTCCGTCTCATCCGAAAACTGCTCAGAAATCACATCTACCAGTAGAGCAATTTGCTTAAGCATGTCATCCATCTTATGCCCCTCATGCTCATCAAAATACGTAGCCACAGCCTTCTCATCCTCCCTCTCAGCAATCCAAGCATCCACATTATGATCCATCGTCTCCACCGTCGCCCCCAACTCCCACGTAAACTCTACTTCCATCAACTCAGCATCCACTATCTTCTTATTCTCCACATTCACCTCATCCACCTTCGGCTCCACATTCACCCCAGCTGCAGTCTCCGCCTCATCCATCTCAGCAGTCTGCTCATCCACATTACGTTCCACCAAATTTCCAACTCCTCAGCATTCAACTTAGCAGCCACTGCCTTCTTATCCTCCTCCTCATTCACATTCCCCTCATTCACATTCGGATCCACAGTCTCATCAGCTGCATTATCCTCCTCCTCAGCATTCTGCTCCTCCATATTAAGAGCAACCGTCTCCACCGTCTCTACCAACTCCCCAATAAAAAAATCATCTACAGTCAACTCAGTAGCCACTGCCACTGCCTTCTCAGCCACTACCTCCTCCTCATTCACCTCATGCACCTTCGGCTCCACATTCTCAGCCGCTGCATTATCCTCATCATCCTCCTCAGCATTCTATACCTCCAATAGTAAGATCAACCATCTCCACTGTCTCCACCAACTCCACAAAAACAAATCCTCTACATTCAACTCAGCAGCCACTACATTCTCAGCCTCCTCTGCCTCATTCACCTCATGATCCTTCAGCTCCACATTCTCCTGTTGGATCTAGATCCTAGCCTAAGGGGGGTGAATAGGCTTATAAAATAATTCGTGAAGCTCACGAACAAAATCACACAGTTATAGCAATGGCAGAGTAAATAAAATGCAGACACAGAGTACGCAGCAGATTTACCCTGGTTCGGTCGACCCTTCGACCTACGTCCAGCCCCCAAAGCAGATACTAGTATTGAATAGTGCAATATGTACAAAACCACAAGTTAGAGCACGCTCAGAGCACCCTCTACGTCTCTACACTTGCCAGGCTCTCAGTACTCCACTCACTGTGTTTTCTCTCACTATCAATCCTAGTAATGCTTTCTACCAGCTAGTCCCAAACTAGATGGGTCCCACCTGTCTAGCCCCAACCTGACAAGTCCAATAGTTCCCCAAAGATGGCAAAGTTTTCCCTACAGAGAACGTTACACTAAGACACGAAAATAAAGAGTAAAAGGTTTAGAAATGCTCAGTTCATAGCTGTGTAGGCGTCTCTGTCAATCAGCACGTCGTTAGCTCCAATCTGACGCAAACGGGATCTCGATCCGACTCCTGGATTCACGTAGCACGATCTCCGCAGCAGAAAGCGACGGCGTCTTCGTCTGCAAGCTCCTCCTCACGGCGATCTCCGCTTTGAAAATGGCAAGTTTTGACGATGGCAGCGGCGTGAGCTTCGACAGACGACGCTTTCGACTTCGGCGAGGCTTCTTCGAAGGCGGCTTCTTCACGCCTACAGCAGCGGGCTTCTCCGGCGACGTGAGCTTCTAGCGATTGCCTTCGATGCATGGGACAACGTCTAGTCGACAAAGAACCTTTGAATACGGCAAGCGTGGGTTTCTCAGTGGGCTTCGACGTCTTCTCCGAGCGACACAGCTACGGCTCTTGGCGACTGCATGGGTAATAGATTGAAGACGATGATAATTATGGCCGTCACCTTCTTCCTCTTTGAGTTGGTTGCTGCTCTATATAAGATGTGGCCCTTTTTTTTGTTGGCTGCTCTCTCGACCCTAGGTAGCTTGTAGGGTAAATATAAGAATAGGGATTTTAATGTGACAGCCGCAACTTTTTGAGACTAGGGTTTGTATATTGCCGTGTCTACTTTGCTAGGGCTTTTAGAATGGGTTATATAGGTAGGTATCCTAGCTAGGGTTTTGGTTTTCTTGGAGAGATGGATTTGGCTGACACCCTTCTAGTTATTTGTAAGCCGCACACCCTTGGGAATTTTGTATGGCCGTATCTTATTCTCAATTGATGAAGGGTTTTTGTAGGGTGAGGCTAGGGAGATATGGTTATAGGGAATCCTATTTTGAAAAGGAGTTAGAGATTTGGTTCTATCACTTTGCACCACAAATATGAGATTTGATTAGATCAATTTGGTGTTTGAGTAGGAGAAGGATAGAAGTCAATCTTTCTAATTTATCTGGCCAAATCTCTCCTCCATTGACCAAGTCCAACTTTGCTCTCCATTGACCAAGTCCAACTACTTTGAACACACACTTTCTTTCTCTCCTGAGATGTTATATGAATAGCGATTTCTCCAACACGTTGACTTAGTCAACTCTTCAAGAATTACCGCTTTGCCAATCCTGAAACACACTTAGCACACACGTTAAATAGTTCGCACACGTTTGTCATCATCAAACTAAGATCCTAGATCGTTGCTTCCAACATCCCCCTTTTGGTGATGACAAATCCATAAGAGATTTGAGTAATAAGTATGGGTGTGTGAAGTGTATTGAATGGTGTAATGCAATATGAATCATGGAATGAGATATTTGGCAAGTCCATAGTATGCACAACATTATAACAAGTATAAAAGCATGCATCCCCCTTCTCTCAAGCTCCACCTTCAACATTTATTCAAGTATTTCTCATGCTCCCCCTTCAACCTTTAATACCGACATCAAGTCAACTTTAATACCGACATCAAGTCTGTCAAATCTTTCTTTACTTTCTCCCCCTTTGCAATCACCAAAAGTGGATTAATGAAGTTACAAAAATATTCCATGCAAAAATAAACCATTATTAAATGTAGAGTGTAATTTGCATGAGTTTTTCAAAAAATAGACAATTCAAGCTCATAGAATTTATTAACACAACTTCCCACCTTTGTGTAAGTAAAAAGATATAGACAATAAAGTACTAAAGGAGATTCAATTTTAGAAAATCAACCAAATCAATCCACATTTTCCAATTTTCATGAATATCACTAGGATTGATTTTTCTCACATCATCAAAGATGAGTTCAAGTTACCAAACCCCAAAACATGGCCTAAAAGGACTTTTAAATGTAGGGTGGCATTACTTGACGAGTAATATACACCAACACTGATGATTACTCATGTAGTATAAGTTGGATACTCGTGGGTTGTGTATTAGCCATGAAGTGTATCCATTTTTCATACGGAGCAATTTTCATTTTTTTCACATTGCAGCAAATATAATGCGAGGACGGTGACGGGACTCTTGATAGGGTTTCAGTTGGCAAGAATATCGTCTTCTTTTGTCCATATCTTCGGTTCGACAGTTCCAAGACACACAAGACTATAATCCATTACCACACAATTAATCATCTCACCCAAACTTCAGATGCACTGACCGATGTGCGCCGCTGAGCAAAACCGTGTTACATAATCTATTACCCACAATTAATCATCTCGTCATATGGGCAATAGTAGTGACTGTTGCGAGCACTAAGCAAAGATATATACTTATCTTTGATTTGTTAAAATATGACCCGTTCTGTGCGGCGTGTAAAAAGGTATACCTTTGGGAAATATAATTCAGTGTGCACAACTACTCAAATTTCACTCAGCTGTGCGCGTTGAGCAAAACTGTCGTAACAAATAATCACTCAGCGCGTACAACATTCAATAAAAAATCACAATAATTAAGAAAAACACAAAATCAGGGGAGAATTAATGGTCAGACTGACATGCCAAATAAATAAATCAACATTGCAGCAAATATAATGCGAAGACGGTGACAGGACTCTTGATGGGTTATCAGTTGGCAAGAATATTTGCTTACTTTTGTCCATATCTTCGGTTCGGCAGTTCCAACTTCCAAGACACACAAGACAAGGCAAGACAGCCTGTAAAGGCTGTAACCAAAAATACAAAGTTTACAATACACGTCCATTTCTTGGATTATTTTTGGTTTGTTAGTCAAAATTCCAGCTTCCAAGACATATAAGTGAAAAGACAACACATAGCTTACTGTTTACAGAATAAGATAGACTAATAGGCTAGGCTGTTTAGACTAATACAATACAAATTTACTCCTTTACACTTCATACGCAACGTGTGAAAAAACGGGTCAAATTGGGTTATTTCTAGTACTTATATATATAGCAGCCTGCATTTACAACTGGTCACTGACGTCCCCCACGTTTTGGCGTATTTGATGTGCAATAATACGTGATAGGGGGCGTGAGATTTAAATATTTATAACCGCAAGTCCACGGTGTTGTAGTGTGGCTTGGGGGTCGAACTCAGGGAGGCGTGGTTGTGCTTGTGTCAGAAAGGACCGGATTCACCCTAGGGGTGAGCTAGCCCGAATCGAATGATGGGTTGTCACGAATTACAGAAATGAGGATAAACAATAATAAGGAAAACCCGGGACTTCGGTTTCCACCCTATCATGTGATTCTCGCTAATACGACCGACGGATAGGATAACGATCGGAATTAGGGTCTAATGGTGAGACGTTGCCTCTAAGAGCGATACCAGCGTCCCATGGGCCCGATATTCCGGTCGGTGCCCAGGATGATACGCCGGACTACTCGGGTTCGGTCAATGGGCATTCCCATGTCCATTAACACTGATCGACCCGGGGAGCACTAAGCTCGCAACGATAACTCCCAACATCTCATATTGCCGCTCCCGTGCGCTAGGATTCGACATCTACGCTAAGGGCGTGAGCTATGGCTAGGGAGTCAACCGCCAAGTTTATTCCCCCTTGGCCCAACGGTCAAAGGCGGTCATTTTCCCGTCGATGACAATGAAACACCCCGCGTAACCGATAGATTCCTAATCCCTATCGATTTCCTAGTCCTGTGGACGCATTAGGGAGAACCCACGAAGGGGTTTCCACCGAAATCCCAGATTGGGGAACTACTCACACATATTAAGCAAAAAGCAATCTAAATGAAAATCGACCGTTAAAAACATAATCAGATGATTGGAATGGAGTAATAGCAATGCAATTAAGATAATATCAAAGTTTGGTTAAGATCAGAACACTTACAAATAACAAAGAAATTACAGCCGTCACAAGAGAGAAAAACAGTAAAAAATACAACTCTCGTTTCTGGAAAACCTAGGGTTTATATATATAGAAAACGACATCACCCGATCGGGTGAAGAATCACCCGATCGGGTGACCTGCTGCGAACTTCGGCAGCAATCTTCAGATTTTCACCCGGTCAGGCGACACGGTCGGTTAGCGGAAGCTGCTCGTCGTTTGGATCTTGAGCTCATCGGGTGAACCGATCGGTTGATAAATCAACCGATCGGTTGGAATTGTTGCCCAAAAAGACAGAGACTCGCGACATTTTGGCACGGTCAGCTGGCCGTCGGGTGAGATGTTCGGGTCGTGTCTTCGAGGAAACGGCTACAGATGAACCGATCGGGTGATGATCACCCGATCGGTTCGATTTCATTTCCAATTTTCCGAGAAGTTAGTCGGGTTGAACCGGTCAGCGACCCGGTCGGTTGATGCTCTCGTAGCTTCAGCTGCTGTCACCCGATCGGTTGGCTGTGTCCAACCGATCGGGTGGGGGTTGAAAGATGGCGATCTTCGTCGTTTGACCCCCTGGATCACGTATGACTCCTCCCGTTGCTCCGGGGACTTATAATATCGTCGTTATATGTCCCCTACACTGTCAAACTCCTGCAAACATACAAAAACACGGGAAAGTGAAAGAAAACGAGAAAATACGAGAAAACGGATAGGAGATGGCGGAAAACAACAGAAAAACACAAAGGAAGACGTGCGTGAATATATGAAATATAAACGCACGTCAAAATCTCCCAAGCTGAACCCTTCCTCGTCCTCGAGGAAGACGAGTAAGACTAGGAGCTCGGAGGGAGGAAATAGAGAGAAAGAGAGAAAAAGAGAACTCTAAATCTTAAATCGCCCGTCAGGGCCAACAAAATCAAAAACGACACACTAAGCAAACAAACACCAAATCACATCACTAAACCAAGGCATATGAGTCCAGACAAGTGCCGCGGGCCCACACGGTGAAGCGCGAGTGAGTGTGGTCGTGTGCCAGCAGACGGTGTCGCTATCTACATTGTGCTATAAGCTCCGTATACACAAATCCAAGAAATGACCCAAATATCGATTCGATCTGGAATAAGCGGTGAACATATGGCTCAAGCATGCATGGGAAGAAAGTGAGAATCGAAACATATCATGTGTCAGGGACTCCACAACTAGGGTTAAGGAAATCACCACACTATAAGCCTAGATAATAGCTAAAAAGTTCCTAAGCCAAGTGTTTTCGAAAACAATGGGGGTTGAGACGATGCGGAGTAGAACACTCGGTGCAGATTCTCGCCTTCCCTTTATTCTCGATAGGTAAGGAAATATTCACACTCATTTTTTGGATTTTGGATATATGTATTTTTTGGATTTTTGGCTATACATATGTATTTTTATTTTTTATTTTTTTTCTTTTCGTTTCTCTTTTTTTTTGGTTTTTCTTTTCTCCCCTTTTTGGATCTTTGGATTTTGGGATATATACATGTGTACTCTCCCAAGTGGGAGAACGGTACACGACGAGGGGATTTGCACCAAGTAAAATAAAAAAGAAATCGGATTCTAAACACTTGGGCAAAGGAGATATTTCGCTAATCAGAGCATAGGCTAAAATGGGTTATCCTAGTCCTAATTGTGGAATCCCGACACATGCGAATTGAAGCATACGATATATATATATATATATATATATATATATATATATATATATATATATATATATATATATATATATTCATGCATACAGAAGCATATAAGAGAGGTGAATACCGCATATTCAAATCGAAGCATGATAATCTAGGGGCCATTCCTGGACAGGTATATAAAACTCAATCACAAAGTAGAAGCACACCAAACAGATAAGCACGACACACGACTCACACAAAAGCAAAATGGACCCACGATGCATGAAATGCAAGAGGACTCGGCTTCCTAGGGTTAGTGAATGTGATTATCGAGGCCATGCTAGGCGTGTGTGTGATTTTTGTGGCAATTCATCATAGGGTTCATCTCTAGGACAAAGAGATAAAAAGAAGAAAAGAAAAAATAACACACGATGAAAATGACTCAAAAACGAAGAAAAAGACACAAATGGAAGTGCGACTCCCCCAAGCTGAAACTTGCATTGCCCTCAATGCAATAAAAGTGAATACTGGAGGGCAATGAAAATGGCGGGAGAAACGCACCGACACAAAAAGACACGAAAAACAAGAAAAAACACACATACGAAACTGAAAATAAAAATAAAGATAAAGATCACACCACACGACATATAAACGGAAAATAAAAATAGAAAATCACACCACGACAAATAAACAAACACACAAAGAAAACATCACATGACAGCACACTAAAAAAATGACTTCCCCCAAGCTAGACATGACAATGCTAGTGATATGATGTGATCATGATAATGTAGAGATATGCTAGGTGGAGGTCAGAAAAGAAAGAGAAATCAAAAAGCAGGAGAGGAAACATTCGCGTCCTCCTTGGTGGAAGATGTGGGGGATGCGGTGTGGGTGGGTGAGGTGACTGGTGTACGAAGAAGTGGAGAAAGTGGTCGAGGTGATGGATCGGTGGGTGTGGAGGTGTGAATGGTAAGTGGAGTCGTGGTGGTGATGGTGAGTGGGAGTGAAATGGCAACCAATGTGGTGGTGGATGGTGTGGGTACGGGGGTAGGTGAGGATGGTGGGGGAAGTGAGCGCGAACGCACCTGCAATTTCTTGTGGCGCACGTATGGAGTGACAGAAGTGGAGGGTAGTGGAGCTGTGGGGGCGACAGTGGAGGGAATGGAAACGGTGGGAGTGCGGACCGGAGTGGTGGCGACAGTGGTGATCGGGACAGAAGCTAGGATGTCATGACTAGGACCAGTCCCGTAGTCTCCTTGGGATGCAGGAATGTCCTGCTCGCCTAAGTGGGCGGCAGGGGAAGGTGGTTTAGGTGCGCCCGGGACGAATGGAAGACGTAACCCCCCAAGAAACTCAGCGTCAGGCGGAAAAGTCCAATCTGCCACAAAATGGATGGTCATGCGTGCGGGGTTAGACAGAATGGTATAGGGAGCTGGGAGGGTGCCCGTAACGGAAGGTGAAGCGACCATCGGGGCGGGGCTTAATCATGTGAATATGCCACAGGACGTCGAGATCTAGACGTGAGGGTCCTGCGGTAGTGGGCAGATCTTGGGGGATGACACTGTTGAACTGGGGAGAAGAAGCTATGATCATGATAAGGCCCCCGCAACAAAGCTTGCCCTTGCCGACACGGCTAATCTCAAGAAGCTTGTGAATAAGCCAAGCACCAGCATGGACGGGAACAACTGGGGCCCTAAAAGAAATCCCGTCATCCCCGCGAACAAAAGGAAAAGTCATGGCCCAAAGAATGAAGAGATCAGGGATGGTCACGGTGCCTGACTCATCCCTGGGGGAAACGTGCAGGAGATGATTCGGTGGGCCAGACGGAAGATGGGGTGACTGATCGAGGAGGCCTTGGCCTTACCTCGGGGATATGGGTCGTGTAGGGTGAGGTGGAACCAAAACTGATCGACGTCGGGGGGATACCCGTAAGGACGGATAGCGTCGTCCCCAAGGATGGAGAAACCAAAGATGTTATTAATGATGTTCAGATTAGTGTGGATGGTTCTGTTACGGACGCGGAAGATGACGATCGACCCCGACTCACTAACAAGTGTGGATAAGAATTCGAGTGTGAGGGAGGGGTAGGACACCACAGAGGCATTTAGGAAAGCTAGCCAACCTAAATTTGCGAAGATGGTCTCGACCTCGGTGAATACACCGAGATCGATAAGCGATTGGACGTGGGAAAATTTGGTCGATAGATGCCCCCGTGCATCAAGTCCAAAATAAAAATATTTATGCTCCTGGTTCCTAAAGCGGTAGCCACGCGGGCCCATCAGTGGGTCCTCAACAGGGACGATAGGTTGGGGTTGGGGTTGGGGCTGTTCAGGCTGTGCGGGAGGAGGACGTGATTGTGGTGGACGTGCGTCTCTTGCGAGACGACTCCTCCTCTCTCATAATACTCTTATCCTTATCTTTATCCCTGGCCATGTGAGAGTGCGCATGCGTGAGTGAATGCGGAATGCGATGAATGCACACCAACACAAGCAATCGAGCAAATTGAAATTCTAAAGTAAAATGTAAAATTAAGCTAAGGAGCGAATTTACCCAAGCGAGGTGAAGATCCTTACTCGTAGATGCCCCAACGCAACGCAATGGGGAGAAGTGTGAAGCCGCGACAACTCCTTTCAGCAAAGTTTTGAAAACGGGGGGAAATGGGCAAAAATTAGGGTTTGATGCGGGTGAAATCGAAGAGAAAGAGGGAGAGATCGATGGAGAGATGGAAAAAGAGAGTTGAGGGATCGATCGAGAGAGTTCTGTGGTCGGTTGAGGGAGAAACGAGGTCGGGCGAGGGAGAGGACGTCGAAACAACGAGAGGGAATCGGGATCGGGCGAGGGAGATGAACGGGTGAGGGGGCCGGGTTTATATAGATTTTAAGTCGAACCGATCGGGTGAAAACTCACCCGATCGGTTGACAATTAGGTCGAAAATATTGCTGAAAATTGGCTACATGCGACCCGATCGGTTGAGAACTCAACCGATCGGGTGACCGCTTCACACTTTTTCCCGAAAGTTTAGTACAGCTCACCCGGTCATTCACATGACCATGCTTTGTATCAACCGATCGGTTGATCAATTCCCAAAATTCCTGAGACTTCGGCCGTTCCCAAAAGGTCTGCCACCCGGTTACGCAATGCTTCACCCGACCGGTTCGCATGGAGAGCAGATACGGCCATTGTCTGATACGTCTCACCAGATTGGTTAAATAATCACCCGATCGGGTGAGGCCTTGTTTCCTGCAAAAATTTACAAATGGCCTTAGTTTCTCGATAGATGATCCCGCGGCTAGATTTACTTATTAAAATAAGAAAATTAAAGCTAATAATAATTCTAAAAATGAAGATAAAAGTTTAGAGCATGGGTTGCCTCCCATGAAGCGATTTTGTTTAACACCGTTTGCTCGACGCCCGTAGATGATATTCAAGGTGGACGGGGGTGATGCCCTAAGATTGGCATCGCTTCAGATTCAGAGTTGGCGGCATTCGGTGTCGTTGGCGGTGACAAGAAAACTTGCTCGATGATTCTACCTTCGTTAACGGGATCCGAGGGGTTTTCCCTTATATTGGCGTCTACCGCCACTCGTTTCAAGATCCGGATCTCCTCACTGGTGAGCCCCATGGGCTCTTTCCCTTTCCTCCTCGTCGGAGGAGCCTCTTGAAATCCGGGAGGGACCGTATGTGCCGCATCCGCTTTTCCAGCAACATCATCTTCCCTCGGGCCGACATGTTCCTTCAAGTCCCCCAACCCTCTCGGGGGGATTTCTTGAAAGGATTTCCCAGGAGCTTGCTTCCACAACCCTCTCTTCTTCTAACTCTACATCTTGGATCCTCCGGGGGATTTGGGTGCTTCATTGACAACCCTAAGTCAAACTCGACCTTTTCGTTGCCGACGTTAAGGGAAAGCTTTCCATTCTTCACATCTATTAAAACACCGGATGTGGCCATGAAAGGTCGTCCAAGGATAATGGGGGTGTGCGCATCTTCAGGCATGTCCATGACGACGAAGTCCACCGGCACATGCACCCCACTTACGTTGACAGGGAGGTCATCTACAACCCCCATCGGATATTTGACCGATCGGTCTGCAAGCTGTAGGGTCATACCGGTGGGCTCCAAGTCGCCCATCCCTATCCTCTTATACAGCGACAGGGGCATTAAACTGACGCTCGCCCCAATATCGATGAGCGCGCGATTGATCTTTACCTCCCCGATCACACAAGGGATAGAGAAGCTCCCCTGGTCTTTAAGCTTAGGCAGATTTGCTCTCTGAATGAGAGCGCTGCATTCCGCCATTAATACGACCTTCTCCTTTCTCGACCCTCTTGTCACCAAATCCTTTAGAAATTTTGCGTAGGAGGGAATCGTCTCGATAGCTTCGAGGAAGGGGATTTGCAAGCTTAGATCCTTGACCATGGAAAATAATTTGCCATACTTTTCGTCTATCTTGGCTTGGGCTAGCCATTGTGGAAAAGGCACAACAGGCTTGAACACTTTGAGTCTCCCTTCCTCGTTTTTCTTCTTCTCCTCTTCAGGGACTCCCTCCGGAGTCGTTGGCTTTGGTGACGAAGCACCGTCGTCATTCAATTTCTCAATTGGTCGCTCTACGACCAACGGTGCTTCCGGTTCTTTGGTGTGCACCCTTGTAGGAATTTGTGTCCCGCTTCTTAAAACGATAGTGGACACATTCGCATGCTCGTGCGTGAGTGCCAAAGTCTGGTTTGCTCCCCTCGGGTTCACTTCCGGTTGTGGTGGCAATAGATTCTGCGACCTTTGAAGGTTCGCCACTTGTAACCCCGGCTGGGTTACTTGGTCAGTGAGAGCCCGCTGACCCATCTCTAGCTTCAAATTAATCTTCTCCTGGTTGGTGATGTATTGAGTCAAGAGGGACTCAACCGGAGAGATGGCCCTCTACTGGTCGTATTGCTACTGCTGCTGAATGGGCTGCTGATTCCTGGTAGCATATTGCTGATATTGTTGTGAAGGCTGCTACTGCTGAAACTGCTACTGCTGAGGCCTAGCCAGCTGATATATCTGTTGTTGCTGCTGCGGAGGTGGCGGCTGCTGATAGGGCGCCCGATAGCTAAGGTTGGGATGGTTCCGGTTGTTTGGAGAGTATGCCGGGTTGGAGCTAGTCCGTGGTGGATACGGTGCATTTCCCATAGGATTGTAGAATAGTGCGCTCGCTTGGTCTAATGGAGGTGAGATGTCACCACCCTCGAAGTCTCCAATGACTTCGGATTCCACCGCCGCGATATGTTGTGTACCGGCTCCACCGGCTCCTACCATTAGCGCTGAGATCTGGGTCGACAGCAAGTCAAACTTGCTGGATAATTTTTCGACGTCCTCGACTCTGTGGATACCCCTAGATCTAGGTGTGGCTCTCTCATCACACCATCGCTCGTTGTTCGATGCCATGTTTTCTAATATGTTCCCGGCATCTGCTTCACTTCTAGACATGAAGGACCCCCCAGTCGCGGCGTCCATCGAAGATTTCAAGTCATCCCTCAATCTGTTGTAGAACAGATTAATTATCTACCGCTTGGGAAGCTCGTGATGAGGGCATCTTCGCTGCATTTCTTTGTATCGCGTCCAAGCTTCATGTAGGGACCCGTGGCTGGCCTGGGAGAAGGAGGAGATCTCACTCCTCAGCTTCATGGTCTTCCCCAGAGGAAAGAACTTTGTGAGAAAGGCGTTTGAAAGCTTCTCCCAAGTGTTGAACGTATTTGGGTCCTTCCCCCTAAGCCACAGCTTGGCCTTATCCCGTAGAGAGAAGGGGAATAACTTCAGATGGATAGCTTCAGCTGTGACATCATTTATCCGGAAGGTGTCACATTTCTCTAAGAAGGAGTCCAAATGTTCGATGGGGCTCTCCATGGATGCCCCAGAGAATTGATCTTGCTGGATCCACGTCACCAAAGACGGCTTAAGCTCGAAGTTTTGCGCCGTAATAGCAGGAGGTCGAATAGCGGAGGTGGACTTGATGGATGGCATCGAGTATTCCAGCAGGGACTTGTTAGGTGGGGTGTTCTTCCCCATGGCTTCAGACTCTTCTCTTCTTCGCTTCTCTGCGGCCAGACGCCTTAGGGTGGCGTTTATCTCAGGATAAACAGGAATCAAGTCGTCAAGACTTCTTGTGTTCATGCGCATTCAAAGCAACAAACACCCGTGAAGCGAAAAGTGGGAAAGAAACAGATAAAATAGAAAATAAAAATAAGAAAATAAAAATGAAAGATGAAAAAGAAGAATGCGAAAATTATCACGAGGTAGAGATGTGAGCTAGACTCAAGGGTTCATGAGATCCTAAAATAACAGGCATGTTGCCTCCCCGGCAACAGCGCCATAAAGCTTGACGTCCCCCGCGTTTTGGCGTGTTTGATGTGCAATAATACGTGATTGGGGGCGTGAGATTTAAATATTTATAACCGCAAGCGCACGGTGTTGTAGTGTGGCTTGGGGGTCGAACTCAGGGAGGCGTGGTTGTGCTTGTGTCAGAAAGCACCGGATTCACCCTAGGGGTGAGCTAGCCCGAATCGAATGATGGGTTGTCATGAATTACAGAAATGAGGATAAACAATAATAAGGAAAACCCGGGACTTCGGTTTCCACCCTATCATGTGATTCTCGCTAATACGGCCGACGGATAGGATAACGATCAGAATTAGGGTCTAATGGTGAGATGTTGCCTCTAAGAGTGATACCAGCATCCCATAGGCCCGATATTCCGGTCGGTGCCCAGGATGATACGCCGGACTACCCGGGTTCGGTCAGTGGGCATTCCCAAGTCCATTAACACTAACCGACACTGGGAGCACTAAGCTCGCAACGATAACTCCCAACATCTCATCCGGTCGCTCCCGCGCGCTAGAATTCGACGTCTACGCTAAGGGCATGAGCTATGGCTAGGGGTCAATCGCCAAGTTTATTCCCCCTTGGCCCAACGGTCAAAGGCTGTCTTTTTCCCACCGATGACAATGAAACACCCCGCGTAATCGATAGATTCCTAATTCCTATCAATTTCCTAGTCTTATGGACGCATTAGGGAGAACCCACGAAGGGGTTTCCACCGAAATCCCAGATTGGGGAACTACTCACACATATTAAGCAAAAAGCAATCTAAATGAAAATCGATCGTTAAAAACATAATCAGACGATTGGAATGGAGTAATAGCAATGCAATTAAGATAATATCAAAGTTTGGTTAAGATCAGAACACTTACAAATAACAAAGAAATTACAGCCGTCACTAGAGAGAAAAACAGTAAAAAATACAACTCACGTTTCTGGAAAACCTAGGGTTTATATATAGAAAACGACATCACCCGATCGGGTGAAGAATCACCCGATCGGGTGACCTGCTGCGAACTTCGACAGCAATCTTCAGATTTTCACCCGGTCAGGCGACACGGTCGGTTGGCGGAAGCTGCTCGTCGTTTGGATCTTGAGCTCATCGGGTGAACCGATCGGTTGATAAATCAACCCATCGGTTGGAATTGTTGCCCAAAAAGACAGAGACTCACGACATTTTGGTACGGTCAGCTGGCCGTCGGGTGAGATGTCCGGGTTGTGTCTTCGAGGAAACGGCTACAGATGAACCGATCGGGTGATGATCACCCGATCGGTTGGATTTCAGCTCCAATTTCCCGAGAAGTTAGTCGGGTTGAACCGGTCGATGACCCGACCGGTTGATGCACTCGTAGCTTCAGCTGCTGTCTGGGTGGTGCACGTGTGCACCACCCGATCGGTTGGCTATGTCCAACCGATCGGGTGGGGGTTGAAAGATGGTGATCTTCGTCGTTTGACCCCCTGAATCACGTGTGACTCCTCCCGTTGCTCCGGAGACTTATGATATCGTCGTTATATGTCCCCTACGCTGTCAAACTCCTGTAAACATACAAAAACATGGGAAAGTGAAAGAAAACGAGAAAATACGAGAAAACAGATACGTGGCGGCAGAAAACAACGGAAAAACACAAAGGAAGACGTGCGTGAATATATGAAATATAAACGCACGTCAGTCACTAATTAATCACCAACCAAAATTGCTAAACACGCAAAAGGAGCATTTATTTGTTCATATGTGCGCATTGAGCAAACACAAATGGTCTACTGCATTAAACGCAAGTGAAACTACTCTTCTGCATTAAGTGCAAATGTCTTCTGCATTAAACGTGTGCCGTCGGGCCAGGTAAGACTTAAGAGATGATCAGCTACATTTTTCCATACATGATTATTTATTACGAGGTTTCCAACCAAATGTATTCCCTCATCTATACTCTCTCAAACCACATCTCATCCCTCCATTTCCCAAAATCAAATCCCAGCCACTCTTTGCTAGTCCTAATCAGCCATAGAATTCAAATCAGTTAACAAATGTAAAATATAGATTTTTCTCTTTGATAATCCCAACCAAATGTAATTTTACCCGTTCTGCGCGCTGAGATAATTTTTAGATGCTAACAATTTTGCCCAACGCGCACCGCAACGGCAAACCATTATTGGTTATAACATCTGGCTGGTATCACTCTGATGTAGATTCACGAGCAATCTTCTGTATATTCACGAGCTCTCATCTTTGTAGCATCACAGTCACTCTACTGTAGTCTCAGCCTCATCCATACGGACCAT
This sequence comes from Scilla litardierei, assembly GCA_030789695.1. Classification (NCBI taxonomy): domain Eukaryota; kingdom Viridiplantae; phylum Streptophyta; class Magnoliopsida; order Asparagales; family Asparagaceae; genus Scilla; species Scilla litardierei. Next base: position 9,630,234 of record CM061142.1, on the reverse strand, counting down.
ACCCAGTCCAATTCGTCTATATAAATTGATTCCCTACCCACTAGACATCGCCAACCACTACACTTCTTGATGATAGTGTTCTATATGATTCTACTTATACAATATTTTTTCTTTAACATGCTAATTTTTTGTTCTTAATGAATGCTTCGTCCACGTCACACAAAGATGGCCAATATACTTGGGGCAAGTGACCTGATACTGAAATTGAATACATCACATTTATATGGAATCGAAGATGTTGTTTGCTCCTTCAGAAGAAGCACCCGATGTTCTGGACTATTTTATAACATTGCCAGTAGCCTGAAGGTGCCACCAAGGAATCATCTCTCAAACTGAGCAAGCTGCTCAGAAACTGTGAAGCCTCATTTCTCTCTATTGTCAGAAGAATTTCATACGAGTGCCATTATTAAATTTCATACCCGTGCCAAAATGTGAAGTTGCAATATTCTTTATGATACTAATTGCTCTATCTGATTATTTCTGACTCTAATTATAAAATATATTCGTTTCTATTATGATTTTTTTTGTGTTCACCACTAACTATTGTTCAACGAATACAGTGGACAGATGGCCAAGATACATACGGCAAGTGACGATGGTGCGCTCTAATAGAGCTGCTTATAACTGTAATGTTTATGGAGAAAAGGTTCACAACATGAGAACTTGTCTTATAAGCAAAACTGTATTCCATTACTCAAACTTAATCAGCCCGCCCTACGTGCAAAAGTAGTGACCTTTGTGAGAGCAAAAATATTTACAATACTATGATTTGTTACATTATGACCCATTGTGCGCGGTGAGTAACAAGGTATATGTTTGAGAAATATTACTATTGGATAATATAGATTTTGCTCTTTGCTAATCGCAACCAGATGTTTTTTGCCCGTTGTGCGCGTTGAATAAAAAGGTATACGTTCAAGAAATTTTTCTCATCAGGCACCACTGCAGTCAAACACTCTTGGGAACAACATCTGGGTGGTATCCATCTGCTATATATTCACGAGCACTCACAGGTTCTCTTCTGTAGCCTCACAGTTACTCTACGGTGGTCTCATCCTCATCCATAGTCAGTCCAACTCCTCTGTAAATGGCTTCCATACCCACAAGACCTCATCAACCACTACCCTATGTGATGATAGTTCCATTATCTGATTCTCTCTGATTCTTCTTATACAATGTTTTTTCTTCAAACTTGTATTTTTTTCGTTGGTCATGAATGCTTTGTCTACTACACACAAATATGGCCAATATACTAGCGGCAAGTGCTGTGATGCAGATATTGAATACAGCACATTTATATGGAGGCAAAGATGTTCTTTGCTCCTCTTCGCCTGATCTGTTCAAATTCATTGCAAATATCACCTGGATTAAGATGTTCTTGCAGCCACACCAGCTTCATTCTCGTCCATCCCATCTTGCAGATATTCTTTGACCCTTCGTATGTTCTGTTCAGATTCATTGCATACATAACTACTTGATGATAACAAATGTTCTATCTTAAATCTATCTAAGTCTAATTATCCAATATTTTTTCTTATTTATGATATTTTTTGTTGATCACTGATTCTTCTTCAACGCATACAGGCCAACACAGAATAGATCTGATATGGAGCAATCGGGAGTAAAAATTAGCTTAAGGGATTTGCACGCGCATCGGAGCGTCACCCATGGCTCTATCGAGGAGCTAACGGCGCTGGATGATGAGCGGGAGAAGAAGGAGATCGACAGAATCGATGAGGATGCAAGGAAAGGAAGGAAAGATTCCAGAAACAGGCCACTCGGCCGAGTACGCAGTCCACTCGGCCGAGTGAAGCCGCGTAATCGGCCGAGTACGACTGATACAAAGACATTTGCATACCTGAGTGCCACAATGCACTGGGCCGAGTGGTGAATTCCACTCGGCCGAGTAGAGAAGTCCACTCGCCCGAGTGACGCCGATGACACGAGCACCCAGATTTTCAGACAGCCTCCTACTCTTTTGAAATCTGCTATCATTCCGGTAGTCAAAGTATTTTTCTCATATTTTTATCGACCTGTATTTTTCCAATACTTTTAAATTAAATATTTAAAGTAATTTCATTTTAAAAGGTAATTTGTAATGGTTGATCAGGAGTTTTAAACTGATTTCAAAAATTCTTATAAAAATATTTTAGAGCATTAGACTTATTATATTGTATTTCGACAATTTCAGATTTCCTCAGATGCCCAAAACATTTCTGTTAAAATTCATCTCCCAAAATTACCGTTTTGATTCGATGAATTTATTTTCTATCCAAACATTTTCAAAATGTCTTCAAACTTCTACAGTAGCATCCTATGATCATTTAGGGCCTCCCACATTAATTTCGTAATTTTCGGATATCATTTCAGCCTAGAACCCGCAAACCCGCTTTCTAAACGTTTTGGCCTAAAACTAGTATCTCCGTAGCTCAAATCCCAAACGGATCTTGTATTCGCGATCCTCGCGACGATACGATCTCGTGGGTATGTTTTCGTAATTTTTCGGAGTCGTTTGTAAAAACGGAATTGTATTCCTCCGGTTTCACTAATCATTTTCACTAATGACTTTTACTTCTACTAATTACTATTACTATTTACATTTACCCCTAATAATTTTCTTAACTACCCCAACCATCCAAATTAACCCACCGTATAGTTGGTTAGATCTGAATTGATTCAGATCTACCCACTCAATTCATTATACCCTCATTTATTATTATTATTACTAGTTTTATTAAATATTTTCTAAATCTTATATAATTCTCCCCCTCCCCTGTTTTAAAAACAAAGCCATCTCCTCTTCCCCGATCACAGGGCAACCCATCTTCTCCCCGCTCTCCGTTCGCATCTCCCCCAAAGCTCCTCGGAGCTCCGCCATCAACCCCCATCTCGCGCTCTCTCACTCTCTCCCTCCGCCCACGCCGTCCGGCGGTCGTGACAGCCGCCCGCAGTGCCGGCCACCTCCGACAAACGCCGCCACAGCACACGGACCGCCCACAGCAGCGCAGAGACCCGTCGACTCGTCGCCGCCTCACCGCTGCTTGGCAGCGACGCCCCGAGCAACCCCCTAGCGACGGCCTCCTCCCTCCGCCTTCGCCTCCGACACCGCCACGAACCCCCGCCACCCGATCCCTCTCTCCCCGTCGCTCCTCATCGTCACCCACACCGTGGATCCGCCTCCCTCCCCGACACCGCCGTCCGCCTACACCGCCGCCGCTCCCTGTCGCCCCTCCACCACGACGGCCCCCTCCGCCGTCGCCGAGCGCCGGAGACCCCCCCATCCGGCGATCGTAAACGAGCAGCAGCGGTAAAACTCCTCGAGGGAAATCTCGTAAATACGGAGAAATTTTGTATTTTCAATTTTTAAAATAATTAATAAATAGGGTTAAATGGTTATAAATCCATAACTTGATATACAGGGCCCAGAAAAATGTGGGAATAGCTCCAGAAAATCAGAAACGATATTTCGGCTCCAATGTCGCTAGTCTCACTGCAAGCAGATGCCTAATTTTTTCAGAATAAATTTTTGAACTTGAAAATTAAATACGTATAAAACATTCTAAAATTCGTAGCCGCTGTTTTTCACCTACAAAAATATGTGATAAAATTATACATGATAATAGACTTCGAGACGGTCGTTTTGACTACTCGCTCATGGAATTCCGACTTGTATTGCTCCCGTGAGAAATTACGGAAAATACGCGTCACTTAGGTATTTTAGGGTTTTTAAGCTATTTTTAAGTTTCTAAAAATTATAAAAAAAATACAGAAGCTTCTGAAAATTCTCCCCTCTTGCAGTAAAATCAAAATAATTATTTTAGCCTCATATAAAAATTTTGAATAAATTCTGACACCGTCTAAATGAGTTTTAAAAATCAAAACGACCAATTAATTAGATAATAATTAGTGTAGCCGTTAGCTGATATCTTCTTGTGTTTGCAGGTATCGATCCTCGCACTCTAACTCCATCCTCGTCTTGCTACACGATTCCGAAAGTGTAAGTCACATTAAATTCTATCCTTAGAAATTCAGATAGTGTACTCGTATGAACATAGGACTTGACACCTAGTCTTGGAACAGTTATTGACCTGAACAGCTGACTAGACATGCTTGACAGAAAGATTGTAGCTGGAAATGTGAGAGTAGTAAATGACTCGTAAAACTGCAAGTACGGTAACCTGCACAGACATTGGGTTTTGGGGTAACTTATAATAGCGAGGGTGCGGGAGAGACTAGTCCAGCCTTTGTTGTCACCGTGCTGGTTCTAGTAACCCATCATAGTAGCTGGTGACAACCATCACAGATCACAGATTATTGCATAGTATTCATAGTATTCATAGCATAGTTCGCCCGGGTAGCACCCGTGGTAAGAGGTGGCCTCTTGGTTGCTCATTGCACCCCGCATTATAAGTCACGAACTAGGCTAGGCACAATTACTCTCCCTATTGTTATTGTCATTGATATCGTCATGGTTATTGCTATTGTCATTGATATCGTCATGGTTAATGCTATTGTTATTGCTCGGTCACCTTTACTTTACTTGTCACCCTTGCATGCTTGACTAGATGTACTTTACTTATCGCACTTGCATGCTTGTCTGTCCCTACTTTACTTTCCGCACTTGTTTACTATAGACTGCTCCATATTTGTGCACTCCTCTTTTTCTATCGCTAGAATTGTTGTGACTTACCTTCGGTTCCATTTATGGCACTGGCAGACGAAGACCTGATCGAGGAGATTGCCCCAGAGATCGAGGAGCCTACATTGACCCAGAGGCGGCAGAGTTTTAGTTACTTTTCTGTTGGTGTGTGTGTTGTACAGTGTATTTCCTTTTCCGCATTTCCTTTCAGTACTTCCTTCATGTATTTGTGTGAGAGAGTGCTGGTTGTTGTTGTACTTTAATTTGGACTGTAATAACGCCTGTAAGTTGGTTTGAGTATTGTGATACATCTCTGAGTTGTGGCTATGCTGATTTCACTGGTAAACTACGGAACCTGCGAATAAACCAACTAAGTAACGGGCCCCCGAGAGCGGGTCGTTACAGGTTTGGTCAACCCGCTCTCGGGGGCCCGTTACTTATTTGGTTTATTCGCATGTTCCGCAGTTTACCAGTGAAATCAGCATAGCCACAACTCAGAGATGTATCACAATACTCAAACCAGCGTACAGACGTTATTACAGTCCAAATTAAAGTACAACAACAACCAGCACTCTCTCTCACAAATACATGAAGGAAGTACTGAAAGGAAACGCGGAAAAGGAAATACACTGTACAACACACACATCAACAGAAAAGTAACTAAAACTATGCCGCCTCTGGGTCAATGTAGGCTCCTCGATCTCTGGGGCAATCTCCTCGATCAGGTCTTCGTCTGCCGGTGCCATAAATGGAACCGAATGTAAGTCACAACAATTCTAGCGATAGAAAAAGAGGAGTGCACAAATATGGAGCAGTCTATAGTAAACAAGTGCGGAAAGTAAAGTATGGACAGACAAGCATGCAAGTGCGATAAGTAAAGTACATCTGTTAAGCATGCAAGGGTGACAAGTAAAGTAAAGGTGACCGAGCAATGACATTAGCAATAACCATGATGATATCAATGACAATAGTAATGACGATATCAATGATAATAGCAATAGGGAGAGTAATTGTGCCTAGCCTATTTCGTGACTTATAATGGGAAGTACAGTGAGCAACCAAGAGGCCAACTCTTGCCGCGGGTGCTACCCGGGCGAACTATGCTATGAATACTGTGCAATAATCTCTGAGAACTGTGCAATAATCTGTGATCTGTGATGGTTGTCACCGGCACTGTTATGGGTTGCTAGAACCCGCACGGTGACAACAAAGTCTGGACTAGTCGCTCCCGCACTTCCGTAATTATAAGTTACCCCAAAACCCAGTGTCTGTGCAGGTTACCGTTCTTTGCAATTTTACGAGTCATTTACCATTCTCACATTTCCAGTTACAATCTTTCTGTCAAGCATGCCAATAATCTGTTCATGTCAATAACTGTTCCGAGACTAGGTGTCAAGTCCTATGTTCATACGAGTACACTATCTATATTTCTAAGGGTAGAATTTACTGTGACTTACACTTTCGAGATTGTCGTAGCAAGACGAGCATGGAGTTAAAACGCGAGGATTGGTACCTGCAAACACAAGAAGTTATCAGTTAATGGTTATCAACCAGCTTAAAATATTTGAACTAGCGCACTAACATTAACTATTATCTTAAGTAAACTAACACTATAATTTTAACTTAGGTTAACTTAGTATAAAAATTAACTTATATATAAATACTTATACTTAAATGATAGCTTATAAAATCATAACTTAATTTACTTTTAACAAACTTAACATGATATAACAGGAGAACTAATATTAAGTTAATATCAGTTTAAATTAATTACTTTTATAATAATCTTAACTTAATTAATTAAACTTATTACTAACTAACCTATAAAAATCATTTACTAACTAACCTGGCACCTTCTTAATAATAACTTTACAAAAACTTCATAAAGAAACTAAGACTAATATAAATTTAACTTATATACTTTATTATAATAATAATATTAATAATAATAATAAATAAAAAGACTTCCCTTAAATTAATTCCCCCCCCCCTCTCTCAGAAACTCTCCCCCTCTCTATGCTCTTTCTCGTCTCCTCTCTCTGCTCTTTCTCGTCTCTCTCTCTCTTTTTTTTGTTTCGATGTCGTGCAGGGGCGATTGGGGGCTTGGGCAGATCGGAGGCGGGTCCGGCGCTTGGAGATCGGCAATGGGACGGCGGCGACCAAGGCCGAGCGGTGGCGGATCAAAGAGCGGCGCGGATCCGGGGCTCGGGGTGGCGTTCCGAGGGCGGGACGGCGACTTCGGAGGTCGGAGATGGCGGCGGGTGGCTACGAGCGTCGAGGCACAGCGGCGGTTAGAGGGCGCAGGCGGCGGATCGACGCGGTGCGGCTGTCGGAGGCACGGGCGGCGATCGTATGGCGACGGCTCTGGGATTTGGCGGCTTCGGGCGGTCTGCGGATGGCGACAGCGGATGATGGAGGGGGTTGATTTGGTGTATAGGGGTGGCAGTGAGGTGAGATGTCGTATGCGTGAGCCACGCGTTGGGGGTTTGTGAGCTTGGGTGATGGGTTGAGGGGCAGCAGGGGATTTGGAGTAGGGGACGTGGCTTGCTGTTGAAGAAGAGTGGCCAGCCAATCTCTCTTAAGGAGAAAGAGAGAAGGGGTTGGTTGATGGGATTTAATGTGGGGGTTGGTTGATTGAGTTTTAAGAGAGGGAAAACGGGTGGGGGTTTTTGATTAGCTGTAGGATTGGTTGGTCGGGTTGCCCAACGTGAAAGGTATGGGCGCAACAGCTAAACAAAGGGAAAAAATAGAGTTAGTATTATTAGATAAATGGTAAATAGTAATAGGAAAAGTAATTAGTGAATGTAATTAGTAAAGCGGTGAAATACAGACACATTTTCACAAACGACTCCGAAAAATTACGAAAACATGCTCACGGGATCGTATTGTCGCGAGGATCGCGAATAAAAGATCCGTTTTGGGATTTGAGCTACGAAAATACAGGTTTTAGGTCAAAACGTTTAGGAAGCGGGTTTGCAGGTTCTAGGCTGAAACGATATTCGAAAATTCTGAATTAATGTGGGGAGCCCTAAATGATAATAGGATGCTACTGTAGAAGTTTGAAAACATTTTGAAGACGTTTGAATAGAAAATAAATTCGTCGAATCAAAACGGTAATTTTGGGAGATGAATTTTTAACAGGAATGTTTTGGGCATTTGAGGAAATCTGAAATTGCTGAAATACAATATGATAAGTCTAGTGCTCTAAAATATTTTTATAAGAATTTTTGAAATCAGTTTTGATATACAACTCCTAACTAACCATTATAAAGATAATATAGAATAAAAATACGTTAAGTAGGTATTTGAAGTGTTTGAAAAATACAGGCCGTTACATCCTACCCTCCTTAGAATAATTCCGTCCTCGGAATTAAGAGGATCGATAATTGCCTAAGCAATTTAAATGATCGACCGGAAGGCTTGACGAACGACCACAACATAAGGAAATAAGTTGTTAATAGCATGAAATATAATGTGATATCACAGCATCAAGAAAACAAGAGATGAATACATGAATACATATTATTGACATCACCATAGTTACTTCAGATTCATCCAGTAGCCAAAACACGAGATAATGGCACTACATGAAAATGATAGTTATGATGATGATGACATCTGTTCGAACTTGGAACCTGAGGTGACAAGTCAGTAGCAAGCTTTATTTAACAACATAACATGAAGATCATAAAGTTTAAAAGAAAATTACAACTTAGGCTAATGATGACTACTGGGTTATAACCGTGAAAATAATCGTCATAGCATACAAAAGCGTGAGGACTAATCCAAATGCGTGCAAGCGGTCACAACTTAACCAGCAAAACACCAAAGACTTCATCTGCCACGCCAACCAGTTACAAGCCAATATCCAGATCGACACAAAAAGGCAGACATAAGGCCAACTCTCAAGGGTCACGATCATCGCTACCACTGCTTCCAACAATCTCCACAACATCCAACAGTAAGCCAGCATCAAAGCTGTCCTCCAAATCAGAGCACAAGACTGGCATCTCATCTCAACACCTAAGGCCAAAAGCAAGCTGATACTCATCCCAAGTGATACTGCTCCCCAATGCCATTGGTCGACATCTACGGCTAACACCATTAGCCCTAAGCAATTTAGTGACCAAAAACGCATGAACCCAAAAACAATAAGGAGCGCCCCTAAGAAGCAATCGAAGCTGGGCAGCTCAAGGGGGAAGAACCAGAAAAAGGAGCTCCCAAGAATACCAATAGCGGTGGGTTCCCAATATCCTGACCACACTGCAATAGCGAGGGAGACGGCGAAGGCTGTCGCTAAGCCAAGCAATCCCCAGAGTCGTTGATGGGCCATCGGTGGCTGTCGATCTGCGGCGGCGAGGGCTGCGACTGGCTGTCGATCCATGGCGGCGAGGGCTGCAACTGCGAGATGTGGCGGGGGCCTCCGGGATGGGGTGGAGCTTCGAGTGAGGCCGAAGGAGCTCGGGCGAGAGGGGCGAGGTGGAGGTGATGTTGGGGCGAAAGGGGGGAGCCGTGGGATGGCTTGGTGAGGAAGGAGAGGGGGGTTTAAAAGGGGGGAAAGGAGGGGAGGGTCTAAAGGGGGTTTCGAAAGTCATTGGTAGGGTAGTGTAGGGTAGGCTGAGTTAGGCGGGAACGGGGCTCAAGGAGAGGGTGAGGACAAAAGACAATAATGAGGGGGAGGTGGTAGGCGGGAAGATTTTAAACACATGGAAAAATTGGGTTCAAGACGAAAGTAGGGTTAGAAAAGAAATACTAGCTCAAGAAGGATGTAACAATGCATTAGCCTACGTGTCGGGTCTGGCTCGATACTTCACTGGTCCTTCTGATCGTCTTCCGCAGAGGAACTCAAACTCAGGATGGTTGGGTATTTCGAATTCTACCCTCCTTTGACGACAGTCAATGGTGGCATGAAATGCTCCCAACCAATCCATTCCAAGAAAACATCAAAAGTTGGCATCTCTTTCACCATGAAGTCGGCAAAGAGATCTCGGCTACAAATCACAACAGAGCATTGGAGGCATCCGCTGGTTATCAGTAGGGAACCACCAGTGGTCTCGACCTTCCAATGGGAAGTCAGAGGTTCAACAGAGATGGCATGTGTTAGGACGAATCGACTCGCCAAGAAGCAAAGTGTATCTCCCGAGTCGAACAATGTGAGGGCAGGTTTGCCGGCTATTAAGACGGTACCTGTGATTACTTGGTTTGTAGCCTCGGCTTCTTCTCGGTGTCTCTGGGGTGGCGCCTGTTATTGAGTCTGCTAGTACACTTGCTGTTGAGGAGGGAGTGGTTGACGTTGCTGAATAGATGGTGGTGGTCGCTTCCGTTGTGGAACTTGAACTTCTAATGGTCGATAATTCGAACGTTATTCTCCGTAGTTAGAGTTCAAGCGAACTAGAAAGAAAGGTCAACGAAAGGTTATTAAGATAAAGGAAGGTTGATAGTGGAGAAAATCGATGACGTCACACAATCATGATTCACGTCCTTGCGGTCCAGCGGACACGGTCAGGGAAGTGACTAAGCCAGGATCACTTATGCCCAGTCTAACTAGGTCGATCCAACAGACTTTAGCCAAGCACATTGACCGGTATCATGGTCCATTGAAGGAAGATTATCATTCATATGAGTGCCACCGATACGGGAAGATTTTTTATTAATAACTAGTTATTCCTATAAAAATTTAGGTTTTGGTAATGACTTTTTATTAAGGCTAGATAGGTCAACTCCATTGGGGCTTTCGGAAGTGTTCTTATCCATCCTTCGAGTGTCAAACCTGCATCCATAGAAAAATGTCAGCTTAGTTGAGTATCGTGTACGATACATCCTGGTTTCACTATACTGTTCACGAGGTATTTTGCACGGACCTGCGTGGGCTGCCAAACCTGTAACGACCCGCTCTCCGGGGCCCGTTACTTATTTGGTTTATTCGCAAGTTCTTCAGTTTACCAGTGAAATCAACATAGCCACAACTCAGAGATGTATCACAATACTCAAACCAGCGTACAGACGTTATTACAGTCCAAATTAAAGTACAACAACAACTGTAACGACTGGTTTTCATGTATCCGGATTATCTATATTATATATATATATATATATGTTTTGGAGGATTTTTCTCCTCATGTGTGGTTTTCGTCTCCGTAGCTTTCATTTCGATCGTTTCGTCGTGTTTTCTTAGCTTCTTCCTTAGAATCGTCGATTTCGGAGTAAGTCATTCGTGACGGGCTTCCTATCGGTCATATCTTACTGTTAGATCAAGCCTAGGAGTCTTAGGAATCGATCCCGGAGCTTCGCGCTCCATTTCGGAACTTTTGGTGCACATTAGCCGGTGTAAGAAGGGGCACCGACCGACTAGATGACGATCCAGTCGGTCGGAAAACCTTCTTGAACCGACTAGTGGGCTTTGTTAAAATGTTCAGGAGTTACTGTTTATCGTTAGTCGGTCTAAGAACGTTGGTTGACCGACTAGGTTGCAAACTAGTCGGTCAGCAATGCTTCTTTAACCGACTAACTCATCAACTATTTTTGGTACCAGTTACTATTCACTTTTAGTCGGTCTAAGAACGTTCATCGACCGACTAGATGTCAAACTAATCGGTCAGTAGTTGTTCTTTGACCGACTAACTCTTAGTTCAGGTTTTCATCAGGAGCTACTGTTTACGCTTAGTCGGTCTGCGTTGGTCAACCGACCGACTAGTTCTCAAACTAGTCGGTCAGCAGTTGTTCTTTGACCGACTAATCAGTGCAGTAAACCCTAGTTTTACCATAGCCGCCACCAAACTCTATAAATACCCCTCCAAACGTTTTCTTCTTCTTCTTCTTCAACTCTAAACCTAATTTCTCCCCCATTGAGCCCCCTACTTCCTCAAACCCTTATTCCTTCATCCCAAGCCCAAAATCCATCATCCAAACCCTCACTTAACACATTCTACCTCTCATCTTCCTCAAACCTTCATCAAATCCCCCAAAATCCCCCAAAACCCCACTTCTCCAGATTTTCCCCATCTATTCCAGATCTGAACCCTAGGTTCCCCGGAGCGTTTCTTCAGTGTCGTGCTTGCTCGGCATCATTCTTCCGCTTCCGATACGGTAATAACTCGATCTCTTAATATCCTCATAGCCCATTTGTGTTTTTGTGAAACCCTAATAAACCTAGGTTGTATGTTGATCTAATTTTATTTTGACATGGCAGCAATCTCTTTTCCGTAGCTAGCATTTGTGTGACGGCCTCGTTGATCGTCATCCTCGGTGCTAGGCAAGTGAAACTTGCCACTTAGGGTTTTGGGCCATGTCTTAGGCCATTTTCTTATGTAGGCGTAAAAGAGACTAGGCGACGAAATGATACTCGCCTAGGCGCAATTTCAGGAACTAGCTTTACAACGAAGCTAGATACGTCGTTTATCATGTTGCATAACTACCATGTCATGTTTAATTTCAATTGACGGTACGCGAATCAATTGTCATCCATGCTATCCATGTTGAATGTCGCATTCGTAGCACACGCTACAATACTTGTGTGTCCTGGCTCGTGTTCCAGAAGCGGACTACGTGAGTTGGTTGATAGCCAATGCCCGATCTACTAGTTCCGGCTAGGCACCTACGTTGCAGGCATAACCCTACGGCATACGTGTTAAATACACTTCCTGGCTTGTGATCCAGAAGCGAGCATTCCGTGTTCGGGGGTAATGCCCTGGCTCGATACACATGGAGGGGTAGGGATAAGCGGTCACCTGAGCTTACGAGTTGGCCCGATCAGCCACTCTAGCCAGCAGACGAAATCTCTGTGCACAACTTGTTACTTGACGTGTTTACTCGACTGTTCACTTGATGTGAACCACTTGACTTGTACTTGTCCGTGTTTTACTTGTTATCCGTGACATACTTGCTACTTGCACTTCCCTTTACTTGTCACTTCCATGCTATACTTGCCATGCCATGCATCATACTATAACTGCTAGGTTGCTAGTTTACCTTACCTTCAGTTTCCTTGCCCAAGTCTTTTAGACTTGCTGATATGTGCCCCTCTACTCTTTTGGGTGACACATGTTAGACCCTGAGCCTGAGTACATTGTTGAGGACGAGGTGTTTGCTGACGCCGAGCCCGAGCTCGTGTTGAGCGAGGAGTACGTGGACACCGGGGACCAGTCCTAATGTCTTCGTTGGGCTTTTCTCTTTTGTTTTAAACTGCTATTTTGTTGTCGGTGCGTGGCACCTATACTTTGTTACGCTGTTCCTTTTGTTGGCCTTGTTCTGGGCCTTTAGACTTTTCCTTTTAGCCTGGTGGCTTTTCTGTGATGTTGAACTTATTTTAATATTGGACAAACTCTGAGATTTGAGATTTTATTTCTGTCTCTCCTTGTGTTATTATTGTTGTTCCGTTTATGGTTACAGGGACCTATTTATGTTTTATTGACGCTTATCGGTTTTGGGGCTTCACAGCTCCACTCTCGTGCGGAGCTTTTCACGTCTCGCCTCCATTTTAGGGAAGCGGGGCGTGACAACAACCAGCACTCTCTCTCACAAATACGAGAAGGAAGTACTAAAAGGAAATGCGGAAAAGGAAATACACTGTACAACACACACACCAACAGAAAAGTAACTAAAACTCTGTCGCCTCTGGGTCAATTTAGGCTCCTCGATCTCTGAGGCAATCTCCTCGATCAGGTCTTCGTCTGCCGGTGCCATAAATGGAACCGAATGTAAGTCACAACAATTCTAACGATAGAAAAAGAGGAGTGCACAAATATGGAGCAGTCTATAGTAAACAAGTGCGGAAAGTAAAGTAGGGACAGACAAGCATGCAAGTGCGATAAGTAAAGTACATCTGTCAAGCATGCAAGGGTGACAAGTAAAGTAAAGGTGACCGAGCAATGACAATAGCAATAACCATGACGATATCAATGACAATAGCAATGACGATATCAATGATAATAGAAATAGGGAGAGTAATTGTGCCTAGCCTATTTCGTGACTTATAACGGGAAGTACAGTGAGCAACCAAGAGGCCAACTCTTGCCGCGGGTGCTACCTGGGCGAACTATGCTATGAATACTGTGCAATAATCTCTGAGAACTGTGCAATAATCTGTGATCTGTGATGGTTGTCACCGGCACTGTTATGGGTTGCTAGAACCCGCACGGTGACAACAAAGTCTGGACTAGTCGCTCCCGCACTTCCGTAATTATAAGTTACCCCAAAACCCAGTGTCTGTGCAGGTTACCGTTCTTTGCAATTTTACGAGTCATTTACCATTCTCACATTTCCAGTTACAATCTTTCTGTCAAGCATGCCAATAATCTGTTCATGTCAATAACTGTTCCGAGACTAGGTGTCAAGTCCTATGTTCATACGAGTACACTATCTATATTTCTAAGGGTAGAATTTACTGTGACTTACACTTTTGAGATCGTCGTAGCAAGATGAGCATGGAGTTAGAGCGCGAGGATTGGTACCTGCAAACACAAGAAGTTATCAGTTAATGGTTATCAACCAGTTTAAAATATTTGAACTAGCGCACTAACATTAACTATTATCTTAAGTAAACTAACACTATAATTTTAACTTAGGTTAACTTAGTATAAAAATTAACTTATATATAAAAACTTATACTTAAATGATAGCTTATAAAATCATAACTTAATTTACTTTTAACAAACTTAACATGATATAACAGGAGAATTAATATTAAGTTAATATGAGTTTAAATTAATTACTTTTATAATAATCTTAACTTAATTAATTAAACTTATTACTTACTAACCTATAAAAATCATTTACTAACTAACCTGGCACCTTCTTAATAATAACTTTACAAAAACTTCATAAAGAAACTAAGACTAATATAAATTTAACTTATATACTTTATTATAATAATAATATTAATAATAATAATAAATAAAAAGACTTCCCTTAAATTAATCCCCCCCCCAGAAACTCTCCCCCTCTCTGTGCTCTTTCTCGTCTCCTCTCTCTGCTCTTTCTCGTCTCTCTCTTTTTTTTGTTTCGATGTCGCGCAGGGGCGATCGGGGGCTTGTGCAGATCAGAGGCGGGTCCGGCACTTGGAGATCGGCAATGGGACGACGGTGACCAAGGCCGAGCGGTGGCGGATCAAAGAGCAGCACGGATCCGGGGCTCGGGGTGGTGTTCCGAGGGCGGGACGGCGACTTCAGAGGTCGGAGACGGCGGCGGGTGGCTGCGAGCGTCGGGGCGCAGCGGCGATTAGAGGGCGCAGGCGGCGGATCGACGCGGTGCGGCTGTCAGAGGCACGGGCGGCGATCGTATAGCGACGGCTCCAGGATTTGGCGGCTTTGGGCGGTCTGCGGATGGCGACAGCGGATGATGGAGGGGGGTTGATTTGGTGTATAGGGGTGGCAATGAGGTGAGATGTCGTATGCGTGAGCCACGCGTTGGGGTTTTGTGAGCTTGGGTGATGGGTTGAGGGGCAGCAGGGGATTTGGAGTAGGGGACGTGGCTTGCTGTTGAAGAAGAGTGGCCAGCCAATCTCTCTTAAGGAGAAAGAGAGAAGGGGTTGGTTGATGGGATTTAATGTGGGGGTTGGTTGATTGAGTTTTAAGAGAGGGAAAACGGGTGGGGGTTTTTGATTAGCTGTAGGATTGGTTGGTCGGGTTGCCCAACGTGAAAGGTATGGGCGCAACAGCTAAACAAAGGGAAAAAATAGAGTTAGTATTATTAGATAAATGGTAAATAGTAATAGGAAAAGTAATTAGTGAATGTAATTAGTAAAGCGGTGAAATACAGACACATTTTCACAAACGACTCCGAAAAATTACGAAAACATGCCCACGGGATCGTATCGTCGCGAGAATCGCGAATACAAGATCCGTTTTGGGATTTGAGCTACGTAAATACAGGTTTTAGGTTAAAATGTTTAGGAAGCGGGTTTGCAGGTTCTAGGCTGAAACGATATCCGAAAATTCTGAAATTAATGTGAGGAGCCCTAAATGATAATAGGATGCTACTGTAGAAGTTTGAAATCGTTTTGAAGACGTTTGAATAGAAAATAAATTCGTCGAATCAAAACGGTAATTTTGGGAGATGAAATTTTAACAGGAATGTTTTGGGCATTTGAGGAAATCTGAAATTACTGAAATACAATATGATAAGTCTAGTGCTCTAAAATATTTTTATAAGAATTTTTGAAATCAGTTTTGATATACAAATCCTAACTAACCATTATAAAGATAATATAGAATAAAAATACGTTAAGTAGGTATTTGAAGTGTTTGAAAAATACAGGCCGACAGACCAATGAATCTGGGAGCAAATCCTGCAACTGTTGAAAGTTTGTGCGTAGCCGCCAAGCAATGGGGAATTTGGTTGGGGGGAATTAATTTAAGGGAAGTCCGAGTGACGCCGATGACACGAGCACCCAGATTTTCAGACAGCCTCCTACTCTTTTGAAATCTGCTATCATTCCGATATTCAAAGTATTTTTCTCATATTTTTATGGATAGTAGACTTCATGATGGTTCCAACGCCACCAAGAACGCGGCAATCGGAGGTCAGATGAAATCTGGACAATTTTCGCAAGTTGATGCTGCAGTGTTGGAATTCCAAATCAATGTCACTCGGCCGAGTGACACTTTCACTCGGCCAAGTGAGCTTTCCACTCGGCCGAGTGACCAGTTTTTGAAGTTTTTGACAGGGTGCTGTTTTCTGGAGTTTCTGCAGGAATTCTCACTCGGCCGAGTGAGCTTTCCACTCGGCCGAGTCGCTGCCAGCCCAGAACTTAAGTTACGCGCAGATCTGATTTTAGGCACGGGTTTCAGAGAGTTTTTAGGGGTTTTGCTAGGGTTTTGAGAGGGATATACAAGAGGTTTGTAGCCGTCATTAGAGGGGAGTTCCATTATGTTTTCTTAGGGATTATTTTAGAGGTTAGGCCATGCCCTAGGCCCCCTCTTGGATCGAGAAGCTTGTATTTGGATTGAATTTCTTCATAAGAGCTAAGTATCTTTGTTCTTGTTATTTTAAATCCTTGATTTGATATCTCTTTGATGCAAGCAATGTCTTTTATTGACTTCTATATCGTTATTGCTATGCTTGGTTGATTGATGTTCTAGGGAAGGGGATGAACCCTATGGATCTCATGTCAAATTTGTGATGAATGAATTTCTATGTTGCTAGAATTGTTAGATGGTTAGGTTGTGATTGATTTAATACGAATAGATAGGAATTTCCATCGATTGGGGTTTGCAAGAGATTGGATTCTAATCAATGGGAAGGCCTAGATATTCGAATTAGGTTTATAATCGAAATCCACTAGACTTGGTTTGCAAGAGATTGGACCAAAGCTAGCATTTTTATTATAAATCTATACACATATTCGTTTGCAAGAGATTGGACGAATACGAACTATCACAACCTAGATTGTAACTCGAGTTTGCACGAGAGTGGGCGCGAGGTGCGATTGGACGATGATATCGATCTTCATGCTAGTGTCTTAGGTTAGAGTTTGCACGAGAGTGTGCTCTAATCTATGTTGCTATAGACCGGAAATAGCGCGAGAGCGTGAGCTTGGTTCTATATTCAGTTACGACTAGTTTACCTCAACACAAGTATAGTAAAATTGAGATTCACTATTTACAATGATGTATGACGATCCGTAGTGGGAATTCCCTAACCCTAGACACTTTTATTATAGTATATTTGAATCGATACTTGACTAACATCTTTATTACCGACACCGACATCCATCACCATTGTCATTACATCATACCATAACCATCTCCACCAATAAAACATTCGTAGTCGAGCCAACCTAGGATAGATTGGAACCAACACCACCTCCTCGTGTTCGATACCCGCTCGCCACTTGACCGTGCATTTGCGGTAAAACTACAATCGTTCTCCGGGTGTATATCCGGACGCGATCAACTACATCCCATCAATTCCAAGAAAACATCCTTGCTCGGAGTCGGTAAATTCAGCAATCTATTGAAAATCTTACTCTGATTTCCACTTGCTAAGAAGAAAGTAATTATTTTGAAAATCAATTTCAAAAATCTAATATGAGTTCATCTTTTATTGCAGGTATATCGAGCGAGCCATATCATGATGAAAGCACAACTCAAAACATCAACATGGCAGGAAGTGTGTGCAAAGGAGAGGACGAGCTAGCAATTTTGGATGAACAGGAGGAGGAGACAGCTAGGGACATGGGTTTAGAGATCATTGCTATTGAGCCTGAACCACTCTCTCCCCCAGTTTTTTTCCAAACTCATTTATCCCTCTCCCCAATGACTGAGCATCATACTGAGAGCAGTGCAAATTTTTCATACATACGTAATCACTCCATAGAGATGCTTGGAGTTGTGTTGCTGGGGTCCTATTTAGCTACTGGATGACGATTACTCGCCGGAGAGCGTAAGGAACAAATAGAACAACTTCCTCCACCATTAAAGATCCGAGATCCACCATTTGATCACGGTGTGTTCTTTCCATTAGCGTAGATTTTATATGCTTTTTAGGATGCTTGCTTTTGAATAAACTCGTACCCCTTCCGACATTGAGGACAATGTCCATCTTTAGTTGGAGGAAGTGTATGAGGCCTTAGGATTTTTTTTAAATAAAACAAGAGAAAAGAATAAATCACCAATTCTCATCATTTAAAACTCCTTCTCACACCACAAATGCGGATGATTATGCGTTAATTGAATTCTAAAAATTGTTTATGGCTTGAATTAATTATTTTTCCTTCATGGAATTACTCGTTAATATGCTATTAATGAAAACTTTCAATTACCATGATTAATATCTCGAAATAGCTTGAATCTATTTCATGCAATCTATTGTGATGCAAAAGCTTAAGTATACATGATTTAATAGAACAGTCTTCAAGTTGAAGAGGAATTTGGCCTTTGTTACTAATAAATATGTTCATGTTTATGGGTGTTGAGTTGCTTACGAAAAAATTGCAAAAAAAGTGAAAAAGAAAAAATGCATCGTTCCCTTTAGTTCATTAATTAGCCGGGTTTTCGTGCCTCAGGAAGCATTGGAGATTCACGTCGAAAGATGGATGAATAGGGAGTGCATCCAAAAAAATAGAAGAAAATAAAACTTAGATGATCCGAGTATTAAGTTCGAGGGGCTCTTCTAAGCCTAATGGCCGAAGGTCGTCTGGCCTAAGAATCATTAACTGAAAGCTCGCTACATGGACCATTCTAAGTCGTCAAAAGAAAAGAAAAAAGAAAAAAAAGAAAAGGTGAATAAACTAAGCAACTTCAATATCCATGATTTGAACGACCTTTTTGAGATGCCAATTCCTTGGAAATAAGAAAACTAGAATATAACGACGTGTTATACTTTCGCTTGCGCAAAACGATGCTCGCATGTTATTTATTCAAGTTAAATTAGAGAAAATATCATGTGATTGATCTTATTCATGGATTGTGTATATTGATGGTCAAAATCATGTTGGAAAGCGTAATATTGAGCCATGCCATAAGCGTTTGATAGAATTTATTGTATAATTAATCATTCGACTTCATCACTCTTTTTGCTAGGGACTAGCAAATCGCTAGTTGGAGTGTATGATTCGGGGTGAATATTGCATAATTAACCCCTTATCTAGCACCATTTTGTGTGTATATGATGCTTAATTGGTCTCTAATAAGATCGTATTTAGGATACCCTTATTTATTAGAGCAAACTCACATTTTATGCACAAAACAGCATTATACTGTGTATTTCTGCCCTTTTAGTATTTTTCATGGTTAGATCTCGATCTCACGATTCAAACGAATATTTATTTGTATTCTTCTGAGATCTGTGCTAATTACTGTGAATTTTTGAATGCAGAATACCATTTTAAATGGAGAAATACGGCATAAACACGTGTAAAATACAAAAATATGGTCGGCAATACCGTATGTAATCCCGATCATCTGCCTGCCACATGGCATGATTGGAACTGTTGCCGCCTTAATCCAACGGCTGAAAGGAGAGCTGTTGCTTCATCATACGGGATCTTCGTGGGACACGTAGTGTGATATCCACGTTCTCCCGCTAGGATCAGATGGCAGAGGAGTTGGGCGACGTGGATCATTCGTAGCTGTACGATGCAGATCCAACGGATGACGAAGCAGTAATCTGAGTGAAGAGCGTAGCAGGGTTAGTTGGACACGTGGCGCAATCGCGTGAACTTCCCGCCTGATCGAGCGGTGGAAAATAATGCAGGGCTGATACGGATCCGATGCAAATGAAGTGGTGACGTGGCCTTCACACAATCGCACGATCATGATCCTATGGTCCAGATCAAACACGAGTTGGGTTCGAATGAAACGAAGTGGGTAAAACCCGTTGGCCACGTGTCGACACCGCAGCAGATCCCGCTTGCATCCGATGACCATGGATTCATGCGGTTGTGGGTTTGGGTTTAAGTTTATATTGGGTGCGGGTTTTAACCCGTTAAGCCTCTAAAACCCGCAATGCCTCTATATAAGCATAGTTCTAGTGTTTTTGATGTATTCTTGCGTATTTGGGGCTTTAAGAGCCGTATTTTGGAGTGAAATTTGGCGGCCCTGGAGACAGAGACCAGAGCTATTATCTGAAGGAGATTTGGGGCTATTTGGAGAGAACTGGTGATATTTTTCCTATCTTTAGCCTTGTATTTCACGTATTTGGCTTGTATTTGGAGTATTTGTCGCGTATTTTGAGACTTTGAGCATGTATTTGTCTATGAATATGGTTTATTTTCTCTCCATGCGTGGCTAATCTCTATATGTGTTGGTGTTGATGTATTTAGGGTGTTGTAATCAATGATTATTAATATCTGTTCTATAACTCAACGTTTTGTCCGGCTAGGGCACGAGAATGTTGGAAGGTATGGCGATAAAATGCGCAAACAAAAGTGCCAAAAAGTAATCACATTTAACATCGATTTCATGAAGAAAATACATACAAGTGCCCTCGCGGGTCACGATACATCCTCTCGGATAGCATCACGAATAAGTCTTACTCAGATCATATTCAATTCAAGCATGCCCACGTCTCCGTATAACATACCCAAACAAGATATATGTAGAAATCGACAAAATACGTGACTATAACGTGAATATAGGGTGAAAAGATATCAAAATCAATGATTACAACACCCTAACTACATCAACACCAACACATATAGAGATTAGCCATGCATGGAGAGAAAATAAACCATATTCATAGACAAATACATGCTCAAAGTCTCAAAATACGCGACAAATACTCCAAATACAAGCCAAATACGTGAAATACAAGGCTAAAGATAGGAAAAATATCAACAGTTCTCTCCAAATAGTCCCAAATCTCCTTCTGATGATAGCGCTGGCTTCTGTCTCCGCGGCCTCCAAATTTCACTCCAAAATACGGCTCCTAGAGCCCCCAAATGCACAAGAATACATCAAAAACCCTAAAAATACGCTTATATAGAGGCATTGCGGGTTTTAGAGGCTTAACGGGTTAAAACCAGCACCCAATATCAACTTAAACCCAAATCCGAAACCGCATCAATCCATGGCCGTCGGATGCAAGCGGGATCTGTTGTGGTGTCGACATGTGGCCAACGGGTTTCACCTGCTTCATTTGATTCGAACCCAACTCGTGTTTGATCTGGACCGTAGGACCACGATTGTGCGACTGTGCGAAGGCCACGTCGCCGCTTCATTTGTGTCGGATCCGTATCAGCCCCGCATTGTTTTCCACCGCTCGATCAGGCGGGAAGTTTACGCGATTGCGCCACGTGTCCAGCTAACCCCGCTACACTCTTTGCTCAGATTGCTGCTTCTTCATCCGTTGGATCTGCATCGTACAGCTACGAATCATCCACGTCACTCAACTCCTCTGCCATCTGATCCGAGCGGGAGAACATGGATATCACGCCACGTGTCCCACAAAGATCACGTATGATGGAGCAACCGCTCTCCTCTCAGCCGTTGGATTAAGGCAGCAACGGTTCCGATCATGCCATGTGGCGGGCTGATGAGCGGGAGTACATATGGTATTGCCGACCGTATTTTTGTATTTTACACATATTTACGCCGTATTTCTTCATTTAAAATGGTATTCTGCATTTAAAAATTCACAGTAATTAGCACAGATCTCGGAAAAATACAAATAAATATTCGTTGGAATCGTGAGATCGAGATCTAGCCATGAAAAATAGTAAAAGGGCAGAAATACTCAGTATGGTTCTGTTTTGTGCATAAAACGTGAGTTTGCTCTAATAAATAAGGGTATCCTAAATACGATCTTATTAGAGACCAATTAAGCATCATATACACACACAATGGTGCTAGATAAGGGGTTAATTATGCAATATTCGCCCCAAATCACTGGGCTAATTAAGATTAGGGATTTATTAGGATGATTATTATCATCGTAGATTCAATCCCTCCCTTCGGGGCGATCGGATTGGCCGCCGGCGAGAGTCAAGATCAATCCAGGGATCCGATCCCTACAACAATTCATGCTATCGGTTTGGCTAACGAGATTCGGGCGTCGATTAGAGCCCTTCTAATATAGTTCTAATCCCCGAACGCCACTGTGGTTAGGAGGAAGATTGGGGATGTTCATTAAGCGTAATGCGCCCGATGTACACCAATGCATCGACGAGAGTCGACAGCAAGGTAGGTTGAGCGGGGGTAGGAGACGATGTAAGGGAATAGCCTATCATGCACTACGAGAGTGGGGGGTAGGGAAATGCTCTTAGGTTGCACGACCTCTCCCGAGTCCCAATGACCCAACAACCAGTTAATTACTAGTCCGCCCCTAACCTTAGTCCAATGGCGGGGATTCTCCTTGCCTTAGAGCTTTTATCTCTTGATTCACACTCTTTCCTATTTCATCAACTAATCACCGTTACGATTGTGTAGCTTTCAAACAAAGATCCATAAATCGATACTCATTGACCACCTCCATGTGTTCGACCCGTTAGCGCTACACACGACCCGTGTGCTTGCGGTAATTTATTATTAGATTCGCGTGAGTGAACAGTTGTGTACTCTCTTTGTGAGAGTTTGGTTCTCTCTTTGTATGAGTTCATATCTCTTTGTGAGATTGTATTCACTACCTTATGTAGGATTATAGTGAATATTTGGTGTGGCTGGATATACCCAAGTTGGGAAACCATGGTAAATTCTTTGTGTTAGCATTTTCTTGATTGTATTCTATAAATTCCTCTTGCACTTATAATTCCGCATTTGCAAGTTTAATTACACAATTATTTCCATTACTATATTCACCCACCTCTAGAGTGTTTATTGTTAGTATTGCAAGGCATAGACGGTCCTTACAATTGGTATCAAAGCGAGGTTGAAGCATACAACAACGATGGCATTCAACGCTTCATCTATGTCTCATGAAGAAGGTCTATCAATCGTTCGACCCCCGCTCTTCAACGGAAAAAATTATCCAAGTTGGAAGATTAATATGATGATCTACTTGGAGGGTCAAGACCTATAGGACGTCACGGAGTCTCCTCTTGTGATGCCTACTACATCCGTTGCTACAAGGACAAAGGCGTAGAATGATTTGATCAAATCCAATGTGAGGGCAATGAAGGCATTCCATTGTGCCATCACTCCAAATGAGTTCAACCGCATCTCCATATGCATAACGGCCAACGAAATTTGGCATACCTTCGAAATTACTCACGATAGGACGTCCAATGTAAAGAAATCTAAACAAAGTGTGTTTGTGCCTGTGATCTGCTCCCAAATTACATCGACAGAAAAGGTGGATGGGGTATGGTGAGTGGGACCATAAGCTCTATCGGGGTCTGGGATAGAGGGCCAGTGAAACTATGCTCGGACCATGTCATTCGAGATCTCGCACTCTCGTGTTGAGTATTGGACTTCTCCCTACTTGGTGTTAATGATGAGCAAACATAAATACTTGTGACTAATCCCCTATTTTGTAGTTAATCCATTGCCTAAGCTATTATGAAGATCTACCTGTAATGGATGACTCTCAAATGTCATTGAAGGCAAATGACATGAATTGGTTGATCGTAGATAATGATTGAAGCTCCGTGAAGACTTCAAGCTCATACGATGGAAAGAAGAGATTATTCGTCAATGTAATTTTTCTTTTATCTCTTCTAGTATGTAGCTTAGAAGTAGAACTTTGATGGAGCACTCACACACATCTACATTCAGTCATAGGACTCCATTAGATCAATTGTCCTTTGACTCCAATTCATTTCTCTTTTGGTTGTGCAAGGATTGTTTATAACAGTCGACTGCTTAACAGTTTACAGTCGTCTGTCTCAAAAACAGTCGACTGTATTTTGTTCTACAGTCGCCTGTTATGCACAGACTTTTACAATACAGTTTTGGGCCTTCTCTGATTATCTCGCACAGGCTACTGGTGAATGATTCACAGGCGCCTATCCTGGTTACAGTCGACTGTGTTTTGTAAATCAGTCGACTGTCTATCCTTGCCCAAACTTTGTTTGATCTGACTTTTACGGTCAGTCGACTAATGATGTATATACAGTCGACTGTCTATTAGATCAGTCGACTGTCTATGCTACAACAGTCGCCTGTCTGTAAGTCATTTCTTTGACTCAGCTCTCTGGAAATTTCTCAGGCTTTTGACAGTCGTCTGTTTAAGGATTTACAGTCGCCTGTTATGATTAACAGTCGACTGTGTTCCTTGCATCAGTCATCTGTCCTGTTACTTGTGAGATTTCCAGTATTTGTCTAACTTACACATCTCTCGGCCAGTCGCCTGTAGAAGGAATTACAGTGGCCTGTTGGTTTAACATTCGACTGTCTTTGCTTCATCAGTCGACTGTCCACATGGTAAGTTATCGTTATGAATTCTCACCTACCCTTGCTGACTGTGCAACAGTCGACTATCGCGAGTTCAGATTCTATCCGTTGAGATTTTTCTCACGGATTTCAATTGGGGTTTTGCCTAAATTGTTTTGTGGATTTGTGAAAGCTATAAATAGATGTTCTACTGTTCCATTGGAAGGTTACTCATTCATTGCAAAATCTCTCAAGCTTTCATTTCCAAAGATCAAAGCTTTCAAATCCAAAGCCCTAAGTATTTCCAAATCTTGTTCTCTTGCTCTCCAACCTAGAATCAAAGTGTAATCATCTAGGTATTTGGTGCAGTCAAGAGAAAGGGCTTCTCCTCTCTTCCAAGAGAGTTCTTCAACACACATCACACTCCTCCTTCAAGTTCTTCTTCAAGGCATAGGTGAATGTAAGTGTTGTTTTCATTATTTCATAACTTTCGTTATTTGAGTTGTGCTCTCGGTTGTGAGAGTGGTTTGCTTGCTCCTAAGTTGTGGGATTCAAGGACATCGATTGTATTCGATTGCACTTGTAGTGTTTCTACAAGTGGGCTTTAAGGAAACCTCAAGTTAGGGTTCTAACCTGAGTATCCAGTGGTATCCGGGTGGTAGGGACATAGCATTACCGGGAACAAGTCGGGAGTTGACTTGGGTAATCCGAACCCTTGAAACATCTCTGCGTTTGCGTGTGTTTCTTTTTGGGTTGTTTTTCTATTCCGCACTCTTTGTTGGATTGCATTTTATTTGGCGTAAATTCATAAACACTATTCAACCCCCCTTTCTAGTGTTTTCCCCATAGACAGGGTCCTTACAATTGGTATCAAAGCGCTTGGTTGCATCTATGGCATCCAACAACAACAACGTTCCACCGCCGCCTTCATACAACAATCACGATCGTGATGGAGCGTCCACACATTTCGAAGGTCAATCTATGGTGCGCCCTCCGCATTTCAATGGTACAAATTTTAGCTATTGGAAATGCAGGATGGAGACGTTCCTTAGGAGTGCTTCGCTTTGGAGAACCCTCCACAAGGAATACGTCGAGCCCACCGAGTAGATTTCGACAAATGAACGACTTCCGAGAAGTCCGCCGAAGTCAACAACGCTAAAGCAATGAACGCTCTTCATTGTGCGTTGGACCCGAATGAGTTCAACAAGATATGCATATGTAAGAGTGCATATCAAATTTGAAACCATCTCATCGTTACCCACGAGGGAACGAATAAGGTAAAACTTTCAAAGTTATATGTTGCCGTGCAAAACTTCGACTTATTTCATATGCAGGACAATGAAAGCATTGCATCGATGTACAGACGTTTTACTGACATCATCAATGAATTGGAAGCCCTTGGCCAAATATATTCCGAACCGGATAAGGTAAGGAAGATCATCATGGGAATGACCTCCAAATGGGAAAGAAGAGCAATCGCCATCGAGGAGGTCAATGACTTGAAGAACTACACCATGGTGAATCTCATCGGGACTCTTATGTCTTACGAAGTAAGACAGGACAACCGATTGAAGATTCGAGCCATGATGAATCATTCGGATGCCAAGAAGAAAGCTTTGGCATTCAACGCCAATTCATCATCCTCCGAAAGTGATGAATCCGAGAACGAGATGGATTTGGGTGAAATTGCCCAAATGGCGAAGAAGCTCCAACGCTTCTTCCGCAATGGTAAATTTCCCTCCAACAAACGTTTTGAGTCTACTAATGCTACTTCCTCTCTTTGCTATAAATGTAATAAGCCAGGGCACATTAAGAGGGATTGCCCAATGCTAAAGAACAAAGAGAAATGGAAGGCACCGAAGTACCACAAGTCCGATAAGAACAAGAGAGACAAGAAGAAAGGACTCGTAGGTACCTTCGACGACTCAAGTCATGACTCATCAAGCGATTCAAATGATGAGAAGGGTGAGAGCACCCACATGTGTTTCATGGCTCTAGAAGACCCACTCTCGGATGAGAGTGATTCCGACACCGATGACAACGAGGTAACAATGGATGAACTTCGTATTGCTAATGAAGAACTATTTACTAAATACCAATCTTTAATGCTTAGATACACTGGCTTAAAGAAATCAAATGCTAGCAAGTCATCCATTCCATGCATTATCAACAATGACACTATTGTTGATACTTTATCTCTTGAGAAAGCAAACTTAGCTTCTCAAAATGTCACTTTGAGAGATGAGGTGAATACCCTCAAATCTCAACTAGATCAAACACATCCTAAGGATAATAGTGATCTAGTTACACGTCACACACAATTGGGTTTAGAGAATGATTCTCTTAAAACTCAAGTGCACGAGCTCAAAGCACGGGTGTCCACCTTGGATACCAACATTTCTTCTTTAAAGGAGAAATGTGAGCTCATGTCCTCCCGTATTGTGAGATTCACTAAGAGAAAAGGACAATTGGATGATTTGCTTGCAAACCAATTTCTGGCCACACATCGTGTTGGTCTTGGGTTTGTGAAAGCGAATGCATCTAATGATCGCACCTCTTATAGTGGTGTCACTATAGATTTTGTGAGGCCTTCCTCCGGTGCATCCTGGCACGCCCTGCTTCCCAAACGACTGAGGCAAAGCATGACTGAGGCCCGCTTAGGCCGGAGCTGAGAAGCTCGGACCCAATAAGCGTCTATGTGGTACTCCAAGACGAAGGAACATGTCCCTACATGTTAGTACAGAACAATAAAAGTACTGAAAGAGAAAACATTCATTTTATTCCAAATTTATCAATCCAGTGTACTGAGAGTCCAACAAAGCCTGACTCGGTTACAACAACTGAAAGTAAACTACCGGTGCAAGCACCCAACCTAGACAGAAAGTAGACGGTGCTACGCACCCAACTAATCAGCAGTAAGGAAATCTGGAATAGCAACATGAAGACCTCTAGCTCTGGTCCTCCTTGGGCACGTACTCGGGATCGACATCCTCTGGCAATACGTACTCGGGCAGGTCCGCCTCGTCAACGTACTCTGGCTCGACACCTGACGTACAGTACCAAAAGAAGGGAACTGTACGTCAGGTAAAGTCTACAAAAAGAGGTCAGACTCTACTGCAAGTGTACCGAACTATTAAACATTAGTTTACTGGTTGATTAGCATGTTGGGGTTATAACAGTGTAACAAAAAGGAAGTAACGCAACAGGAAAGTAAAGCGTACCAAGCAGTAGTCGTAGCGTGTGCTATCGACTACGGGACTATCCTAACAGTGATGGGACAAGACGGGACAAGTCAAGACGGGACAAGACACGTGTGACACGAAGGGTTCATGCCTAACAGTTCGAGGGGGATCAGACCCTCTCCCCATGCACACGCTCAACCCTACCCCAACCCAGGAACTCAGGACAAGAAGATACAGGGATCACTTCCGCTAGGGAAACATCCGAAACGACCGTATGCTTTTTGTATAACAGGGATCACCTCCGCTAGGAAAGCATACAAAACGCCCGTAGGCTTTTTGTGTAACAGGGATCACTCTCGCGTGGAGAGCATCCGAAATGCCCGGAGGCTTTTTGTGTAACAGGGATCACCTCCTCTAGGGAATCATCCGAAACGCCCGTAGGCTTTTTGTGTAAGAGGACATGACACGCAAGGAATTGTTATTCTAGGGGGTCCACACACACGCACACACAAGATAACCCTACGGTGTCAAACGTTGTTGTTGTCGAGCTTAGACTTCGTCGTCAAGTCTAAGCCATCGAGGGTGACCCGGACGCTATCATTTCACGTCCGGTTTTCTTTGTTCACAGTTTAATAGTTCTAACAGTCTAAGGCCTAGGCACAGCCAAAAGAGCAAGTGAATACACTTGCCTACGGTGGCGAGCGTGTCGTCCGTCTGGAGCGTCTCGTCCAGGCGTCGCGTCCGCGGTAGTCCGTCTGAAATAGGTCACGGCGACGGTGTCAAGTCACGTTTTTCAATAAGTCCTATTTAGGGTTTGTTTCTAAATTGTCGGGACTACCCTATTCGTCAAAGTCACATTTTTGGTGTTTCGTTCTACCTAGATCGACTACTACCCTATGTGCACAGAAAGTTGTCCGATTGTCGATCTTTCTACGTGAACAGTGTTTTACAAGAACCGAAAGTAAATTTAGTTCAAGTTATCAAATTTTAGTTTAGGGTTTGATTTTGCTACGGTGTGGGTTTGCTACGAGTTTGGGGGACCAACCTCTCTGGTGTTTGATGTAGGATAGACGCAGCGTCTGAACAGTAGGAGATCTGCGTCGTCTACTGCGTCTCGGCTACGGGTAGCGTAGTGAGACTCGCCCGGATAGCAAACGAAGTGCAGGCAGCGAGCACGGTCAGGTCGACGGCAAAAACAGTGAGCACGACCAACACACGGCCACACAACGTCGCCGGAGCGTCGGATGAAGCGCTGGCCGGCCGCGACTTGTGAGGAGGCAGCCTCGGGCTGTCTTTAATGACGGTTAATGGTAGGGGAGAGAGCGTGTAACGGCTGCTTTCTGATCGTACTTTGTTCGTGCACGTGCTTTTGACCGTGCACGTGTTTATTATAAACTTTGTTAGTTTGTGAACACTTTAGTGTGATATGTCGTTGTGAACGTCTTTGAGAGTATTAAATTGTGGCACTAATTTGGAACGACATTTCTCGGGTCGTTCTCTCACGATTTGAACTTATTCGAAGAGACGTTGTGATTTTCACTTTTGACGTGAGACGTTTCTATTTTTAGTTCCGTCGCTCGACGTCGAAATTGAGATCCGTCTTCTTAGTTTCCTTTCTCTCGTCGTCCCGATCACCCCAATATTTATTTCACAATTTTTGTATTTCATTTGACCTATTTTATATTTTTGGCCAAGCTTAAAATATTTTTAAATACCAAGTTTTAAAGTATTTTCGACCCAATATAATTTTTTATTAGATTATAACACTTCAAAACTATTTTTGACCCAAGCCCCTTGCCTTGGTCGCGCCCACACTTACATGGGTGTTTGAGAGGGTCAATAATTGGGTTTAAAATCAATTTTAAATTCAAATATTAACCCTAGACCAAGTCAACCCACTTACCCTATATAAATACCCCCTAGGATAACCTATTTTCGCAAGAGAACAAACCCTAGCCGCCCCCACAACTCAAAATCTCGCTTGCGACGTTCGTCGCAACAGCAGCCCCGCAGCCACCCCGCACGACCGACGAAATCCCCTATTTTCTCTCGGTCTGACCGAGAGCCCCGCCCGCACAGCCGCTCCGCTCCGCATCCAGCCGCCCATATCGCACCGCCCCGCTACGACCGATAGCCCCCATCGGTCTGACCAAAGCACCCGCCCGCATCGCCCGCATCCCGCTCCATTGCAATGTTGCAACCTTGCAACCCCGCTCCGCAAGCGCCGACCGAGAGCTTCTCTCGGTCTGACCGACCGACTCCCCTGCTCCGCACCAAGCCCCGCTCCGTTGCAACCCGCATCGCTGCAGCCCCAGCTTCCCAAGCGCCCGACCGAAGAGATCCCCCGCACCGGCCCGCTGTGACTGAGAGCCCCCGCTCTGCATCGCGCTCCGCAGCGCTGCGACTGCCATGCGTTACGTTCTCTTGGTCTGACCGAGAGATTTTCTCGCAGCGGCTCGATCTGACCGAGCGACGTTCGTCGCAACTTCCGCACTGCTTGCCACCGTGGGCCCTCCAAGTTCTCCTGAGGTATTGTGGGTCCCCATTGGCCCCTAGCACTACTGTGGGACCCACCTAGGTGTCTCTTCTTCGTGGATTTGCCGATTACGACGTTGTGATACGTCGTAGCCCTTCGTCGCACGTTCTAGCTTTGGAATCTTGGTTCGTTGTTCTGGTTGCTGCCCAGACTTGGCGAGCGAGGAATCTATTTTGGAATCTGGACTAGGAGCGCGTTCTTTTATTCCAACCCCTGGCGTCACTAGCCGATGCCAGTGTAGCTTTCGCGTCGTGTTGAGGTAACGCTTTGCACTCCTAGGACCCCCAACCTATTGCCTGTTAATCAAGACTAAAATTGACGTTTTTAAAGTGTTTTAAATTCACTAATCAAGATTAATAAAATGGGACTGTAGGCTGGTGGACTTGGCACGTAGGTTATTTGTGACTTTGGACTCTTTTAGACGGTGTTTTCTGACAGCAGACTTGCAGGCAAGTGAAACTTGCCAACTTTTGCTTAGGGCCATGTTTTAGGCCACTTCCTTGTTTTTAGCGTAAAAGAGACTAGACAGTGAAATGATAGCTGCCTAGACGCAACTTTAAGATCTAGCTTGACAACGAAGCTAGATCTGTCACCCTGCCATGTCATTCATGCATTGTTGCCTGCCATGTTTAAATTCCTTATCTGTACGCACTTAAACTGTTATCTGCCATGCATTGCATCTTACATGTCATCCAAGTTGAATGTTGCATTCGTAGCACACGCTACAATACTTGTACTTCCCTGTTTCGGCTAGGTGCACCCATATGCCATATTGAAAAACACTTCCTGGCTCGTGATCCAGAAGATGGGCGCCAGTCCATATACACGTGGAGGGGTAGGGATAAGCGATCACTCCTTGTCTTTGTGATTTGTTCTTGTAAAACTTGATATACATGCCATGATTTAAATGCAAGGTGACATGTCATGCTCGTACTTTACTTTACTTGTTGCACTCATGCTATATCTGCCATGTCATTTGCATCATGCTATAACTGCTAAGTTGCTTTACTTTCACTTTCAGTTTCCTTGCACAAGTCTCTTGTAGACTTGCTGACATGTGCCCCCTTGATCTTTTGGGTGTCACATGTTAGACCCTGAGCCAGAGACCGTAGCTGAGGACGAGGTGTTTGCTGACGCTGAGCCGGAGCTTACGTTTGACGAGGAGTTGGTGGACACCGGTGACCAGTCTTAGTGACTGTTCTGAGTTGCTTTACTTTAGGTTGCTGTTAGTTGTCGGTGCGTAGCACCATTACTTTGTTTTCTGTACGTTGTACTTTTGTTGGCCATGCTGGGGCCTTTTTAGACTCTTTTCTTTTTGCCTGGTGGCTTTTTCTGCAATGTTGGAACTTATTTCATGGATATTCTGAGATTTCTTTTTGTCTCATTTTCTTTATTATTATCTTTGTTTCGTATCGCAATTACAAGGACCTGCCATTTAAAGTTAATTAACGCTTATCGGACTTGCAGCTTTGTAGCTTTAAGTCTGAGCGGACCTTCTCACGCCTCGCCTTCATATTTTTGGGAAGCGGGGCGTGACAGATTTTGTTGGTGGCCCATGCAGGTCCCTCTTGCAACTGTGAATTAACGGAACAACGATAATAACAGAATGTCTAGTAAATAAATTACAACATCCAAGTCATTAAACTTTGAGTCTAATTTTTTGTTCGTTTTTCTATGTCATTAGATGGATGGGAGACGACAGACCCGAGCTAGTGGTGGGCCCAATCGTGTTGACGTGCCGGATAGAGAGCCCACCAATGCTGAGATCATGAAGATGATGCATCAGATGATGCAGGTGCAGCAGGGTATGCTTCAGAATACCCAGAATGCCCCTCGCTTTGAGCCAGGAGCGAAGCAGTTTCGGGAGCTGGGCCCGACTTACTTTGATGGATCTCAAGGACCGTTAGCTACTGAGGAGTGGATCAGGAATACTGAGGATAATCTGAAGATGTCGAAGATCAACCCGGCTGGATGGGTTGAGTTGGTGAAGAAGCAGCTCAAGGATAATGCCTGCAACTGATGGGATGCAGAGGAGGAGCTGTTGGTGAGTCCTATACCTTGGGCTACTTTCAAGTCCAGGTTCGATGAGGAGTACTTTCCGAAGGCTGCCAGGAGGGAGATGTTGCAGTGCTTCATTGAGCTGAAGCAGGGAAATCTGACGGTGGACCAGTACCATCAGGAGTTCACCAGGATGAGTCGCTTCGCACCGAAGATGGTGGAGGATGCTGAGGAGAAAGCTCAGAGGTTTCTACATGGCCTTTCCCTAGACTTGCAGAGCCTGATGTCTTCGACAGATCTAGAGACATATCAGAAGTTGCTGGTAGCTGCTCGGAGACAGGAGCGGATTGCGAGCCAGAAGAGAGGACAGACACCGGGAGCTGGGAAGAGGCCTATGGAGCAGGTCAGAGGAGTGGTTAGGCCTGGGTTCAAGCCTAATCAGCCAGTGCAGTTCAAGAGGCCAGGTGGGCTTACTCAGAAGACTTGCCATTTCTGTGGCAAGACCGGGCATGTCAAGGAGCAGTGTAGGAGGATGTTGGGACAGTGCCTGATTTGTGGAGATCCTACTCATGCTATGAAGGAGTGCCCAAAGTCTAAGCAGCCTTGGAAGGAACCAGTTGCAGCACAGCCGTTGCAGCAGAGAGCACCTGTACCTGCAGGTCGTGGAGCAGCCCTCGTTCCGCAGAGGCAGGCTTTTCAGCAGGCCATGCAGCCGAGGAGGCAGGCTTTTCTGATGACGGCAGTGGAGAGCGAGGCTATGGATGAGGTTATCGCAGGTAACTCTCAGTCTAGTTGTTTCCTTCCTTAGTTAGTTTTGGTTGTTAGATTATGTTTGGTTGCTTGCATATGATTGTTGGTTAGAATAGGGTTTGTGTTGGATATGGACGACACGAATACACCCATGAGGGGATGTATGAGGGTATACGGACCTCAGATGTCGCGTGCACGAAGGCGTGCACGAAGGGAACCTTTTCTTGTGTGAAAAGGACCACTCGATAAGTGGAAAAAGCCACTCGATAAGTGGAAAAAGTCACTTTATAAGTGCATAAAGGCACTTGATAAGTGAATGAAGAAGTGGATAAATGAATGCGCTTTTATAGGCTAATAAGCTTATAATTGGTTATTTCCTACAATAACCACCCCTAAAGCCTATAAATAGGACCCAAGGGTAAGGCATTCATTCCATCCCATTCATGCCATAAATTTGCAAAAGGCATCTTATGTTCTTCTTCTCCCTTCCATTAAAATCCTCTTCTAGTTAGAGATTTAGGCGGTGAAACTCTGCTTCGATCCTCTGTGACGAAGTATCGACCGTTGTGGCGAATCCGAGGGCGAAGTTCTGAGATTACGGTGCCGCGTACGTAAGCGTAAGTCTCAACTTCATTTATCGATCCTAACGTTGTTTTGACAGGATCCAACATTGGTATCAGAGCCATACGGATTCGCTCCGGTCAGACCGTCGCCCCGTCGAAACTATGAACGAGTCGTTGTCTTTTTCACGAATGGGTATCCTATCATTATGGATATGGTAGGAACGCTTCGTGACGGAGAGAACGCAGCGGTTGTTCTTTTCACGTTAGGGTCTCCTACCATTATGGATATGGCAGCAACTCTCCATGACGGGAAGAACCGACCGTTCATATCGTCAAACTCGCTCTCTTCATGGATGTTGAGTCTCCATTCATAGGGAATGGGCGCTCTCTTCATGTGGAGCGCGTATTTTACGAATTTTTGAAGTGGGTTATTTTTTTTGGCACACGGCCATTGGAGGATAACTACCTCCTCGACGAACGGGTGCTTCACCGGAGAAGAAGATGGTGGTTATTCCCATCGGGGAAGATGACTTTTGGTGCATGAAATCTATGGCCATATGGGCAATGGAGGCAATGCATTCCCCTCCCCATGCGGAGGGGGTTGGCTACGGCCAATAATGACGAAAACCACCGCGACCACCCCATCAAGGGGGAGGAGTGCATGCGGCCACCCCATGAAAGGGGGGAGACCGGCCATGGCCAAAGGGCCATGGCCGGTCAAGGCCAATAAGCCATGGCCGGTCAAGGCCAATAAGACAAAGGGCCATGGCCGCCCTGGCCGAGGCCAGGGTAAGGGCCCTGGCCCCCGGCCAGGGCCAGGGCAGGGGCCCTGGCCCCCGGCCAGGGCCAGGCCGCACTGGCAGAGGCCAGGGCAGCGCCCTGGCAGAGGCCAGGGCCAGGCCGCCCTGGCTGAGGCCAGGGCAGGGGCCCTGGCCCCTGGCCAGGGCCAGGGCAGCGCCCTGGCCTCAGGCCAGGGCCGGGCCGCCCTGGCCTCAGGCCAGGGCCGGGCCGCCCTGGCCTCAGGCCAGGGCCGGGCCGCCCTGGCCGAGGCCAGGGCAGCACCCTGGCCTCCGGCCAGGGCCTGGCTGAGAGCCGGCCTGGCCGGCACTGGCCGGGAGTGGTGTCAGATCATTGGTTGGTCGACCAATTTGGAAGTTTTGGTCGACCAATCCGGCAAAATGCCTTGATCGATCACGAACATGCCGACTAGCCCATACGGGGTTGCAAAAGGCCTTGGTCGAACACGAATGTGCCGACTAACCCATACGGGGCTAACGACAGTCGTCTGCGGCAAAATTCTCCTATACGGGGGGAAGCACCTGGATCCATACGGGAGCCGGCGACGATAGTTTGCAGAAAAATCCCCAAAAGGGGGATCCGACCTTGGCACGGCAACGAATTAAACCCGGCAATGGCCAGGGATTGCCGAATATTTCACTAGTATCATAAGGGTACTATTTTGAAATATATTTTTTGAAAAATACGTTTTCATACGTTTTGAAAAATACGTTTTCAAAAACGCTTTTCCGCTGCGAAGTACTATAAGAGTACGATTATTTGATAAAGTGATGGGGAAATATTGAAAGTTGCTCTAGATGGTGATTGGAAACGTAGTGACTTTTCCGATTTTAGAGTAACATCTTCAATATTTTTCGAAAGTAACTTATCAAATTATGAATATCATTCCAAGTGGGAGTTGATTTTAGAACTATCCATATGGGATATTCTATTATCATTTCAAGTGAGAATTATATCTGAAAAATACGTTTTCAAACTCGTTTTTCCGCTGCTAGTACTATAAGAGTACTATTGTTTGATAAGTGATGGGGGAATATTGAAGGTTGTTCTAGATGGTGATTGGAATCGTAGAGACCTTTTCGATTCTAGAACAACATCTTCAATATTTTTCGAAAGTAACTATCAAATATAATATGATTCCAAGTGGGATTTGAATTTTTAGAACTATCCAAATGGGATATTCTATTATCATTTCAAGTGGGAGTTATATTAAGAATTTTTATGCAATGTTTTGATCAAACCTTCGTTTTTGTGTCTTTTGCAGCATTTTAAAAGTAAAATGTCTTCCGCTTCAAAGAATATCGTCGCTGAGTTAAACAGAGGTGAAAAACTCAACGGCGATAATTATAAACTTTGGTCCATCAAGATACAATACGTTTTAGAGGAGCAAGAAGTGCTCGAAACTCTAAAGAACGTAATGATTGAACCCGAGTTGGGCACTACGGCCGAACACAGACGAGACAAGGAAGCTTTTGATGCTTGGTCTCGGAAGAACAAGATAGCACGCATTACGTTATTAAGCTGTATGGCTGATGACATAATGCGCATCTTCCGAGAACATGACCTAGCCATGGATATATGGTCCAAGCTAGAAGAGAATTTTGGTGGCACATCGGTGTCCAAACTTCGTTCTTTAACTATAAGATTTGATTCATACAAGAAACGACATATGGCACAAGAAGAAAGACTTGAAGAAGATCAAGTGCTTCAAGTGCAACAAGTTCGGTCACTATGCTCGTTCGTGTACGGGTGGAGGTGACGAGGTGCCACCGACCACATAGCAAAGGACAGACGGTCCTTCGTGGAGTATCACCGGATACCCCAAGGAATGAAGTGGATCAATGTAGGAAACAACACACGTGTTGAAGTGAAAGGCGTTGGGACTCGCAAGCTAGTCTTGGACAACGACCGCACTCTCCTACTTCATGATGTTCTCTTCATTCCATATATTCAAAGGAATATTAAAACTGTGGTCAATTTAATGGGTCTTGGTTATAGTTGGTTCCTTCATGATTGTAATATGGACTTATTTTAGTAATAATTCCTTAATTGGCACAGGGTATGTTTTCAAAGGATTTATTGTAATAAGTACAATGTATGATTCCTCATGTAATGAAAATTTCCTTGTGACAAATTCTTTGACTAATGAGTCTAATATAATTTGTTGGCACGCAAGGCTTGGTCATATTGGACCAACGCGTATGGATAGACTTGCCAAACGTGGCCTTCTATCCAATGTTTCAAAGGTTGAAATGTCGACCTGCGAACATTGCCTTGTGGGGAAATCTTGTCGCAAGCCGTTTGGAACCGGCACAAGGGCCGAGGTTCCATTACAGCTTATCCATTCGGACATATGTGGTCCGATGAATGTCAAGACAAGACACTGGAAGTCCTATTTCATCACTTTTATTGATGATTTCACCCGATTCGGTCATATCTATTTGATATCCCACAAAAGTGAAAGCACTAAACCTGCTTTAAAAACTATATGAGTTTAGTGGAGAATCAATTAGATCGCAAGATTAAGGTCGTGCAAACCGATAGGGGCGGTGAATATCAATCAACAAGTTTAAAGGAACTCTGTGATGAAAAAGGCATAGTACATCAGGTAACTATGCTTTATACTCCTCAACAAATTGGTGTTGCAGAAAGGAGGAATAGGACTTTATTGAAAAATGGTCCATTCAATGATGGCGCAAGCTAACTTCCCAATCACCTTTTGGGGTGATGCATTATTGCCGGCCGCTTTCATTTTGAACCGCGTACCCTCGAAATCAGTTAGCTCCACTCCTTATGAGTTCTGGAACCAAAGGTCTCCTGACTTAAACATTTTGAAACCTTGGGGTTGTGCATCCTATGCACATATTTCCTCCCATAAGTATGGAAAACTTGGGCCAAGGGGAAGGAAATGTATCTTTATACGATACGCAAAAAACTCCAAAGGTTATGTTTTTGTTAATCAGAAAGACAATGGTGGGATAATTGAGTTTGAGTCGAGGGGTGTCACTTTCTTGGAAAACAAGTTTCCAAGACAGGGCGAGATAAGTCAGGACTTATCTCTATTTGAGATTTATGATCTAGACGGATTACCTCATTCGAGTGGGAGAATTCTTGGTGAAAACGAAAATACGTTTCAACCTTCACCAATGGATTATACGAATGACGATTATCCTATTCCATACGGGAATAATGATCCAAGTGGGAGCAATTCTAACGACATTCCAAGTGGGAGTGATATTAGAATTGATCTAAATTCGAGTCAACAAGGACTTGAAGAATCTCAAATACGACGTAGTAGTCGTACAAGGTTGGCTCCTCTAAGATTTGAGGATGAATTTCCGCAAACCTTTATGACTTTACTACGAGAAGATGACGAGCCTGCTACTTTCAAACAGGCCGTATCTTGCACTGCTAAAGACAAATGGATGGAAGCGATACAAGAGGAGTTAGAATCCATGAAAGTTAACCAAGTCTGGGACTTAGTTAACTTACTCAGAGGACGTAGAGCTATTGGGAACGAATGGGTTCTCAAGATCAAACATAAGGCTGATGGCTCTATTGACAGATATAAAGCTCGCCTTGTCGCGAAAGGTTTTACGCAACAGGAAGGGATAGACTACAAAGAGACCTTCTCACCTGTTGTGCGTTTTACCTCGATTCGCCTGATTCTGGCAATGGTAGCTTACTTAGACCTCGAATTACATCAAATGGATGTAAAGACTGCCTTTCTCAATGGAGAATTGGACGAGGAGATCTATATGGAACAACCAACAGGGTTTGTAAAAGAAGGAAACAAACATAAGGTTTGTAAACTTCATAAGTCCATATATGATCTTAAACAATCCTCGAGGCAATGGTATATACGATTTCATAAAGTTATCAAATGGTTTTACCATGCTTGATGAAGATAACTGAGTATATATCAAGAGGATTAAAAGCAAGTATATTATTATGTCTCTATATGTAGATGACATTTTAAATAACCAGAAATGACAAGGGCTTTGTGATGGATATCAAGGCTTGGCTTTCATCAGTTTTGAGATGAAAGACATAGGAGAAGCCGCATATATCCTTGGAATTAAGATTTCAAGGAATCGTTCGAAGAAACTTCTTTCTCTTTCACAAGAGACTTATATAAAGAAGGTTCTAGAACGGTTTAATATGCAGGACTGCAAGTCCATTGATATTCATATAAGCATATGCGATAATTTATATCTGGAATCGTGTCCAAAGAACCAAAAGGATAAGAAAATTATGGAAAAAGTTCCATATTCCAGTGCAGTTGATAGTCTTATGTACGCTATGGTGTGTACGAGACCAGACATCTGTTTTTGCCGTTGGAAATGGTAAGCTGTTACCAATCCAATCCAGGGCAAGTACCCTGGAAAGCGGTTAAGAGGATAATGTGTCTTGTAAGATCAAACACATTGATATCCGATACGAATTTGCAAAAGACTATGATAAAACCAAGAAGGTAGACATAAGGTACATATCTACGCATGAGATGATAGAGGATCCGCTTACGAAAGCGATCCCCAGAAATGTGTTTTATAAACACTTATCATCCCAAGGATTGCGTAAGAGCTGAGTTGTACCAATATATATTCCCATGTCTGAAAAAGATCAAATTTAATAAAAGAATAAGTTCTTTTTCAAACATTGCATATGAATCTTTTGAGAAATTTTTGTGTACATTTTTGAAATCTCAGCTGAATTCTAGTATGTCGGACAGATTGAGGTTGGCTCTCTCACATGATCAACCGCCTTATTCTATCATACGGATATAATAGAGATGAGACCTGTTTAAAGTCAAAAATAATCAGACGGATGATTTAGAGTAATGACTTAAACAAAATGGTCGCATGAAAGATCTACATCATATGGATGCTTACAGAAGATCTAAGAGGATTTTTTGAAATCCCATCTGTCTAAATGCGGGATGTGAGTCCAAAGGATTATTTGAGTAGAAAAAGGGACTCAAAGTCAGGCATTGTGGTGTGGTGTCTGATCATCATCCTTACAACATCATTGAGACATACACTCCCTGGGAAAGGAGCGATGTTGTAATACGTATTCATACTACGTATGCATTTTGACCACTGGGTTAGAATAGTAATTGTGTTTACTATTATGTGAGACCCAAAGACCACATGGGTATTAACTCGTTACCCTTATGGACTCTAATTGGTTCCTTAAGATTTGACTGGGTGATTGCTATCTTAGCATGTTGCTTATGGACTATTGTTAATTCGGTCCGGCGGGGCATGTTAGAAAAGCGAGTCAAGTCAAGATCGAAAGGATCGCAAGAAGAGGAAGATTAATTTCACATTCACATTTGGACTTTAAAGATTCAAAGCTGGCCAGCCAATTGCAATCCAGATGGGATTCAATTGTTGAATATAAAGTATAAGAAATGTGAAGAAATAAATCTAGGGTAAAGCATGCGTTGATCTACTCAACTTTTCTCCTCGAGGAGTGTTGTGTATCTCTAACAAGTGCACAACAGCGGACTCTATGCGCATGATGGTCACACGGCCTATTTCTCGGTATGACAAACAGAAGAGTTAAAGGAAAAGATGTTTCCTTACAATCCCCTCAAGTGTGAGTGGGAGATGTTGGATATGGACGACACGAATACACCTATGAGGGGATGTATGAGGGTATACGGACCTCAGATGTCGCGTGCACAAAGGCGTGCACGAAAGGAACCTTTTCTTGAGTGAATAGGACCACTCGATAAGTGGAAAAAGCCACTCGATAAGTGGAAAAAGTCACTTTATAAGTGCATAAAGGCACTTGATAAGTGAATGAAGAAGAGGATAAATGAATGCACTTTTATAGGCTAATAAGCTTATAATTGGTTATTTCCTACAATAACCACCCCTAAAGCCTATAAATAGGACCCAAGGGTAAGTCATTCATTCCATCCCATTCATGCCATAAGTTTGCAAAAGGCATCTTATGTTCTTCTTCTCCCTTCCATTAAAATCCTTTTCTAGTTATAGATTTAGGCGGTGAAACTCTGCTTCGATCCTCTGTGACGAAGTATCGACCGTTGTGACGAATCCGAGGGCGAAGTTCCGAGATTACGGTGTCGCGTACGCAAGTGTAAGTCTCAACTTCATTTATCGATCCTAACGTTGTTTTGACAGGATCCAACAGTTTGATTATTAGACTGTTTGTTAGGTGTGATTTTGGTTTGCACGTTTCCTGCACGAGTCCTCTTTGACTCTGGTGCATCGATGTGCATTATATCTCGTAGCTTCGTGGAGAAGCATTCCTTGACGACATCCCCTCTTTCCAAGAGTTGGAACATCGTTACAGGAAATGGTATGATCTCGGTGCATCGTGGTTGCAATTCTTGCCCTTTGGTGGTCTGTGGACATGAGCTTTACGCTGATTTTATTGTCCATGACATCATCAACTATGATGCAGTGCTTGGGATGGATTGGCTTGCGATTTTTTATGCTACGATTGATTTTCGGAGGAAGAAGGTGGTATTCGAGATCCCAGGACATCCAGTGTTTGAGTTCAGTCGAGGTAGCAGTTCGCTTGGCCCCGTCGGATTTCGAGACAGCCTGGTGGAGATTGTTGCTATGCAGATGGAGCAGAGTAAACCAGCTGTGGTGCATGAATTCGACGACGTCTTCCCCGAGGAGATGTCTGGACTGCCGCCCGATCGAGCTCTCGAGTTTTCGATCGATCTTATGCCGGGAGCACAGCCTATTTCGAAGGCGCCGTATCGTATGGCTCCAGCAAAGTTGGAGGAGTTGCGTAGGCAGCTGGATGAGCTTTTGCAAAAGGGTTACATTAATCCCAGTGTGTCTCCGTGGGGAGCACCGGTGTTGCTGGTAAAGAAGAAGGATGGTTCACGTCGCATGTGCGTGGATTACAGGGAGCTGAATGCTGTGACCATCAAGAATAAATATCCATTGCCTTGTATTGATGACATTTTTGATCAGCTTGGAGGTTCGAGGGTTTTCTCTAAGTTGGATCTGAGGAGTGGTTATCATCAGCTCAAGGTGAAGAAGGAAGATATCCCGAAGACAGCGTTCAGGACGAAGTATGGTCACTACGAGTTCGTGGTTATGCCTTTCGGTGTAATCAATGCACCCGCAGTTTTTATGAACCTGATGAATCTGATCTTCTACGACTTTCTAGACAAGTTTGTCGTTATCTTTATTGACGACATCCTGATCTATTCAAAGTCGGAGGAAGAGCATGCATCGCACTTGAGGACAGTGTTGGAGATTTTGAGGAAGCATCGTTTGTATGCTAAGTATTCCAAGTGCGAGTTTTGGCTGAATAGAGTTACTTTTCTCGGGCATGTGGTGTCAGGCGATGGAATTTCGGTGGATCCTGAGAAGATTAAGGCTATCAGGGAGTGGCCTGTTCTACAGTCAGCGTCTGAGATCCGGAGTTTCCGTGGGCTTGCAGGTTATTATTGGCGTTTCATTAAGGACTTTTCCCGGATTGCTAAGCCGATGACCAGACTGACGCGGAAGGATGTACCATTTGTTTGGTCTGATGATTGTGGGAAGGCTTTTGATTTTTTGAAGGAGAGATTGACGACTGTCCCTGTTCTTGCTGTGCCTGATCGGAGTGGAGGATTCGAGATCTTTTGCGATGCTTCTGGCAAGGGTCTTGGTTGTGTGTTGCACCAGCATGGGCACGTGGTTGCGTATGCTTCTCGTCAGCTCAAGGCTCATGAGAAGAATTACCTGACACACGACTTGGAGTTGGCTGCTGTCGTGTTTACGCTCAAGATTTGGAGGCACTTCCTACTGAGTGAGAAGGTGAAGATCTTCACCGATCACAAAAGCTTGAAGTATATCTTTATTCAGAAGGAGCTCAACATGCGACAGCGTCGATGGTCAGAGCTCATGGCAGATTATGAGATCGACTTGCATTATCACCATGGCAAGGTGAATGTGGTTCCGGATGCGCTGAGCAGACTTCTAGCGATGATGATGTTGACTTCGCAGTGGAGATTGCAGCAGGATTTTTGCGAGTCTGGTATTGAGATTATTCTTCCTGGAGAGACTTCTTTGTTGATGAGTATGCAGATACAGTCGACGATCGTGGATAGGATCAAGGCTGGACAGGCTGGAGATGCTAAGCTGGTGAAGATTCGGGAGCAGGTGGAAGCCGGTCTGCGGACTGACTTCTTGATTCATGAGGATGGTTCGTTGAGATTTGGAGCCAAGTTGTGTGTGCCAGCTGGAGATATCAGAGAGGAATTATTGGTGGAGGCACATAGTTTGCCGTATTCTGTGCATCCTGGTGGTACCAAGATGTATAAGGATCTTCGTCTGAACTATTGGTGGCATGGTATGAAGAGGAGTGTGGCTCGGAGTGTCGCTAAGTGTTTGGTATGCTAGCAGGTAAAGGCGGAGCATCAGCGTACGGCAGGGTTGCTACAACCGATTTTGATTCCGGAGTGGAAGTGGCAACATATCACTATGGATTTCGTGACTGGACTACCTCGGAGTCCGAAGCAGAATGACGCGATCTGGGTGATCATAGACCGATTGACCAAATCCGCGCAATTTAATACCTTCCGAGTATGACAGTCTACTGAGACGCTAGCGAGGAGATATATGGAGGTAAATTCTTTTACTCTCCGTTTTTATTTCCTTTTCCTAGTTTAGATAGTGATGTAACGTGAATCGTGCAGGAGATCGTACGACTTCACGGAGTCCCTGTGAGTATCGTGTCGGACAGAGACACGAGATTCACGTCTCAGTATTGGCAGAGTCTGTAGAAGAGTCTGGGTATGAGTCTGAGCTTCAGCA
This sequence comes from Scilla litardierei, assembly GCA_030789695.1. Lineage (NCBI taxonomy): Eukaryota > Viridiplantae > Streptophyta > Magnoliopsida > Asparagales > Asparagaceae > Scilla > Scilla litardierei. Next base: position 9,587,228 of record CM061142.1, on the reverse strand, counting down.
CGGCGTACCACCCGCAGACGGATGGCCAGTCCGAGAGGACGATTCAGATTTTGGAGGACATGCTGAGAGCATGCATGTTGGACTTCAAGGGATCTTGGGAGGATCATCTCCATCATGTGGAGTTTGCCTACAATAACAGCTACCAGGCGAGTATTGGCATGGCGCCTTTCGCCGTGCTATATGGGAAGAAATGTCGATCGCCACTGAGCTGGGATGACATTGGAGATCAGGAGCTGTTAGGACCGGAGATGATTGTGGAAGCCATGGATTTTGTGAGGAACATTCGGGAGAAGCTGAGGATTGCGCAGGACCGTTTCAAGCATTGGGCCGATGCTAAACAGAGGCCTTTGGAGTTTCAGCCTGGGGATCATGTCTTTCTGAAGATCTATCCAAACTGCGGAGTTATCTGATTTGGGAAGAGAGGCAAGCTGAGTCCGAGGTACATTGGGCCGTTTGATGTCCTGGAGAGAGTTGGAGATGTGGTTTATCGCTTAGCGTTGCCGCCGTCGCTGGAGGGAGTTCACGACGTATTCCACGTATCTCAGTTACGTCGATACATTTGTGATCCGTCCGATGCTGTAGATTTCTTGGAGATCACGGTTCGTCCGGATCTGTCTAGTGATCAGCAGCCAGTTGAGATTCTGGATCGACGGCAGAAGCAGCTGAGGAATAAGACCGTCGACTTGGTTCGAGTGCAGTGGCGTCATGGTTCCCCTGGTGAGTCCACCAGGGAGCGTGAGGATGAGATGAGAGAGCGCTTCCCGCACCTCTTACCGAGCAGTGCTTGATGTTGATTCCGAGGACGGAATCATTTCTAAGGTGGGGAGGATCTAACGGACGCTTTCCGATCGTACTTTGTTCGTGCACGTGCTTTTGACCGTGCACGTGTTTATTTTTGACCGTGAACACTTTGGTGTGATATGTCGTTGTGACGTCTCTGAGAGTATTAAATTATGGCACTAATTTGGAATGACATTTCTAGGGTCGTTCTCCCACGATTTGATCTTATTCGAAGAGACGTTGTGATTTTCACTTTTGACGTGAGACGTTTCTATTTTTAGTTCCGTCGCTCGACGTCGAAATTGAGATCCGTCTTCTTAGTTTCCTTTCTCTCATCGTCCCGATCATCTCAATATTTATTTCACAATTTTTGGATTTCATTTGACCTATTTTATAGTTTTGGCCAAGCTTAAAATAATTTTAAATACCAAGTTTTAAAGTATTTTCGACCCAATATAATTTTTTTTAGATTATAACACTTCAAAACTATTTTTGACCCAAGCCACTTGCCTTGGTCGCACCCACATGTGCATGGGTGTTTGAGAGGGTGAATAATTGGGTTTAAAATCAATTTTAAATTCAAATATTAACCCTAGACCAAGTCTACCCACCTACCCTATATAAATACCCCCTAGGATAACCTATTTTCGCAAGAGAACAAACCCTAGCCGCCCCCACAACTCAAAATCTCGCTTGCGTCGTTCGTCGCAACAGCCGCCCCGCAGCCGCCCCGCACGACCGACGAAATCCCCTATTTTCTCTCGGTCTGACCGAGAGCCCCGCCCGCACAGCCGCTCCGCTCCGCATCCAGCCGCCCGCATCGCACCGCCCCGCTACGACCGATAGCCCCCATCGGTCTGACCGAAGCGCCCGCCCGCATCGCCCGCATCCCGCAATGTTGCAACGTTGCAACCCCGCTCTGCATGCGCCGACCGAGAGCATCTCTCGGTCTGACCGACCCGCTCCCCCGCTCCGCACCAAGCCCCACTCCGTTGCAACTCGCATCGCTGCAGCCCCCGCTTCCCAAGCGCCAGACCGAAGAGATCCCCCGCACCGGCCCGCTGTGACCGAGAGCCCCCACTCTGCATCGTGCTCTGCAGCGCTGCGACTGTCGTGCGCTGCGTTCTCTCGGTCTGACCGAGAGATTTCCTCGCAGCGGCTCGGTCTGACTTAGCGACGTTCGTCGCAATGTCGTAACTTCCGCACCGCTAGCCACCGTGGACCTCCCAAGTTCTCTTGAGGTATTGTGGGTCCCCCATTGGCCCCTAGCACTACTGTGGGACCCACCTAGGTGTCTCTTCTTCGTGGATTTGCCGATTACGACGTTGCGATACGTCGTAGCCCTTCGTCGCATGTTCTAGCTTTGGAATCTTGGTTCGTTGTTCTGGTTGCTGCCCGGACTTGGCGAGCGAGGAATCTATTTTGGAATCTGGACTAGGAGCGCGTTCTTTTATTCCAACCCCTGGCGTCGCTACCTGACGCCAGTGTAGCTTTCGCGTCGTGTTGAGATAACGCTTTGCACTCCTAGGACCCCCAACCTATTACCTGTTAATCAAGACTAAAATTTACGTTTTTAAAGTGTTTTAAATTCACTAATCAAGATTAATAAAATGGGACTGTAGGCTGGTGGACTTGGCACGTAGGTTATTTGTGACTTTGGACTCTTTTGGACGGCGTTTTCTGACAGCAGACTTGCAGGCAAGTGAAACTTGCCAACTTTTGCTTAGGGCCATGTTTTAGGCCACTTCCTTGTTCTTAGCGTAAAAGAGACTAGACAGTTAAATGATGGCTGTCTAGACGCAACTTTAAGATCTAGCTTGACAACGAAGCTAGATCTGTCACCCTGCCATGTCATTCATGCATTGTTGCCTGCCATGTTTAAATTCCTTATCTGTACGCACTTAAACTGTTATCTGCCATGCATTGCATCTTACATGTCATCCAAGTTGAATGTTGCATTCGTAGCACACGCTACAATACTTGTACTTCCTTGTTTCGGCTAGGTGCACCCCTATGCCATATTGAAAAACACTTCCTGGCTCGTGATCCAGAAGATGGGCGCCAGTCCATATACACGTGGAGGGGTAGGGATAAGCGATCACTTGAGCTTAGGAGTTGGCCCGCGCAGCCACTTTAGCCAAAAGGCGTAATCTCTGTGCACGACGTGCTTACTAGACTTGTCCTTGTCTTTGTGATTTGTTCTTGTAAAACTTGATATGCATGCCATGATTTAAATGCAAGTTGACATGCCATGCCCGTACTTTAATTTACTTGTTGCACTCATGCTATATCTGCCATGTCATTTGCATCATGCTAGAACTGCTAGGTTGCTTTACTTTCACTTTCAGTTTCCTTGCACAAGTCTCTTGTAGACTTGCTGACATATGCCCCTTGCTCTTTTGGGTGTCACATGTTAGACCCTAAGCCAGAGACCGCAGCTGAGGACGAGGTGTTTGCTGACGCTGAACCGGAGCACACGTTTGACGAGGAGTTGGTGGACACCGGTGACCAGTCATAGTGATTGTTCTGAGTTGCTTTACTTTAGGTTGTTGTTAGTTGTCGGTGCGTAGCACCATTACTTTGTTTTCTGTACGTTGTACTTTTGTTGGCCATGCTGTGGCCTTTTTAGACTCTTTACTTTTTGCCTGGTGGCTTTTTTTGCGATGTTGGAACTTATTTCATGGATATTCTGAGATTTCTTTTTGTCTCATTTTCTTTATTATTATCTTTGTTTCGTATCGCAATTGTAAGGACCTGCCATTTAAAGTTAATTGACGCTTATCGGACTTGCAGCTTTGCAGCTTCAAGTCTGAGCGGACCTTCTCACGCCTCGCCTTCATATTTTTGGGAAGCGGGGCGTGACAGCTTTTGTTTGTGGCCCATGCAGGTCCCTCTTGCAACTGCGAATTAACAGAACAATGATAATAACAGAATGTCCAGTAAATAAATTACAACATCCAAGTCATTAAGCTTTGAGTCTAATTTTTTGTTCGTTTTTCTATGTCATTAGATGGATGGAAGACGACAGACCCGAGCTAGTGGTGGGCCCAATCGTGTTGACGTGCCGGATAGAGAGCCCACCAATGCTGAGATCATGAAGATGATGCATCGGATGATGCAGGTGCAGCAGGGTATGCTTCAGAATACCCAGAATGCCCCTCGCTTCGAGCCAGGAGCGAAGCAGTTTCGGGAGCTGGGCCCGACTTACTTTGATGGATCTGAAGGACCGTTGGCTGCTGAGGAGTGGGTCAGGAATACTGAGGATAATCTGAAGATGTCAAAGATCAACCCGGCTGGATGGGTTGAGTTGGTGAAGAAGCAGCTCAAGGATAATGCCCGCAACTGATGGGATGCATAGGAGGAGCTGTTGGTGAGTCCCATACCTTGGGCTAATTTCAAGTACAGGTTCGATAAGGAGTACTTTCCGAAGGCTGCCAGGAGGGAGACGTTGCAGCGCTTCATTGAGCTGAAGCAGGGAAATCTGACGGGGGACCAGTACCATCAGGAGTTCACCAGGCTGAGTCGCTTCGCACCGAAGATGGTGGAGGATGCTGAGGAGAAAGCTCAGAGGTTTCTACAGGGCCTTTCCCTAGACTTGCAGAGCCTGATGTCTTCGACAGATCTAGAGACATATCAGAAGTTGCTGGTAGCTGCTCGGACACAGGAGCGGATTGCGAGCCAGAAGAGAGGACAGACACCGGGAGCTGGGAAGAGGCCTATGGAGCAGGTCAGAGGAGTGGTTAGGCCTGGGTTCAAGCCTAATTAGCCAGTGCAGTTCAAGAGGCCAGGTGGGCCTCCTCAGAAGACTTGTCATTTCTGTGGCAAGACCGGACATGTCATGGAGCAGTGTAGGAGGACGTTGGGACAGTGCCTGATTTGTGGAGATCCTACTCGTACTAGGAAGGAGTGCCTGAAGTCTAAGAAGCCTTGGAAGGAACCAGTTACAGCACAACAATTGCAGCAGAGAGCACCTGTACCTGCAGTTCGTGGACCAGCCCTCGTTCCACAGAGGTAGGCTTTTCAGCAGGCCATGCAGCCGAGGAGGCAGGCTTTTCTGATGACGGCAATGGAGAGCGAGGCTGTGGATGAGGTTATCGCAGGTAACTCTCAGTCTAGTTGGTTCCTTCCTTAGTTAGTTTTGGTTGTTAAATTATGTTTGGTTACTTGCATATGAGTGTTTGTTAGAATAGGGTTTGATTGTTAGACTGTTTGTTAGGTGTGATTTTGGTTTGTACGTTTCCTACACGAGTCCTCTTTGACTCTGGTGCATCGATGTGCATTATATCTCGTAGCTTCGTGGAGAAGCATTCCTTGATGACATCCCCTCTTTCCAAGAGTTGGAACATCGTTACAGGAAATGGCATGATCTCGGTGTTTCGTGGTTGCAATTCTTGCCCTTTGGTGGTCTGTGGACATGAGCTTTACGCTGATTTTATTGTCCACAACATCATCAACTATGATGCAGTGCTTGGGATGGATTGGCTTGCGAGTTTCTATGCTATGATCGATTGTCGGAGGAAGAAGGTGGTGTTCGAGATCCCAGGACATCCAGTGTTTGAGTTCAGTCGAGGTAGCAGTTTGCTTGGCCCTGTCAGGTTTCGAGCCAGACCGGTGGAGATTTTTGCTATGCAAATGGAGCAGAGTAGACCAGCTGTGGTGCGTGAATTCGACGACGTCTTCCCCGAGGAGATGTCTGGACTGTCGCCCGATCGAGCTCTCGAGTTTTCGATCGATCTTATGCCGGGAGCGCAGCTTATTTCGAAGGCGCCGTATCGTATGGCTCCAGCAGAGTTGGAGGAGTTATGGAGGTAGCTGGATGAGCTTTTACAGAAGGGTTACATTAATCCCAGTGTGTCTCCGTGGGGAGCACCGGTGTTGCTGGTAAAGAAGAAGGATGGTTCGCGTCGCATGTGCGTGGATTACAGGGAGCTGAATGCTGTGACCATCAAGAATAAATATCCATTTCCTTGTATTGATGACATTTTTGATAAGCTTGGAGGTTCGAGGGTGTTCTCTAAGTTGGATCTGAGGAGTGGTTATCATCAGCTCAAGGTGAAGAAGGAAGATATCCCGAAGACAGCGTTCAGGACGAAGTATGGTCACTACGAGTTCATGGTTATGCCTTTCGGTGTAATCAACGCACCCACAGTTTTTATGAACCTGATGAATCTGATCTTCTATGACTTTCTAGACAAGTTTGTTGTTATGTTTATTGACGACATCCTGATCTATTCAAAGTCAGAGGAAGAGCATGCATCGCACTTGAGGACAGTGTTGGAGATTTTGAGGAAGCATCGTTTGTATGCTAAGTATTCCAAGTTTGAGTTTTGGCTGGATAGAGTTGCTTTTCTCGGGCATGTGGTGTCAGGCGATGGAATTTCGGTGGATCCTGAGAAGATTAAGGCTATCAGGGAGTGGCCTGTTCTACAGTCAGCGTCTGAGATCCGGAGTTTCTGTGGGCTTGCAGGTTATTATTGGCGTTTCATTAAGGACTTTTCCCGGATTGCTGAGCCGATGACCAGACTGACGCGGAAGGATGTACCATTTGTTTGGTCTGATGATTGTGGGAAGGCTTTTGATTTTCTGAAGGAGAGATTAACGACTGTCCCTGTTCTTGCTGTGCCTGATCGGAGTGGAGGATTCGAGATCTTTTGCGATGCTTCTGGCAAGGGTCTTGGTTGTGTGTTGCACCAGCATGGGCATGTGGTTGCATATGCTTCTCGTCAGCTCAAGGCTCATGAGAAGAATTACCTGACACACGACTTGGAGTTGGCTGCTGTCGTGTTTGCGCTCAAGATTTGGAGGCACTTCCTACTGTGTGAGAAGGTGAAGATCTTCACCGATCACAAAAGCTTGAAGTATATCTTTACTCAGAAGGAGCTCAACATGCGATAGCGTCGATGGTTGGAGCTCATGGCAGATTATGAGATCGACTTACAGTATCACCCTGGCAAGGTGAATGTGGTTCCGGATGCGCTGAGCAGACTTCCAGCGGTGATGATGTTGACTTCGCAGTGGAGATTGCAGCAGGATTTTTGTGAGTCTGGTATTGAGATTATTCTTCCTGGAGAGACTTCTTCGTTGATGAGTATGCAGATACAGTCGACGATCGTGGATAGGATCAAGGCTAGACAGGCTGGAGATGCTAAGCTGGTGAAGATTCGGGAGCAGGTGGAAGCCGGTCTGCGGACTGACTTCTTCATTCATGATGATGGTTCGTTGAGATTTGGAGCCAGGTTGTGTGTGCCAGCTGGAGATATCAGAGAGGAATTATTGGTGGGGGCACACAGTTCGCCATATTCTGTGCATCCTGGTGGTACCAAGTTGTACAAGGATCTTCGTCTGAACTATTGGTGGCATGGTATGAAGAGGAGTGTGGCTCGGAGTGCCGCCAAGTGTTTGGTATGCTAGCAGGTAAAGGCAGAGCATCAGCGTACGACAGGGTTGCTGCAACCGCTTCCGATTCCGGAGTGGAAGTGGCAACACATCATTATGGATTTCGTGACTGGACTACCTCGGAGTCCGAAGCAGAATGACGTGATTTGGGTGATCGTAGACCGATTGACCAAATCCGCGCAATTTAATACCTTCCGAGTATGACAGTCTACTGAGACGCTAGCGAGGAGATATATGGAGGTAAATTCTTTTACTCTCCGTTTTTATTTCCTTTTCCTAGTTTAGATAGTGATGTAACGTGAATCGTGCAGGAGATCGTACAACTTCACGGAGTCCCTGTGAGTATCATGTCGGACAAAGACACGAGATTCACGTCTCAGTTTTGACAGAGTCTGCAGAAGAGTCTGGGTACGAGTCTGAGCTTCAGCACGGCGTACCACCCGCAGACGGATGGCCAGTCCGAGAGGACGATTCAGATTTTGGAGGACATGCTGAGAGCGTGCATGTTGGACTTCAAGGGATCTTGGGAGGATCATCTCCATCATGTGGAGTTTGCCTACAATAACAGCTACCAGGCGAGTATTGGCATGGCGCCTTTCGCCGTGCTATATAGGAAGAAATGTCGATCGCCACTGAGCTGGGATGACATTGGAGATCGGGAGCTGTTAGGACCGGAGATGATTGTGGAGGCCGTGGATGTTGTGAGGAACATTCGGGAGAAGCTGAGGATTGCGCAGGACCGTTTCAAGCATTGGGCCAATGCTAAACGGAGGCCTTTAGAGTTTCAGCCTGGGGATCATGTCTTTCTGAAGATCTATCCGAACTGCGGAGTTATCCGATTTGGGAAGAGAGGCAAGCTGAGTCCGAGGTACATTGGGCCGTTTGATGTCCTGGAGAGAGTTGGAGATGTGGCTTATCGCTTAGCGTTGCCGCCGTCGCTGGAGGGAGTTCACGACGTATTTCACGTATCTCAGTTACGTCGATACGTTAGTGATCCGTCCGATGCTGTGGATTTCTCGGAGATCACGGTTCGTTCGGATCTGTCTTATGATCAGCAGCCAGTTGAGATTCTGGAACGACGGCAGAAGCAGCTGAGGAATAAGACCGTCGACTTGGTTCGAGTGGAGTGGCGTCACGGTTCCCCTGGTGAGTCCACCTGGGAGCGTGAGGATGAGATGAGAGAGCGCTTCCCGCACCTCTTCCCGAGCAGTGCTTGATGTTGATTCCGAGGACGGCATCATTTCTAAGGTGGGGATGATGTAACGGCCGCTTTCCGATCGTGCTTTGTTCGTGCACGTGCTTTTGACCGTGCACGTGTTTATTTTAGACTTTGTTTGTTTGTGAACACTTTAGTGTGATATGTCGTTGTGAACGTCTCTTAGAGTATTAAATTGTGGCACTAATTTGGAACGATATTTCTCGGGTCGCTCTCCCACGATTTGATCTTATTCGAAGAGACGTTGTGATTTTCACTTTTGACGTGAGATGTTTCTATTTTTAGTTCCGTCGCTCGACGTCGAAATTGAGATCTGTCTTCTTAGTTTCCTTTCTCTCGTCGTCCCGATCACCCCAATTTTATTTCACAATTTTTGGATTTCATTTGACCTATTTTATATTTTTGGCCAAGCTTAAAATAATTTTAAATACCAAGTTTTAAAGTATTTTCGACCCAATATAATTTTTTATTAGATTATAACACTTCAAAACTATTTTTAACCCAAGCCCCTTGCCTTGGTCGCACCCACACATGCATGGGTGTTTGAGAGGGTGAATAATTGGGTTTAAAATCAATTTTAAATTCAAATATTAACCCTAGACCAAGTCAACCCACCTACCCTATATAAATACCCCCTAGGATAACCTATTTTCGCAAGAGAACAAACCCTAGCCGCGCCCACAACTCAAAATCCCGCTTGCGACGTTAGTCGCAACAACAGCCCCGCAGCCGCCCCGCACGACCGACAAAATCCCCTATTTTCTCTCGGTCTGACCGAGAGCCCCGCCCGTACAGCCGCTCCGCTCCGCATCCAGCCGCCCGCATCGCACCGCCCCGCTACGACCGATAGCCCCCATCGGTCTGACCGAAGCGCCCGCCCGCATCACCCGCATCCCGCTCCGTTGCAACGTTGCAACGTTGCAACCCCGCTCCACAAGCGCCGACCGAGAGCTTCTCTCGGTCTGACCGACCCGCACCCCCGCTCCGCACCAAGCCCCGCTCCGTTGCAACTCGCATCGCTACAGCCCCCGCTTCCCAAGCGCCCGACCGAAGAGATCCCCCACACCGGCCCGCTGTGACTGAGAGCCCCCGCTCTGCATCGTGCTCTGCAGCGCTGCGACCGCCGTGCGCTGCGTTCTCTCGGTCTGACCGAGAGATTTCCTCGCAGCGGCTCGGTCTGACTGAGCGACGTTTGTTGCAACGTCGTAACTTCCGCACCGCTTGCCACCGTGGGCCCCCCAAGTTCTCCTGAGGTATTATGGGTCCCCCATTGGCCCCTAGCACTACTGTGGGACCCACCTAGGTGTCTCTTCTTCGTGGATTTGCTGATTACGACGTTGCGATACATCGTAGCCCTTCGTCGCACGTTCTAGCTTTGGAATCTTGGTTCGTTGTTCTGGTTGCTGCCTAGACTTGGCGAGCGAGGAATCTATTTTGGAATCTGGACTAGGATCGCGTTCTTTTATTTCCAACCCCTGGCGTCGCTACCCGACGCCAGTGTAGCTTTCGCGTCGTGTTGAGGTAACGCTTTGCACTCCTGGCACCCCCAACCTATTGCCTGTTAATCAAGACTAAAATTGACGTTTTTAAAGTGTTTTAAATTCACTAATCAAGATTAATAAAATGGGATTGTAGGCTGGTGGACTTGGCACGTAGGTTATTTGTGACTTTGGACTCTTTTGGACGGTGTTTTCTGACAGCGTACTTGCAGGCAAGTGAAACTTGCCAACTTTTGCTTAGGGCCATGTTTTAGGCCACTTCCTTGTTTTTAGCATAAAAGAGACTAGACAGTGAAATGATAGCTGTCTAGACGCAACTTTAAGATCTAGCTTGACAACGAATCTAGATCTGTCACCCTGCCATGTCATTCATGCATTGTTGCCTGCCATGTTTAAATTCATTATCTGTACGCACTTAAACTGTTATCTGGCATGCATTGCATCTTACATGTCATCCAAGTTGAATGTTGCATTCGTAGCACACGCTACAATACTTGTACTTCCTTGTTTCGGCTAGGTGCACCCCTATGCCATATTGAAAAACACTTCTTGGCTCGTGATCCAGAAGATGGGTGCCAGTCCATATACACGTGGAGGGGTAGGGATAAGTGATCACTTGAGCTTAGGAGTTGGTCCGCGCAGCCACTCTAGCCAAAAGGCGTAATCTCTGTGCACGACGTGCTTACTAGACTTGTCCTTGTATTTGTGATTTGTTCTTGTAAAACCTGATATGCATGCCATGATTTAAATGCAAGTTGACATGACATGCTCGTACTTTACTTTACTTGTTGCACTCATGCTATATCTGCCATGTCATTTGCATCATACTAGAACTGCGAGGTTGCTTTACTTTCACTTTCAGTTTCCTTGCACAAGTCTCTTGTAGACTTGCTGACATGTGCCCCTTGCTCTTTTGGGTGTCACATGTTAGACCCTAAGCCAGAGACCGCAGCTGAGGACGAGGTGTTTGCTGACGCTGAACCGGAGCCTACGTTTGACGAGGAGTTGGTGGACACCGGTGACCAGTCATAGTGATTGTTCTTAGTTGCTTTACTTTAGGTTGCTGTTAGTTGTCGGTGCGTAGCACCATTACTTTGTTTTCTGTACGTTGTACTTTTGATGGCCACGCTGTGGCCTTTTTAGACTCTTTACTTTTTGCCTGGTGGCTTTTTCTGCGATGTTGGAACTTATTTCATGGATATTCTGATATTTCTTTTTGTCTCATTTTCTTTATTATTATCTTTGTTTCGTATCGCAATTGCAAGGACCTGCCATTTAAAGTTAATTGACGCTTATCGGACTTGCAGCTTTGCATCTTCAAGTCTGAGCGGACCTTCTCACGCCTCGCCTTCATATTTTTGGGAAGCGGGGCGTGACAGAGCGTGGCGGGGGTCGGAGCGTCGGGGTGGCGCCGGGAGCACGAACAGCAGCTCTCGGCATCGTTGCTGTGGTTTGCACGATGAAACAACCACGGGGAGGGGCTGCAGTCGAGGCGAAAGCTTCGGGGAGGTTTGTGGCGACTTAGGAGGCTCTGGATGGCGACTACGGCGAGGCAGCGATCGGGAAACGGCGGCAGCAGTCGCTGCCGCTGTCGTTCTGCGGAGAGGCTCGCCCGCGGCTGCTCTCAGGCGATCAGAGTTCGCATCGACGTAGCCGCTTGCTGCTGCTGTCCACGCACGGGAACGCCGGTGATCGGCTGAAGTGATGGGTGTTGCGGGTAGGCGGCCGGAGCTGTGAAAGACGGCGAACAGGGTTGGGGGACGCCGGCGATCTGGTCAGGCGCAAGAGAGAGGGAGAGATGCAAGGGGGAGAGGGAGATGCTCTTGGGGGTTGTTGAGTTTGATAGCGGCTGAAAAAAAACTCAGCCTAGGGTTGTGTTCCTTCACGTGAATAGGGTTGGTTTAGCTTATAATATGATAAAGTTTGATATATATCAATAGGATTTATTAACATTTGGGGAGAGAGAGAGAGATAGGGAAGTCCAAGTAAGGGGAAAAGGAGAATGCAAACAGACAGAATCAAATCCCCTTGATACGAATGATATAACTTAGGGATATTATTAGATCTGATAATCATTTCGAAATTTGAACTTGATCAGAGCAAATCAACGGTCGAGATTTAACCAAAAGATATCTCTCGCTACGGGCGTCCGAAAAATAAACCGAAAATACTGGGACGATCGTGGAGACGAGACGCACAGAACTACGGAGTCTGATCGTGCGTTACGCCTACCAAGAATTTACGTAAAATCGGAAACTGTGTTTTAAGACAAAAGACTAAAACGCCCCTACCACTCCAAGTCGGTTTGCGAGAAAACGAGCCGTGAAATGACGTTCCCAAAAATTACTTTAAAATTCTACCCTCCCAGACGGTCACAACAGCATATCACATTGCATATTTCGGAATCCGAAAAGAGTCAAATAAAATACGTGCATGATAAAGCACGTGCACGCAGAAAATCCATAAGGTCGGAAAGCGACCGTTACGTTCTACCTCACTAAAATAAAGATTCCGCCCTCGGAATCAACAACACTAATCAGCAAATAAGAATGCAAAACGCTCCCTCATCTCCTCCTCGCGCTTCCAATTGGACTCTCCAGGTGATCTGTGACGCCACATCACTCTCACCAGGTCGACTACCTTATTCCTCAATTGCTTCTGTCGACGGTCCAAAATCTGCACAGGCTGCTGATCATATATCAGGTCCGGACGGACCGTAATCTCCGAGAAATCCACAGTGTGCGACGGATCACTGACGTACCGACGTAACTGAGATACGTGGAATACGTCGTGAACTCCCTCCAAAGATGGTAGCAGAGCAAGGCGGTAGGCCACTGCTCCCACACGCTCCAGCACGTCGAATGGTCCAATGTACCTCGGACTCAGCTTTTCCTTCTTCTCGAAACGAATAACTCCGTCGTTCGGAGAAATCTTCAGGAAGACGTGGTCCCCAGGCTGGAACTCCAAAGGTCTCTTCTTGGCATCAGCCCAATGCTTGAATCGATCCTGCGTAACTCTGAGCTTCTCCCTGATGTCTCTCACGACATCCACAGCTTCCACTATCATCTCCGGACCCAACAGCTCCCGATCTCCGATGTCATCCCAGCTCAGTGGCGATCGACATTTCCTCCCATATAAGGCAGCAAACGGCGCCATGCCAATGCTCGCCTAGTAGCTGTTGTTATACGAAAACTCCACCAAGTGAAGATGGTCCTCCCAAGATCCCTTCAAATCGAGCGTACAAGCTCGCAGCATATCCTCTAGAATCTGAATAATCCTTTCGGACTGGCCATCGGTCTGCGGGTGGTACGCCGTGCTGAAACTCAGACTCGTACCCAAATTCTCCTGCAGACTTCTCCAGAACTGAGATGTGAACCTCGAGTCTCTGTCAGACACGATGCTCATGCGGACTCCGTGTAAGCGTACAATCTCCTGCACGCACACGATCTACGTCACAACTATTTCCAAGAGAAAAATTTAAAAGAGGAGTAAAACGAAATTTTACCTCTAGATATTTCCTCGCCAATACTTCCGTAGACTGGCCCCCTCGGAAGGGGATGAAATGCGCAGACTTAGTTAACCGATCAATGATCACCCAGACTGCGTCATTCTGCTTCGGGGTCCGAGGTAAACCAGTCACGAAATGCATCGTGATATGTTGCCACTTCCACTCTGGAATAGGAAGCGGTTGTAGCAATCCAGCCGTACGATGGTGCTCAGCCTTCACCTGTTGGCATATCAAACACTTGGCAACGCTCCGTGCCACACTCGTCTTCATGCCAACCCACCAGTAATTCAATCGGAGGTCCTTATACATCTTGGTCCCTCCAGGATGTATAGAATATGGCGAGCTATGAGCCTCACTCAAAAGCTCCTCCCGAACATCACCTGCAGGTACGCAGAGTCTGCTGCCGTACCGCAGCGAACCATCCTCATGAATCACGAACTCCGTCCGTAGCCCAGCTTCAACCTGCCTCCTGATCCTCTGTAGCTTCGGATCTCCTGCCTGGGCTGCCGTGATCCGATCCATGATCGTGGACTGAATCTGCAAATTCATGAACGAATGAACCACACCAGGTAGGATGACCTCTAAATCCATCTCTTTCAGCTCTTGTTGTATCCTCCAGTCGGCAGTATGCGTCATCGCAGTAGGAATTCTAGTCAACGCATCAGGCACTACGTTCACCTTCCCTGGGTGATACTGCAAGTCTATCTCATAGTCAGCCATGAGCTCTAACCATCGTCTCTGATGCATGTTGAGCTCCTTTTGCATAAAAATGTACTTCAAGCTTTTGTGATCGGTGAAAATCTTCACGCTCTCACTCAGCAAGAAGTGCCTCCAGATCTTCAGTGCAAATATCACCGCTGCCAACTCCAGATCGTGCATCAGGTAATTCTTCTCATGAGTCCTCAACTGACGAGAAGCGTACGCTACCACGTGGCCATGCTGATGTAAAACGCATCCAAGGCCCTTCCCTGATGCATCACAATATACCTCGAAGCCTCCGCTCCGATCCGGTACAGCCAAAACCGGTGCCGTGGTCAACCTCGCCTTCAAGATACTGAAGGCCTCCTCACAAGCATCTGTACAAAGGAACTCCACATCCTTCCTCGTCAGCTTCGTCCTCGGCTCTGAAATCTTCGAGAAATCCTTGATGAACTGCCGATAATAGCCTGCTAAGCCAAGAAAGCTCCTGATGTCAGACGCTGACTACGGTGTCGGCCAATCTCTGACTGCTCTGACCTTCTCCGGATCTACAGATATGCCATCACCGGACACCACGTGTCCCAGGAACGCGACTCTGTCTAGCCAGAACTTGCACTTACTATATTTGGCATATAGCTTATGTCGCCCCAGCGTCTCCAGCACTGTCCTCAGATGACAGCTGTGCTCCTCCTCAGACTTCGAGTAAATAAGAATGTCATCTATAAAGATAACGACAAACTTATCCAAGAAGTCGTAGAAAATTAAGTTCATCAAATTCATGAACACAGCTGGAGCGTTGGTCACGTCGAAAGGCATAACCACGAACTCATAATGTCCGTACTTCGTCTGGAAGGTTGTCTTCGGAATATCGTCCTTCTTCACCTTCAGATGATGATATCCGCTCCTCAAGTCCAACTTCGAGAAAACTCTCGAACCTCCCAGCTGATCAAAAATATCATCGATGCGCGGCAGCGGATACTTATTCTTTACTGTGACAGCATTCAACCCTCGATAGTCCACGCACATCCTGCGGGACCCATCCTTCTTCTTCACAAGCAAGACTGGTGCACCCCACGTTGACACACTAGGGTGGATGAAACCTTTTTGCAGCAACTCATCTAATTGCTTCCGCAGCTCCTCAAGCTCAGCAGGAGCCATTCGATACAGCGCCTTCGATATCGGCTGCGCTCCCGGCATAAGATCAATACCAAATTCTAGAGCTCGGTCGGGTGGCAGACCCGAGATATCCTCCGGGAAGACGTCGTCGAAGTCTCTGACGACTGCTGGTCGGTCGATCTCCATCTGCATAGCTACGACGATCGGCACCTCCGGCTTGGCCCGAAATCTGATAGGCCCAAGCGACTCGTCTCTGCTACGGAACTCGAACTCCGGATGGCCTGGAATCCGGAATACCACCCTCTTGCTGTGGCATTCGATCGACGCGTGGAAGTCTCCCAGCCAATCGATGCCAAGGACGACATCGAAATGCGGTAGATCGTGGACGATGAAATCTGCAAATAATTCGTGTCCACTGACCACCAAGGGGATCGATCGACAACCCAAATTCACAGTCACCACTCCGTTCCCGATGGTGATGTCCCAACACTTAGGAAGTGTATGGGTAGGAATGGAGTGCCTTGTTACAAATCTCCGGGATAAGATGCACATGGATGCACCGGAGTCGAACAAGGCCAAGGCCGGGTGAGTGAACACTAGAATGGTGCCTAAGATATGAAAGAACTACGTTCAAACCAAGCTAATCTAACAAACAAGGCAACCAAACATAGCTAACATTAAGATCTACTCTATGAATTGAAAGTCTAGATTCGAAGCATACCTGTAATAACTCCATCCAGCTCCTCAGTCTCAACAGCGGTCATGGTGTAAGCCGGCCTCTGGGGTTGCACTGCCCGCTGAAACATCTGTCTCTGTGGCGCCAAGGGTGGTCCATGTACAGCAGCTCCTCTCTGAACCGGGGCAGGTGCTCTACTCTATAGCGGGGCTGGTGCTCCGACTATGGCATGACGTGCTCTCGGACAATCCTTAGCAGCGTGCGAGGTATCTCCACAAACCAAGCACAATCTCAGCTTCTTCCTGCAGTCATTCTGAACGTGCCCTGACTTCCCGCAGTAATGACATGGTCCCTTGCTCTGACTCTGCATGGGTGCGCCATGCCTCTTGAAAGGCACTGTCTGAACTGGCCTCATCGCCGGCCTAGCAGGTGGCCGGTACTGCTCCATGGGACGCTTCCCTCTATCAGCTGGAGGGTCAGGTAGACGTGATATGGTCTCATGGTTCCTCGCGGCATTCAGCACCGCTCCCATGGTCGTGAAATCTGCCGAAGACATAGAAGCCTGAATCTTCGGACGCAGTCCCTGACGGAAACAATCAGCTCATTTCTCCTCCTTCCTCACCATATGTGAGGCAAACTGACTCAGCATCTCGAACTCCGCCTCATACTCGTCGACGGTCATATCCCCCTGCTTCAGGTCTACAAATCTGCTCAACAGCCCCTCCTAGCAGCCTTGATGAAATACTTCTCCTTAAACATCGACCTGAAAGTCCTCCACTCCACTGGCTTCTGCAGGTGCCTCTCCTCGATGCGCCACCAGTTCCTAGCATTCTCTGTCAGCTGCATCTTCGCTATCTCAACTTGGGTATCATCAGGAATCTTTACAGCAATCAATTTCTCCTCAGTACTCAGGATCCACTCATCAGCAACCAACGGTCCTTCCTTCCCAGAAAATGTCTTCGGCTGAAGCTCATTGAACTGCTTCACTCCCGGAGTAGCTCGAGTGACAGGCGGAGGCGGTGGTGGTGCAACTGGAGGAGCATGGGCAGCACGGTGGGACTGCTGAACCAAATGGTGCTGCACATCCAGCATCTCTTTCATCACGCCCAGAAACTGGCGAAACTCTCCGTCCTGGTCTTCCGGAACTCCATCGCTTGAGTTCCCGGATCGGGTGACGCGTCGTCCTACCATCCTATTGACAAGAAAGGCATAAATTAGACTCGTACAAATCATTGGATCACAATAAAATGAATGTCAATACTTCAATTGTTCCGAACTTGCAGAAAGAATGGGACCTGCATGGGCCACCACTAAAACCTGTCACGCCCCGCTTCCCAAACGACGGAGGCGAAGCGTGACTGAGGCCCGCTTAGGCCGGAGCTGAGAAGCTTGGACCCAATAAGCGTCTGTGTGGTACTCCAAGACGAAGGAACAGGTCCCTCCATGTTAGTACAGAACAATAAAAGTACTGAAAGAGAAAACATTCATTTCATTCCAGATTTATCAATCCATTGCACTGAGAGTCCAACAAAGCCTGACTCGGTTACAACAACTGAAAGTAAACTACCGGTGCAAGCACCCAACCTAGACAGAAAGTAGACAGTGCTACGCACCCAACTAATCAGCAGTAAGGAAATCTGGAACAGCAACGTGAAGACCTCTAGCTCTGGTCCTCCTCGGGCACGTACTCGGGATCGACGTCCTCTGGCTCTACATACTCGGGCAGGTTCGCCTCGTCAACGTACTCTGGCTCGACACCTGACGTACAGCACCAAAAGAAGGGAACTGTACGTCAGGTAAAGTCTACAAAAAGAGGGCAGACTCTACTGCAAGTGTACCGAACTATTAAACATCAGTTTACTGGTTGATTAGCATGTTGGGGTTATAACAGTGTAACAAAAAGGAAGTAACGCAGCAGGAAAGTAAAGCGTAGCAAGCAGTAGTCGTAGCGTGTGCTATCGACTAGGGACTATCCTAACAGTGACGGGACAAGACGGGACAAGTCAAGATGGGACAAGACACGTGTGACACGAAGGGTTCACGCCTTACGGTTCGAGGGGTATCAGACCCTCTCCATGTGCGCACGCTCAACCCTACCCCAACCCAGGAACTCAGGACAAGAAGATACAGGGATCACTTCCGCTAGGGAAGCATCCGAAACGCCCGTAGGCTTTTTGTATAACAGGGATAACCTCCGCTAGGGAAGCATCCGAAACGCCCGTAGGCTTTTTGTGTAACAGGGATCACTCTCGCGTAGAGAGCATCCGAAACGCCCGGAGGCTTTTTGTGTAACAGGGATCACCTCCGCTAGGGAAGCATCTGAAACGCCCGTAGGCTTTTTGTGTAACAGGACATGACACGCAAGGAATTGTTATTCTAGGGGGTCCACACACACGCACACACAAGATAACTCTACGGTGTCAAACATTGTTGTTGTCGAGCTTAGACTTCGTCGTCAAGTCTAAGCCGTCGAGGGTGACCCGGATGCTATCATTTCACGTCCGGTTTTCTTTGTTCACAGTTTAACAGTTCTAGCAGTCTAAGGCCTAGGCACGGCCGAAAGAGCAAGAATACACTTGCCTGTGGTGGCGAGCGTGTCGTCCGTCCAGAGCGTCTCGTCCAGGCGTCGTGTCCGCGGTAGTCCGTCTGAAATAGGTCACGGCGACGGTGTCAAGTCGCGTTTTTCAATAAGTCCTATTTAGGGTTTGTTTCTAGATTGTCGGGACTACCCTATTTGTCAAAGTCACATTTTTGGTGTTTCGTTCAACCTAGATCGACTACTACCCTATGTGCACAGAAAGTTGTCCGATTGTCGATCTTTCTACGGTGAACAACGTTTTACAAGAACCGAAAGTAAATTTAGTTCAAGTTGTCAAATTTTAGTTTAGGGTTTGATTTTGCTACGGTGTGGGTTTGCTACGAGTTCGGGGGACCAACCTCTCCGGTGTTTGATGTAGGATAGACGCATCGTCTAAATAGTAGGAGATCTGCGTCGTCTACGGCGTCTCGGCTATGGGTAGCATAGTGAGACTTGCCCGGACAGCAAACGAAGTGCGGGCAGCGAGCACGGTCAGGTTGACGGTAAAAACAGCGAGCACGAGCAACACACGGCCACACAACGTCGTCGGAGCATCGGATGAAGCGCTAGCCGACCGCGAATTGTGAGGAGGCAGCCTCGGGCTGTTGTTAACGACGGTTAACGGCAGTGGAGAGAGTGTGGCAGGGGTTGGAGCGTCGCGGTGGCGTCGGGAGCACGAACAGCGGCTCTCGGCGTCGTTGCTGCGGTTTGCACAAGGAAACAACCACGGGGAGGGGCTGCAGTCGAGGAGACAGCTTCGGGGAGGTTTGCGGTGACTTAGGGGGCTCTGGATGGCGACTACGACGAGGCGGCGATCGGGAAACGACGGCAGCAGTCATTGCCACTGTCGTTCTGCGGAGAGGCTCACCCGCGGCTGCTCTCAGGCGATCGGAGTTCGCAGCGGCGCAGCCACCTGCTGCTGCTGTCCACGCACGGGAACACCGGCGATCGACCGAAGTCGTTGGCGCTGCGGGTAGGCGGCCGGAGCTATGAAAGACAGCGAACGGGGTTGGGGGACGCCGGCGATCGGGTCAGGCGCAAGAGAAAGGGAGAGATGCGAGGGGGAGAGGGAGATGCTCTCGGGGGTTGTTGAGTTTGATGGCGGCTGGAAAAAAAACTCAGCCTAGGGTTGTGTTCCTTCACGTGAATAGGGTTGGTTTAGCTTATAATATGATAAACTTTGATATATAGCAATAGGATTTATTAACATTTGGGGGGAGAGAGAGAGAGATAGGGAAGTGCAAGTAAGGGGAAAATGAGAGTGCAAACAGACAGAATCAAATCCCCTTGATACATATGATATAACTTCGGGATATTATTAGATCTGATAATCAATTCGAAATTTGAACTTGATCAGGGCAAATCAACGGTCGAGATTTAACCGGAAGATATCTCTTGCTACGGGTGTCCGAAAAATAAACCAAAAATACCGGGGCGATCGTAGAGGCGAGATGCACGGGGCTACAGTGTCTGATCATGCGTAACGCCTACCAAGAATTTACGTAAAATCGGAAACTGTGTTTTAAGACAAAAGACTAAAACGTCCCTACCACTCCAAGTCGTTTTGCGAGAAAACGAGCCGTGAAATGATGTTCCCAAAAATTACTATAAAATTCTACACTCCCAAACGGTCACAACGGCATATCACATCGCATATTTCGGAATCTGGAAAGAGTCAAATAAAATACGTGCATGATAAAGCACGTGCACGCAGAAAATCCATAAGGTCGGAAAGCGACCGTTACACATCCACAAGTGGTGTAAAAGACACTATAGGTAGCAATCCTACCAAGAATGTCACCACTTCACCTTCTCTTCCTTTTGGCAAGAAACCCACTAATGGTGGAAACCAAAAGCAAGGCCATGCTTATATGTACACTAACACTCATCCATGTAGGAAACATCCTACTTCACAAGTGGATAATCATGACACATTCTATGCTCTGCACCCACGGACACGTACACAACCACACATGAGAAATACTCATGCACGTGCTCTTATACACCCGTATGCTCATACGCATCATTCTTTCATGTATGCTCGTCCTACACATGTCATGCATGATCCATATGCTTCATATAATATGCATGTTCCTAAGCATACATATCATCCTAGAATGTACACTGCATATCCTCCACCACATCTCTATGCTAGAAATCATGTTCCTAAGATGCATGCTCCACGTAGAAATTCAACACATATGCATGCAACTAGGAATAGGACTCCCAAGACTTACACAATTTGGGGTCCTAAGAACACTAGCATTAATGATAGGAATACTTATGTTGATTCCTATTTTCATGATGTGATTAGAAATAAAAATTATGTTGGGAAGCGGAAGTCCGCTTGGACTTGGCTTCCAAAGGGCTAATCCCCTTGGACCCAACAAACATTGGGTACCATAAGCTTATGGTATATTATATAGGTACCCAAGAGAAAGAAGAAGAACAATAAATGTCTTGTTATCTTTAAGGGAAAGGATGGATTCTTGATAGCTGTTGCTCCAAACACATGACGGGAGATCCCTCGTTGCTCTCCGAAGTGATTAGCATCAAGGATGGTGCAACGGCCACTTTTGGAGGTAATCAAAACGGAATCATCATTGGAGTAGGTATCGTTGGTAATCCTTCCAAACCCTTAATTACTAATGTTTATCTTGTTAGTGGTTTGTGTCACAATCTCATTTTCATTAGTCAACTTTGTGACAAAGGTTACAAGGTTAACTTTGGAGAAGGACTGTGTACTATTGTTGATTGTGATTCAAATGTTTTATTTTCCGGTATTAGGCGTAAAAATATTTATTATTTGAGCTTGCCTAAGACCGTAGAACATTACTTAGTTGCTAACACAAGTGAACAACTATTATGGCATCGCCGTTTTGGTCATGTTCACTTCAAGTACTTATATAAGATAGCTAAGCATGATCTAGTCAAAGGTTTTTCTAAGATTGCTTTTAATAAGAAAAACTTTTGTGATTCATGTCAAAGAGGTAAACTAAGTAAATCTTCATTTAAGCTTAAAGAAGAATTACTTCTAAGAGGCCCCTAGAACTTCTTCATCTAGATTTATTTGGGCCAACTAGAACCGCTTCTTTAGGTAATGCTCATTATGGATTAGTTGTCGTTGACGACTTTTCTAGATTTACTTGGGTTTCATTCTTAACTAATAAGAATGAAGCTCATGAAGAGTTTACCAAATTTGCTAAGAAGATTCAGAATCTTTTAGGATCCACCATTATCACTATTCGTAGTGATCATGTAGGAGAATTTGAGAATGAGTCTTTTACTAAGTTTTGTGATGACTCCGGGATAACTCATAATTTTTCCTTTCCTCGGGCACCACCACAAAATGGTGTTGTAGAGAGAAAGAATAGGACTCTTATTGAGTGTGCTCGCACTATGCTCCATGATAGTCATTTAGGACTACAATTTTGGGCAGAAGCGGTGCACACGGCATGTTATGTGCTCAATAGGATCCTAGTGAGACCCCGAACGAACAAAACTTGTTTTGAGTTGTTTTATAATAAAAAGCCTCAAGTAAAATATTTTCGTGTTTTTGGTTCAAAATGTTTTATAAAGAACACCTTTGGTAATTTAGACAAATTTGAGCCAAGATCCGATGAAGGAATTTTTGTTGGATATTCCACATGTAGCAAAGCCTACCGGATATACAACAAAACTTCTTCAACGATTGAGGAATCACTTCACGTATCTTTTTATGAAGATTTTGATTTTCCTCATGTTGATGATGATGATGTAGATATTCTTTGAGATTCTCTTAATAATGTTAAGATTAATGATTCTATTTTTGAGACTAACACTTCTAACGAAGTTGTTGAAGTTGTACCTAGTGATCCAGGTATACCCAAAGCTTACCCGACCGTTCGCAATCATCCCCATAACCAAATTATTGGAGATATTGGTGTGGGTGTTCGAACGAGATCGAGAATTGAAGAATTCTCTCATTGCGCATTTGTATCTACCATTGAGCCGAAGAACATCCAAGAAGCTTGCAAGGATAGCTCTTGGATAGTGGCAATGGAAGAAGAACTAATGCAATTCGAGAGAAACGAAGTTTGGGAACTCGTACCTCTTCCAAGTGGTCACCAAGTCGTTGGGACCAAATGGATCTTCAAGAACAAGACGGATGAAAACGAGGTAATCACACGGAACAAAGCAAGGTTAGTAGCTCAAGGCTACCGGCAAGAGGAATGTATTGATTTCGAAGAATCTTTTGCCCCCATAGCTAGATTAGAAGCTATTAGGTTGCTTTTATCTTTTGCATCTCATAAGAACTTTAAACTATTTCAAATGGATGTTAAAAGTGCATTTTTAAATGGGTTTGTCAATGAAGAAGTTTATGTTTCTCAACCTTCCGGTTTTATTCATGAAAAACTTCCAAACCATGTTTTCAAACTTAAGAAAGCATTGTATGGATTGAGACAAGCTCCTAGAGCTTGGTATGATCGACTTAAGACCTTTCTTTTGAATTTAGGTTTTAAAATGAGAGAAGTTAATTCTACACTCTTCATTAAAGATTATGAAAATGACATTCTTTTGATTCAATTTTATGTAGACGATATTATTTTCGGTTCTACTAACTTTAATCTTTGTCAAGAATTTTCCAAGTCTATTGAGGATGAGTTTGAGATGAGCCACATGGGAGAACTCACCTACTTCCTTGGATTGCAAATTCGACAAATGGAGAATGTCACATTCATACATCAGACAAAGTACACAGGGGAGCTTATTAAGCGATTCGGGATGGAATCGTCTTCGAGCAAAAGGACTCCCATGAGTACTACTACTCATCTACACAAGGATGAAAGCGGAAAAGATGTAGATGTTCGTCTATATCGAGGTATGATCGGTAGCTTACTTTACTTAACCGCTAGTAGGCCCGATATAATGTTTTCCGTATGCCTTTGTGCTAGATATCAAGCAAGACCTAAGGAGTCACACTTGATTGCAGTTAAACGAATATTTCGTTATATCAATCAATCTCTAGATTATGGGTTACTTTACCCTAAGTCTAGCACATATGAGTTAATCTCATATAGTGATGCCGACTTTGCCGGATGCAAGTCCGACAGGAAAAGTACTATTGGCACTTGCCATTTCTTAGGAAATTCCTTAGTTTCTTGGTTTTCTAAGAAACAGATTTCGGTGTCATTGTCCACGACTGAAGCGGAATATATTGACGTGGGTCTTACATGTGCACAAGTTCTTTGGATGAGACACACTCTTAGTGACTATGGTGTCAATTGTGATACTTGCCCTATCATGGTTGATAATCAAAGTGGTATTTGTCTTTCCAAGAATCCGGTACACCACTCCCGTACCAAACACATAGACGTGAGACACCATTTTATAAATGATCATGTAGCTAAGAAGGATATCATCTTAGAGTACATTGAAACCCAAAAACAAATTGCTGATATCTTCACTAAACCTCTTAAAGAAGATTCATTTGTGAGGTTGCGTGGAGAATTGGGAATTATGGGTGAATCTGAAATCTAGAAGCTCAATCTTTCATGTTATAACTCTTTTTGAGCTCATATCTTTGTGTTGCCTATCTTCATGTGCTTTATTATATTTATATGTTAAGAAAGGCAATTGTGATTTAATTGGTTTCATGAGTTTTTGATATTGATGGTAGTGATTTGTGTTTCAATGGATTTATTGTTTTTACATTTTTTTTACGTTATATTTGTGATTAGAGTATAGGTCCTAGGGTGAGTATTCTTATTCTCTGGAATTCTATCTCACTGTGCATTTTTGGACCAGGACAGACGACTGTCCTACCTTCGACAGTCGACTGCCCTTATCTATTTCCTCAGTCTGAGAATTGGTATCTTTCGCACAGCCGACTGATGACTGTTTTACAGTCGACTGTTAGTGTAACAGGCGACTGTTCTCTCTGTCGAATTTTTACAGTGTTCTCTTCTGTTTTGATGAGCTGTATAAATCCTCGGCCAGTCGAGTGTTGAGAATATGTCAGTCGACTATCTAATGGACAGGTGACTGCATGTTACTTGCCAGTCGACTGCCCATCTTTCTGAGCTTTATTGTTATCACTTCATCCAGTCAACTGAATTTTGTTCATCAGTCGACTGTCTTCTATTGAGATGGTTCATATGATTTGATCCGAGCCGCCGATTCTTTTATATTCGAGAAAGCCCGATCATTTCCATTCGTCGACTCTCTCTCATCCGATTCGATCGCTTCGTCTTCCCGCTCGATTTCTCTTCCAAAACCATCGATCTTCTTCCCTTCGTGAGTCGATTTCGTGCTGTCGTTGCCTTCGTTTCGTCGCTCGACTAGGTTTGATCTCATCCTTCTATCTCATGAATTTTCCTGCTAGGGTTCATTCACATTTGTGTATTGCCCTAGCTTCGTGTACGTCCATGGCTCTTTTCGATCATCTCTTTTCTAAAGTCTATCTCGACTTCCTCAATGAGCCTGTTCCTTCACTGAAGCCTGATCCGACTTCCTCCTCGCCTCTATCTTCTGGAGAACCTCTTCATGTCACTGTCGGTGACCCCATCCCCTCTGAGCATGCTGCTGAACACTCTTCTCAGCCTGTTGAGCATCCTTCTGGGTCCCCTCTCTTCGTATCCCACGGGGAGTTTCTTCTTCGTCAGCTGGATGCTCGTGTCTCTGCTCTTGAAATTCTTTCCGTATCTCTGGATGAGAAGTCTCGCTTTTGCTTAAGCTTCAGTTAAACTCTTTTAAGCATCATGGTTTTCCCATCCCTACCGAGCTTCAGGCTTTGTTTGCTACCTCTGAGGACACTTCTCTTGCTTGTGTTTCTCCTCCTCCAGGCTTCACGCCTAAACCCTATGTGGTTCAGACCTCCGGTGCCCAGACTCCACTTCATGTTCCTGCTGAATCATCTGCTGTTCGTGCTCCGTCTTCTAAGAGGAAGACTCCAGCTTTTCCTACACGTCGCTCTGCTCGGCTTTTGTTCCGATCTTCTGGTCGCCCGTCGGACCCCTCCGTCATCCATATTGACTGAGGCTGCTGCTGCTGCTGCTGTTCCTTTTTGTTCACTCACCTAAAGACCTAGATTTTGTTTTGTGTGGTCTGTTTTTGTTTGGGTTGAGTGATTCATCTGCTGTATTTTTTTGATGTCTGCTGGATGATGTTGTCGGTGACTTTATATATGTATGATGTTGTACTTCGCTGTCGTCGTGATGATGTATTTTTTTGTCTTGATCATGATGTATCTTTTTATGATGGCCATGTATATGCCCATCCGTTGATGTACTCATTTTCTATATATCTATATATGATGTTGTTGTTTATCTTGTGTCACACTATGCTATACTGCTTATCTTATCTGTGTGATGTATGATATGTTGTCTCCATGTATTCTATACTCTCTATGATGTGCTTTTGAGACAATATATGAATTTGGTACTCGTTTTATCATGATATCTCTGGTGTGATGCATTTGTGAAATCTCTTTTGAAACTATTTTTTTGTGTATATATCTAATGTTGATATTGGACTTCAATTTCATTACTCACATGTGTATATGATGTGATTTTATGAGTTTTTGATTTGATATATCTTTATACTCCTTGATTGTTGTTAGTTCGTATTTAGCACTATTATTGTTGTTGTTATTTGCTCCCACCTTTTGGATAATGCCATAGGGGGAGAGAAATAAACATACAAGATTCATAATGGATGTGCTAAGTATGTTCTAACGCTTGAATTTAAGATTTACGTTGCCTTAGATTCAGGGGGAGTAAGATTACAATGAATAGGGATTGTAATTCCTAGATCTTTTGAATTTATATTCATGCGTTTCTTACTCATTTACTTCAATTGATATGAAGATGCCCTAATATTTGTTGACTAACTTGATTGGCATCTATGTAGGGGGAGTAAGTTTTCATTGTGCACTGTTACGAGGTGGAACTCGCACACAATGAATTTGTATTGAGGGAAACCAAGGGCACGGTGGTTCTGTTGACAAGAGGGTTTAGGTGGGCAATTTAACAAGTGATTAGTGGGGTGAAGAGGCTGGACTTGCCGCCGGGGGTGGCCACGGAGTCAAATCTCACCGGACACGACGGAAGAAGATCGGGTGGCGGGAGGCTGAGGCTAATGTCGACCAAGGGGCGAGCTTTCCTGCACCACGAGCAACTCATCAGAAGGGCAGGGTTGGGGTCCAACCCTTAGCCCCTTCGATGCCTAAGTCAGTAATAGGACTTAAAACGGGTGCTAGGCACGCCGGTCGGACTGAGGGTGTGTCGACCGTACGTGGCGAGTTATAAGTGGGAGAACAAAGATATGGACGACCTTTGCTCTCGTGTGTGAATAATGGATTGAGAGAGAGAATTTGCCAACCCCCTCACTGTAAGAGGTGAGGGGGTATTTATACCTGATGAGAGATGACTAGGTGGGGCTGACCTGGCATGCTGACTCGACGTGCTGAGCTGGCTCGGTTGTCAGCGGAAGCTTCGGACAGGGATGTCAGGAACAGGAGTGCCTGCCGTGCTTTTGTCAGACGGCGCAACGACCAGGGGCACTTTTGTCAGGATGTCAGGACCGAAAGCATTAAGTGTCAGGGGGCTCAGCGGCCAGGGGGTGCTTTGTCAGATGGTCGGGCGGCGTTAGTGTCAGTCGTGTCCTTATCCTAGGTTGTTTGTCGTTTGTGACGAACTAAAGGTCTGGCTATGCTATCCCTGGCACCGTGGTTCATGGGGACCAGCCAGGTCGACCGGCTCGGGGGTTGTTGATTCGGGATATAAATTGCATATTTTCCCCCCTAACTACACCCATTTTGTGCCAAAGATTAGGCTTAATTGTGCTCTTTTTGGGTATATTTTCACTTCATATCAATTTTAGGGCTTATTCTCATTCTTGGCACAAAATGCGGTTTTTATCGTCTTTATTGGCTTCCTATTATTTTTCCTATGCTCATGCCATTATTTCGATCATATCGCCATTTTTTGGGATTTATTTGAGCGTTGGAATATTTTATATAGCTTATTGGAGGTCAATGTTGTGTTTTTAATAGTCATTAAATTAATGTTCACATCAAATGGACTAATTTCTTCATCTTATATTTTTCAGGTACCCCTAGGAGTCTTGGGGATTTTCCAGAATTTTTTGGGATTTTTCTGGGGCTTCTAGGTATTTTTCATGGATTAATTGGAGAAGAAATGGGGTTAAAAACCCAGGAGAAAAAAGAAATCAGAGGGCGCCACGTGGGCCAATCAGATGGCGCCACGTGGCGCCATCTGTCGCACATCTTCGTCGCTGGGCCGAACCGGTTTAATTAAAAAAAAGATTATTTTTTATTTTGCGGGCCGGCCCGCGGGATCGAAAGAGCGGGCGGGGCCCGCTCGATTTGAGCGGGCCCAGCGCCCGCTCGATTGGAGCAGGCCCAGCGCCCGCTCAAATCGAGCGGGCCCCGCCGCTCAAATTGAGCGGGCGTGATCAGCCCGCTCACGTGCGCAGGCCTGCGCAGCACCCCGCGCGCGCTGGCTCGGCTTGGGGCCCGCCCGCTGATGCGGGCGGGTTTGGGGGCGGTTTTCGCGGGTCGGATCCGACTCGATCCGACCCGCAATGCTTATAACAGGCCTGTTGCGTTTTTTGGGGGTTCTCTCTCGGTTTTGGGCGGTTTTTGGGCGATTTCTTAGGGTTTGGAGGGTTTCCTTCTTCCCCAAGAGGCTAGGGAGGAGCTTGGAGGCCATGGGGATGGTGGAGAAGCTTGGTGGAGGTGCAAATTGGTAGAGGGAAGCTCATTTGGGGAGACTTTGGGTGAAAAATTTCCTCTTTCTCCTTGTATTTTTGCATCTCTCTTTTGTAATGGATATTGAGTTAATATTGAATGAAAATTCAAACTTGTGTTTCAAGATGATTGAGTAGTGTAAAATGCTTGGGATGTGATTCTTGATGTTGGATGTTAATGTTAGCCCTAATTTCCCTCTTGCCCAATTTTAAATGTTATTGATGGAGATTATTATTGCACAAATTTAATTGGTTAAGTCCCGAGAGGGCACAATTCGAGATGAATCCATGCTCCAAATTTGATTAGTGCCATGATAATCCGTCCATCCATATTGCAAATATTGTGTTCTTGAATGTTAAACTTTCTGATTGAGTGTCCTTAGCCGGACAATCAATTGTGTTATACGGGGGTAATTAGAGCTTAATTAACACCAATTCCAGTGAACCCACAACCCATGCTCTCCCGCCTTGCCATCCTAAATCCCCTTTGGCTCTCTAACCCTACCAATATAGGTTAGGATTTTTAGTTTCACTTTACGTTTTTCACCACGATTTTCACACTTCCGTCGTTAGTTTAGGTAGTCGTAACACACTTTAATTTTCTTTATCGATCAAATTTTGTGAACGTAGAACGACTTGTCCCTGTGATCCGACCCGGTACTCACCGGTTATTTTTATATTGCATTGACACTCCTACGCTTGGGAGTGGAAGGCGTGCACTTGCGCGTTTTCCGAGTCAACCAATTGGCGCCGTTGCCGGGGACAACGGTTTCTATTATTAGCAATTTTTGATTGATTTTGAAATATTTAGTGTGATACTTCTATCTTTTAGTGTGTGTCTTTTCGTTTATTTATTTTCTTTTTATTGAGTTTTTTGGTTGTTATTTTCATTTTCTTGGAAATTTTTTTTAACATGGCATCACCTTCAAATTTTTCGGACGTTGATTTGGAGGATATCCCACTTCCGCCATACTTTCATGGCACGGAGTGGGAGAACCCTCACTTACATATTAAAAATTTTGAAGATTGGATGCATTCATGTCTTGGTGGGAATATCGATGATGATTGCATATATTTTAGATTCTTTCCCGATTCTTTACAGGATGATGCTAGACTTTGGTTTGATTCATTGTCTCTGGACTCACATTTTACTTGGTTGTCATTTCAGGCTGAATTTCTCCGAGTGTTTTTGCCTATCTTTTTGGAGCAGGTACATGGGCGGCAGGCCATGGAGCATGTAGCGGGC
This sequence comes from Scilla litardierei, assembly GCA_030789695.1. Lineage (NCBI taxonomy): Eukaryota > Viridiplantae > Streptophyta > Magnoliopsida > Asparagales > Asparagaceae > Scilla > Scilla litardierei. The sequence goes on along the minus strand of CM061142.1, from coordinate 9,557,764 downwards.
TTTATCCAGGCTGAGTGGGAGGCCTACCATCAGGCTTGGCAGAGGTTCACTGATTTGGTGCTTGCATGCCCACACCAGAGCTTTCACGAGGATCATCTTCTGCAGATCTTCTACACAGGGTTATCGCCATCTGGGCGAGATTTGGTGCAGATGAGCTGCGGTGGGACATTCTTTGATTATTCGACCGAGGATTCATGGTGTTACCTGAGGGACCTTGCAGAGTGGGAGCGGACTGTGCCATCTGGAGAGCCGTCACTTGGATATGAGGATGATGGCCAGTCCCAGATTCCATTTCAGGATGCAGAGCAGCAGGTCCAGTGCCAGCCTGAGGAGCCAGCTGAGGGCTTATTCCAGTGCAACCCTATGGATTATCTAGAGAGACCTGTGAAGAGGGTGCATTGGGGCCAAGTAGAGGAATTTGAATATATACATTTTGAGGAGTCTGAGGAGATAGATGATGGAGTGCGTGTCGACCACGACGGTGACACGATGCATTTTCATTTTGAGGTTGATGATGAAGTGGATGTGCATGATGGCCGAGAGCAGATCGAGTACACCATGGAGCCTGAGCCACAGGCCACTTCAGAGTTAGCTTCACAGGTCGAGGCGGTTGAGTATTTTGGGAGGACGACTGAGATGAGCTATTTCTGGGATGGCGAGGATGATGTGTGCTTGGATTTGCCCGAGACGAGTCTACCTCCAGTCCTGTCACATATGTCACTTCCCTCGCCTCAGGATGCGCACTTGCCAGTCATCGAGGAGGTTTGTCAGGAGCAGTTACCAGTTGTGGGAAGTGCCGCAGAGATTGTTAATGTTGATATTGATGTCGAGGAAAAGGATTGCGACGGGGATTGCGACATGGTATATATTGAGCCCGAGTTTCCTCCTACTCCAGTTTTCTCTCTGCAGACACTTCCACCTCCTCCTGAGGCCGTGCATCATGCCACATCTAGCACCGCATTTCAGGGAAGTTTCCACCATCTCTTGCCTTGCATTTCTGAAGCCCAATTTACACTTCCACATATTTTTGCTTCAGATTGTCGTCCATTGCATTTAAATTCTTTTATTTGTTTTGACGACCCGTTTTGGAATGCTTTTGTAGGGCATGAGGACATGACTTGGATTGATGCAGCTCGTCTCCCACGTGATCCATATTATCCAAAGGAGATGCTTGGAGTTGCATTGCTGGAATCCAAGGAGGCCGGTGGTGGCCTAGCTCCAAAGCAGCTGGCGGAGGAGCAAAAAGATATGATCGAGTAGCTACCACCACCGTTATACATTCGAGATCCGCCATTTGCCACGGTGTGTTCTTTCCATGTAGTGTAAATAAATAAAATTAAAAGTTAGTTTGCTTTTGCATTTTGCTTTCGTATGCTTTTCTTTTTCTTTTCTAGGATCTTTTGTGAGATCTAGTACTCTCCCAACATTGAGGACAATGCTTATTTTAAGTTGGGGGGAGAGTGTTAGCATCTTTAGGTTTGTTAGGATTTTGGCCTAATTTTTTTTTTGAGATTCCTCCATGTTTCGCCTCATTCCATGAATGTTATTGCATATCATATTTGGCCTTCTCGTTCCTACGCCATTAGCTTTGTTTAGTCCCTACTTGCTTAATGCCATGCGATTTTTTTCGGATTATCATTTTGGTATCGATTTCTCGATGTTTGATTGGCACGTTTTCATTTCTTTTCCAATTTGGAGTCGAATGTTAATATACCATGTATGAACTATTTTATACGTCGTGATATCTCTTTGAAACAATTTGGGAAAAGTTTGGTGTAAGTGATTGCATTTGTTGGGATGAACGGTGCGGTTTTTAATTGGATTGGATTTGGCCATCTTGTGTATGCTTTGTTTTCTTCTTAGAAGTGGGTGGATGAGTTGCTAATTTGTGTTGGAATGAAAAAGAAAGTTAGTATAAGTGAATGTTTCTTTCTAATCAAATTGAGTAGCCGGTGCCCCACGAAACATTGGGGAGGACGCCAAAAATGAGATTTAGGAGATCATTCCATCCATTTGCATATATAGCGTCATCGCGTGTATACAAATGTGTCGGTGTTTGCATTTATGGCGTTATCGCGTGAATGCAAAACATAAACATACAAAAAAACATAAAAAAAGGAGAAAAAGAAAAACAAATGAATGAAAAATGAAAGAATAAGCAACATGAGTGATGCAATCCCATCTCCCACCTCTTAGAAGAAATTTTCTTTTGTTTTGGCCATTTTCAAGAAAATTGGAAATTTTGATATCGTGATTTCCCGATACGTGTGATACGGGGCTTATTTCTTCACTTTTCTTTGAATTGGATTGAGGAGAATGTCATTTGTTATTTACTTTCATACTTTGGGTATATTGGCTTTGGAATCAAGTGGAAATACTATTTTGGAGTGTGCCATGCGGATATTGTGATTTTGGTGCATGTTTTTCAATTTAATCCGAATTTTTCGCATATTTTGCTAGGGACTAGCAAAAAGCTAGTTGGGGGGTGTGATTCGGGATATAAATTGTAAATTTTCCCCCTAACTACACCCCATTTTGTGCCAAAGATTAGGCTTAATTGTGCTCTTTTTGGGTATATTCTCATTTCATATCAATTTTAGGGCTTATTCTCATTCTTGGTACAAAATACAGTTTTTATCGTCTTTATTGGCTCCCTATTATTTTTCCTATGCTCCTGCCATTATTTCGATCATATCGCCATTTTTTGGGATTTATTTGAGCGTTGGAATATTTTATATAGCTTATTGGAGGTCAATATTGTGTTTTTAATAGTCATTATATTTATTTTCACATCAAATGGACTAATTTCTTCATCTTATATTTTTCAGGTACCCCTAGGAGTCTTGGGGATTTTCCAGAATTGTTTGGGATTTTTCTGGGGCTTCTAGGTATTTTTCATGGATTAATTGGAGAAGAAATGGGGTTAAAAACCCAGGAGAAAAAAGAAATCAGAGGGCGCCACGTGGGCCAATCAGATGGCGCCACGTGGCGCCATCTGCCGCACATCTTCGCCGCTGGGCCGAACCGGTTTAATTAAAAAAAGATTATTTTTTATTTTGCGGGCCGGCCCAGCAGCGGGCCGGCCCGCGGGATCGAAAGAGCGGGCGGGGCCCGCTCGATTCGAGCGGGCCCAGCGCCCGCTCAAATCGAGCGGGCGTGATCAGCCCGCTCACGTGCGCAGGCCTGCGCAGCACCCCGCGCGCGCTGGCTCGGCTTGGGGCCCGCCCGCTGATGCGGGCGGGTTTGGGGGCGGTTTTCGCGGGTCGGATCCGACTCGATCCGACCCGCAATGCTTATAACAGGCCTGTTGCGTTTTTTGGGGGTTCTCTCTCGGTTTTGGGCGGTTTTTGGGCGATTTCTTAGGGTTTGGAGGGTTTCCTTCTTCCCCAAGAGGCTAGGGAGGAGCTTGGAGGCCATGGGGATGGTGGAGAAGCTTGGTGGAGGTGCAAATTGGTAGAGGGAAGCTCATTTGGGGAGACTTTGGGTGAAAATTTCCTCTTCCTCCTTGTATTTTTGCATCTCTCTTTTGTAATGAATATTGAGTTAATATTGAATGAAAATTCAAACTTGTGTTTCAAGATGATTGAGTAGTGTAAAATGCTTGGGATGTGATTCTTGATGTTGGATGTTAATGTTAGCCCTAATTTCCCTCTTGCCCAATTTTAAATGTTATTGATGGAGATTATTATTGCACAAATTTAATTGGTTAAGTCCCGAGAGGGCACAATTCGAGATGAATCCATGCTCCAAATTTGATTAGTGCCATGATAATCCGTCCATCCATATTGCAAATATTGTGTTCTTGAATGCTAAACTTTCCGATTGAGTGTCCTTAGCCGGACAATCAATTGTGTTATACGGGGGTAATTAGAGCTTAATTAACACCAATTCCAGTGAACCCACAACCCATGCTCTCCCGCCTTGCCATCCTAAATCCCCTTTGGCTCTCTAACCCTACCAATATAGGTTAGGATTTTTAGTTTCACTTTACGTTTTTCACCACGATTTTCACACTTCCGTCGTTAGTTTAGGTAGTCGTAACACACTTTAATTTGCTTTATCGATCAAATTTTGTGAACGTAGAACGACTTGTCCCTGTGATCCGACCCGGTACTCACCGGTTATTGTTATATTGCATTGACACTCCTACGCTTGGGAGTGGAAGGCGTGCACTTGCACGTTTTCCGAGTCAACCAGTTGTCCGGCCCGGCCGCGCCCCTTTTTGGTCGTGGGTCGTGGGCCGATGGCACAGAAGGATACGCACGTACCTACGTCAGCATACCCGGTGGCGCTGTCTGGGCGCTCCCCAAGTGCACTGCCCCTGGCGGGCTGAGCAGCTGCGGTTATTCGTCTCGGCCGAGAGGGGGGGGTGCTGTGAGGTGCGCCCGTCCCCGTGTAGCCTCGGACCTCCGGGATGGCGGCCCTTTCGCGAAGGGGAGAGTTCACGAGGTATGTCAACAGATCTGGGTGGGAGTCGGACTCCTACGATCTTTAGGTCGTAACAATTGCCCCCGGCCTTCGAGCCTGAGTCGGGAGTCCGGCTCGGCTCGGAGGGCGAACCATCTCCGACGTCCTGGACCATCGGTAAGGGCCCTGGCCCCCGCCCGGGGGGTGGCAGTGTCAGCTTCAGAACTCCCGCCTTACCGGTCATTATTACGATTTGAAAGGGGGGTAGAGAAAAACGAAGCGCCTCCACGATTAGGTTCACGACGCGTTGATGAAGTGACCCTCACGCCAGTCGAGGCGTCAAGGACATCCCGATGGGCGCCGCATGGCAGAAGACCGACGGCTGTGATGACCCGGTGGCCCACCTTCCAAATAAAAGGGTTTGGAAGGCGGTCGGCGGGAGTTTTTGTATCCATCTTCGATTCTTCTCTGGTGTTCGATACTTCCGTCTGTCGCTTGCTGGCTAGTTTGCTACTTCCGCCGCTGGTCATCTTCTTCCGAAAGTCTTCCTGATTTGACGGATCAGCCAGGTAATAATAATTAATTTCCTTCCTTTCCGACCGATGGCTTCTCGTTTTGAGGTCGGAGGCGGTAGCCAAGCGGGGGAGGAGGAGTTGGTGGGAGAGGGGGCGTCGCAGCGGGGGGTGCGGCGGCCTAGGGAGAGAGGGTCATGGTGTTCCGTTGTCCCGAGAGCGATTGGATCCCTCCGATGTAGGTTGGATAGGATTAACATCAGGGAGATTCGCGTGCGGTTTGTGCGACAACCCTATGAGGTTCGGGTCCCCGGGTCAGAGGAAACGGTGTGTTCGCCTGGAGATAATGAGGTCGGGGTCTATGTCCGGTCATTCGAGTTGGGGCTCCGTTTCCCGATCAATCCGTATTTGCTTTATCTGTTGAATTTCCTGGAGTTGCTGATATTTGCCCTAGCGCCCCGTTCTTAGGGCTTGTTAGTGGGGTTTGTCGTTTTGTGCCTTGCCTGCTCCTTGAGTCCCTCACTGGCGCTGTTCCAGTATTTCTTCGTAGTCCGGAAGAGGGGGATGTATCATTGTGTTTGCGCTAGGAGAGGACGAGGACTTATCCTCGGGGTGCCCGACGACGTCGGCGAGTGGATGAGGGAGTTCGCCTTCGTGATGATGCCGAGCGACGTGGCATTGATGTCGAACTAGGGGGTGCGGAATCCCCTAGTAAATGAAAGGGTGGAGCTGACTGGGGAGGATATTGCAAAAGCTCAGATTCTGATGGAACTGCCCGAGGCGTACCGTCAGTTGGCGAGTCTGACGCTGAGCAGTCGGCTCGCCCAGGACTTTTGGCCCCTAGGTATCTTTGATATTTGGTAAACCTTGGGCTAGGCTTGCCCTGATCTTCTTTTTTTTGTAGGCGGAGACGCGATGCGGGGGCCGGAGGAGGTTTCGGGATTGGCCGGAGCCCCAGTCTCGGAGGACACTAATTCTCGTGAGAAAGGCAAGGGGTGGCGCGCGAGGCAGGATCCCGGGAACAGGGAGGCGGGGTCCCCGTGGGGAGAGGGCGCAGCCGGGATGGAGGGCAGCTGAACCAGTTATCTCTGCCGATGGGCCCGGTGAAGATCTTCATGTGGGCTTGTCCGCGCGGGAGGCCGGACCCTCCGTCCCGCCGAGGGTATCAGAGGTGGTCGAGCCTCGCAGAGTGCCTTTGGTTCAGAAGTGGCCATACGGGATCCCTTCATGGGAAATGGGGGGGTCATCGAGCCCGAGTTGTGAGGGCGCCCTCTTCTGTTTCAAGAGGACCCGAGAGGAGGTGGAGGTGTATCCAGATGACCGTCTCCATAAGTTCCCTTTTCGAGTAGGCTGCGACGAGTCGGTATTCGAGGACGCAGGAGTGGCAGCGCGCCTCGCCGAGTATTGTGTGTTACCGCGCGATCGCGAATCTTTGACTCATGTGGGGGAGGAACGATTGTGTGGCTCTGCTATATGGCACGTCGTGCAGGTAAGCCGGTTCTCTTGCCTCGCCCTTGGGCTTTCTTTATTCGTGCCCTGCTAATTCGGGTCTTCTGTAGATGGTTATGGACCTGGTAGCCCTGCGGGGCCGTACTCCTGTGGCTGTCACCAGAGCGTCTCTTGAGGTAGCGATGGCGAACCTCGACGAGGTCAAGGCGAAGCTGAGGGACACGGAAGCGGAGCTGGAGAGGGTTAGGAAGGCCTACGAGGCGGAGAAGGGGCGGGCCGCGTACTTTGATTCATCAAAAGCAAAGGTTGAGAGCCAACTCCAAGAAGTAACGCGGGAGAGGGATGACATCCGGTCGAAGCACGCCGCGGAGTTGGTTAGCAAGGAGGCGGTGATCGGGGTACAGAGGTAGCAAATAGCAGGCCTAAAGGAGGCCCTTGAGGCCGAGAAAAGGGAGAGGGGTGTCGTGGCGCGGCGGCTGGAGGAAAAACGGGAAGCTGAAGGCGAAATGATCGAAGCCGCTATCCGCCGCTATCATGACGAGCATGTTGTGTCGATGTTGCAAGAGGTTAGGGATGCGGGGATTCGGCAAGTGGCGAGAGATGTGAGGGCTCGGTCGGCTGAGAGGTGGCACCGCTAAGAAAGTGGGTTTGGGGAAGCCTGTACCTTCTTGTGTAAGGGTTATAGCCAATGTTTTGTTGTAGTGTGTGGAAGGTTCAATGTATAGCATTGCTATTTCGGCAATTGCATTGTATTGGTCTTGTATCGAACTGTATTCTTCCTAGTTGTGTCCGTAGACCGGTAGTTTTGTGAGGGACCTAACTGTCCCCAACTTCGCTCTGCCGAGGATATTCCAGTCGTCAGGAGAGGGAAGTTGAGATATACCGCTGTTAGTAGGGGTTTGCTCGGAAATCCAGAGTGATTCTCGGTGGACCAGAGGCGGGGCGAGGTAGCTTGTTTCGTACGAACGTTTGCTAAGCATTGAAACCGAGATCCAGAACTGATTGAGCGGTGGATTATTGTTTAGGCCGCCCCGACGGAAGTCGGACGCAGCCTTGGAATGAGCGGCGCATTCTTGTTTCGGCCGCCTCGACGGAGGTCGGACTCAGCCTTGGAATGTGCGGCGCATTCTTGTTTCGGCCGCCTCGACGGAGGTCGGACTTAGCCTTGGAATGAGCGACGCCTTCTTGTTTTGGCCGCCCCGACGGAGGTCGGACTCAACCTTGGAATGAGCGGGGCCTTCTTGTTTTGGCCGCCCCGACGGAGGTCGGACTCAGCCTTCAGACGAGCGGCGCTTAGAAAGAAGAGGTGAAGGGTGGAGTAATTTCGAATGTGGGTAATCATTTCACCGGGATTTGGGCGGGAATTGACGGTCAGCCTGGCGATCGCATGACTAGACGTCAGCCTGGCGAATCTACAGCGGGCGGGAATCGAAGCGACCTAACCACTTCAAAGCGGACGCGTGGCAGAAGTGACGGTTGCCAATACGCGAGGCGTCAGACCACGTGGATCGACTCTAGATAGGGAACGGATTGATGACACGTGTCGCGAGGTCGCCGGTCACGATGCTTTGCGTAGTCGCGTAAAAAAGATCTCAGGGAGGGGAGCAAAGCAAAGCTGATTGTTGGGCGAAGGTGTTGCAAGCGGCTGGAGCTTGTCGAAGACTTCATTATCATTGCCAGAGTCGTCCTTGTGGGAGCGGTCGAGGACGTAGCTAAGCCGTCTGAGTCATCAGAGCCCATTAGGTAAGAGGTCCATTTTATAGATCTCTTCCTCGACGTCTTCATTTCGTGGTCCAGGGTCGAGGGTGGTTGGGGAAGGTAGCTCCGCCGTGGAGACTGGAGAGGTTCCGCTCAAGATTGCAGGCGTGAATTCGGTGCTGAAGAAGTCCATCGCGGAGATCTTCGAGATGTATGTCAGGCCACTGTATTATGTTCGTGAACCGGAGCCGCAAGAGAGGGTGTGTTTCGCGGGCGACCGTGAGGTGGGAGTGTATGTTTTCTCATTCGAGCAAGGGTTGCGCTTTCCCCCCCATCCGTTCTTGCTAGATGTGTTGAACTTCCTGGGGCTGCCCTTGTATCGCCTGATGCCCAATGCCATTAGTGCCGTTGTGGGATTCCTAGTGCTGTGCGTGAGCAACCAGGTTCACCCATCGCTGTCCTTATTTCGCTATTTCTTCTCGGTGAAGAGGTTGGGGTCCTGCTACTACCTCTCCGTGAAAAAGAGCCATCCGCTCATTAGGGGGTTGCCCGAGAAGATTAAGTTGTGGCGCCAGCAGTATGTGTTTGTGGGCGTGCCGGAGGATGTGTTGATGAGATCTGATTGGGCGGAGCTGAATCCCGAGGCGAAGGAGGGGGTTGAATTGGGGGATGAGGAGAAAATGGTGGCCCAGCTTCTAATGGCAATACCGGTGGAGGGCCGAGATTACTGGATGCTCGCTCGGGCTGAGATGATAGCGTCGAATATCTGGCCCGAAGGTACAACAGATTTTAGTATTAGTGCATCTGAAGTGCTTACCCTGAACTTTCTTTCTTTGGCAGGTCGCATGATGAGTTTGTCCCTTGAGGAAATGATGCAACGCGCAGCGGATCAGGCGGGGCGAACGTCAAAGAGAATTGTCCCCAAGAGGTTACGAGAGGAAGGAGGGGTGGGGAGTTCGACGGGGGTGCCGGCATCTACGAAGAGGAGGAAGCTGCCGACGAGGTCGTCTGTTCCTGATGCGCCGAGGCGGGGAGAAGCCGGTCAGTAGGGGGGTGGAACTGGGGAGGGGATAGCAACCCCCGTCATCGACCTGGAGGGCGGGGACGAAGGGTCGACTGGGGGAGGGGTGGATGTCCCCGGGACACGGTCATCTAGCCCCCGGGCACCTGCTGGAGTGGAGGGGGCGGCCGCTACCGGTCAGTCGGGGAGGGCCGAGACGTCAGGCGGCCCGGCCGAGTTAGCCGGTTGGGACAGTTGGCCCTATGGTTGTCCGTTGTTCGGTCTCGAGAGGGCCGCCGATCCCCGCTGTGAGGCCTCATTGGTCCATATCAAGGCCAAGAGGACCGACGTCGAGGGTTATTCCGACGAGGCTCTTCATCGGGCGCCGTTCAAGGTGAGGGGTGATGAGTCCGTGTTCGAGGACGGAGGCGTGGCAGCGAGGCTGGAGGAGAACATTTTCTTGCCCCGCGATAGGGTGGCGCTGGAAGCGGTGGAGCCCGAGGGTCTGTGTGGGACAGCGGTGTTGCACGGCGTCCAGGTAGGTTTTGTAAGCCGGATGACGTTTGCCAGTGGATTTTATTGAACACCCTAAATAGGTTCTCTTCTCTTCTTTTTTTTGTTCAGGCCATCAACTTGATGCTTGGAGTGATGAGGCACGTGACTGCCATACATAAGGCCGAGGGTGCCATAGCTAGAGTGGTGGCCGAGTTCGCCGCCTTTCGTAAGAGTGCTGGTGAGGACATGGCGAAGGAGAGGGAGAGGGGCGACCAATGTGAGGCAGAGGAAGAGTGCCTGAAGGCGGTCCTGGCCGATCATGAGCTGCAGGCGATCGGGGCTAGAGAGAGAGCGAAGGAGCTGGAGGAGGCTCTTGGGAAGGAGGAAGTTCGTGCGGAGGGTCTGGCGGGTCGTGCCAAGGCCGCCGAGGAGGAGTTGGCTCGCAAGGTCGAGGAATTTCGCACGTACCAGGACAAGACCGTCATCCTTACCCTCGCAGATGCGATGTCCCGGGGCATTGAGACAGGCCGGGCGGAGGGGTGGGAAGCCTGCTTGGTTCGGATGAAGGAGAGGGTGGCGGGTCTGTCCCCGCCAGTTGAGCTCGACCTCGACGGACTCGCAGCTTGCAGCGACGAGGAGGGGGACGGCGAGGGGGAGACCGACGAGGGGGTGGAGGGCGCCGAGGCAGAGACCGGCGGGGTGGGGGGAGATTCCCCCGAAGGGGACGGGATGGATGTCGTGACTGGCGGATGCGCCATCGGCGCGGGAAATGTAACCAAGTAGTTATGTATAGGCGTTTAAGAAAGAAAGAAAGTAAGTAAAGTTATGTGGGGTTGATACCCGCACTTTTCTGGAATCTTCAATCTTTGTGTGTGTGGAAATTCCCTTTCATAGTTACGCTTTGGTGTGGCTGTCTCTAGCCCGGCGTTGGGGGAGCTGTGTTAATTCCCTTTATTTAGGGTAGTGCGCCCGAGAGAATTTATAGCTGGTTATTGTCTTTTTTTCCCCCGCCCGTGCCGTGGTGGCGGGGGGCGGTTGGGTGCGTGGCGTAGATCTCGTCCCTCTTTTTTCGGGGGTTATTCCCGTGCCTGAGTGCGCCTAAGTTATAGCTAGTGATCTACTGGGAGTAGTCTTTCCATTAGCTTTTATCAAAATTTTAATAAACAGGACGGGCCCGTAGGCGAAACGTTGAGTCGTTCTAGTTAGGTTGACGTCCTCGCAGTATTTGATGCGTCCCTCCCTGGCGTCGTCCCCCTGAAGGGGTGCAGAGTTACTTCAGAGGGTTCACGCTCGGGGGAGGGGGGATGGTTGTGTCGATGCCGGGGGCGGTGGCGGCCGCTTTGACCCTCGTTTCCAGAATTGGGGGGAGAGGGAGCCCTTGGTGGTTGCTCTATCCCGCGGGGCCTTGTCGCTCCTGTTGACTGGAGTCGACGTGTGACAGGCACGGGAGGACGTGGTCCGCCACCGATCCGTACGTCTTCTCGGCCTATGTGGTCCAGGAGAAGTTGAGGAGTGGAAGGCGGGGCACTACTGGTGTAAGAGGAATAGCCTGTTGGCGTGCTCCGACGCTCGGGGGTGAGTCCCCTGGGGTTGGGGCGACTTTGACGGGTGCTGGGGTGCCCGATGGGGTGATTTGGCAGGTTTGTCTCGTCCCTCGGGTTGTCTGCCAGCCGCGCCTGCACCCGCGGGGCGTCCGTGGAGGGGCACGATATGCCATTGGAGCTCCTGTTCCAGTGCCTTAAGTTGTCTAAGGGAAGGCGGGAAGCAGCAGGCAGGGTGCCCCTCGTGTAAGAGGAATATCCTATTGGGGGTCATCATGTCGGGGAGACCGTTTACTAGAGCGGTTGGAGTTCCTCGCATTTTCCGCGTCTTCTAGGGGAGAGTGTGGCGAAAGGATTGGCCTTTCCTTAAATTATCTCTTTCGCCCCCCTCCACTTTGAAGGGGCTGAGGGTGGGTATTTATAATGGTGTATCTTTTGCCTCCCCCTTCCCTTAACGCGATAAGCTGGGGCCATCTTGGAGTTGTGTCCCTTGGGGACCGTTCCCGACGGGTGACGCCTGACGTGACTCATCAGCTCCTGTTTTCGGTGGGCGTGCCGTTATCAGTGGCGCTTGTCCCGAGCGTCCTTTTGGTTTGACGAGTCATTTCGGTTTTCGGCTTTATAGGAGTCAGGCGTTATTCCTCAGTGATGGCCCTGCGTGGGGGTTGCCTCGATCCACGAGCCCTGATTTGTTTCCCGATGTTGAGAAGAGGGGTCGCATGCCCTCTTTGGGAGGGAGGGTAGCTCGGCCCAATATAGCTTGCCCCGGAGGTCCTCATTGGTGGGGGGAGCGAGCGCGTAGCTCGGCCCGTGCCCCTCTCCGGTTTGGGTGGCGAGGATTGGTCCTACCCCGGAATCTTTGAGAGGGCGGGTATTGGGCCGTCACCTCCCCGCAGCCTCTATAGTCGGACGGGTATTAGGTCGTCGCCTACCCCGCATATGGCGCTCCGGTTTGGGTGGCTAAGCTCCGTAAGCTTGCCCCGGAGGTCTTCTTTGGTGGGGGGAGCGAGCGCGTAGCTCGGCCCGTGCCCCTCTCCGGTTTGGGTGGTGAGGATTGGTCCTGCCCCGGAGTCTTTGAGAGGGCGGGTATTGGGCCGTCGCCTCCCCGCAGCCTCTATAGTCGGACGGGTATTGGGTCGTCGCCTACCCCGCATATGGCGCTCCTATTTGGGTGGCTAAGCTCCATAAGCTTACCCAGGAGGTCTTCTTTGGTGGGGGGAGCGAGCGCATAGCTTGGCCAGTGCCCCTCTCCGGTTTGGGTGGCGAGGATTGGTCCTGCTCCGGAGTCTTTGAGAGGGCGGGTATTGGGCCGTCGCCTCCCCGCAGCCTCTATAGTCGGACGGGTATTGGGCCGTCGCCTACCCCGCATATGGTGCTCCGGTTTGGGTGGCTAAGCTCCGTAAGCTTGCCCCGGAGGTCTTCTTTGGTGGGGGGAGCGAGCGCGTAGCTCGGCCCGTGCCCCTCTCCGGTTTGGGTGGCGAGGATTGGTCCTGCCCCGGAGTCTTTGAGAGGGAGGGTATTGGGTCGTCGCCTCCCCGCAGCCTATATAGTCGGACGGGTATTGGGCCGTCGCCTACCCCGCATATGGCGCTCTGGTTTGGGTGGCTAAGCTCTGTAAGCTTGCCCCGGAGGTCTTCTTTGGTGGGGGGAGCGAGCGCGTAGCTCGGCCCGTGCCCCTCTCCGGTTTGGGTGGCGAGGATTGGTCCTGCCCCGGAGTCTTTGAGAGGGCGGGTATTGGGCCGTCGCCTCCCCGCAGCCTCTATAGTCGGACGGGTATTGGGCCGTCGCCTACCCCGCATATGGCGCTCCGGTTTGGGTGGCTAAGCTCCGTAAGCTTGCCCCGGAGGTCTTCTTTGGTGGGGGGAGCGAGCGCGTAGCTCGGCCCGTGCCCCTCTCCGGTTTGGGTGGCGAGGCTTGGTCCTGCCCCGGAGTCTTTGAGAGGGCGGGTATTGGGCCGTCGCCTCCCCGCAGCCTATATAGTCGGACGGGTATTGGGCCGTCGCCTCCCCGCAGCCTATATAGTCGGACGGGTATTGGGCCGTCGCCTCCCCGCAGCCTATATAGTCGGACGGGTATTGGGCCGTCGCCTACCCCGCATATGGCGCTCCGGTTTGGGTGGCTAAGCTCCGTAAGCTTGCCCCGGAGGTCTTCTTTGGTGGGGGGAGCGAGCGCGTAGCTCGGCCCGTGCCCCTCTCTGGTTTGGGTGGCGAGGATTGGTCCTACCCCGGAGTCTTTGAGAGGGCGGGTATTGGGCCGTCGCCTCCCCGCAGCCTCTATAGTCGGACGGGTATTGGGCCGTCGCCTACCCCGCATATGGCGCTCCGGTTTGGGTGGCTAAGCTCCGTAAGCTTGCCCCGGAGGTCTTCTTTGGTGGGGGGAGCGAGCGCGTAGCTCGGCCCGTGCCCCTCTCCGGTTTGGGTGGCGAGGATTGGTCCTGCCCCGGAGTCTTTGAGAGGGCGGGTATTGGGCCGTCGCCTCCCCGCAGCCTCTATAGTCGGACGGGTATTGGGCCGTCGCCTACCCCGCATATGGCGCTCCGGTTTGGGTGGCTAAGCTCCGTAAGCTTGCCCCGGAGGTCTTCTTTGGTGGGGGGAGCGAGCGCGTAGCTCGGCCCATGCCCCTCTCCGGTTTGGGTGGCGAGGATTGGTCCTGCCCCGGAGTCTTTGAGAGGGCGGGTATTGGGTCGTCGCCTCCCCGCAGCCTCTATAGTCGGACGGGTATTGGGCCGTCGCCTACCCCGCATATGGCGCTCCGGTTTGGGTGGCTAAGCTCCGTAAGCTTACCCCTGAGGTCTTGTTTGGTGGGGGGAGCGAGCGCGTAGCTCGGCCCGTGCCCCTCTCCGGTTTGGGTGGCGAGGATTGGTCCTGCCCCGGAGTCTTGTGTGTCTTGAGCTGAAATTTTCATGTAGAAAAGGCAAAATTCGAAGATGCAAAAGGGGACAGGACATTTCATTCATGACTTACAGTTTCTGGCTACATTACGGCTGGCGTTCCGCGTTCTTCAGAGTGATTAGCCCGTCCTCATCAGGGGGGGCTTTGGTGGGCGCGGCAGGTCTGGTTCCCTTCCGCGGTGCCATCAGCTGGATCTAGCTTTTGATGGTAGGAGTCGTCCCTCCACCCTGTTAGGTCGACCCTCAGGTTCTGCTCTGGTCCCTTGTGCTTGGTCGATCCCACGTAGCAGCTCCTAGACAGCTTCTGGCTTCCCCGTACGAACCCAATCCCTCGGGGGGTTTGGAACTTGACCATCTGGTGGAGAAGGCTGGGGAGCGCTCCGATGGCTGCCATGTAGGTTCGTCCTATGATCCCGTTGTGCACCGACGCAATGTCGACCACAACGAACAGAGTCATCCGAGTGACGGCCTGTGGTTCTTCTCCGAGGGTTATTGGCAAGGTGATCACTCCTACAATACGGGTAGAGTGACCGGTGAAGCCGACGAGGGGTCCGGTGCAGGGTCTCAGTTCCGTCGGCCTTAACCCCATCTTTTCGATTGTGGACATGAACAGGATGTCGCAGGAGCTCCCTGTGTCGATCAGGAGGCGGCTGACGATGGCCGTCCCTATCTGGGCCTCGATGACGATGGCGTCGTCGTGGGGCAGCTCGACTCCCTCTAGATCCTCGTCGCTGAAAGTAATGGGAGGGTAGGTTATCCTTCTCCCTCTCGGATCCCCTCCAAGACCCGCCGTTATCACTTGTCTCGCGTACGCCTTTTTTGCTTGACGACGATGCTCCTCCGGATGATGGCCCGCCGCATATCGTGTTTATGCGCATCACTGGTTTCGGGGGGAGAGGCTCTTCCCGCTCCCCGTTTGTTGGAGGGTCTGCCCTCCGTGCCCTTCGGTGGTTCCCCTCCTCTCGGTCCGGTCTCCTGCCCCCGACGAAGCCCCCCAGGTGGCCCGCCTGGATCAGCCGCTCGATTTCCCTTTTGAGGGTGAAGCAGTCGTCGGTGTCATGGCCATGGTCCCGGTGGTATCGGCAGTATTTTCTGAAATCTCTCCGGGCCGGATCCGACTTCATTTCCCAAGGGGGCTTCGGCAGCAGTCCGGCTCTCGTCGCCGCGGCCATCACCTCGATCAGGGGGGCATTGAGTTGCGTGTAATGTGCCCGTAGGGGGCCTTCTTGTCTCGGGACGACTCGGGTGGGCCCTTGGGCTGGGGCGAACTCGTGCGCCGGGCCAGAGCAATCTTGCGGGCGTCGCCCCGCCGGTTTGCGCCTTGGTTGGGCCAGCTGGTCGCGACCTCGGTGCCCCTCTTCTTGCCTCGGCCGAGGGTGTGACCGGGGCTCGCCTTGGAGTGGCTTCACCGGGGGAAATAGGGCCTTTGTGCCGAGAGTCTCTTCGGCCAACGCATGCCTCTCCGCCATAGCAACCAACGCCTCATAGTCGGACGGTGGATCTCGGAGCAGGGATTTGTGGAGGCTCTGAGTCCGCAACCCCGTCTTGAAGGCCAGCATAAGCACCTCGTCGCCGCACGTCACCACCGCCCGTCTCTCATCCTGAAAGCGGCGGAGGTATCTGCCCGTTGTCTCCCCTTCTCCTTGGACTATCGTGATGAGATAGTCTAAGGGCTTCTTCTTCGTCCGCCCGGCCCGAAACTCTTGGCAGAACTTGTGGGATAGCTCGCCAAAGCTCCCAATGGATCTCGCGGGTAGGCCGAAGTACCAGTCCAACGCGGTGTCCCTCAGGCTTTGGGAGAAATGCCGGCATAGGAACACCTCATCCACATCCTGCGCCTCCATTGCCCCCCGGTACTGTTGCACGTGCGTGAGGGGGTCGCCTCTTCCGTTGTACGTGGCCAAGTGGGGGGGTTTGAACCTTATGGGCCTCGAGGCGGACGTGATCCACCGTGCAAGCGGCGTGGCCTCCTCTGGATAGGTAGGGCGATCGGGCGCATCCCCTCTCCGCCACTCGGGGGTCTGGCTCCAGTCGCGCCTCGGTCACCGACGGTCCTCCCGCCCTGGGGAGTAGCCTGACGGTCGCCTGGCGGGGCTCCTTCCCCGGGTCGAGGATTCGACGGGTTGCGGGCTACGGTTCACCCAGTACCATCGCCTCCCGGCCGCCTCCCCTCGGGTCTCTATCCGCTCCTGATTCTCCCGCAGAAGCCTTTCGCGCTCGGCGGTGAGGAAGCATAGTTGTCGACAAACGGCTTCCTCATGCAGGCGATCGGAGGAGTGGTGCAAGCGAGGCGGACCGCCTCCTCCCGGTGGGGACCTGGCCAACAACGGGCCCCGCCCGTCCCCGAGCCGCCGGCCCGTCGCCGTCACCTCCAGGATTTCCCGGTTGCTTTCGTTCTCTCTCCTTAGCCTTTCGTGCTCCGCGATGATGAAGCGGAGCTGGTGACGGGCGGTTTCTTCGTCCTGGTAGGCCCTCCGGGCGGTCTCGGCCGCTTCGTCCAAATGCCTTTGCGCGGCGGCCGCCTCCTCCCGGCGCCTCCACAGCCGCGCGACCTCCATTTCCTCTTCCAGGAGCTTCTGCTGGGCCGCAACCTCCTTGGCGAGCCCCATGTCTTCCCCCTCCTCCTCGAACTGAGGGTGGAGATTCCGTCTCACGTTCTGGGGATCCGAGGGGCCGGGCGGTGGCTCCGCCCCCGCCGTCGTGTAGCTTCCCATCGCCTGAGTAACGGCCTCGAAGCTCTTCTGGACTGCGCGGGCCGAGGTATGGTCTGTCTCGGTGCCCATCCCCGGAGGGGGTCGGGCGCCGGGGTGATTAGTAGAGAGAGTGGCTCCTGACCCATGGGATCCTTGTCGTGGTCAGGGTTCCGAGTGATCGGCATGGAGTCTAACATGGGTGTGACCCTTCGTTCCCACAGACGGCGCCAATTGTTACGAGGTGGAACTCGCACACAATGAATTTGTATTGAGAGAAACCAAGGGCACGGTGGTTCTGTTGACAAGAGGGTTTAGGTAGGCAATTTAACAAGTGATTAGTGGGGTGAAGAGGCTGGACTTACCGCCGGGGGTGGCCACGGAGTCAAATCTCACCGGACACGGCGGAAGAAGATCGGGTGGCGGGAGGCTGAGGCTGATGTCGACCAAGGGGCGAGCTTTCCTGCACCACGAGCAACTCGTCAGAAGGGCAGGGTTGGGGTCTAACCCTTAGCCCCTCCGATGCCTAAGTCAGTAATAGGACTTAAAACGGGGGCTAGGCACGCCGGTCAGACTGAGGGTGTGTCAACCGTACGTGGCGAGCTATAAGTGGGAGAACAAAGATATGGACGACCTTTGCTCTCGTGTGTGAATAATGGATTGAGATAGAGAATTTGCCAACCCCCTCACTGTAAGAGGTGAGGGGGTATTTATACCTGATGAGAGATGACTAGGTGGGACTGACCTGGCATGCTGACTCGACGTGCTGAGCTGGCTCGGTTATCAGCAGAAGCTTCGGACGGGGATGTCAGGAACAGGAGTGCCTGCCCTGCTTTTGTCAGACGGTGCAACGGCCAAGGGCACTTTTGTCAGGATGTCAGGACAGAAAGCATTAAGTGTCAGGGGGCTCAGCGGCCAGGGGGTGCTTTGTCAGATGGTCGGGCGGCGTTAGTGTCAGTCGTGTCCTTATCCTAGGTTGTTTGTCGTTTGTGACGAACTAAAGGTCTGGCAATGCTATCCCTGGCGCCGTGGTTCATGGGGACCAGCCGGGTCGACCGGCTCGGGGGTTGTCCGGCCCGGCCGCGCCCCTTTTTGGTCGTGGGTCGTGGGCCGCTGGCACGGAAGGATACGCACGTACCTACGTCAGTATACCCGGTGGCGCTGTCTGGGTGCTCCCCAAGTGCACTGCCCCTGGCGGGCCGAGCAGCTGCGGTTGTTTGTCTCGGCCGAGAGGGGGGGTGCTGCGAGGTGCGCCCGTCCCCGTGTAGCCTCGGACCTCCAGGATGGCGGCCCTTTCGCGAAGGGGAGAGTTCACAGGGTATGTCAGCGGATCTGGGTGGGAGTCGGACTGCTACGATCTTTAGGTCGTAACATGCACAATTATTTATCTTTTTGTTTATGTTTGTTTGTCATCATCAAAAAGGGGGAATGTTGAGTATTGGACTTCTCCCTACTTGGTGTTAATGATGAGCAAACATAAATACTTGTGACTAATCCCCTATTTGCAGTTAATCCATTGCCTAAGCTAATTATGAAGATCTACCTGCAATGGATGACTTTCAAATGTCATTGAAGGCAAATGACATGAATTGGTTGATCGTAGATAATGATTGAAGCTCCGTGAAGACTTCAAGCTCATACGATGGAAAGAAGAGATTATTCGTCAATGTAATTTTTCTTTTATCTCTTCTAGTATGTAGCTTAGAAGTAGAACTTTGATGGAGCACTCACACACATCTACATTCAGTCATAGGACTCCATTAGATCGATTGTCCTTTGACTCCAATTCATTTCTCTTTTGGTAACAGTCGACTGCTTAACAGTTTACAGTCGCCTGTCTCAAAAACAGTCGACTGTATTTTGTTCTACAATCGCCTGTTATGCACAGACTTTTACAATACAGTTTTGGACCTTCTCTGATTATCTCGCACAGGTTACTGGTGAATGATTCACATGCGCCTGTCCTGGTGACAGTCGACTGTGTTTTATAAATCAGTCACCTATCTATCCTTGCCCAAACTTTGTTTGATCTGACTTTTACGGCCAGTCGACTAATGCTGTATATACAGTCGACTATCTATTAGATCAGTCGACTGTCTATACTACAATAGTCGACTGTCTGTAAGTCATTTCTTTGACTCAGCTCTCTGAAAATTTCTCAGGCTTTTGACAGTCGTTTGTTTAAGGATTTACAGTCGCCTGTTATGATTAACAGTTGACTGTGTTCCTTGCATCAGTCGTCTGTCCTGTTACTTATGAGATTTCTAGTATTTGTCTAACTTACCCATCTCTCGGCCAGTCGCCTGTAGAAGGAATTACAGTGGCCTGTTGGTTTAACATTCGACTGTCTTTGCTTCATCAGTCGACTGTCCACGTGGTAAGTTACCGTTATGAATTCTCACCTACCCTTGCTGACTGTGCAACAGTCGACTGTGGATTGTTCAACAGTCGACTGTCGCGAGTTCAGATTCTATCCGTTGAGATTTTTCTCACGGATTCCAATTGGGTTTTTGCCTAAATTGTTTTGTGGATTTGTGAAAGCTATAAATAGAGGTTCTACTGTTCCATTGGAAGGTTACTCATTCATTGCAAAATCTCTCAAGCTTTCATTTCCAAAGATTAAAGCTTTCAAATCCAAAGCCCTAAGTATTTCCAAATCTTGTTCTCTTGCTCTCCAACCTAGAATCAAAGTGTAATCATCTAGGCATTTGGTGCAGTCAAGAGAAAGGGCTTCTCCTCTCTTCCAAGAGAGTTCTTCAACACACATCACACTCCTCCTTCAAGTTCGTCTTCAAGGCATAGGTGAATGTAAGTGTTGTTTTCATTATTTCATAACTTTCGTTATTTGAGTTGTGCTCTCGGTTGTGAGAGTGGTTTGCTTGCTCCTAAGTTGTGGGAGTCAAGGACATCGATTGTATTCGATTGCACTTGTAGGGTTGCTACAAGTGGGCTTTAAGGAAACCTCAAGTTAGGGTTCTAACTTGAGTATCCGGTGGTATCCGGGTGGTAGGGACGTAGGATTACCGGGAACAAGTCGGGAGTTGACTTGGGTAATCCGAACCCTTGAAACATCTCTGCGTTTGCGTGTGTTTCTTTTTGGGTTGTTTTTCTATTCCGCACTATTTGTTGGATTGCATTTTATTTGGCGTAAATTCCTTTTAAATTTGCATAAACACTATTCAACCCCCCTTCTAGTGTTTTCCCCATAGACATGGTTCTTACATCTCGGTCCATGAGTCGAAAAGAGTAGCCCATAGGAGTCCTACGAATAGAACTCAAGACCTCGAGTGTCGGGAAAATGTAAGTGCTCGTTGATACAGATAAGAAATCACCCTAACAGATGTTATCGTACAACTGGTGCAGCCCCTGGAATACCCCTAGGCACTCAAGTGTCTAAATATGAGAGAACCTAATGGCGATGATCTGACAGCTGGAGATCCTATCAAATTTGGCACTGTATGCGCCATATCTAAAGGTGATCCCATACGTCTCGATGGGTGTGGGAGGCTGTGTTGGTGGTGCAGGAGGTGCTGGCAGTGCTGGGATAGGGTCGCTACATGGTGGGAGAGGCATTGTCCCAGAGGAAGAAGGACTGGGGTCGCCAGTTTTCTTCCTCTTGGATGCAGGCTGCCTACCACTAGAAACGGGTGCATGGAGGCATCGAGGAATCCCGTGAATGTGATGCACACTACGTGAAATGCAAGTGAAACGCTCAAAAATAATAAGGAACAAGTGTACCGAGCGAACGATGTGACTCCCAATCAGATATCTGAGTGTATGGTAGCTCCTCCAAGCTTCGTCTCTGCAATCTTCACAAATGATCTATCCCAAGCTTTCATGTTGCACAAAAATGATGCTTAGCGTTAAGAATTCAAAATAATTGGGGTTGATCAAGATAAAATTGAGATTAATATGGTTGATTAGGATGAGGGGTTGAATTAGGGCTCATGAGATGGAAAGGAGAAGAAACGAGATGAGATGGGGCTCAATGGGGAGGAGGACGGCCCGACTCGATCGAGTGGGTGGTCGGCCGGTGGTGTTGGGGCCGTTCGGTCGAATGGCAGGGAGACGCGGTTGAGTGCTCTAGGGCATAAGGAGGAAAGGGGGATGCTGCTTGATTTGGGGGGTGAAACCCTCGATTGAGTGTGATTCGGCCTTAATAGGGGGCTGTGCCTCCTAAGTCACTCGGTTGAGTGACGATGGTCACTCGGTCGAGTAGCCCGATGCGGCTGAATTTGAATTTTTGGCATAGCAGCTTTATCAAGCCACTCGACCGAGTGAGTTAAGTCACTCGATCGAGTGAGAAGAGTCACTCGATCGAGTGAGAAGATGTGACAAAGTTTGAGCTTTTGATTCTTCTGCTACAGTCTCCCACTCGGTCGAGTGGAATTAGTCACTCGGACGAGTGAACTAATGACTAGGTCGAGTGGACAGGCCTTACAGAGCATTAAAATTTGGCTTTCTGCTGTAGGGATCCACTCGGTCGAGTGATATAGTCACTCGGTCGAGTGGTATAAAGTTACAGAATGGAGTTTTTAGTACTTCCCCGATCAATGTGTCACTTTTTCACTCGGCCGATTGAGCCTGTTTTTTCAACTTTTTGTTCTTTGTTTTTTCTCCATCTTCTATTTCTCCTTCAGTCTTCAGTTTCCTCCTCCTTTTCTCATTTAAGCATGTCCATTGCTCGGCTCTCCATCACCATGGGTACTCTCCATTAGAATGGTATCCTCGTATCTTCTTCCTACAATTAAAAACGTTGCCCAATGTCAGTTCTTATCCTAACTCTTGATCTATTAAATCAAAAAAGTCTAAAACAAAAATGAAAACTAAAAATCAACTAAAATTAAGATAGAAATGTCGGGTTGCCTCCCGATAAGCACTCGTTTAAGGTCTTGAGCTCGACCCCTCATGATTTTACGTTAAGCATGTGATATTCTGCGCATAGGAGAGCGCGTGTCGAATTTGGTGAGGAGACCGGTAGGATCTGGACACTCCACATCTTCTTGTTTGGCCTCCTCGATTTGCGTCTCCTTTCTTATGATGGTGGGGGTGGTTCCCCACAACTTTTGTTCTTGGCCTTCGAATGCTCTATCTTCTTTCCCGACGGTGTTGAAGTCTTCGCCGGTGGAACTTGCTTTTGTTGCTTCCCGAAAGAGAGCTTGTAGAGTTCTCTTATCCTCAAGACATCATCGGCGTTCTCATATTCTTCGGTGAGAGGGTCCGAGGTGTCTCCAAGTTGGAGGCTATTTTCAGAATTTGGCTCCATATCAAAACTATCCATGTGCAAGGCATTGATGGCATACGACGTAGCTTCCTTTCAAGTAGATCAATGTAATCAT
Source organism: Scilla litardierei (assembly GCA_030789695.1). Classification (NCBI taxonomy): domain Eukaryota; kingdom Viridiplantae; phylum Streptophyta; class Magnoliopsida; order Asparagales; family Asparagaceae; genus Scilla; species Scilla litardierei. The sequence continues at coordinate 9,535,743 of CM061142.1, read as the reverse complement.
TCTCCTCAAGAGAGGATCTATTCTTCATGGCACGTTGGAAATGGAATTCAACCTCAATATTTCCAACGTTGAGTGACAATGTTCCCTCTCACACATCCACGTGACTCCAGCAGTGGCTAAGAATGGGCACCCAAGAATAAGCGATGTCTCCCACTTCCCTCGCGTCCATGACGACGAAGTCACATGGCATGCAAAGTCCTCCCGGTATTTATAGTGGCACATTTTCAGCGATCCCCACCGGCCTAATGATACGCCCATCGTCGAGTTAAATCTTCATGTCGGTGGGCTTAAGATCGGTCCCCGTATTTAACTTCTTGAACATTGTGAGAGGCATGAGACTCACGCTCGCTCGCAAATCAACTAAAGCTTTTTGAAGGGGGACTCCACCAAGTGTGCATGGAATTCTAAAGCTTCCGGGGTCTTTCAACTTGTTTGGCACCTTGTCTTCATTGACGAACCACGTTCCTTGGTCGGCGAGCATAATCTTCTCCGTCCTTTTTCTTCTCGTAATCAAGTCTTTGAGGAACTTTGCATACGTCGGGATCTCGATGATAGCGTCTAGGAACGAGACATTGAGGCGTATGCCTTTCGAGTAATCCAGAAATCGAGCGAATTTCTTCTCCAATTTAACCTTCGCCATCCTTTGTGGGAATGGTACCGATGGCACATATACTCTCTCCTTCTTGGGCTCGTCAGCTTAAGATTTTTCTTCTTCATTAATGACCACCATGGGTCTCTCTACTTCCTTGTTCCCATCTATCTCAACCCGAGTGTCATGCTTTGGGCTTTGAGTTTGAACCATGACGGGTGTAGTGTCCTTCCTGCCTCTAGTAGTCACCGCCACCACCGCATTAATGTAGCCGGTGTTGCTTCTTGGGTTCACCTCCGGTTGAGGCGTCAATTGGTTTTGGGCTCTATTCAACGTTGTAATTTGCTCTGCCAGCTGCGCTACTATTGTGTTGAGGCTATCTTGGCCCGCCGATAATTTAGTATTTATCTTCTTTTATTTGGCAATGAACTCATCAACCCTTGTCTCACGCTCGGATCTCTAAGGCACAGGCGGTGGGTTTTGTGGCCTCCACCTTTGATTGTATCCAAGGGCTCTATAAGGCCCCGCTTATTGCCTCTGCTGAAACGGATGCTGGGGTCCTCGCCTGAATGACATAAAAGAATTCTGTAGCCTGACGGTCTTTAATGGTGGATAGAATTTGCTGACGAAGGCACTTGCAAGATCGTCCCATGTAGTGAAAGTACCATTCACTTGCGTCCTCAGCCAATACAATGCTTTGTCTTTAAGTGTGAAAGGATATAGCCTCGGGTGGATGGCATCCTCTGATAAGCTAGGGACCCGAAAAGCGGCGCACTTCGCGAAGAACATCTGAATGTGATAATGCAGGTTCTCATGCACATTCCCATGGAAAGGATCTTGCTGCATCGGCATAACTGATCCCGTCTTTAGCTCGAAGTTTTTATCTAGCGAACACTCAACATAAGGATGGATGAAGTGGCAGAGTTGTTTGGAGGAAGTCTGTCTCTAATAGAAATAAGTCTTATGTTCCTCGGTTGATTATTTTCAGCCGCCATTTTATCTTCCCCTAAAATGTGTCTCTTCTCTGTTTTAAGCTTCCTTGCGTTGCGTTCAATTTCGGGATCAAATAATATTGTTCTGTTAGTAGCACTTGATTGTGTGTTCATGCACAGGGAAAGAGATTCTGCAAAAAGCGTCAGCAAAATAGAGGAATATGAAAAGAATAACTAAGTAAGAAAATAAAATGATGTCGCTTCCCCGGTAACGGCGCCAAAAACTTGATCGGCTCCGGATATGCACCCGGAAATAATGTAGTTTTACTGCAAGCGCATGGTTAAGTAGTGGGCGAGTATCGAATCACGGAGAGGAGCTGTTGATATTATATTTATTACTCGACGGAGATGAAACAATGATTGAAGAATGTTTGGTGTCACAAGCATATAAAATATCGTTTGTAAATTCAATTAATAAAACTGCCGAGGGCTAGGGAATCCCCGCTATAGATCTCAAGCATCAATGTGAAATTATATTCTTCCATATCACTACTCTTGGTTTAGGGTGAAATTGTCGCAACTATGTTGTGAACCAACGCACGCTCTCGCGTTACGCAAGTCTGTAGTAATCTAAACTAGAGCCTCGCTCTCGCGCAAGCCTAGTTCAAACCACTAGCATTAAGATCGACTATATAATTCAACTCCAACTCAAGTTCTCTCTCGCACAATGTGAATTCGAATCTAGATCATGATTGTTCGTATTCGTTTGACAGTCGTACAAACAAACATAAATATAGAAATATAATAAAGATGCTAGCTTTGGTTGCTAGCTTTGGTTGCTCTCATGCAACAATTCTCGGATATCTTGATTATAGATCTAAATCTAATATCCAGGGCTTCTCATAGATTAAGATCCTCTCTCGAGCTATCAAAATCCAATAGAAATTCCTAGCTAACCATAGTAAATCAATCATTATCTAACCCTTTAACAAGTTTAGCAACATGGGTTTTCAATAGATTTCACATATCAAGCTTTGAATACATATGGTTCATCCCTTTGCCCTAGAGCAAAGAGATTGCTCACAATTCATCGTAATCGAAACAATAGAATTGAGATGTGCAATAGAATTCATCACAAAAGATAGATCTAAATAGAACTTTATCATAAAGATTACAAATCGCAAGAGTTTAGACAACCCAATGATGTTCAAGGCTTCAAATAACAAGAGAAGTAAGATCCTTGCACTCCAATCCTTTAGCAAAAACCAGATGAAAATAAAACTTTTCTTCAAAACTCTAGCTGTCACGTCTCTTCCTCTTGATGAATCTCAAAACTAGTTATTTACACTCTCTAAAAAAGTCCAGAAAAAGCTGACAAAAATACCCCTAGGAGGAAGCAAACCTTAATTTCTGAACCTGGGCCGTCGGTGCACTCGGCCGAGTGAGTTAATTCACTCGGTTGAGTGGCAATTTTGAAGAGAAATCGTCAAAATCAGACTTCTGTTATCTTCGGGCCACTCGGTCGAGTGGTCGGCTCACTCGGTCGAGTGAAGTGTTCTGTAGACTCCTCCAAAAACAGTAACTTGCCAGTTATTTTTCCTCTCCCCACTCGGTCGAGTGGACTTCTCACTCGGTCGAGTGGAAATTCCACTCGGCTGAGCTGTATCAGCCTCACTCGATCGAGTGAGCTGTGTCACTCGGTCGAGTAGGCTGATTCTTCATCGTTTTCTCCTTCTTCTCACTTACTTTCTCTTTCTCTCGTCGTCTTCTACTTCTTCTCATCTTCAAGCACCCTGAGCTCCTCGATATCGTCGGCGTTGGCGCTCCGGCACGTGCGTATGTGCTCATAGCTCCAAATTGCTCCCGATTGCTCCATATTTCCTGAAAATCTAACAAAACATAGAAATAGTTATATTCATCGTAAAATCATCTTTTAAGCGGTAAATTTATGATATGAGCAATCGTTATGGCATGGAAAAATGTAGAAATAAAGTGTAGAATATGAGCATATCCCTCCACCCTCGCAACTAAACGACCCAACTTTTGTCGTCAGCCATAAGCAGACGTGGCCATGCCCCTTGCCACCGAACCATACTCTTCGTCGTCAGCCGTAACTTGAAGGGACCACCACCTCGCAACTGAACAACTTAACTTTGTCGTCGACCATAAGCCAAAGGGGCCATGCCCCATGCCACGGAACGACGGTTTTGGGTGTCGATGTACTCTAGACAAACATCCTTCTTGTAGTTATGATCATTAAAAATGATGTCAAATATCAATGTGTTTGGTACGGGAGTGTTGTACCGAATTCTTGAAGAGACATATAGCACTTTGGTTATCAACTATAATTCAGCATGTACCACAATCACTACTATAGTACTTAAGTGTTTGTCTCATCCATTAGACTTGTGCAAAACCTAATCCCATGTCAATGTATTTTGATTCGGTTGTAAAGAGAGATACCGAATTTTGTTTCTTGGAGAACCCTGACACAAGGGAACTTCCTAATAAATAACAAATACCACTAGTACTTTTCTAATCGGATTTACATCTAACAAAATTGGCATCACTATATGAGACTAGCTTACAAGTGCATGACTTAGGATATAGTCAAGTGATTGGTTTAAAAAACAGAAAATCCATTTGACCCCAATCAAATGTGATTGTTTTGGTCATGATTGATAACGTGCAAATAAGCATACTGAAAACATGATATCCTACATTAACGTTTCAATATTTCATAAAAGATACCAAATATACAACAACATTTAATACTTGTGGAAGTGACAGTGTAGGTGTATGTTACGCCCTAAAGGCCGGCCTAGTTGATAAAGGCCCACTTGAATAAAACCCACTCAAATAACCCATCAACAACCCTCATCAATGAGGACCAGTTCGCCAAGGCTAAGAAGAGCTCGCCTAGGCTCAAATCAGTGCGCTCTTGCGGACCACCAAGCTCGTCAACCGAACCAAAGAGAAGAGCCCTCCGGCAGAACGCACACGTTCTATGCTAGCTCGCCCCAGGGGCAGCTCGTCTACCTCTCCGCCCAGAAGCAGTCCACCAAGGAGGGAGGCGACCTGCTACAAATATCACTGCCATTTTCACTACAGACAAGTTTGACAAAAGTGTGCATGCCCGCTTCGCTGCCTTGCAACCTGCCAAAAGAGCCCCTGGCCGTTTTATCGCCAGACAGCCTAACAAAAGCGCTCCTGACATTTACGGCTCTGACAGCGTGACAAAATCGCTCCTGACACGTTTGGCCCTGACATCATCGGCCGAACCCCTGACACCCTGACACCGCCAGCTCAGCTAAAGCAACCGACTCCAGCAGCCTATAAATACCCCATCTCCTCCAACAAGAAAGGGGCTGAATAATCCGTAAGAAACCCTAACATATCTACTTATATTCAAGGTCGAATATCCTCCACATATTCGTGCCTTCCACACTAGTTCGCCACGCAAGAGCCGATCTGCCTCTACGATCGCCCTGCGTGTCCGACATTCTCCAAGCAGTCATCAACTGACTTGAGCATCGGAGAGGCTATGGACTGGCAGCCAGCTCTGCCTTTCTGATGAGTTGCTCTTCTTGTAGGAAGTTTGCCCCAGCTACCAGTGGACGAGCGATCTGCAGCGACCTTCACCAATTAGAGAGCGAACTTCACCAGACAAATGGTGAACTTGATATCCTCATCTACAAATGGTCCTCAAATCATGATAGCCTCGTCATCAACCCTACACTTGTAATCAGCGTACCCTTGATTCCACACTTCAATATAAATTCATTGTAAGCGGATTTATCCCGCAACAATTGGCACCGTCTGTGGGAACTTAGTGTCACACCCATGTCTAATCCCATACACTTCAACCCTTTCCTAACAGTGGCAAACATCCCATGGAAGACGAGCCACACCCTTTCGGAGGGACTCCCCCGACGGATGTACCCCTTGAGGGGATGGCGGAGGCTATTCATGCCTCGGCCCGTGCTATCCACCAAGGCTTTGAAGCCTTTACAAAGATGATGAATGATTGGGGTGCAGGTGTGGCCGGGGCATCCACCGTACCCCCCTAATCCTCAGAATGTGAGGCATAGCCTTCACCCCCAGATTGAAGAAGAGGCTGTCACCCAGCAAAAGGAGCTCAACGAAGAGATAGCGGCCCAACAAAGACGTCTCGATTTGGACATCGACGCCGTTCAACATAGGCGGCTCGAGGAAGAAGCGGCTGTTCAACAAGCACTTCCATAAAGCTCCAACCCAAAATCGAAGCTCCTCCGAGTAGGCTGACTACGTGCCCTAGAGCTCAAGCTCTCGCAGGACGACCTGGGATGCGAAAATACAGGTTTTCCTTCTCTCTCACCTACCGTTAGGTTTCGACTCACATTCTCTTCAAGCTTTTCTTGTGAGAAGAAGCCCCAGATCAGGGTCGGCCTAATCACAAAGAGCGAGCTACCTTGATGCAAGCAATGATCCGGGCAGGTTTTCGAGCTACACGCCCGAAAGGTCTCTAAGGGATTGGGACGGGCTACGCACTTCGACCCTTCCCTACCAAAGATCCAGGACAGGCCATGTGTTGTGCCCCCGAAAGGTGCTAGGGGCATAGGACCCCCAGGGGTGCTGGAAGGGCTATGGCCTCGACTCACCCTCTCGAAGCCATCCGGGGCAGGTCGCGGCCTGGCTACCCATAGCAGGTTAGGCCTCGCTACCAAAACCAGGGAAGAGAGCGAGCTACCTCGGAGCAAAGATCCGTGGTAGGCTTCCAAGCCGCGCCCCTGAAAGGTCACCAAAGGGCTTGGGACAGGCTGCATAACTCGACCCTTCCCTGTCAGAGACCCATGGCAGGCTTCGAAGCTGCACCTCCAAAAGGGCATCCTTAGGTGAAGGTTATCCCCGGTGAAGGTCATCCTCCCCTAATATGTCGTTCACGTGCCTTTCCCTCCCTCAAAATCTAGGGCAATCTTACGAGCTGCACCCTCGATAGGCTACCCGAAGTAGGGACGAACAGAGATCAGGGTCCGGTCTACGGACCGGGTCCCCGACAGGTCGCCTATGGGTCCAGGGCAGGTTTTCAAACTGTGCCCCCACCCAAACAGGTCTTCACTCTATCTCCGACATAAGTCAATATGTTTCAACTTACGCACTTTTTGTGTTTTTGTGATATGAGAAACCCTAGATCAAGATTGGTATGATCACTAGGGGTGGACTACCTCACCACGATCAAACTCTGGGGCAAGCTTACGAGCTGCGCCCTCGATAGGTCGCCAGGATTTGGAGATTGCCCCCAAAGCGCCCCGTATCCTAAGAAAGTCCGGGGCAGGTGTCACGCCCAGCTTCCCATTATGCTTGGGAGCGAGGACACGAGCGGGTCCGCATGTGCAAGTAAGGAGGAGGTACTTTTGCTTTTCTTTCCTCCTTGACTTAACACAATAAGCATCTGTGTGAATTCTTGCAGGTTCTTGAATGCATACTCAAAACAACGCAGATAATTTATATTTACAATTTCAATCGTCTCAGAAATGGAATACAACAATAAGGAAAGGAAGAGAGGCCTTATGGCTCTTACAACACATATTACATAAATTTAATACAATGGAACTATAAGGAAAAGCAACCTAAGAATATCTTCCAGGGAGGATCCGGCCACTAGTGGGTCACGCTACGCTGCGACTAGGATCTAAAAAATGCCCTAAGAACCTGACGGACATTGCATTAAAACACAAATACAATGCCCATCAGTGAGGGTTACTCAAATAGATTCACAAACATCAACTTCATTTAAATAATTAAAAGGAAAATTAGTGTAATGACATTGTATACTAATATGATAAAAACGTGTTACGAAGGAGATTTAACAAAAGATGTGAGCATGCTGAAGGTTAATACATAAAATTAAATAACGATTATCATATGATTTGCATTTCAAACAAGGTAAAGGTAGTTTGCAAGTTAAATGTTTTTCAGTTATTTGTGCTCGTGATAAGTCCATGTCTGAGTTAGTAAAGTGTTCTTGATACACCCTATCATCGGGGGTTTACCGTGATGCTTCTTGCCATCCTTAACCTGGGAAATGGCCAATATGCTTGCCTCCATTGGTGTGGTTATGGAGGTAGCCGTATAGTGTTCAAGACACACTTACAAACTCTACTGCATGAACCAATCCCACCCAAAGTGTCTGTCTAGTCAGCGACTATGTTTCACCCCATCTGTATTCGATGGTTTCACCCCATCTGTATTCGATGGTTTCACATATATGTTTTCGAGGGTTGTGTCCCACCCTCTGACCAGTTTAGTCCATTTTACTAGCAGGCAGATGGTAAATTGTTCCAAGCAAACAACTTCATTATTACATCTTCATTTAACATCGGAAAGCAACTAATAAAGCAAAAACCTGCAATTCAGCTCTAACGTCAACATGCAAATTAATAACAGATTTTGGCACTATGGTTGACTGGTTTAGTTTTGCAATTCATTTACAATCAACTACTTGCGAATTTAAGAAATTAAGAGTGCTAGAATACATAAGGGAGCACGAGCATAGTAAAATATAAGAATACGCAGTAATGTAAGGACATGAGATTCATACACAATTAATACATGATTTGCATTTGAAATAAACTAACGAAATTTGCGTTGACAACTTGCATTAACACCTATTATGTTAGCATGGAGGAATAGTACTTGCAGATCACGTTGTATTAACACATATTGTTTTATTTAGATGAAAGAGATGTGGGAAACCTACTATACGATGCGTAGATCTGAGGAGGCGGCGGCGTTGGGTGTCCAAGTGGTTGTAGCGTAAGGCCCGATTTATCTACGTCATTTAGATTTGAGTATTAGACTAATAGTTGGTAACCAATTAAAATGTTTTACTACCTTATATACTCACATTATATAACATACTATTTAAAAGGAACTAGCATACCTGTATATTACATGCTAACAGAATTAATATATACTAACATATATTAACTTATTACTAACTAATATTAACTTAACTTAATAACTCTTAATAACTAATATTGGTTTTATAATTAGTTAACATTAGTTTTTAACTAACTAATATTAACTTAATTTTTCACTTTACTATTAACTTTAATTAATACTCTTAATAACATAAGAAAAGTAACATTAATTTTTAACTTATATAACTTATGAATATATAACTTTATATAAACTTTCAACCTCACCTCTCTTTTATCCCATCTCACTGTCTCTGTCCTTTCTTTCTTTCCTTTTTTTGTTTCACAGGGAGCTCGTGGCAAGAGCGGCGGCTGGCAAGGAGAGGCGAGGCATGCCGGCTAAGGGGGCTGGGGCGGTGTGGCTAAGGGGGCACGGCGACAGGCGGCACGGCCAAGGGGGCACGACGACCGGCGGTCCTGGGCTCCGGAGGCAGCATGCATGGCGGCGATCGGGAGCGCAAGCGGCTGCGATCGGGGGTTGCAAGCAGCAGTGGCCTACAGGGGAGGCGCGCGAACAAGGGTGGCGGTCAGGGCGTGGGTCACAGGGCAGCAGGCGACGTTGCAGATCCGGGCGGATCTCTGCGACGGCACGGCGGATCTCTGCGACGGCGCGCGGATCTGGGCTGAGGGTGGTGCTAGAGATTGGGTCGTCCTTGCTCGGGGCGAGGTCGGAGATCTGGGAGGCTATGGGTGCTGCGGCGATGCGACGTCGGTGTGGATGAGTTGTTCGGTGGTCTGAGGGAGCTCGGCGGAGGCGTGAGCTCGGAAGCACCAAGGGGGCCCCGCTCCTTTGAGTCGGCAACAGGCGTGAGGGAGGGAAGCCACCGGTTGCAATGTGGTTTGGCGGTACATGGGTTTGATCTGTTTGGTTGTGGGCTTGTAAGGATGATGGCGATGAGTCCTGATTCTTAGCTATATGGTTTTGGGGAGTGGAGCTTGATGCATGGTATTTGGGAAGCTTTTGGGGAAGCCCGTGAGGGGAGCTGAGAGAGATGAGGGGTTGGTGTGTGCTTGAGAGAGAGATAATGAGGGGAAGTCTGAGTGTTTCTGAGAGAGGAGAGGGTGGATGTAAATAGAGAAGAAAATATTATGTATTAAATATAACAATTAATATGTGTTTGCTGGTAGGGGTTGGTGTGTTGGCAATTGAAGGGGGAATTGATAACTGTAGGGAAACGTTGGGAGATGGCTGCCGACACTAGAGTAATTAGGGGTAAAGAAATAATTAATTAAGATGGGGTTGTAGATGATAATTAGGGGGAAAGTTAGTTAGTAAAAGTAAATGATAGTTAGTTAAAGTAATTAGTAAGTTTAAAAAGTAATAGATAAAGATTACATAGTGAATGGTAAAAGTAATCTCTTAATGTAATTTGTAATTGGTAAAGTAAATAGTAGATAGTAAAACTAATTAGTAAAATATTTGGTAGATGGAAAAATGTAAACGCGATTAGTAAAAGTGATTAATGAATATAAAAAGTTATTTACTAATAGTATCTAAAAACTTAATCGTTTTAAGGATCTTATTATTTAAAAAATGTTTTTGAAAGTACTTATACTAAAATACCGGTAGTAACGGATATGGGCCGTCACAGCAGGCTTACGAGCTGAGCCCCTGATAGGTCACCCAGGCTTACGAGGCTCGCTACCAAATAAAAGGTACGAAGAAATAATACGTCATCCGAACTGGGCTGGGCTTCCCACTCCAAGCTCGAACGACGGGGGCAATTGTTACGCCTTAAAGGCCGGCCTAGTTGATAAAGGCACACTTGAATAAAAACCACTCAAATAACCCAACAACAACCCTCATCAATGAGGACCAATTCGCCAAGGCTAAGAAGAGCTCGCCGAGGCTCAAAGCAGTGCGCCCTTGCGGACCGCCAAACTCGTCAACCGAACCAAAGAGAAGAGCCCTCCGGTAGATCACACACGTTCTACGCTAGCTCGCCCCAGAGTAGCTCGCACCAGGGGCGGCTCGCCTACCTCTCTGCCCAGAAGCAATCCGCCCAAGAAGGGAGGCGACCCGCTATAAATATCATTGCCAGTTTCATTATAGACAAGTCTGACAAAAGCGCGCATGTCCACTTCATCGCCTGGCAGCCTGTCAAAAGCACCACTGGCTGTTTCGCCGCCAGACAGCCTGACAAAAGAGCGCCTGACATTTACAGCTTTGACATGCTAACAAAAGCGCACCTGACACGTTCAACCCTGATATCATCGGCCGAACCCCTGACACACTGACACCGCCAGCTCCCCTGACACCCTGTCTCTTTTCTATTCTGCACACTAGGTTGCATAAGAGATTTTAATTTGGCGTAATTTTATTTTTTATCTTTGTAAAATACTATTCACCTCCTAGTGTTTCCCTTATAATTGTAGGTCCTATAGATATCAAAGTACACTTTACAATCACAAATCTAGAGCACACCAAAATGTTTGATTCGTTGACACAATCTAGTTGAGGCATATACCATCCCAGAGTGTAAACACTCCTCATGCATGAAATTGTTTTGGGGGGCATACATATCAGATCAAAGAACAACCCAAGAACCATAACATCCCATATCGGATTAGCTTTCATCGGAAATTTGAACCATGTAAAGCCATCGTCAACCGACTTAAAAATTCTACACCTAAAACCCTAAGTTACCATGCACACAGACCAAATTGCCTTGCACATACACCACTTTTACAAACACGTCCAACTAAGTAAAAAATTAATTTTTTACTTTACACACAACACCATATCTCCATACTACCACTCCCCTCTTTATTCTCCTCCCCCATCTCACAACAGCAGCAACACCATACACACAGCCCCCCAAACCACATCAACTTCCCCATGCGCAACCGACCGCACCCATCTCCCTCCTCTTCATATACTGCACGCTTCATTCTTCCCCCACCCTCGTTCGTCGGGGCCGCGACCGTGTCATCAGCAGCAGCAGGAAGTAGGTCGCACATACATCTTTTTCATTCAATCTCGCACCTCCTTCAACCTTGATCTCAACAACCAGACCGCAATCGCCCGATTCAAAATCCAAAACAACACCCCATCACCAAAACCCACCTACTAAATTCATGCATTCTCCAACCGCAAAATCCGACAGATTCCTCTCCACTCAATCTCTTCAACTATTCTTCACTCCCAAATTGGCATTCTTATCTCTTCTCATTCGTTCGTCCTCCTCTTCCCTCAAACCCATCAGAATCAGCCGCCATGCCCTCCCAATCCACCGTTCGATGCATGAGGTTGAAGGAGGGAGGAAGAAAGGGTTGGAGAGTAAGAGTGGAAAAAATTTCAAGGGCAACACCGTAAATTTTGAGTTACAAACGTGTGAATAAGTGGTTGGAAATTGCTATGCGCACGATCGCTTATTTACATGTTTATCATTAACCCTCACGCACAACCCACTCATTTACAAGTTTGTCATTATTCTTCTTTTACCTTCGTTTGCCCTCCTCCCCCTGCCGACGACGACGAGGACCCCGACGACGACTCAACTCGATATTGCCCACAAACTGATCATCATCACCGTACCACTCCGATGACGACGAGGTCGGAGGAGGGGAAGGGGGGATCGAGGATGTCAGAGGAGGGGGCAAGGGAGATCAGAGGAGGGATAGGCAGGCTGAGTAGGTCGGAGGAGGGGACGACTATCGTTCGGCCGTTTAACTCACCATGCACATCCAGGGATAGTTTCAGAATTTTGAACCGGTCATAGGTGATTAGTAATTCAAGTGGCAAACTTGTAAATAAGAATTAGCGGTTGTGTGTAGAGTAAAACGGTAGGCGCGCATAGCAATTCCCTAAGTGGTCTGCGTATTCAGCAATTAGGTCTGTGCACCGATCAACCCTAGACCCATCTTTATACCAAAACACTAAGCCCTGTTTCGCCTCTCATCTTCATCCCAAAACCCTCGAGCCCTATTTCTCTTTAACGATTTCTAGGGATTTTTCGTCCTCTCAAAAATGTCTTTTGACGGAAGCCTTGTCCTCGAATCCGCACTGGAGAAATTTCTTTCTGGCCAACCTAATCTCCGCTCGGTCCACAAGCTAGCCGCTCTTCTTGAAAGGTTGTCTTTGAACCTCACTTTCTGTGGGACGAATCTTGGGATTTGACTTAATGTTGGATTTTGATTTCACCTAGGGCGGGGCATTGACTGCTGATGAATTAGTTGATTCGATTGCTGATCCATTCTTCATCCGAGATACACGATTCCAATCATGGGGTGCTTCCGCCCGCCCGCCCGCTCGGTGGATTGTTCTGAGGGCCGCGAGCAAGCTTCAAAAAGTTCCGAGATTGGAGTCAGAGTCAAAAGAGTTTGAAGATGATATTGGAGAGGATGATATTCACGTTATTGATTTTTATGTTGGGAGACGGAGAGGGCTAAGGCTTCACGAGCGGGCTTCGTTGGTGTTTTGTCGGGCTCTGGATTTAGGCCATCTTTGTATGTAAACAGCTTAGTCCGTAGAAGCATCGGGAGCCCGGCTTGTCGCCGATATAGGAGACCAGAAGCCATGGCAGTTGACGATCTTTATTTGGCTTGCAAAAATTCATTGTTTTCTTAGGAACTGATCGCCATGAAGCACATACTGACAGACACCGAATGTAATCGACGACGTCATGGCGCCTGAAGATCTCCGTTAAAAGCTCCGAATAAATATCAGACAAACTGACAGCCTTTGATTGCCGCTGCCGCTCCTCCTCGATTCTTATCTCAAGGTCGTTGAATATGGTTGAAGCTTCAGGTAGAAATACTTGTATCTGTTCCTTCTTTTCATAAGAAAATACGAATTCCCAAATAAATAAAGGACTCATGCAGTTATTAAAAAGAAAACAAAAGGGCCCAAAAAACAATTTTGTTGGATCAAAACAGTCTAATTTTTTATGTACTAGGATGATGATATGTTGAAGGAGAAATGTATTCTTGTCGATCGATTCGATTTCTTTGGTTTTCTTGATTGATTGATAAATATATAAAGAAGCAGCAAATTTGTCTTCGTTATAAAGGCTTCTCTTCGAACGTGCTTTACTTGTGAAAAACAGAATTATTAATCGTATAAAGGCTAGAAATTTTATGTTGCTTTGAGAGTTTTCATTAGATGAGAACTATAATTCTTTACATAATTGAAATTTAGTCTTAATATGTTTGTATACTTGGACATCTTTGTACCTAGCACGTGGGCCCGATCACTCTTGGTGACCAGGATCCACGACGACTCGAGGCGTCCAAGTCAGCACCCATCACTGTTGACAGGTACCCAATCGTCAACATCACCAATTTCCATTTTTCTTACTCAAATCGCTACATTAACGCATGCCGGTAATTGCGTTGAGACAATGTCTCAATGCGTTACCAGCCTTTTTCTATTTTACTAATTGAAGGAGAGAGAGTAAATGATGAAAATTATAAACAAAAAAAGGAGAAGCTTTATTTGGTGCATGCGAATATTTCTCAAATTTGTGGAAAAAATTTCTACTTAGGTTTACAATTTAACTCATAAACATGACCTTTCCCCTTCCCTAATTAGCTTTCTAAACAAATATTAATTAAAAAACATGTATCCATATTAGATATGGACATGGCCTTCCTCAATAATTACGACTTATTTAATAAGACTGTGTATATATTAATTTTAAAACAAAGGCCAAGGCCCAACACAAGACCCTTCCAGCCCGGGTCCCACAAGTTCCGTTTGAATCGGATCCAACCCCGATGCGGTCGACCACATACTAGAATTAGATTAATAATAGGAAGTTATGAATCCATGTTATACAAGAATTCTAATCTATTTGAAAAGAAAACATGTTAAGACTAAATTTCAATTATATAAAGAACTCTAGTTCTCCTCTAATCTAATGAAAACTCTCGAAGCAACATAAAATTTCTAGCCTTTATTCGATTCATAATTCTGTTTTTCACATGTAAAGAACGTTCGAAGAGATGCCTGTATAAGGAAGACAAATTTGCTGCTTCTTTATATATTTATCAATCAATTAAGAAAACCAAAGAAATCGTATCGATCGACGAGAATACCTTTTTCCTTCAATATATCATCATCCGGACACGAAAAAAATTAGACTGTTTTGATCCAACGAATCTGTTTTTTGTTTGCCCTTTTATCTTCTTTTTAATGACTGCATGAGTCCTTTATTTATTTGGGGATTCTTATTTTCTTGTGTAAGGAAGGAACATGAGCAAGTATTTGTACATGAAGCTTCAATTATGTCCGACGACCTTGAGGTAAGAATCGAGGAGAAGCGGCAGCAGAGATCAAAGGCCGTCAGTTGGTTTGATCTTCATCCGGAGCTTTTAGCGGAGATCTTCAGGCGTCTGGACATTGTCGACTACATTCGGTGTCTGTCGGTAAGTGCTTCATGACGATCAATTCCTAAGAAAACAATAAATTTTTGCAAGCCAAATAAAGACCGTCAGCTCACATGGCTTTTGATCTCCTCTCTCGGCGACGAACCCGGCTCCCGATGCTTCTACGGACTAAGCTGTTTCCATATAAGATTGTCGTTTTGTTCAAAAGTTGAGCTTGCATGTGTCATTATACTTTGCCTGACAGTCTGTAAGTTCTTATGTTTCCGGTTATTTTAATGCATAGAGATAATTGGACTTTTTTGGCAATATTATCTCATGTAAAAATGTACGCTATTAACGATGTCTGGCGCTTATACTTCTTGTATATAACACAGGCTTCTCTTGTTGCTGCAGTTGTATCTTAAATTATTTCAGATTTGCTCCACCTCCTTTCGGACGTCTGTTGTCAATTTTATGTGCTTCACATTTTACGGAACAGGTTTGCACTGCACAAGTTTTTCAGTTTCCGAATTTGTTTGCAAAGTATATTTGGTTTAGTTCATACTCGATTGTTAGATTTATTCGGCTCAGTATCATATATGATAATTGATATCTGCTTGGCGTCTAGTGGATCTAATATTGTTACGTCACTGTAAAAAGGAAATTATTATTCACAAGAATCAAACTCTCAAATAATAGCTTGTTACTGCTGCTATTAGCTCCTTATACCTTTTTGTTGTGTACATTTAGAACATTGATTTTTCTACTTATTGTATTAAATTTAAAACGTTCCTAAAAATTGAATATCAATGGTGCTTAAAAATTGCCCTCCTGTTTGTGCTTCCCAGGATGCATTCCAATTGCTTGACGCAGCTCGGGCATCTTATCGATTTTTGATCATGGATTTCAAAATTTTCAATGAACTGTGGGATTGGTCTTGTTTCCTGGAATTAGTTGACCAGATGGCTGATCTTCATCTAAAAGATAACATGCCATCATTGAATAATATTTTGGACCTAAGATGGTGTACAATACAGATATTATCTGCAGCTCTTGTGATATGTCCACAAGAAGTTTTGGTATGGACGAAGAAGAGTCTTTTACGTGCTTACTCTGGTTAGTTCTCTAATTTGGTGTTGGATGTTCAATCCTACTGGGCAGTTCAGTCGATCTCTGATTTTTATTCTCTCTCTTTATACTCTCAGATGGGAAGAGTTCTGTCAGGATACTTCATTGGAAAAGGCTGGGTGGTGTTTTCAAGCAACTGAGGTGGAAACTGGAGGTGATGAAATTGTAAATTTTAGTCAGTGTATAGAGTCACTTGAAAGTGGCTCATCAAATTTAAGCATGATTGAGCCAAAAAGAGGCAATAACAGAAACCACTTCTGAAGGTAGGCAACCTTTTTATACTAAAAAGGGTAGATGCCGTTATTATTTTCTCATTTATATATAGAACTAAGCATACTTCTTTTTGACTTCTCATGCAGCAAAACAATGTTCTCAGGGTGCCCTTTTGTTCTGACATCCACGGGTAAGAAAATTCTCGAAATGGTTCTGATGGCAGTTAGCCAAAGATGGCCTGTACTGCCTCATGGTCCTGCTGGAGCTGGGAAGACTGCACTGGTGAAAAGATTGGCAAATATCAGCGGAAACCAAGGTAAATTGTAATTAAAGTCGATCTGAGGAAGTATTCTGCTGCAATATTAACATGACATGACATGGGTGTTGAGTTTGAGCGTCTTAATGTGTGTGATGCACTGATGCAGCAAATTAAAAAGTAGGATGCATATTCAGCTTTGCTACATCTTAATATTTGAAAGAAAATCCATCTACACACATTTGTACAACCCAGATGAATACCACTTTGGAAGTAAGACCTTGTCATTCAGATTTAATGATGGACACAAAATGAATGGTTGAAAAAGTAGCGGGTTGATTATATATGTGGCTAGGAGCATACATAATTCAAAACATAGTCACAATCTAAACACTTGGAAAACAACGTATACCATCCATGTTCCTTCTCAATCGCCTGGTTGGGAAGATACACAATCTTAAAGGTTCTTGAAGGTTATTCACTAGATTTTCACATACTGCGTCATGTCTATGAACATTCATCTATTATTCAGTTTCCCATCATGTTTTTTTTGTGCATGTTATGCAAGGCATTTGGGCATCTCTGTGCATCACACCCTATGCTTGGGTTCTTAGGCTCTGCCAAGAAGAAAACCTTCCTTCACATTTTTTACTCACCTTTCACCACACATGCCATTGACATGTCATAAACACATGCCATGCACAGGTTGGTGAGAAGAAGTTTAGTTCCTAATGAAGGTTATGTGGAAACTTATTACTGGCATAACGGTTTTCTACAAGATATACCTTTTCTTCTGTATCATTTCTTTTCTGTTTACTATTCTTCAGTTCTCTTCATTCATTTGGACGAACAAATGGATAGCAAAACACCAGTTGGGAGTTACATCTGCTCAGAGTGGCCTGGTGAATTTAGATGGCAGCCTGGTTCTCTTACCCAAGTATGGCCCGATGCCCTCTACTCGTCGCGCTCCATGTACATGCTAAACTATTTTCTAAACTACTGAAAACAGGCCATATTGAATGGATTATGGTTGTCTTTGAGGACATAGACAAGGCACCAAATGAAGTACAGTCTCTCATGCTTCCATTATTAGAAGGTTCATGTTCATTAGCAACTGGTCACGGGGAGGTACTGTCTATTTCTTTTCGCATCTCTATTATATCTTTGCTCTTTCTTATTGCCTCTTTCTTCTCTCTTTTCTCTTGCCTTTATATTGATGCATATTGCAAGAATATAAAAACATAATAATTAATTGTTTTTGACAGAATACGTTGATATTTCATTATGAGTAGATAACTCAAGTTTAAAGAGGATTCAAATATGCGTTTTATAAAACGAGTTTGGATTGGATCATTGCTTGAAATTTTCTCTGCGCTTTTCAGTCTATTAACTAAGTTCCTGACGATATCAAAGAATAGTTTAGTTCCCTGATCACTGTGAATCCGAACTAAGTGGACCGCAGACAATATCGATAAATTACCACATGACTTCTGAGAATATTTTGATTTGAGCAGCACATACCACCAATCCACCAATTGGACTTTCTGCCAATAATAATGTTATGTAACTTTATTGAACATTAGTAGACAACTATTGGCAATATGGCCATTAAGCATGTACATGTTTGATCTGCTCATCTGCGTTACTCCTAGCGATGTATTATACCATACCTTCATCATACTAGCACTGAGAATTGACGTTCCATTAGCACCTCAATTCGAGTACTGCAGAATCTTACTGTTTTTTCACGACCTCTTATGCATTGCTATTTATAGTTTATTAATGTTTAGTGTCTATTCTATTTGCATTCTACTGATAGTAAGTTGTTCAATGGCAGTGGTTGGTGGTAATCCTTCAATCTTGTTAAAACTGTGAACCTATTTCATTAGAGGGATGAGAGTTTTGTGCGATATACTTGTTAGACCTGAAAGAGAATAGCTATGATTGCAGATGCAAAACAGAGAGTTAAATGATCAGAAAAACAAAATGCGAAGGAAAGGAAAATTCTTAGACAGAGAAGAAGAACTGCGTCGTGGCTGTGCCACTGCCTTGAAAACAATTACGGCCCGACCGTGGTGGTAATCGGATGATGCCGGTTGCTCCCCAAGGTTAACGCAGTCGCGTCTGGACGCGTCCACTCGCGGCCAGAAGCGTGGAGCTTGCACAGAGATCGATACCCAAGAGGAGGAATGGAAGAGAAAGGCGGTTTGTTGCTGAATGATTTTTCGCAGGGCTTAGGAAAAACTCTAGACAAAAGAGTTTATAAAGAAGAGAAATATGGCTGTTGAAATTCTGCCATGAATACACAACCATTAAGAGGTATTAAAACAAAAAATAGCTGTTGAGAAATCTGCCATGAATACGCAGCCATTAACAGCCATTAAAACAAAAATAGCTGTTGGAAAAATGGCTGTTGGGAAACTTAAAACGTATTGGGCTTTTTGACTTCTAAAAGGTTGGGCTAAAAAACACGAGTCAAAACTCGGGCACTTCGCGCGCGCACCCGTGAACCCCCCCTGCGCAGGCACGACGCCAGCGCACACACGCTAAGGGTTTCCGGATCCGACGCCCAGATTTTCCATTCGGCTCAACCCGGATTGGGCTCGGCCCCTTGCTTGAGCTCATGTGCACGCGAGCTACCCCCAATTTCTAGCCCATTAATAAGTCCAATAGCCCATATGAGAGAAGCCTATTATATACCCACACAAGGGTGTTTGCCTATCCAATGTGGGACTAAAAAAGAGAGTGGGAGAGAACAAATGGCCAAAGGAGCCATTAATTCCAACAATACTTCCGGTTATTACATCATACAATTACGTTTGTGCTTCCTAGCAGCCCACTTCTACGATTTAATTGTGTTTTCTGACCAAACTTGAGATATATATCTAAGTTTTGATTTGTAGTAGAATGCCGACTGAAAGTATTTGTATCCTTTGCATGTTATAAGCGTGGCAGAAAGTTTTTGCTTGTTAGCCACTATATCAACTTCAAAACATGAAATTTGCTATGGCTTAGAAGGTCTGACAATGTTCCATATTTTACTGTTATGGTAACTATCAATATTTGTTTGAACAGTTTTATTGACAAAGATATTTTGTGTGTACCATTTGAGTTTTGTCAAGGATCCCCCATCCTATCCCATATTCTAATTTATCAGATACTCCCATTGAATGTGCTCATGTAGAAAATAATTTAGAAGAGAATCATATATAGTCATATATTATACAGAGCTTATTATGTTGTTTGGAAAGCGCAGTATCTTCTTCACATGTGTTGCTCCTGTAGAATTTAATTTTGAAGAGAATCATATATTTGTTATACAATTGATGGTTGTTTTTGAAGGGGATTGCTGACTAGAACAAAATGGTGGGTAAAAGGACGGTTGAGATTGAATCTTGAGGAAAATAATGGATATGATGAGAGTTTGTGAAAGTTTTGGACGAAAAATCCTAAATTTTTTGGGGAAACTAAATCTGGAATGAACTAATTTTTGGTGTGAACCAAAATTTTATATTTTGGGGGCACTAATTCTGGAGGGAACTAAATTTTAGGAGGCACTAATTTTTTGAGAACTAAATTTTAATTTAAAATTTTGGGTGGAATTAAATTTGGAGGGAACTAAGTTTTATGTGGACATGGGGGGGACTAAGTTCTCTCGGAAAAACTAAATTTTAGTTTGAATATGGTTAAAAAATTTTGTTGGGGGGCATATTTTAAATGAGGCTGCAAATATTTTTGGGAGGGAGAGATTTTGAATGAGTTGAAATTTTTCGAAAGAATATTTTTAATGATCAATGATCAATGGTCACGTGTTATGACTATTCTATTACAGAAATGAGGATGGTTTTGAATGTGTTTGCTGACTTTGGACAAAGAGATGTATACAAAGACGGTTAAGATTTTAATCTTAAGGAATCAATGGCTAGGATGAGAGTTTGAGAAAATTTTGGGGAGAAACCCTAAAATTCGGGCGGGGGGATGTTAGGAACTAACAAAAAGATACAATTTTTATAGCAAAATAATAATGAAGAACAAGATAATTGAACGCAAAAGAGGTGCGCTTTCCTCCCAAGATGCCAAAGAGGACGTCCGCACTCGTCTACCTATGGAATCACACCAATATCAATAATCAAAGTATAGAAAAAACAAGTGACGGCTCCCCCTATTTATAATAGAAAGTAGGGTTTCAAGGAGGGAAGGCGTGCAGCCAAGGCTAAGGGGCGGCGGCTTGGGCTTTGGGCCCGTGCAGGTGCCTGCGGGTATAAACCCGCAGGGGCTTTTTGGGCTGAGGCCCATCAATACTCCCCCCAAAGAGCCACCTTGTCCTCAAGGTGGAAGTCTGGAAAACGCGCCGCCATCTCGTCCATGTCCTCCCACGTGCTATCGTGTTCTGGTAAGCCCCTCCACTGCAACAAGACCTGCCGCCCTCTGTATCGCTCCGCCGAACCCCCTTCAGAACCTCAGGCTCCAGTCTCACTTCCATATCAGCAGTAAGAGTCTCGGGCAATGAAGGGGAAGATGTGTGGTCGCCAATGGCCCGTCGCAACTGCGAAACGTGGAAGACTGGATGAATGGCGGATCCTGGGGGTAAGCTCAATCTGTAGGCCACCGGCCCTATTTTCGCCTCGACCTCGAAAGGTCCAAAATACCGCGGTGCCAGCTTTTCATTCCTTCTACGAGCCACTGACCTCTGCCTATAGGGCCTCAGCTTCAGATACACCATATCACTGACCTCAAAATGTATGTCACGATGGTGTAGGTCTGCCTGGACCTTCATCACCTGATGTGCCCTCACCAAATGGAGCTTCAGCTCTTTTAGAATCCGGTCCCTCTCTACCAAGTACTGCTCCACATCTGACACGGGTGTCGTCTCAAGCCCATAATGTAGTAAGTGCAGAGGATCTCTGTCATACAAAATCCTGAAGGGTGTAGTCTGCGTCGCCGTGTGAAGTGTTATACCAGTATTCCGCCCAAGGTAGCCAACGCGCCTACTCCTTAGGATTCTCTGAAATGAAACATCGCAGGTAAGTCTCCACACTCCTATTCACCACCTTCGTCTGGGGATGGTAAGCTGTGCTCCGCTTCAATTTCGTCCCCTGAAGCTTAAAAAGCTCCTGCCAAAACTTACTCTGGAATACATTGTCTCTATCTGAGACTATGGACTTTGGAGGTCCATGCAGACGGATGACCTCCCGCACAAAAACCTCCGCCACAGAGACTGCGCTGTAAGGATGCTGAAGCGGGACAAAATGTGCATATTTGCTGAGGCGGTCGACCACAACAAAAATGACAGTGTACCCTCCCGACTTCGGCAATCCATCATGAAGTCCATCGAGAGATCCTCCCAGACTCGGTCTGGTAAGGATAGCGGCTGTAATAGTCCTCCTGGAGACATAGCCTGGTACTTGTGACGCTAGCACACATCACACTCTGCCACCATCCTCGCCACCACCTTCTTCAACCCCTTCTAATATACCTCCCTCGCCAGCCGCTGGTAGGTCTTGAGGACCACAGAATGTCCTCCAATCGCACTGACGTGGAACTCCCTAAATATGGCCGGTATAAATGCAGAGGTCCTCGGTATCACAAGCCTCCCCCAGTATAGTAGTCGTCCCTCCTGAAGAGAATACCTCGAGTACTCAGTCGACCCCTGTAGTAGGGCCTCTCGTATGACTGCCAACTCCGGGTCCTGCTCCACCTCTTGCTGTAGTGTGCCCCAGTCCTCCAAGACAGACACTGCAAGCGCCGCTAGCTCCGCCTCCTCTCGTCGGGATAATGCATCAGCTGATTTGTTCTCCAGTCCCGGGCGATACTCAATCTCAAACATGTACCCCATCAGCTTCCGCAGCCATTTCTGATGCTCCTCTGCTACCATCCGCTGCTCTAATAAATACTTCAAGCTCCGCTGATCGGTACGAACCAGGAAACTCCTCCCTAACAAGTAGGGCCGCCATTTCTGAATGGCCAAGACTATCGCCATCAGCTCCTTCTCGTAGACTGACAGCAGGCGGCCTCGAGCTGTCAACACCTGACTAAAATAGGCAATGGGCCGCTGCTCCTGCATCAGTACGGCCCCCAACCTATGTCCTGAAGCATCTGCCTCCACCACAAAAGGTCTGGAAAAGTCTGGTAGTGCCAGGACGGGCACTGTGGTCATGGTCTTCTTCAGAGCCTCAAACGCTGCCGTAGCCTCCTCCCCCAATGGAACTGGTCCTTCAATAACTCGGTCAACAGCCAGGCGATGGTCCCATAACCCTCCACAAACCTGCGGTAATATCCTGTCAGCCCTAGGAACCCCCTCAGTCCCCTGAGAGTGGTAGGGTGCGGCCAGTCCAGCATCGCCGCAATCTTCCCCCTGTCGGCTGCCACCCCTTCTGCTGACACCACATGTCCCAGATACTCCACCTGTGGCTGTCCAAAAATGCACTTCTTTCTATTTGCTACCAGCTGGTGGTACTGCAACTCTGTAAACACCACCTGCAAATGGTCCAAGTGCTCCTCCAAGGTGCTTCTGTACACTAATATATCGTCAAAGAAAACTAGGACAAATCGCCGCAGGTATGGACGGAATACCTTGTTCATAAGAGACTGGAAGGTAGCTGGGGCGTTCGTCAAGCCAAAAGGCATGACGAGAAACTCGTAGTGGCCCTCATGCGTCCTGAACGCTGTCTTGGGCACATCCTCCCGCCGCATCCTGATCTGGTGGTAGCCTGACTTAAGATCTATCTTGATGAACCAGGCTGACCCATGTAGCTCGTCCAGGAGCTCGTCTATCACCGGTATTGGGAACTTATCTGGCACTGTCTCTTTGTTCAATGCTTTATAGTCTACACAGAATCGCCAACTCCCATCTTTCTTCTTCACCAGGAGCACCGTGCTAGAGAATGGGCTCACGCTAGGCTGAATCACTCCTGCCTCCACCATCTCGGCCACCATCCTCTCAATCTCTTCCTTCTGGTACTGAGGGTACCGGTAGGGTCTGACACTGATAGGGGAAACCCCCTCTCGTAGTACAATGGCGTGCTCATGGTCCCTCGGCGGTGGCAGACCTCGTGGCTCCTGAAAAATTTCCTCAAACTACGCCAACATCTGCTGCACCTCCTCCGGCACTGCCTCCTCTCTACTGGCCTCCATGCCTCCTCCCTCTGTCATGGTATACAGCTCCACCAGGTAACCGCCGCCCTCAGCCTGCAAGGTCCTCATCATGGTCTTCAATGACACCACCGTCCTGCAAAGACTAGGGTCTCTCTGTAAGATAACAGCTCTCCCCTATCCTGGAACTCCATCCGTGGAAGCTTCCAATTTACCTTCATCTCCCACAGCGTCTGTAACCACGTCATGCCCAGGATGACGTCAGTGCTCCCCAAGTCTAGAGGCAGAAAGTCCGCCATCACCTGTATCCCCTGTAAGGTCAGCACCAACCCTCTGCAGACACCCCGACTACTCTCATTCTTCCCCGTGCCCATCATCACACTGAAGCTCCCGTAGTCGGTCAACTGCAATCCCTGCTGGTCCACCACCCTCCTGGAGATGAAATTGTGGGTCGCCCTACTGTCTATCAACACGGTCACCTCCTGCTCGTCGACCTCTCCCTTCAACTTCATGGTATGGTTCGGTGTGAACCCTACCACGGAGTTAAGGGACACCTCTGCCACGTTCAGCTGATGGTCCTCGGGCTCCTCCTCATCCTGCCCAGCACTCTCATCCTCCATGTCCCCGTCCCCGTCCCAGTCATCATCCTCCAACAGTAGGACCTGCAACTTGCGCCCCGCGCATCTGTGGCCTGGCGTGAACCTCTCATCACACCGGAAACATAAGCTCTTCTGACGCTTCTCCCTCATCTCAGCGTCAGTCATCCTCCGGAACTGCCCTCCAGCTGTGGTGGCGATGCTCTTCTCCCCGTCTTCTCCCTGCTCGCCTGGGCCGCCCCTGTGGTGGTCCCTGCTCCTCCAGCTCCAGACGGGGTGCCTCTCGGTGTCTGGCCATTGTAACCGCTTCGGACCCTCCTATCCTCTGTCTGAGCATTCTCTACCATCTGGGCCATCTCTATGACCTCCGAAAGCCTCCTGGGCTTGTAAGGTCTCACTACGGCTCGAAGACTGGGGTGCAGCCCCCTTCAGGAAGGTGCCCTCCAGTGACTCATCTGACACACCATGTACTCGCCCATCCAGTGTCTCCAATCTCTCTATGTACTCTCGCACCGGCCCCTCCTGCCTAAGGGCGTAAAGCTGCTCGTGCAAGTTCCCAAGACGAGGATCTCTAAACTTCTCCAGCACGAGGTCCTTCAGCTCCTCCCAGCTCCTCATCTGCTGCCTCCTCTCCTTCCACTGGAGCCACCCCAAGGCTCTTCACTCCATGAAAATGGCTGCCGCCTCCAGCTTCTGTGCCTTGGTCATGTGGTGTGCCGCGAAGTATCTCTCTACTGTGAATAACTAGGCATGTGGATCCTCCCCAGAAAATAGCGGCATCGTCAGCTTCCGCACCCTGCATTCTCCCCCAAAGTGCCCCTGCTCGGGCCTCCCCTTCTCTCTGTGATGCGGACGGTAGTGCTGTCTCCTCTTGTCCTGAGTCTCGTACTGCCTTGGTGGTCCTCCTCCGCGACCCCCATAATCTCCTCGGTAATCCCCCTGTCGGCCCTCAAAGTCGTCCCAACTTGCATCATCGCCGAACTCCGCCTCGTAGCCACCCATGCCGTCATTAATAATGATCTCTCCCGCGGCTGTCTCCGTAGAATGGGTCCTCAGCTGCTGGCTGACGTCCCGAAGGGTCGAAAGAACCTCCCAAAAACTGTCCGCGACCATCCTCTACCGATGTCCACTGCCCGGGGGCTCGAAAACCCCCCAGGGCCCTAGCCGTGCATCTCCCCCCCACCGACATCTGCCAGGGGGTTCTCGCCCCTGGCGGGCCTCTGTCGGGGCCCTCCGGCCATGCCGGAGGGCCTGCAGGTCCTGCCAGGCCTCCGGGAGGGCTGGCGGGCCCTGCGGAGGTCCGACAGGTTCGCCGGACCCCTGCGGGCCCCGGTAGAGCCTGGTCGGCCCTTCCGGGGCTCGTGGCAGGCGGGAGGGGCTCCCCCGCCTCTCTCTCGCGGCGGCCGCCCCCCAATTGTCGTGGGGGGCCGGCCGCCCTTCTTCGTGGGCGCGCGGCTCCCAAAACGTGCGTCTAGGGCCGCCGCCTTCTCTTTGTCTCTCCACCGCCTTTCGTCGTACCTCCTCGCGGTAGTCGACCTTCCATGGCTCTTCGTCGTCTCCCTCGTCGAATTCCTCCACGTAATAGGGTTGATTTTGGGTAAAAATCTCCTCTTTTTCCTTCTCTTTTTTCAAAGGTGCCGCCTTTGGTGTCGGATTAGGGTTTCCTTCCCCTTTGTTGTTTGTCGCCAATTGATTTAGGGCTCCCATCAATTGCGCGAATTGATCGTCGTGCTTTGCTTGATTTGACGCCAATTGGGAGATGGAGGTAGTTAATTTTGCCATGGACGCATCGTTCCCCGCCAACGATTTCTTGATCGCCTCGATTTCGCTCGTGAACTTTGCCTCCAAAGCCTCAATTTTTGTCTTGCGATCTTGTCGAAGCCACCATGGATCGTCACGTGCTCTGATACCAAATTGTTAGGAACTAACAAAAAGATACGATTTTTATATCAAAATAATAATGAAGAACAAGATAATTGAACGCAAAAGAGGTGCGCTCTCCTCCCAAGACGCCGAAGAGGACGTCCGCACTCGTCTACCTATGGAATCACACTAATATCAATAATCAAAGCATAGGAAAAACAAGTGACGGCTCCCCCTATTTATAATAGAAAGTAGGGTTTCAATGGGGAGGCGTGCGGCCAAGTCTAAGGGGATGCGGCTTAGGCTTTGGGCCCATGCGGGTGCCTGCGGGTATAAACCCGCAGGGGCTTATTGGGCGGAGGCCCATCAGGGGATTTGGTGGGCAAACCCTAAAAGTTTGGATGAAACTAAATTTGGAGAGAGCCAACTTTTGGAAAATAAAATTTTAAATTTTTGGAGGGAACTAAATTCCATGTGGGAACTAAAATATTTAGGGAACTAAATTCCATGGGGAAGCTAACTTTTAATTTAAAATTTTTTGGAGGAATTAAATCGTGAGGAAAATAAAAATTTAAATTTTGGAAGGATCAATTCTAGGGGGAAATCAACTTTGGGATGATCTAAAATTTCTGGGGTGAACTAAGTTCTCCGGGGGAACTAAATTTTAGTTTAAATGCGGATAAATTTTGTTGTTGGATTGAATATTTTTAAGGTGGATGCAAATTTTTTTGGGGGGATTTTGAATAAGTTGTAATTGTAGAGATATGATGCCCTCGAGGCTATTTATCTCTGTGTGAATAGCACAAACATCTTGTTCGAAATAATAGTAAGCTGTTTGGTAATAATTTATCTAAGTTATATTATAATGTAGTTAACATTAGATATTAACTTAGGTAAAGTCCTGAGACTTTATGCAAGGTCAAACAGGCATCGAGATGAGTATCTCGATCATGGAGAAATGTTTGACCGTCTGTAGCTAGGGCTGTTGACGAACGAGCTTGAACGAGCTTGAACGGGGAGCTTGGTTTTGTTCATGAACAAAATCCATGTTCAAGCTCTGTTCGTTTACTAACCGAGCTCTAAAAACATGTTCAAGCTTGTTCGTTAATCTTACCGAACGAACGTAAACGAACAGTTACCGAGCTTGTTCACGAGTAGTTAATCGAACATTCTGTTCGTTAACAAGACTTATCGAGCTTGTTCGTGAACATGGTCAGGAACATGTTCGTGAGCACACAATCAATCTTATTCATGAACATATTTTCAATCAAACAAACGAACACCAATTTTTTAATCAGTAATAATACTATTTAAACATAATTGCTAATGACTAAATCAATTAAATAAAAGGATTAAATATTTGCAGGACAAAAACAAATAAATCTAGCATAATAGCTCCATAAATCCCATTACAAGCGTCCATTTCAAGTATAGTAAACAATATAGTATTTGTCTAAATTTATTATTTTCGATACATGTTCGTTCACGAACACTTAACGAGCTTGTTCATGAACATCACTTAACGAGCTTGTTCACGAACACTTAACGAGCTTGTTCATGAACATAAATGAACGAACACAGTTATGTTCAAGATCTGTTCGTTTATTAACCGAGCTCTAAAAATCTGTTCAAGCTTGTTCGTTAAGCTTCATGAACAAACGTAAACGAACATGTACCGAGCTTGTTCACGAGTAGTTCGTCGAACGTTCTGTTCGTCAACAGCCTTATCTGTAGCATAAGTCTAAAAGGGTTCGTGGTCGTAGATGCTTCGAGACAAGGATATCGAAACATCAGATAGACCATTGTGTTTTAGTCTTCACCGTTTAGCGGTGGCGATGATCTCATGATCGTTCGACTTGGCGAAGTCGGAGACGAGACACAAGTGTTCATTAGAGAATGAGTTCATTGAACGATCCACAAGAGTTATCATATGGTTACATTGACTAATCTGTCAGTGATAACTCTTAGTGATGATAGGCTAGTTGGTCTTTTGACTTGAGGTCATTTTACGAACCTGTGCGTGAACGGTGCCACTTAGATCACTGACCTTACTTCGAGACTAGGCCTGTCGAAAGGTATTTGATTGGGTGTCACTTGAAGCGTACGAGGAGAGTAATGACCAAGAAAGAATTCGTCTCTCCCGGTCAATGGGAGTTGGTGTCATAGAGTTAGTTCGGTCTTTAGTAAAATCTCTGCGCAGAGTATGTTGGAAGAAGTCCAACATTAGTTGACTAAAGATCGATAGAAACTAAACAGAGTCAAGTTATTGGGGTTGACAGTTACACCGTACCCTAGACTTGATCTACACGACATAGTTTAGACGAAGAGACTATAACTGCAGAACTCATCACAGACACGGTCAGGGTGGTCCTGACAATTCTCATGTTGATGAGCTAACCACATTATGATGATTCTGAAACAGGGACGTCAGCCACTGCTCGTGGTCTTTGCCGTATAGGGGTTCGAGCCCAACCTGTAGTAGGGTCAGGCCGTAGGGTCACACAAAGAGTGCGACCTTCGTCTAGTAATAGGTAGAAATTAGTTAGGGAGAATATTTTGCATTTTTGATGCAAGGGATGGAATAATTGCATTTGATGCAATATGATAATTTAAGTCTCTAGATAGAGGACTAATTTGCATATGATGCAAAAGAGATTAAATGTGTCTTAAATTGTTTAAGACTATATTTAATATAAGAAACGCAAGGAAAAGTTCACGGGTAAGACGGGAATGTCCCGGTCTACGCCCAGGTTTAAACGACGTCCAAATCGGACGCCAGATGCTCAAGATACGCCCATAACAGCCAATGGATCAGACTGGATCAGACCAGGTTGACCCAGGCCAGACTAGGGTCTGGCATGGGCACCTGGCCTGCCAGGCCCAAAGGGGATGGGTGCTAGGCACCCTGGGCCTGCGCCTGGGCCCCTTGCCCCGGCGCCCTTGCCAGGCGCCTGGGCGGGCGCCTAGGCGCCCGCGCCAGGCGCCTGGGCGGGGCCCAGTCAGCTGGGTCTGACCAGTGGGGCCCACAGGCTGGGCCCCACCACATGGTGCAGAACCCTAGGGCAATGGGTATTTTTTGACGGCTCAGTTTTTGCGAAAAATAAGCATTGGGTTGAACTTTGGACGATCAATTGGAGGGTCAAACGAACTCCGATTGACGAACGGTTTTTCCTTATGCGTTCACCGTTGAACACCCTTCGAATTGATAGGTTGTATCAATCACGAAGCTCAACGGTGAGTGAGTTAAAATTCACGGAAGTTTGCACTTTGTGAAGGGCAAACTAACTTGATTTAATTAACTCTAAAAATTAATAGTTCCACATCAGTTGTGCGGAAAAGGGGAGAGTCCGCCGCCTCTATAAGTAGGGGCCTCCCCCTTCCTCCAAACTCGTCCCAAGCTCTAGATCTGAGCGGCTCTCGTAAATGTTGGAGCACGCTCGGATCTAGGCTTAAATTAATATATATATATATATATATATATATATATATATATATATATATATATATATATTTCTGCCTTACTCCTGAGGGCTCTAGCAAAGCCGCAAAGGAGTTCGGATTCGGATCCGAAATCTAGGCGAAGGTTTCACTCGCGTGAAACTTTCTTCGGCGCGTGGTTGGCTCGGCGACACGAGGATTGCTCGCCTCGGGATGCGGAGCGGTTCGAGGAGCAGTTCGAGGAGCGGCTCGACGTGGGACGGGGAGCGGCTCGGAAGACGGTGCAGAACATCTCGCCTGTCCCAGGGTTGAGATTCCGGGTATGTAAGCATTAGTTTAATTTAATCGCAGTAGGTTAGATCCTTCTTGGGATGGTCAGATCCATACCAAGTCAGCATAGATCTTGGCCAATGGTCTTGTACCTTAGGGCTAAGTTAAATTGTTTAACTGCATGTTAATTAGATTAACTGTTTTATTCTTCCGCTGTAAATTTTTTATGTCTATATTCCGTCCGACTTAGGACGGGAATAGGTTTTTGTGCCCTAAGGGTCGTGGAAAACCCTTCAGTGGTATCAGAGCCTAGGTTTGTGTAACGATCTAGCACTGCGATTTTATTAAAATTGAAATGCTTTTTTAAATACTTTATAAAATGTTTTAAAAGTTATGCGATAATTTTAAAATATTATTAGATGTTTAAAATTTTATATGATAAATTTTAGGCATGGAATTTTGTTTTAAAAGGTGTTTAAATATTTTATGTGATAAAAAAATTTAAGCATGAAAATTTTTTAAATAATGTTTTAAATTTATATGATAATTTTAAAACTTATTTTTACGCTTTAAAACTTTATGCGATAAGTTTAAAATTATTTTAGATGTTTAAATATTTTATGTGCTAAAATTTTAAGCATGAATCCTTTTAAAAGGGATGTTTTAAATTTATGAGATTTTTTAAAAACTGTTTTAAAAGTTTAAAATTGTTTATGCGATAAACTTTAGTCTATTTAATTGTTAAATAGTTGTGCACTATCTTTATGCGTTGAAATTAGTGTAACATTAATTTTATGGCTATGTCATCTTGTCTCTTATTTGATAACACAAGACAACCCTTTAGGTTAGCCATTAAGAAATGATTAAAATTTATTAATTAAATTTTAATGACATGCTATGTTTTAATAAAACTTTTAACAACCCTTTAAGACCTAATTCCTGATTAGGGTAGTCCCTTTAATTTTTTTAATTCTAATTGTTATGAAATTAATTCTCATTAAAGGACTTCGCTTTTAGCGTTGGTTAATAAATTTATTAAAAATCCTAATAACGATTAGGATAGCACGTGAACCTTATAGTTGATAAGGACTTAATAAAAGTTATTAAACAAATCCTAAAATTTTGAATTTAAGGATTCAACTAGTTGATAGGATTAATTAGTTATTAATAAAAGCTGTTTAGTCTATGGCACGCATATAAAAATGACAAACTTCATTCAATGGACCATGATACAGTCAATGCGCTTGGCTAAGTTTGCTGGATCACTCTTTAAAGGGGTAGTGATCCTGGCTTAGTCAATTCCCTGGCTGTGTTCCGCTGGACCGCAATGACGCGAATCATGATTGTATGACACCGTGGACTATATCTAAGTCAAATACGCTAATAATCTTTTTCAAGATTAGCCGTAGCCCTCATTGTTTTAGGGGATGGCAACTATAGGACCCGTGTTATAGTTGTTGAGTTACACTCAAGCTGTGACATGACAACCTTATAGAAACCAACTCCTTAAATACACTAGATGTAGTCTAAGACCTGACTCAAACCGACGTGTCATGAATACACCGAGCGCCGGAGCAAGTCAGGCTAGACACGAAAACAAGGGTCCGACTAGACTAGACATTGTGATTGGATGAGCACACTCATGATCACAAATAGCTAGAGGTAAAAACCGATAAGAGAGTCATATCTGATATGATCGATGAAGAGTCATCTTCCGATCGCAGAGTCAAGCATCTTGTTGAGCTACACTCAAGTTTGTTAGGCTCAAGGTGATTGGACCTCTTACCCATTAATTTTTAATTCGATTAAATCGTTCGTTATTAAGCTTTGAAACGATCGTAAAAATAGTGGGAGGATATAGATAGATAAAAGCCATTCTACCTATATTTAATATTGAACATATACTGAACTAAGGCAAGACTGTTTACCGAAGGAATCAAAATATAATATTTTAATGAAATAAGTTAACTGGTCAAATAGGTTGATTAATTGAATATCAAGGAAAATCTTAATTGATTGGATTAAACTATATTCTCGTTGACATAAAAATGACCTTCTAAAGAACAGACTTAAGAAATATGATTTCATTAAGTTCTGGGTCCAACAAATAAATTCACGCTACATGACACTCGTCTCTATATGAGGCAGTTTGAACATATAGGATATTCGAAGTATGTTTCTCCCTACAACTTGTCGAGCTACACTCAAGGTTGTATGGACAAACAATTTTGATCCGCAAAGTTCGAAAATTCGATCAAACCGTTTGAATCGAATACGAGTGCATGAGCGGTGCAAGACTATGTATCCCAACCGGATCTTGAGATAAGCAACTTCTTGAGCTACACTCAAGATTGCAACTCTCGGGCGTTTGGATACATGAGATGCTTGCATAGCTATTTATTTATGTTGGGTTATTTAATATCTAAATATGATTTAGAAAAGAAAGAAGGCACTCCGGAAAGTCAATTAAGTTAAATAGTTTAATTTATCATTAGTAAAGGCATAAGTAGGAGGAAATGAAAATGTGACATATTTTGATGTCTCGATTTCATAATTATTGTTATACAAAAGGTTAATACATTTTGACGAATGTCTTCACATTGCTTCTAAAGCAATGAGTAATATGTATAACGATAATATATATATTAAATGTTAATATATAAATACACAAGATAGTAGCAAACTTATAGACTAGGCCGTATTGAGAGAGCAAGCTTCACAAGTCACATAAAGAGGGGTCTGACCTCTCGTATTATGAAGTCTACGGACACTTTTGAATCTTACCTTCTTAGATATAATGCCCGAAACCCATCTGTAAGACAGTGGGAGAATGAGTTGTCGAACTCAGTCTCGTACATACTGATGTACCCGAGTCTAAATTAAATAAAGTAAGTTATTTGTATATTTTATTAAGACACGTGTTCTTGATGAAATACAAGTCTGATAAAATAAAGAACGAAATGACTAAAGTATTTAAACTGATTCGATTAGATCGAATGGTCAAATACTTAGCTACATAAAATCTTGCGTAATTAAAAGAAAATATGATTTTCTCTCAGGTCAAGTCTGTTAACACATCCGTGTGTTAAAAGGTATGAATCATACTAAGTTAGACTGGGTGCGATTCAAGGCAGTGACTCTGAGGTAAGTCCTCCCACTGGGTTAAGACCCAGATAGTAATGCCTAGGTCTTGATAATGTTCTATGAGGACATTATCTATAAGATATTCATTAAATCGATCATTAGGAAGTTGTATAATTACTCGAATCTCGTGAGACGAATTGTCGAGTTAGACATCATAACTGATGATGACTTAGTCAACTTCCGGGATGAAATTCGGAGTAGTAACTCTGATTTAAAACTTGATGCAATCAGAATAGGTCCGTGTACGTAAATAAATTTTGGAATTTAGTTTACGTGCCCAAGAAAAATGTTTCCTCACTTTCTGCAAGTAAATCCTTAAGTTGAAAGATTGGTGCAGAAAGAAAATAGTGAAGTACAATCATGTTGGTCGAGAACGGTTTTCATACTAATTCCTATAAACGGATTATGTTGAAACCGTCTCGCCAGCAGATGTGTACAGATCTACTCGGACCAAACTCGATGTAAAACGCTCATGTTGACCATGAAAATTGGAGCATTCACTTATAAGTTCGTTTTTCTAAATATGATTTAGACGGACCAACTTATATGAATTAGCCAAAAAGTTTTCAAAGTCAGTGGGAGCATATAAATTACATACGAGGCATCAAAGGGATGGAACATATATTTTGACGAAGTGATCAAAGAGTTTGATACTTTATCAGAAATAGATATGAGCCATTTGAAATGACCAATAACTAATTTAAAATTATTATCGTAAGGTACGATGAACTGGATAAGATCCAAGTAAATAAAAATATTCTGGATTCCGAAAGACCAAGTGAATTATTTGAATGAGATTCAAATGGTTGGTCTAACATGAACATAGAAACCCCTTAAGTTTATAATGTAGACGGTTTTAGCAGATCCACTCACGAAGGCTCTACCACATGAAGTCGGGAAAACTTATGTGTAAAATGGTATAAGATACCGGGATAAATGGGCCTGAGTGCAAGTGGGAGATGTAGAGATATGATGCTCTCGAGGCTATTTATCTCTGTGTGAATAGCACAAACATCTTGTTCGAAATAACAGTAAGCTGTTTGGTAATAATTTATCTAAGTTATATTATAATGTAGTTAACATTAGATATCAACTTAGGTAAAGTCCTGAGACTTTATGCAAGGTCAAACAGGTATCGAGATGAGTATCTCGATCATGGAGAAATATTTGACCGTCTGTAGCATAAGGCTAAAAGGGTTCGTGGTCGTAGATGCTTTGAGACAAGGATATCGAAACATCGGATAGACCATTGTGTTTTAGTCTTCACCGTTTAGCGGTGGCGATGATCTCATGATCGTTCGACTTGGCGAAGTCGGAGACGAGACACATGTGTTCATTAGAGAATGAGTTCATTGAACGATCCACAAGAGTTATCATATGGTTACATTGACCAATCTGTCAATGATAACTCTTAGTGATGATAGGCTAGTTGGTCTTTTGATTTGAGGTCATTTTACGAACCTGTGCGTGAACGGTGCCACTTAGATCACTGACCTAACTTCGAGGCTAGGCCTGTCGAAAGGTATTTGATTGGGTGTCACTTGAAGCGTACGAGGAGAGTAATGACCAAGAAAGAATTCGTCTCTCCCGGTCAATGGGAGTTGGTGTCGTAGAGTTAGTTCGGTCTTTAGTAAAATCTCTGCGCAGAGTATGTTGGAAGAAGTCCAACATTAGTTGACTAAAGATCGATAGAAACTAAACAGAGTCAAGTTATTGGGGTTGACAGTTACACCGTACCCTAGACTTGATCTACACGACATAGTTTAGACGAAGAGACTATAACTGCAGAACTCATCACAGACACGGTCAGGGTGGTCCTGACAATTCTCATGTTGATGGGCTAACCACATTATGATGATTCTGAAACAGGGACGTCAGCCACTGCTCGTGGTCTTTGCCGTATAGGGGTTCGAGCCCAACCTGTAGTAGGGTCACACAAAGAGTGCGACCTTCGTCTAGTAATAGGTAGAAATTAGTTAGGGAGAATATTTTGCATTTTTGATGCAAGGGATGGAATAATTGCATCTGATGCAATATGATAATTTAAGTCTAGATAGAGGACTAATTTGCATATGATGCAAAAGAGATTAAATGTGTCTTAAATTGTTTAAGACTATATTTAATATAAGAAACGCAAGGAAAAGTTCACGGGTAAGACGGGAATGTCCTGGTCTACGCCCAGGTTCAAACGACGTCCAAATCGGACGCCAGATGCTCAAGATACGCCCATAACAGCCAATGGATCAGACTGGATCAGACCAGGTTGACCCAGGCCAGACTAGGGTCTGGCCTGGGCACCTGGCCTACCAGGCCCAAAGGGGCTGGGCGCCAGGCACCCTGGGCATGGGCCCAGGCCCTGGCGCCTGGGCGCCTGCCCAGGCACCGAGGGCGGGCGCCCTGGGCCCACCAGGGCCCAGGCGCCTGGGCGACCAGGCGCCTTGGGCCGGGCCCCGCTCCAGGATGGCGCCCGTGTCAGGCTGGCGCCCGCGCCCAGGTTTGGGCCAGGCGCCCAGTCAGCTGGGTCTGACCAGTGGGGCCCACAGGCTGGGCCCCACCACATGGTGCAGAACCCTAGGGTAGTGGGTATTTTTTGACGGCTCAGTTTTTGCGAAAAACAAGCCTTGGGCTGAACTTTGGGCGATCAATTGGAGGGTCAAACGAACTCCGATTGACGAACGGTTTTTCCCTATGCGTTCACCGTTGAACACCCTTCGAATTGATAGGTTGTATCAATCACGAAGCTCAACGTTGAGTGAGTTAAAATTCACGGAAGTTTGCATTTTGTGAAGGGCAAACTAACTTGATTTAATTAACTCTAAAAATTAATAGTCCCACATCGGTTGTGCGGAAAAGGGGAGAGTTCGCCGCCTCTATAAGTAGGGGCCTCCCCTTCCTCCAAACTCGTCCCAAGCTCTAGATCTGAGCGGCTCTCGTAAATGTTGGAGCACGCTCGGATCTAGGCTTAAATTAATATTTCTATATATATATATTTCTGCCTTATTCCTGAGGGCTCTAGCAAAGCCGCAAAGGAGTTCGGATTCGGATCCGAAATCTAGGCGAAGGTTTC
The DNA here is from genome assembly GCA_030789695.1 of Scilla litardierei. Lineage (NCBI taxonomy): Eukaryota > Viridiplantae > Streptophyta > Magnoliopsida > Asparagales > Asparagaceae > Scilla > Scilla litardierei. The sequence continues at coordinate 9,499,887 of CM061142.1, read as the reverse complement.
ACTCGCGTGAAACTTTCTTCGGTGCGTGGTTGGCTCGGCGACACGAGGATTGCTCGCCTCGGGATGCGGATCGGTTCGAGGAGCGGTTCGAGGAGCGGCTCGACGTGGGACAGGGAGCGGCTCGGAAGACGGTGCGGAACATCTCACCTGCCCCAGGGTTGAGATTCCGGGTATGTAAGCATTAGTTTAATTTAATCGCAGTAGGTTAGATCCTTCTTGGGATGGTCAGATCCATCCCAAGTCGGCATAGATCTTGGCCAATGGTCTTGTACCTTAGGGCTAAGTTAAATTGTTTAACTGCATGTTAATTAGATTAACTGTTTTATTTTTCCGCTGTAAAGTTTTTATGTCTATATTCCGGCCGACTTAGGACGTGAATAGGTTTTTGTGCCTTAAGGGTCCTGGAAAACCCTTCAGTAATATTCCAGGAGAATATTTTGAATGCCCCGTTACGTATATTCACCGGTTATGACTATGATACGATTAGGGTTAATCGTATCAAAAGTTCAGATTTTTAGTGGAAGAACGAAAAGAAATTTGAAGTGGAGATGATATTGATAATGATAAAGAGACAATTTTGATCTAAATTGGAGTAGATCTTCTCCCTAGCTTGAGATAATGGATCAAGCCTAATCCCCCAAACCTTAGCCGTCAAATGGCGATTGTCTCAATATTTCGATGACTCACACAACTAGGGTTAACCCCTTTAAATACCATCCTAACAAATTACTAAACACACAGACAACTTAAACACATAAAAGGTAGTGCATAAAGCAAAACTAGGAAAATACTAAGTCGATCCCACGACCGCTCCCATGACCGAGTCCTTGCGCCTTCTACGGTACATGACCGCATCATTACTCCCCCCAAAATCGAACCTTGTCCTCAAGGTTGAAATATGGAAACTGCGCTATGATGGTGTCCTCCAGCTCCCACGTGGCCTCGTGATCGGGCAGCCCCGCCAATCGTACCAACACCTCTCGGCCCCCACCCTCAATGCGCCGCACCTGTATAATATCCTGGGGCTCCGTAAGTACCTCTGAATCAGCTGTCAAAGTAGGTGGCAGCGTGGCTACCGGTGTATGTGCTCCAATCGCCCGCTGTAACTGAGAGACATGGAAAACCAGATGCAATGACGATCCTGGGGGTAATGTCAAATTATAAGCCACGGGCCCAATCTTCGCCTCTATCTGAAATGGCCCGTAAAAGAGAGCAGCTAACTTTTCGTTCCGGCGCTGTGCTAATGATATCTGATGGTATGGCCTCAGCTTCAAATATACCTGGTCTCCCACCGCGTAGTCAACCTCTCTGTGATGTCCATCCGCCTTTGCCTTCATCAGCTGCTGAGACCTCGTAAGGTGCTTCTTCAACTCTTCCAAAATCCCCTCTCGCTCCTCGAGGTACTGGTTCAACTGTGATACGGGTGTCGACCCTCTATGATAGTGGATCAACGCAGGTGGGTCCCTGCCGTACAAAACCCGAAATGGCATCGTCTGGGCTGCAGAGTGGAAGGACGTGTTGTACCAGTACTCGGCCCATGCCAACCACCGATACCAACTCCTCGGGCAATCTGACACAAAGCAGCGAAGGTACGTCTCAACGCTCCTGTTGACGACCTCCGTCTGTCCATCCGTCTAGGGGTGGTAGCTGTACTCCTCCGCAAGGCGGTCCACTGGACCCTAAACATCTCCTTCCAGAACTGGCTCAAGAAGAACGTGTCCTTATCCGACACAATAGAAGTTGGGAACCCGTGAGACGAACCACCTCCCGTATAAAGGCCGTAGCAACTGTCACTGCCGTGTAAGGGCGACACAGCCCGATGAAATGCCCGTACTTGCTCAAACGGTCGACCACCACCAAAATCACCGTGTATCCCTCAGACTTGGATAGCCCCTCGATGAAATCCATGCTGATCCCCTCCCAAACCTGCTTAGGAAGAGCTAAGTGCTGCAACAGTCCGGCCGTTGCCATGGCCAGGTATTTGTGATGCTGGCAGACGTCACATCTGACTACCATCTCAGCGATGTCCTTCTTTATTTCCCGCCAGTACAGCTCTTTAGCCACCCGCATCTATGTCTGCTGGACTCCTGATGGCCCCCACCGCGCTCCCATGGAACTCCTGAAAAATCAACTGTTTGTGTATTGAAGCCCGTGGTATGACTAGCCTCCCTCGATACAACAGTCGCTGCCCCTCCAAAGAATAGCCCGGGTACTCAGCCACCCTCTGAACCAACTTCTCCGGATCCTAGATAGCTCCTCATCGGTATCCACCTCCCTCCATAAGGGCTCCCACTCCGCTAACAGCGGTACTGACAAGGATACCAAGGAGGTAACCTCCTCTCTCCGTGATAGCGCATCCGTAGCCTTGTTCTCCAATCTCGGCCGATAGTGTATCTCAAACTTGTAGTCAACAAGTTTAGATAGCCACTTCTGATAGTCTGCCGTCACCAGCCTCTGCTCCAGCAAATACTTCAACGACCTCTGATCTGTGCGCACAATAAACGGTCGTCCCAACAGGTAAGGACGCCATTTCTGGATCGATAGGGCGATCGCCATCAGCTCCCTCTCATACACGGATTTCTGCCTCGCCCGTGATGACAAAACTGGTTAAAGTAAGCCACGGGTCGTTGATCCTGCATCAGCACTTCTCCCAACCCGTATCCCGAGGCATCAGTCTCCACCACAAAAGGTCTGTTAAAGTCGGGGAGAGCTAGTACCAGTACTGTCGTCATAGCCCTTTTCAATGCCTCGAATGCTGCAGTCGCCTCCGCATTCCACCGGAACCCATTCTTCTTCAGCTGGTCTGTCAGGGGCCATGCAATGGTACTGTAACCTTGCACGAAGTTGCGGTAGTATTCCGTCAAGACCAAAAATCCTCGCAACGCCCTCAACGTAGTCGGCTGCGGCCAATCTAACATGGCCTCAATCTTGGTTCTATCCGATGCCACCCCATCTGCCGAAACTACGTGTCCCAAATACTCCACCTTCTCCTGAGCAAAAATGCACTTCTTCCGGTTGGCATAAAGCTGGTGAGCCTGTAACTCCTGCAACACTGTCTCCAGATCTCGTACTAACTCCACCGTACGGCTGTACACCAGTATGCTGTCGAAGAAGACTAAGACAAACTGCTGAAGGTAGGGCTGAAATATCTTGTTCATCAACGCCTGAAAAGTAGCGGGCGCATTCGTCAGCCCAAAGGGCATGACGAGGAACTCATAGTGCCCCTCATGAGTCCTAAAGGCAGTCTTCTGCACATCCTCCGCCTTCATCTGGATTTGATGATACCCCGACTTCAGGTCAATCTTCGAAAAGATCGACGCCCCATGTAGCTTATCTAGCAACTCATCTATCACTTGTATGGGAAAGCGATCTGCCACTGTCTCCTTGTTGAGGGCACGGTAGTCCACACAGAACCTCCAGCTACTGTCTTTCTTCTTCACTAGCAGCACTGGACTGGAGAAGGGACTAACACTCGGTCGTATCACTCCAGCCTGTAACATCTCCCTGATCAATCGTTCGATCTCATCCTTCTGAACATATGGGTACCTGTAGGGCCGAACGCTGACTGGAGCCGCTCCCTCACGCAGCACATGGCATGCTCGTGGTCTCTCTGAGGTGGAAGCCCCTGCGGCATCTGAAACACGTGCACATAATTGTCCAACAACTCCACCACCTCTGGTGGCATCCGCTGCTCCTTCGCCTCCGCCCCTAACTCCGGATATGTCACAAAGTATGCCTCTCCTCCCACTAGTACTATCCGAGCCAAGGACTTCAGGGAAGCCGCGCGGCAACACAAGCTGGGATCCCCTAACAAAACCATGGTCCTCACATCCTCCCGATACTCCATCCTCAGCACCTTCCAGTTGAACTTGGTGTCGCCCAAGGTCTGTAACCACTGCATCTCCAACACCACATCCACCTTCCCCAACTCCAGGGGTAACAATCCGCCACTATCTGAGTGCCTTGTACTTCCAGAATCACCGCCCTGCAGACATCCCCTGCTCTCCTCCCTCTGGCATGTTCTCAAAATCACCCCAAAGGTGGCTGTCTCACTCACCTATAGCCCCAGCTGTCCCACCAACTTCAGATGAAGTTGTGGGTTGCCCCACTGTCTATCAATATCGTCACTTCCTGATTCGCCACCCTGCCTGCTAGCTTCATAATGTGATATGGAGTAAATCCCACCACGGAGCTAAGGGACACCTCCACGGTCTCCAAGTGTGGCTGCTCCTCTGTCACCTCGTCTTCTACGCAAGTATAATCATGGGTTCTCCCTCTTCCTCCTCCTCCTCGGCAGCCACCTCCAACTGCATGGCTCGTCCCGCACACCTGTGTCCTGGTGTGAACCGCTAGTCACACTTGAAACACAGCCCCTTAGCCCTGCGCTCTTGCATCTCTGCCTCTGTCATCCTGCGGGTCTGACCCCCGTACGTGTCTCCGGCCCAGTCCCTCTCGCCGGTGTCAATGCGCCTGTAGGAGCCTTGGGTGCCACTGTCACTGCCGGACTCCGCAAAGCAGATCCTCCCCAAGCTCCCCTTGCCTTCATATCCTCCGCCAGCTTGTCCTCCACCTTCCTGGCTATCCTCATCATGGCCGACAGTCCCCTGGGTTCTTGAACCTGCAGCTCGGCTCTGATCTGCGGCTTGAGGCCCTTTAGGAAATTTCCTTCTATGGTCTCAGCGGAAACTCCCTCTACTCGGCTCGCAAGCCGCTCAAACTTCTCCACATATTCCCTCACGGTCCCCTCCTGTCGCAGTGTATACAACTGCTCAAATAAGCCACCAGCCTGTGTCTCCTGAAATCTCTCCATAAGGCACTCTGTCAACTCTATCCAAGTGTGGATAGGCCGCTGCCGTTGGCTCCAGCGGAACCACCCCAAGGCTTCCCCCTCAAAGCACATCACCACCGTCTGCATCCTCTCCGCCTCAGACAACCCCAACACATCGAAGTACCTCTCCACCTTGTAGATCCAAGCATCTGGATCCTTTCCCTTAAAAGGGGGCATGGTCAGCTTCCTCAACCGGCTATCTGGTCCACCATCACCACGTGGGCCTCCCCCCGCTGCCCCTCCTGGTATCTCGGACAGGCAGGCTCCTCCAACCTCCATCTGGGCCGATCTGGCTGCCCAAACGCTCCCCAAATCTCCTCTCGGGCCCTGTCAGCAGCCCTCTGCTCCTCGGCATCCCATGCATCTCCATTCCCCCATGCCTCCTTCGCCTGAGGGTCGTCGGCATATCGTGCATACTCCTCGTACTCCGGCACGTGCCCCACATCCTCCCCGGTCTCCTGAAGTCTCCGAACATTCTCCTTGGCACGCCTCAAGGTCTCCAACGCCCCCTCTATGCCCAAAGGAAGCCCCAGGGGGGCCTGTTGGGCTCAAACCAAGTCACCGGGGGCGCTGCGGGTGTGCGGGGCCCCTGGCGTGTCGCCAGGGCCTTGCCGCATTCGGCTGGGCCCCGCCGGCCCTCGCCGGGGCCTGGCGGCCCGCCAGACCCGGCGGGGGTCGGCGCGGCCCATTCCTGGGCCGCGCGTGTCTGCGCGGCCCAGATTTGGGCCACGCATGTCCACGCGGCTCGGGAAGGGGGCACGCGGCCCCTGGCGGTCTGCCAGGGGTCCGCCCCCCTTGGGGATGCTCCGTCGCTCTCCGATGGTCGTCAAGGGGTTCCTGGAAGTGCAGAGGCGGCGTTCGGGCTCCTCGACCGTCGGATCTTCTCCATTTGGCCCTAGATCTGAGAAAAATTTCAGATTTGTTGACATCGATGCCCTAGCTTCAGATTCGGTTTGTTTTGTTGTTGTCGATGGATGTCTTGGATGTCGGAGGCTTTAGCAACCCCCTTCATCTCTTGGTGGATGCCTCGGATCTTGCCTTGAAGCTCATCGATCCTCTTGCTCATCTCTTCAAGTTTGCTGTCGACTTTCTCTTCTACAAGTTTCGCCGCCGTCTTTGCCCTAGTTTCCGCCATCGGATCGTAATGCTCTGATACCAAATTGATACGATTAGGGTGAATCGTATCAAAAGTTCATATTTTTAGTGGAAGAACGAAAAGAAATTTGAAGTGGAGATGATATTGATAATGATAAAGAGACAATTTTTATCTAAACTGGAGTAGATCTTCTCACTAGCTTGAGATAATGGATCAAGCCTAATCCTCCAAACCCTAGCCGTCAAATGACGATTGTCTCAATATTTCGATGACTCACACAACTAGGGTTAACCCCTTTAAATACCCTCCTAACAAATTACTAAACACACAGACAACTTAAACACATAAAGGGTAGTGCATAAAGCAAAACTAGGAAAATACTAAGTCGATCCCCACGACTGCTCCCACGCCCGAGTCCTTGCGCCTTCTGCGGTACACGACCACATCAGACTAGTAGTCATTTATTTTACGGAGTTTATTATGTTGTTTGGAAAGCGCAATACCTTCTTCACATGTGTTTTTGCAATGAAATACGGTGATATTTTTTCAGGTGGATGAAATTTCCTTGGCTGACGACATCGTACTAAAACGGTTAAATAGTGTCCTGGAACCAGAAAGAAAACTGATGTGTATTGCGGTCTGCTGTGTTATCTAGTTACTTCGAATTAATATTTTATGCTTAAAGGATACATGTTGAGAAAGGAAGTTAAAATATTGATATTTACTTCCAATAGGTGTTCTATATTACTCTTAGTTAGTAGTATGATTGTTTAATAGTATGATTGTCGAGATAGTTAACTATGTTTAGTACATTGTATAAGGGGGATGGGGCTGACATTTGTTTAATTCTTCTTTACACATACACCTTGATGTAGCGAGTACACGATGATATAATGTAGAATTATGAAAATAATGTCTTAATTTTATATCAGGCAAATTGGTTGCATTGTACAGAGTTTCTCATTTTGCTCAACTTTGCTTCTGTGAAGGAAGGAAATTATGTTCCTTTTGTGCCTTCCAAAAACCATATCAAATTTTTGTCGGGCATTACTAAATTTACTGACATGTACCTCCATATGCATTAAATCAATCTGTTTTTTTATTTCTTGCTTTCTTCGTAATACTTCGTTTACAGAGGAGTTGAATTCACGTCTTTACTGACCGTTACTTTGCATTACTAAATTTACTACCTCCATATCCATTAAATCAATCTGTTTTTTGTTTCTCGCTTTCTTCGTAATACTTCGATTACAGAGGAGGTGAATTCATGTCGTATTCTTTGATTATTCTGGACGTGACTTTTCCTTGTTCTAACTCTGTTTACAATCAGTATCTGAGAAGGGAGGTTCTGTCCTTGAGAAAATTACTGCTCATTTGGACTTCTTCATTTTGGCAACAATGAAGCCTGGTGGTGATTATGGGAAGAAGGAACTTTCTCCGGCACTTCGGAACCAATTTACTGAGATATGGGTTTCTTCTGTTAGTGATGTTAATGAGCTTAGACACATTGCTCGTGAACGGTATGTGTATCACTTGTTTTGGCAGGTTTTATGTGGTGTCCACATGGTCTATTACTTGCACTATTATATTTTGACTTCTCATTAATATTTTTTATTTTGATAAAAACCTTCTTATTATATCATGTAAAACTAACAATTTCTTGATTAATATTTTGACAGGTTTTCAAAATCAGAGCTGTCACACTGTGCTTATTACATTATAAAGTTTTGTCAAGTATGCAATAATATTTTTTTCATAACTATTGTCTCCTCATTCACTGCTAGTTCTGATACCAAGGCTTGTATTGAATGATGATGAGATTACTCCTCATCCCTGAATCTGAACAACCATCGCTTACTTCTCAATGCTCATTGTCAAACTAATCAGTCTACGTATCAGCATGCATTTATTGTTACCTCCCAAGAAGATGTCATAGCATTTCCAGGGACAGGGCTAGGACCATTGTGCAGTGGCACTAGATGAAGTGGAATTTTGGCACATATACAAGATCCTATTTTGTATCCGATTATCATAGTTGAGTTGTGATACGATCTTCATAAAGAAGAATAATAAGAGAATTTTTTTTGGTGGAAAGGGAAAAGTTGGGATTTTTATTGATTTAATGTGAATTACGAAGGATAATTGACCCCCTTTAAGAGAGGAGGCCGCTCTTCAAGCTTTATCTTTGAGACTAAAGCCTAAATCTCCCAATCTAGGGTTTTTGGACTCCTACAACAATTTCTCTGACAAATTTGATATGCCCCTCCACCAATCCTAGCTGGCCATATAAAAACAAGAAACAACTTTTAGAAATTACGAAAATACCAGTAGTGGTTGAGACGGACAAAAACACACCCCATAGTCAAGCCGCATGCCTCCTTTTTAGTTGATAATGATGACCACATTATTACTCTCCTAAGAGACCCACAATGTCCTCAAGATGAAAATCAGGAAATTGCCATTGAATAGTCTCAAAAGACTCTCAAGTAGCATCATAGTCCAGTAACCCGCGCTAATGGATCAACACCTCCTGAGCTCCCGCAGTTCCCTGACAGACACATTTGACCTCCAGCGGCTCCAATAGCACCTTTCGAGGTCTGTCAAGGTAGCCGGTAGTATCAGGGAAAGAGTATGATCTCCAATCGCCTATCACAACTGGGTCACATGGAAGACATAATGTATGGTAGACGATGGTGGTAACTTCAACCTGTAAACTACATGCCCAATTTTGGCCTCGATCTCAAATGGACCATATTAGTGAGTCGCTAGTTTCTCGTTGCACCGTTGTGCCAAAAACTTCTTTTGATACGGCCTCAGCTTCAGGTAAACCTTGCCCCCATAGAAAACTGCACATCTCGACAATGACCGTCTGTATAGGTCTTCATAATCTGATGTGCCCTATTCAACTGCCGCTTTAACTCCTCCAGAACTCTTTTCCTCTCCTCAAAGTAATGCTCCACCTGGGACACTGGGTCAAATTGCGGCTATAATTGATCAGGTGGGGAGGATCTCGCTCATATAAGATCCTAAATGGTGTAGTCTGTGCCGTCGAATGATAGTATGTAGTATACCAGTACTCTGTCCATGCCAACCACTTGGCCTACTGCTTGGACGTCTCCGATGCAAAGCAACACATGTAAGTCTCAGCACTCTTGTTGACGACCTCCGTCTGGTCGTCACTCTGTGGGTGGTCGACTATACTGCTTTTGAGGGCCGTCCCATGCACCTTGAATAGCTCTTTCCAAAAGTGGTCATGAACACCTTGTCCCTATCAGAAACAATTAACACAGAGAAACCATGCCAGCGCACCATCTCCTTCATGAGCGATGCCGTCACTGTCATCGTCGTAAAGGATGCCAAAGTGCCACAAAATGGGCATGCTTGCTGTGTTGATCTACCACAAGTATGACAGAAAATCCCTCCCAACTCGAAAGCCCCTTAATAAAGTCCATGTTGATATCCTCCCAGACCATGTCAGGAAGAGATAATGGCTGTAGTAATCAAGCAAGTGCCATCACCAAGTATTTGTGATGCTGGCAGACGTCACAATTTGCCACCATCCGTGCAACGTCTCTCTTCATCCCCGTCTAATAGAGCTCTTTGGCCATCCACATGTAAGTCTGCTGCAATTTGGAATATCCTCCCACCGCGCTGTCATGTAACTCCTAAAATCAACGGAATAAGTGGTGAAGTCTGGGGTAATACCATCCGCCCCTGGTATATCAATCTGTCCATCCAAGGTGTATCCTGGGTGCTTCGCCGAACCCTGCAATAGCACGACCCATATCTGGGCCATTCCTTCGTCGAACCTCTATCTCCCTTTATAAGGGCTTCCAATCCAACAACACCGTCATTGAGATAGCCACCATCTGAATCATCTCTCTGCAAAATAGTGCATTTGTTGCCTTGTTCTCCAAATCTGGTCTGTACTGTATTGCGAAGGTGTATCCAATAAGTTTAGAAATCTACCTTTGGTGCTCTTCCGTCACCATGCGTTGCTCCAGTAAGTACTTAAGACTCATCTAATCAGTGCTCGCTATGAGCTTCCTACCAAGTAATTAGGGTCATCACTTTTGTATTGCTTGCATGATCGCCATTAATTTCCGTTCATACACCGACTTAAGTTGTGCCAGTGCCTCAAGACCCGACTAAAATACGCCACAAGTCTCTGCTCCTGCATCACCACCGCTTTTAACCTGTACGCTGAGGCATCAGTCTCCACCACGTAGGGCCTGCTGAAGTCCGGTAAAGGCTAGCACTGGCACCGTAGACATGGCCTATTTTAGGGTCTCAAAAGCTCTAGTCTCTTTCTCTCTCCACTGAAAACTATCCTTCTTGAGCTATTCGGTAAAAGGTCAGGTTATAATGATGTATCCTTTGACGAATTTTGGGTAGTATTCTGTCAGCCCTAAGAAGCCCCGTAAAGCCCGCAAGGTAGTAGGTCGTGGTCAATCCAACATAGCTAGTTGCGATCTTCGACCTGTATGCAACTAACCCCTTTGTAGATACCACATGGCCCAAGTACTCCACCTTCAGCTGTGCAAATAAACATGTCTTCTTTTTAGCGTACAACTGGTGGTCCTACAGCTCCTGTAAAACTATCTCCAGATGACCCGCATGCTCCTCCATAGAACTGTCAGGATGTCATCAAAGATCACTAGGACGCACATCCTCAGATAAGGCTAAAAAACCTTGATGAGGGCTTGAAATGTGGCTGAGGCATTAGTCAAGCTGAAGTGCATGACTAAGAACTTGTCATGTCCCTCGTGCGTCCTGAAAGCGGTCTTTGGAATGTCAGCATCTCTCATCCGAATTTGACGATACCCCGATTTCAGGTATATCTTCGAGAAAATGGTTGCACCATGTAACTCATCCAACAGCTCGTCAATCACAGGATTGGAAACCTATCTGGCACCGTCTCCTTGTTCAAAGCTCTGTAGCCGCCATCTTCGTCTTCATCAAAGGACCGGACTGGAGATAGGGCTCACGCAGGGTTGGATCTCGTCGACCTGTAACATTTCTCTTATCATCTTCTCGACCTCGTTCTTCTTCACCTGGGTGTAATGATATGGTCTCACACTAATGGGAGAAACCCTTTTCGTAGGACAATAGTGTGCTCGTTGTCTCGTGGGGGCAACAGGCTACTAGGTGTCTGAAAGATCTCCTCAAAACGGAGCAGAATTTGCTCCACCTCCACTGGTATATTTTGGTTTTCCTCCGCACCATCGACTGCCAATCCCTGAAATTCCACCCTAGAAGCCTCCTCCCTCATCTAAAGGGCCGTTGCCGTGGTTTTGAATGAAACCAATGAACTGAATAAACCGGGGTCACCTTGTAGGACGATTGTCTTTCCCCTTTCTTGGAACTTTAACTGTTGCAGTTTCCAGTTGAATCTAGTATCTCCTAAGGACTGTAGCCACCACATGCCTAAGATAACATCCGTGCTCCCCAGGTCCAACGATAGAAAATCCTCTATAATCTGCACCTCTTGTATAGTCAATAACAATCTCCGGTACACTGCTCTGCTCTACCTTGCCTGTTCTCAACACAACTCGAAAGCTCCATGTGTCATGGAGCGGTAGCCCCTGTTGCGGTAACCCCTATTGCTCCACCACTCTATAAGAGATGAAATTGTGGATGACCCACTATCAACCAAGACGGTGACGTCCTGCTCTACCACCCACCCTGCCAACTTTATGGTGTGGTTCATTGTGAACCCCGCCACAGAGTTAAGAGACACATTCGTCATATCTAGATAGATTCTACCGGTCCTCGTCTGCCTCAAGCTCCATCACGGCTTCTTTCTCTTCCTCGTCATTCACTATCATCAACTAAAGGGTGCAGTCTCCACACCTATGATTTGGCGAGAATTTCTCGTCACATTTAAAACAAAGTCACTTAGCCCGCTTGTCTTGCATATCTGCCTTCGTTCATTTAAGTTGTTCCCCCGGGCCGTGCCTCATTGCTCCTCTCCTTGTTGGCAGTGGTGCCTTCTGGTGTTGTCTTCTACCCTCCTGTCGGAGTCTGACTGCGGAAAGAAGATCTGCTCCATGCCCATTGGTCCGCCGCTCCTCAGTCAGTCTATCCTCTATGTTACCATCTGTGCTAGATCCACCCGATCCAGTAGCCCCTAGGCCTGTGGGTGCGTAACTTTGTCCGAATGGGTGCGTAACTCCGCCCGAATGCTCGGGTTCAATCCCGTCAGGAAGCACCCCTCCAGAGACTCCTGACACACCCAGTACACAGCCTGCCAGCACATCAAACTTCTGAATGTACTCCCTAACCGTCCCATCCCGTCTCAGGGCAAAAAGCTGCTCATATAGGTCCCTCACTAGGCCACTCGAAATCAATGCAACAAGCACTCCTTAAATTCCTTTAACGAATGCACAAGTGTCTATTGCTTCCTTCACCTGAACCAGGATAAAGCTGCCCTCAGTTTCTTCACCTCCGTAAGGCGCGTCATCTCAAAGTACCTCTCCGCCTTGTAAATCCACCCCGAAGGGTAATCTATCAAAAATAGGCTTTTAAGCTTCCTAACCCTGTGTCAGTGTGAAAATCTCCATGTATTGCTCCTCCCTAATATCTGTCATGATGTTGCTACCTATATGGATCTACAAGTGCATATCGGTCTCCCAATCTGACTCTCTCCTCCGTCGTCGTCCCCCAACTGATGTCTTCCCAGTCTGATCCTCCGCCGTCATCTACGTACTTTGGAGTGTCATCATGATATCTAGAAAACTCCTTATAATCCAAACCGCACCATCAGGGTCTCTTCCCTGTGAAATCTATGCTGTGACCACCATAAAGGTCCTCCGCGTCATCATCGAAGACCCAACACACATCCAAACCTGCTCCTCCACCCTTCGTATGGCTGTCGGGGGTCCGACAGTCCCTGATGGTTTTCCTGATGTTGCCTGGGACCCTCGCAGGTCGTCAGGGGGCCGTAAGGCCCTCGACAGCGCCTGTGTGGCTCGTAATAGGGCCGCGAGGCCTCTAGCAGGCTCGCCCGTACTCGACAAGGCCCTGGCATGCCGTCAGAGGCTCGGCATTGCCCGTCAAACCATTAGGGAGATGCGAGGTTCATGGTGACCTCGTCGGGAATTATCGGCCTCTGGTGCCCCTCCCGGGGTTGTGGGACCCCATTTGATTTTGCCGTACGCTTTTGCCTCCTTTGTTGACGATTCCTTCTTATTCCGACTCCCACTCCACATCGGATAGGAGTCCTTTGTGGAAATCTTCGATCCTCTCCTTTTCCTTCTTCAAAGGCTTTGCTTTTTGCCCTTCTTGTGAATTGTCGTTCAGATCTGAACCCTTGCTCACATTTGGATCTGGAATTCGCTGCAAAAGGTGTTGGGTTAGGGCTTGCGTGAAGAACCCCATCATCCTTACCTCTGACGCCTTTGTCCCTTCTTCGTTCATCGCCATCATCTATGATTTGAATTCCTCCATAGATTTCTTCCAATCCGCCACCTCTGCTTCGAGTTTCTCCTCAAGGTTTCATACTTCTCCTTTGGTCTTATGGTCGTATGTGGATCTTAGTGCTCTGATACCAATTTTATACGATATTTATAGAATATCAGAATAAAAAGAGAATCTTTATGGTGGAAAGGAAAAGGTTGAGATTTTTATTGATTTAAAGTGGAACTACTACAAAGGATAATTGACCCCTTTAGGAGAGGAGGCTGCTCTCCAAGCTATATCTTCGAGAATAAAGCCTAAATCTTCCATTCTGGGGTTCTTGGACTCCTAAAACAATTTCTCGCACAAATTCAACATGCCCCCATCAATCCTAGCAGCCCTAATAAAAACAAGAAACAATAACTTCTTAAAAATACAGAAATACCATTAGTGGCTGAAATTGACAAAAAAACGCCCCTCTTGGTCAAGCTGCGCGCGTCCTCCTTCACTAATAAGTGATGACCACATCAAGTTGTTCATTTATAAAATGAATAAGCTTCATTACATTTTTCAAAAACGTTCTCATCAGCATCATCATCATAGCCTTCTATCCCAAAAAATTCGGGTAACTTCATGGACTTAATAGAAAGAATATTCTTATGTTGATAAAAATTACATTATTGAGTAATTTTGGTGGTTGCCCTAAGTAACAAAATTAAGTTCAAACCTTTTGTGAAAAGATTAACCCAGCCATAAAATATCCACCGACTATGATGATTTATTATTTTTGTTTAATTGTAATAGTTTTGAATATTTATCAAACTTTCAAATTGTAAAATTTTACAACTAGTCAGGTCTCTTTAATCAAATAATATCTAAATCTCAACTTATGAATATGGATGATTCTATGCTTCTCATCACGTTGGATTTTTCTTTTTTTAGTTTATCATTTTGTTTCTCTTTTTGGAGAGTATATATATCCTTCACATGGATTGGTAGTATAAAAATAATTATGATTTTATGTTTATCCAATTATTTTCAAACTATAGTCTCATATCTAGAACGTTCATGAATCTTTATGTGCTCATATAGCTATAACTGCCAGATTGGGGTGTATTTAAACTAAAATGTTCAAAAACTAATCAAAAACACCTAGCTCAACCTAAATCTTTGGGTTTTCCATGGAAACCCAAAAGAATATGGGGAGTTTGCCAAAATGGGGCTATGTTTAATTAATTCCGCTTGTGAGGAGGGCAAAGCTAAAGTCTTGGATATTGGATAGGCACAACTTATGTGGTAGTAATGTAGTCTCTCCTAGGAAAAGGGTTACATGCCTCACTTTCTCCATCCCTAAGCATTTCTAGCAACATCATATAGTTGGGAGCCTTCATTATCAGCACACCGTCCTCACGTCTGCAGATGTTCTCATTGCTAGTCAAATTATCCCTATAGTGGGTCTCATTTATGCATCAGCAAAATATGTTATCCAACGTACTGGTTTACGTGCACAAAATACATATACATACATACATGCACACACAAAAATATATATACGAATAATGGGCATCATATAGCATATAGATACTTGTGTCATATGGCATCCAAGAAGCCCATTATACATAATTTTTGAATGATTGGCTCCATTCATATTGATATTCATATTTAAAACCCAAACACGCCAATGATTTAGTGAACACAAAAGTTTTTTGCTTGTCGAACGAGTGGTCAAAAAAATCTATTGTTGTAAGACCATTAGTTTTCCAAGTAGCTTTGGATTCACTAGAACTTACATGGGGTTGAATTTGGAATATGAAGATCAAAATGAACCTTGCTAATCATTTAAAAAAAATTATGGAGTGGATTTCTTGGGGCCGCCAGCAATGGCAAGTCATATGATACCCATTATTCATATGTATATATATTTAGCAATATTCGGCGGCGAAAAGCGTTGGTTTTCGCACCGTACGAAAACTTTTTTTCTTTTTAAAAAATGTTTTTTTTTTGCAAATTTTTTTTGATATTTAATCCATACAATTATATACCCCAGGAAAAATAATGGGTGAACCCTAGGGGGGATTTGAGCATCGATCAACCAGTTACAAAGTTTAACGATTTCAGAACAATATGACTTTTTGTAATACATTGGTCGGAGGCTAAATTACATTATTTTTAACCATTATTTTTTGAGGGGTGTATAATGACATGAAATGAAGGTGGAAAAAGAAATATATGTCATTGGTCTTTTTCCACTTTTCCCCTGCGTTTTTTGCACTTTAACGCCTGCTTTTCTCCCCTTTTGCACTTTGCGCACAGGTGACGACTGTCTCTGTTTGCACTTTGCTCCTAGATGACGACTATCTCCGTGTCCTCCGGGCACGAGCATTTATTAGTGTGTGTGTATATGTATATATGTATGTGTGTATGAATGATTGGTACCATTTGTTTTGATATTTGTATTCTAAAACTCATTCCTCGGTACCATTTGTTTTGATGTTTATATTCTAAAACTCAGATACATCATTGGTCGACCAAAATTTATGGGATTCTCATCATTCTTTAGGACATGTGGCAATGTAGCACAAGTATCAATCATGTCGATTTTCAACAATCGCACGGGTGGGTGGTGCTGGGATAGGATCGTCTCCACTTTGGAGCATCATTGTGTTGAGAATGAAGATTGTAGCCACGATAGTGGCAATTTTGTAGTTATGAGGTCCGAGGGGCAATTTTGTAATTTGGTGTCCGAGGGGGGCAATTTTGTAAATAGAGAATCCAACCTATAAATATGACGGAGTGAGGTATGAGGAAAATGGAGAAGAATAGTAGAGTTTAGTATTAGGAGTTTAGAAGTAGAAATAGTTGTAAATCTTGGGAGAGTGGTCTTCCTCTCGAATTGATGCCCGTTTTTTGTATTTCTTCGTTATCTAAAGAAATCCCCTTTCCCATCCCATCGTCTTTCTCATCAAATGGTATCAGAGCTCATGATCCATGCCGCCGATTTGGGGAAATGTGGATGAGATCAGAATCGCGATGAAGCAATCTTTCGAGGAGATGTGCCGCCGTATGTCGGAGGACTTGAGATCCTCGGTCCATTAAATTTTTGACGAGACTCGTCATCAAATGGCAGACGATCGTGCGGAAATCCAACGCCGCTACCCCTCCGCGGCAAGCACAAAGACAGATCTGAATCCTGCAGTCGTCGTCGAGCCAGATTTGACTTCGACGAAGGATGACAAGCTTCCAGCAGGGGCGACAGCCTCCTCCTTGGCCGCATGAGCTCCGACGAGTCCCTGGAGTGCCGCCATGACTGCGGTGAACACCAGGAAGCATGCCACAAGTCCGTCGAGCCCCTGAGGGCCGCCCCAACTCCGAAGACCCTCCTAGGAGCCGCCCTGACAGCGACGAGTCCCTGAGACGACTTTGCGACGCGATTGAAACCTTGGTAGCCCTCCACGAGGCATTTCGAGTATCGCTGGCGACACCACCTGCGATGTCTGCGCCCGCCACCACCACCCCTGGGTGCGCTGGAGGAGACAAACCCAGAGCTGCCTTCGTCGCGGCCATCGGACGCCAGAGTTGCCGGAAAAAGCCATTGGAGACGACGACAAGACATTTCGAGCGTCGCCGGTGTCACCGTCGGACGATATTTCAGATGTCGACCACCTCATTCGGATGTGCTAGGAGATGAGCGCATGGGACCTAGGATCGTCAGCAACTGCCAGTGAAATCGTCGGAAAACTCGATCGGCACCGGCGAGCCGCCACTGTTACAATGGCAACTCGATCCAGCCGTTTGCACAGCCGAGCCGGCGGCCCGAGCTGGTTAAGCCGAGCCGGCGGCCCGATCTACCTCAGTTGCCAGACCGAGCCGGCTCAACCGAGCCACCGGCCCAAGCCGATGAACAGTGTGGCGCCCCAATTATTTTAGATTTTTGGTCGAATTACAGCCGATTTTCTACGCGGCTTCCGTATTCTGACAATTTCGAGCCTGTTTGGAGTCTCAACTACCGACTGTAGGACTGATCGCCACGACACTACTGTGATGCCCAACGTAAGCACGTAACTTGTGGTCGATCTCTGCATGTCCATGTCGCTAGCATAATCAGAATTGCAGTACACTGTCAGCACCACATCATCTCTGCCATAGTGCAAACCGACACTAACTGTGCATCGCAGATATCGCAATATCCACTTGACAGCCTACCAATGCTCCTTGCTGGGGTTTACCATATATCTACTCACTAGTCCTACGGCATATGCAATATTAGGACGCGTGCCAACCATCACATACATCAAGCTCCCAACTGCACTAGCATATGGCATTTGAGACAGTCTTCTTCTCATCCTTGGTGCTTGGCGAAATCAAACTAATCTAACTAAAATAAGAATAAAAATGAAAACTAGAAAAATTAGGAACTTGGGTTGCCTCCTAAGAAGTGCTTGTTTTAAGTCTTTAGTTCGACTCCCTTTAGATTTCTCATGGCGGCTCCGGGGTGGATAGCGTAAGGTCCACTCTCGCTCCACGCTTTTCCAAGTTGACGCTTGACGTTGCATTGCGTTTCTTCTCCATCTTCAGCTCCCCAGGGTCAATTGGGTGTGACATTAGGTCTCCCTTGTTGACCCCTTTCCTTGGTGCTCCATCGAACTTCCTCGCTAAAGCGATCTTCTCCAAGTCTTCTTCATGCTCGGGGCTTGCATACACGAGTTTCTCCGTGGAGCTCAAGAGTACGTCTTCTAGCTCTGTTTCTTCAATCACCTCCTCTAAGAGGTCAACTTGATCATAGTCATCCTCCATAAACTCTTTCATGCTCTTTTGAAGGTCGAATTCAACTTTTTCTCTTCCGGCATTGAGGGACAGCTTCTCTCCCTTCACGTCTATAAACACTCTCGCGGTGGCTAAGAACGGACGGACCAAGTTTATGGGAATATGGGCATCCTCCGACATGTCCATGATCACGAAATCGCATGGGATTATCTTTCTCCCATCTTCACAGGTATGTCCTCAAGAATTCCAACGGGGTACTTGATTGATATGTCGGCGAGCTGCAGCATCATCCTTATGGGTTTTGGTTCTCCTATCCCTAGCCTCTCGCTTATGCCCAATGACATTAAGCTCACACTTGCACCCAAATCGCATAGCAATCTTTTGATCATGACATCTCTTACTGCGTAAGGGATGGCGAAGCTTCTCGGATCTTCAAGCTTCTCGATGCTCTTTCTTTGGAGGATCACACTTCACTCCATGGATAACACGACCTTTTCAATTCTTCCTCTAGTCGTGATCAACCCCTTCAAAAACCTGGCGTACGGCAGGATTTCTGAGATGTCGTCCAAGAACGGGATTGTGATGCTTAGTTGCTTAAGCATATCAAAGAACTTCCCATATTTTTCTTCTAGCTTTGGCTTCGCCAATTTCGAAGGGAATGAGAGGACCTTAGGTACATAGACTCTTAGAGACTTTGCTGGGGTGTCTCTATCAACCCTTTCAGATTCATTTTCCTTAGGTGGCTCCATTGTCGGTGTTGCTATCACGTCATTTTCCTCAAGCTCAATTTCAACACAAGGATCAACTTTCACCATAGGCTCCTCTTCAGCAGATGCCATCACTGTGTCTTCAGTTTTTTTACCACTCCTCGTGTTAATGGGCGTTGACGTGTCCTCGTGGGTTTGGCTCTGTTTGCCCCGGATCTGCCACTGTGGCCTATTCAGCTATGCCACTTGCTCAGCCAGTTGTGCAACCTAAGTCTCCACGGACTTTTTGCATGTGACGAGCTGCTGAATGGATATTTGGAAATATTCGTTTTCTGTCCCTGCATTACAATAAAGCTTTCCATCAGTTTCTCAAGATTGGATTCAACAGGAGGAGGGGGTGGTTGTTGATTAGAGGGTTGGAAATTCCATGGAGGAGGTCCATAGTGCGGCTGCTGTAGCATGAAGGGGACTTGTGGTAGGATTCCTACACTTTGGTACGAGAAATTTAGGTGGTTCTTCCACCCCTGGTTAAATGTATTGGAGTAGGGATTGCCAGGTTGTCGTTGATTATTCCCATAGCATTAGCTTGCTCTATCGTCATTCCCGGCGGTGTGGCATGGGTAGATGGGAATTCTTCTCCTGGGTGTCCCTGTACACCACACACTTCACAAAATGCCGTCGTAGGCGGAGTAGCAGCACCAAGCCCTAATCTAGATAATTGCTTCGTCAAAGCATCAAACTTGGCAGATAACATGGAAACTTCATCGAGCTCATACTTACCTCCTTTCTTTGAGGTAGCTCTCTCATTGCTCCACAAGTCATTGTTGGCGGCCATGTCCTTCAACAACTTTTTGGCTTCTGCGGAAGTCTTGCTCATAATTATGCCATTAGCGGCGGCATTGATGGACATCTTCACCTCACGGGAAGTCCGTTGTAGAAAGCTTGGATCAATAACCAGTCAGGCACACCATGGTGTGGGCAGTTGCGTTGCAAGTCCTTGAACCTTTTCCAAGCTTCTTAGAATGATTCTTGATCAAGCTGGATGAATGACGTGATCTTGCACATTTTTGCACATTTTGACTGTTTTCCCTGGAGGAAAGAATTTAGTTAGAAATGCACGTGAAATGGCATCTCATGAAGTAAAAGTATCAGGATCATGGCTTCTAAGCCAGTCCTTAGCTTTATCCTTAATAGAAAAATGGAAAGAGTCTTAGCCTGATGGCATCAGAGGTAACACCATTCATTTTCAGCGTATCCATCTTCTCGAGGAAGGTATTCAGGTGTACATTGGGATTTTCCATGGGCTTTCCTCCGAATTGGTCCTGATGTATAAAACTTATCAATGACGGCTTCAACTTGCAATTGGCGGCTTCCACAGTTGGTCTTGCAATGCTTGACATCAACCCGTTGAACGGCATAGAAAAGTCCATAAGGGACCTAGTAGGCTGTGGATCAGGATTCGAATCTCCTCGGCCATTGTTTCTAATGGCAAATTCCTCTTCCTTTCGGCGTTTCCAGGGCGAGCAGTAGCTTCGATTTTAAGGTCTAGCGGAAGCAAATCCCCAAAGCCCTGTGATCTCCTGCGCATGCACAAAAGAGCTACATCAAAGGAAGACGCCAAAAGCATCAAAAATCAATAGAAAAGAAGATAAAAATAAAAGAAAAATGCGTAGACTATCAATAGAGTTTAAAACTAATATCAAGCCGTGCCTCCCGGCAACGGCGCCAAAAAGTGTATTCGCTCTTAAATTTATAACCGCAAGCACACGTGAAAGTTGTAGCGCAGTACGGGTCGTCCTCTGGGAGGCGTTCGTTGATTACTAGTTTCTTGCTAAGTTTAATAGCTACGTGATCGATGTGAAGTCAAGAGTATTAAAAACTAATTAAGAAATATCAATAAGAGAAAACTCTAGAGCCTAAGCATCCCCACCATTGGATTAAACTAGCATTGATTAGGAATTAACCAATTGTCGAGTTCATGAGATTCGGGAGAGGTCTAATTTAAGGGTATTCTCCTACCCCACTTCCGTGACGCATAATAGGATATCCCCTTACATTAACCATACCCCCACTTCTGTGGCGCATGATAGGACTACCTAGCCCGTGTCGATACCGACACCAATTGTGCATCGATACACGCTAGGTACATTACGTCTGACGAATGTCTCCAATCTTTGTTCACGCCACTTCCGTGAATTAGGATTCAGATCTATGTTAGAATGGCTCTAATCGAATACTGACGCCAATCGTGCATTTGATAGTATCGATCAATGCATTCGAAAACCCTAGATTAACCCCGACGCCAATCGTGAATTAATCTAATTACCCACGAAGGGAGAATTCGATCTACATTGATAATAATCATCCTAACATACCTTAATCCTCAATTACTAAAAAATTTAGCAACAATTTATCAATCCATATATTCATCCAATGGGATTCAACCCATTGGCCTTAGATGAATCACTACTCACAATCCATGCAATTAGAGGTGATTGGATTTATTAAAATGATGTTCATTGCAATAGATAATGATAGAGATTCAATAGCAAACAACACACAATCACAAGAGTAATCAATGAAGAAATCTGCTATTCAAAGATTAAACAAAAAGACAAAAGTAAACAAAAAGAACAATTAAAGAGTAACAACGAACAAGAACTTTACACCTGATTATTCCCTTGAAAAAGTCACAAAAACTCTGCAAAAGGCATCCTTGTGCGTAGAGCTATCAGAAACTATATATACTACCCCCCCAAAATACCCAAAAAGCCCTCAAAAATCGCCTTGACGGCTCCCGCTTGGCCTCAGAAACCTAGGATGACGCGGCCGCGTCGTTCTGGCTAGTTTGTGTAAAATTGGGACTTTAGAGCTTCTGGTGACGCGACCGCGTCGTCTTGGTCACGTGCCCGCATCGCTTCAGCTCCGCAGCATCAGATCTCTATCTAAACGACCGCATGGAGCGGTTGTTTGGCTTCAGCTCCAGCTTTTGGTGTTCTGGCAACACGGTCGTTTGGTTTTGACGATGCGACCGCGTTGTCATTTCAATTGGCATTGACTACTTGGATTTCCTGGTCGACGCGGTCACGTGGGATAACCCACGCGGCCGCGTGGCTCTTTTGAGCTTAAATCCTTGATTTTGACACCCAATCATTTCTGCTTCATCTCATCCTCTTTTCTACCATTCTAAGGCCCAAAAATCCATGATTCCTTCTGCAACAGATGAGATATACCGAGAGCGTAAAGAGGAAACAAAAATAGAGGAGAATATAGTGAAATGGGTGAGAAAATGATATGGAATGCATGTGATATGAGTATAATATATATTTATATATGGCACACATCATGTACATAGCCTAGGTGTTGGGGAGGTGTGCGGGGATTCCAACAAGTGGTATCGGAGCTTACGGTTTGCGTAGAAGTGTAGTGCATCGATGTCGTCTTGCTCATGTAAGGAGACAGCTGGGTGTTCATACGAAATAGAGAGGCTTAATGACTGGGACAACTATGGTCCGTGGTGACAAAAGATGGTGGTTTTGTTGAAGCACCTGGAAGTTTACGATGTCGTATGTGATACGGGCATGTCATGTAATGCTACATTGTATGATAAGTAAATGCTGGAGCTTAAAGCCATAGACGAGATCATGCAATCCTTGGAAGATGAGATCCTTTGGCAATTTGCCGATGTTGAGGTCGTGAGCGCCCTATGGAGGATACTAGAAGCTCGGTACTCGACTAAGACACCCATTGGACGAAGGTTGCAACTGTGACAACGCTTCTACACTCACAAGATGAAAATGGGAACCTCGTTGTGGAACCACGTTGGCGAGATGGACCGTATAGTAATGGACCTGCGGGAATTGGAGTGTGTGATAGAAGACGGACAACATGACATGATGCTACTATGTTCTCTTACTCCGGTGTATTCCAAGTTTGTAGGCTCGATGTTAAATGACCGAGACTCACTCACGTTGGATGGGGTCAAGTTCGCATTGCATACGGAGGATCTCCAAAGTTTGGTGTTAAGTGACAACGATGGTTGTGAAGTATCCAATGTCATTCGGGGACGAATCCACACCAAGATTTAAGACGGGCCGTTCCAAGAGTCGGAATCGTTAGCAGTCCAAGTCAATGGGCCGCGATGACAACAAATGCTTCTTATGTAAGGAAAGAGGGCATTGGAAGAGGGATTGTCCGAGGTTGAAAGCGAGGATGTCGATTGGCGTTGTGGAAGAGGTTGATCAGAGTTCGTCACATGTTGGAGCATGAGACAGGATGTTTTCTGACGAGGATGATTGCTCGGTGTTTGCGGCATACTCTGTGGGAGAAGCGCAATGTTCGTGGCTATTGAACTCGGGGTGCTCATTATATATGACTCCGGATCGGTCTGCGTTCGACTTATATATTCCATGCATTAAAGAGCGGATTATCATAGAGAATGGTATGGAGTGTGAGCAGGTTGGGAGTGGTATGGTCAGAGTCAGGATGCACGATGGCATCATCTGTATGTTTGATGGCGTAAGACATGTAATTGATCTTTGCAGCGGCATGATATCGATATGAGCTTTAACTGGTGATGTGTGCCATATTTAAACATATTTCACACTCTTTCCATGCCCTTTTCATACCTCTCCACCCATCGTTTCACGCTATTTTTCCGTTTCTGTTTCCTTTTACGCTTTTTGGTATTTCTCATGCGTTGCAGGAGAAATCAGGATTTTTGGTGTCAAAACGTGAAGGAAAGAAGACAAATGGGAGCAAGGATCAATTGGGAAGCAATTTGGAAGTGAATGAGCTGAAAGACGACCCATGCGGTCACGTGGGTCAATCCACACGACCACGTCGACCAGGACATCATGGGCAGCCAGCAAAAGCAAGGTAGCAACGTGGCCGCATCGTCAGACCATGCGACTGCGTTGTGAGGACATCAAAAGCTGGCCCAACTTCAATCCACGTGGCTGCGTCATCAACAAGCTAAACGGCCGCGTCGTGCAAGCTGAAGGAAGAAAGAATCAAGATGACGCGGCCGAGTCACTTCATACGATGCGGCCACGTCAGCACAGGTTGCGCGAAGCCAAACGGCCGCTCCATGCCGCCGTTTTAACTCAGATCTGGGGCAGAAGAACCCCAGACGACGCGGTCGCGTGGCTTAGCCATGCGGTCGCGTCACCGGTTGCGTCACCTGTAGAGTTTTCTGCCCTTTTTCGCAGCTTAGGCAACGCGCACATCATTATTGACGCGTCTGCATCCTTCGAGGGTTTCTGAGCCGAGTGGGCACCGTTAAGGGGCTATTTTGGACTTTTTTGGGTTTTAGAGATAGTATTAGTAACTTTTCTTCCTCCCATGCGTGGGGGACTCCTTTTGCAGCTTTTTCAGACCCTTTTCAGGTTTAATTTGATCCTTTTCAGGTTTAATTTGATTATTCTCTGCACTATTCTTAATTGTTCTTTTAATTCCATTTTGACTTTTAGCTTATATATTGAATAGTTGAATTCTCAATTGATTGCTCTGGTGATTGTTGGGTATTTTCTATTGATCTCTGTTATGTTCTATTGCAATGAATGCCCTATCCATGAATTCCATCATATTCTATTGCATTGCATGAATTGTGAGTAGAGATCATCTAGGGCCAATGGGTTGAACCCCATTGGATTAACTATGGATTGATGAACTATTAATGAATTATTGAGCAATTGAGGATGAGAGATATGTTAGGATGATTATTATCAATGTAGATTGAATTCCCCCTTCATTCGGTAATTAGATTAATTCACGACTAGCGTTAGGATTAATCTAGGGTTTCCGACTACATTGATCATCACTATCGATTTGCACGGCTAGCGTCAGCAATCGATTAGAGCCATCCTAACATGGATCCGAATCCCAATCCACGAGAGTGACGTGGAGGAAGATTCGGGACATTCGTAGGTTGTAATGCTTCTAACACATATCGATACACGGCTAGCGTCGGTGTCGATACGGGTTACATAGTCCTGTCATGTGATGTATCCATATTTTCCATGTTTTATCGCACATTTTTATAGCATTTTGATCGTCCAAAGTTGACATTTTTATATTCTATCGCGCTTTTCATGATATACTTGATTCTTGCAGTGTTTTGTGGATTTTTAGGAATTTTGGTGCGATTCGGAGCGGAAATTGATGATGGACACAGATACCTAAATTCGGAGCTCACGTCGTCACGTTTGACGACTCAAAGGAGCAAAGGAAGAAGCAAAGAAAAGAATGGAGCAAAGAAAGGAAGGGAAGAAGAAGAGAGAAAAGCCAAGAGCTGGCATTTGAATTTCCAGATCGCTTGGTCGAGCGTGCCACACGCTCGACCGAGCTGGGCTCCTGTGAAGAAAGGGAAAAGTTCAAGGCCAAAGAGAGCTTCAGGCAGTAAGTCGCTCGGCCGAGCGACCCACCTTGCTCGACTGAGCGACCCTCTGCAGAAGACCTTCGATTTGGCCTAGAACTCTGTTTTTAGTCAATCGACCCGCTCGACCGAGCGGCCTCTCTTCTTGACGAGCCCTCGGTCGAGCAGCTTCACCGCTCGACCGAGCGACCCCTTTTGCCTAAACGAGAAGAATGAAGCTCCAGATGGAGCTCGGCCGAGCGCTGGCCCCTTTTGCCTAGACGAGAAGAATGAAGCTCCAGATGGAGCTCGGTCGAGCGCTAGGGTGCGCTCGGCCGAGCGGCATCTTCTCCAGAACGCCCAGCGGGAGCTACGAGAGAGCGCTCGCCGAGCGGATACCCCGCTCGACCGAGTGCGTCGTCGACATCCTTCAGATTAGGGCTTTCTTAACGGGGTTTGGGGCGAATTTTTGGGAAACCCGTGACTTTTTGGGTTTTGTATATAAGTAAACTGAGTTTTTAGATTAGGTAAAGGTTTATTTCAGCTAAGTTTGGAGCCATCACTTTGGGAGAGGAGTTCTTGTGTCTTCTTCCTTCGATTTGATCTTGGGTGAACGGCTCAAACTCGTTATTTTTATTATATTCCTCTTTTGCATTGCATTCTATACTTGATATTAGTTTTGATACGATTGCCCTGCCTGCGATGATTCTTCTTATTGCTCGCATTGTTATTGCTATTGTGATGTCTGAGTAGTGTAGCTCTAGGGCTTCAGGATGAACCTAGGATCCTAGGGATTGGATGTTAGATTAACCTTAGTTTGATGAATTTAGGTTTGCTCTATGGTGGTTCGAACAAGGGTTTTGGGGGATTAACCTTAGAATTGGAGGATTGCAAAAGTAGCTCCAGATTCTAGGAAAGATTCTCACGAATCCGATTGGTGCTTAGTGGCCGCTTTCTAGGGCTTGCGATCACGAAAGTGACTCGAGCGCTAGGGGTGACTACTACTTTCCAATCCGCTAGTCGGTGACTATGAGAGTAGCTCGACTGCTAGAACCAAGCATAGTGTAGAATCCCAATCCGTAGATCACGCGAGTGGATACGGATTGTTATACGGGAACCAGTGTCAAGCGTAATGTACGTATTCCTGTGCGAAGCTGATTGCGTAAGTAGTGCTGCGCATAGAGATACGTTAGACGAATAAGACAACAGAAGTTAAATACCCGTTCTCATCTTCGGATGTGACACTCCTAACCTCATTGGTCATTTAACGAAAGGAACCTTAACTTGATATCCATGATCGAAAGGCCTAGCGGGGATTCCCGAATGCCCTGTATTTTTATTATTTCATAAACCCATTTTCGTAACGATCGAATTTCATGTGACAACCCTTGAGCACGTACTCTCCCTCATCCAACAAGCTAAACTATAAACAACTGCCTCCAAAGAGTTCGACAATCTTATTATACTGCAACCACATTGCACTTGCGATGAATCGCACCCCCGGGTGTGAGTCCGGGAGCCGAACATCATGCGTCACGAGTGGGGGATATGGTTAATACAAGGGGATATCTCATCATGCACCTCGAGGGGGATGAGAGAATACCCTTAGATTAGATGACCTCTCCCGAACCTCATGAACTCAATGATTGGTTAACGTTAATCAATCATAGTTTAATTCAATGGTGGGGATAACCAGGCCCTAGAGCATTTTATTATTACGTTTCCCCTTAGTTTTTATACCCTCAACCTCACATTCGATCGCGTGCCTATTAACTTAGAAGAAAACCACTGGCACCAGTTGCCTTCGAGAGGACGACCCGTATATCGCTACAACTACACCATGCACTTGCGGCTATAAATTTAAAGCTGTCAAATGGACGACATCAAGCTTTTGGTTTCGTTGCTGGGAGGCACGGCTTGTTTTTAGTTTTTATTCTTTGTTGATAGTTTACATATTTTTCCTTTTTCTTTTCATCTCTTTTGTTAATATTGATTTTGGTGCTTTTAACATTTTCTTTTGGGGTAGCTTTTATTGTGTATGCGCAGGAGATCACAGGGTACAACGGATTTGCATCCATTAGACCCTGAAATCGCGACAACTGCACGTAGGAGGAATGCTGAAAGAAGGAGAATAGCGCTTGAACCAATGGCTGAATATATTCACAACCCTGATCCGGAGCCTGCTAGGTCTCTTATAGACTTTTCCATGCCGTTCAACAGCTCAACGTCGAGCATATCAAGGCTAGTTGTGGAGGCCAATTTCGAACTAAAGCTGGCGTTGATAAGCTTTAGGACCAGTTCGCGGGGAAGTCCCATGGAGAACCCTAACGACCACCTGAATACCTTTTTGGAGAAGATGGACACGCTAAAAGTGAATGGCATCACCTCTGACGCCATCAGGCTAAGACTATTTCCATTTTCTCTTAGGGACAGTTAAGGACTGGCTTAGAAACCACACTCCTAATACTTTCATGACATGAGACGTTTTATCACGTGCATTTCTGACTAAGTTCTTTCCCACAGGTAAAAAGGTGAAGGTGAGAACTGATATCACAAACTTCTCCCAGCTTGCCCAGGAGTCGTATGAAGCTTGGGAAAGATTCAAAGACTTACGACACAACTGTCCACACCATGGCGTGCCCGACTGGCTATTAATCCAAGCCTTCTAAAATGACTTATCTCGAGAAGTAAATATGTCAATCGACACCGCGGCCAATGGCGCGATCATGAGCAAGACACCCGCAGAGGCTAAAAAGTTGTTGAAAGACATATCTGTCAACGACTCATGAAACGACGAAAGAGCCACCTCGAAGAAAGGAGGTAAATACAAACTTGATGAGTTTTCCATGTTATCTGCCAAGTTTGATGCTTAACTATCTAGACTAAGACTTGGTGTTGCTAACCCGCCTACGACGGCGTTTTGTGAGGTGTGTGTGGTATACAGGGACACCTCGGAGGAGAATGCCCATCTACCTAAGCCACACACCCCCGAGAATGACGATAGAGCAAGCTAATGCTCTATATGGAAGCAATCAACACCAAGGCAACAACCCCTACTCCAACACATTCAATCAGGAATGGAAGAACCATCCCAACTTCTCGTACCAGAGTGGAGGGGCGCAGCCACAAATACCATTCCCGCAGCAACAACCTTATGGACCTTGAAATAATTTTCAGCAATCTGTTCAACAACCCCATCCCCCTATAAAATCCAATTTGGAGAAACTGATGAGTTTTATTGTTATGCAGGGGCAGAAAAATGAGTATTTCGAAACATCCATCCAACAGCTAATGATGGGCCAAAAGTCCGTGGAGACTTAGGTTGCATAGCTGGCCGAGCAAGTGGCGCAGCTAAATAGGCAACAAGGGCAGATGCCAGGCCAAACAGAGTAGAATCCACGGGGGCATGTTAACGCCATTACCACTAGGAGTGGTAAACAGACTGAGGACCCAGCAATGCCAGCTGCTGTGGGGAAAGAACTAATGATGGAAGTTGATCCTCACATCGAGATTGAGCTCGACGACAACAAATTGATAGAATCACCGACCGTGGAACCATCTAAGGAGGAGGAGGCCGAAAAGGCAAATGGAGACACCCCGACGGAGCCTCCAAGAGTTTATGCCCCAAGGGTTCCATTCACTTCGAAATTGGCGAAGGCAAAGCTCGAAGAAAAATACGGGAAATTTTTCGATATGCTGAAGCAGTTGAACATCACGATCCCATTCTTAGATGACATCCCGGAGATTCCCTCGTACGCGAAATTTCTGAAGGAATTGATCACGAGAGGGAGAAGGGAAAAGGCCGTGTTATCCATGGAATGCAGTGTAATCCTCCAGAGGAAGAGCGTCGAGAAGCTTGAAGATCCGGGAAGCTTCGCCATCCCTTGCGCCGTAGGAGATATCACGATCAAGAGGGCGCTATGCGACCTCGGTGCAAGTGTAAGCTTAATGCCGATGTGCATAAGCAAGAGATTAGGGATGGGAGAACCAAGCCCCGTGAGAATGACGCTGCAGCTCACCGACAGGACAATCAAGTGCACCGTTGGAATTCTGGAAGACAAACCTGTAAAGGTGAGACATATGGTGATTCCATGCGACTTTGTGATAATGGACATGTCGGAGGACCCCCGTACTCTCATAATGCTGGGGCGTCCATTCTTAGCCACCGCCGGGGTACTTATAGACATGAATGGAGGGAAACTTTCCCTCAACGTCGGAAAAGAAAGCACTGAATTCGACCTCAAGAAAAGTATGAAAGAGTTCACGGAGGACGACTGCGACCATGTTGATCTTCTCGAGGCTGTGAATGAGGAGACGAAGCTCGAGGACGTATTGTTGAGCCCCACGGAAAAGCTCTTACACGCAAGCTCCAGGCACGAAGAAGATATTGAGACAAGTGCCTTAGCAAGGAAGCTCGATGGAACACTGAGGAAGGGGGTCACATAAGGAGATTCGCGAGCACATGCCATTGACCCCGGAGAGCTGAAAGCGAATGAAGAACATGTCTCGCTAAGTCAAGAAACAATAAGGAGTGTGGAATGAGAGTCGACCTTACGCTCTCCACCAGGACTTAAAACAAGCGCTTCTTGGGAGGCAAACCAAGTTCTAAACTTTTCTAATTCTTGCTTTTACTTTTATTTAATCTAGGATAGTTCAATCTTTAGTGAATAAACGAACCCAAAACCCAAATTTGATTCCAAGTGTTCTTCATTTCTGGGAGAAGCACGCGACCGCGTGGGATACCCCACGCGGCCGCGTGGAGGAAGGCAAGAGGAGCTGAAGGTCAAAGAAGAGATCCTGGCTGACGCGGTCGTGTGACATGTCACACTCGACCGCGTCGTGAGAGGCCATGTGAGATAGAAAACTGAAGATTGGGAGATCAATTCATGCGACCACGTCAAATTGACCAAACAACCACGTCATGGGGCGAATTCTCTGGATTTCCTGGCAAAAAAATCAACAATTCAGCACGGTCGCGTTGTCCAAGCGACGCGACCGCATCATCCCATTCCCCTAAGCCAAAATTCCAATGCCTAATTTCCTCTACGCTGTTGTTTTACTCAATCTAAACGACCGTTTCGGTAACACACTACGAAGGCCAAAATTCTTACCTTAGACGACGCGGTCGTGTCGTCTGATTCACGTGACTGCGTCACATACCAAAATTTCTGGGATTTAATCCCTTAGTTTTCCTGGCCACGCGGTCGTTTCACTAGATTCACGTGACCGCGTCATGACCTCATTTCTCGAGTTTTGGCCACCTATTTAACCCTCTGTCGAAACAGTCGCGTCACCTAGATGGCACGACCATATGGAGCCCATTTTTGATCCCACATCTTCCATGATGACGCGGTCGAGTTGCCATCGATGCGACCGCATCGTCCTAATCACGTCGACCCATGAACCCTTAATTCCAAACCATCTGAAGCGACGCGACTCATCACCCAACCGCGTCGATCTCCTATAAAGCCTAACCTACCTCCAAACGGCCGAGTCCGCTCGATCTTCCTGAAATGTTTCGAATTCCCCTCTTCTCCTTCTCCCTCTACGAGCACCCAAACACCCTCAGACATCCATCCTCTAACCTCGCACGCATACACCTTCCCCTTTCCTCCAACCCTCATCCATCATCATCTACTTCGAAACAGTTCGGAGAAAACCCTAGCGACACCCAACATTTGGGGTTTTGCAGAAATTGTCGACGACGCGGTCGCGAGAGTAGCTTGGGGAGATTGACTCGAGCTTTGGGACATTTCTAGCAAAACGTGGAGCTTCAATCACTTGGGCAACTTCATTTTCAACTCTATTTATATTTTTACCCAATTCTTGTAGTTGCTCGCTAAAATTGGCGATAATTGCATAGAGTCGTGTGTCGCTCCCATTGACTTACACCCACATTGCACACACGTCCTTTCCACATTCGCAATGCCCCCTAAAAAGGTAAGTGTACCACCACTGGCCACTCACATGGGAGGACAAAGAAAGCACGCACCTCCGCAGGCACTGCGTTTGATCCACTGTTACACCTCCCACGCAACCTGCCATTCCACCCCCTTAGATAGATACCATGTGGATTACTTTCGCCGACAAACATCAGCAAAGTACATTCATGAATCTATACACGAGACCCATCCCCACGAAGTTTATGAGCATCCCCGCTCTAATTCTTTGGGTCTCACTGAGGGTGTCCAAACCCTGATGCACAATATAGGTGGAGTGACTTCTTGGAGTGTGAGGCACAGACCTATTGAAGACTTCCTTTAGAGTTTCTGAGTTCCCTTAAGCACCAGAAGGATGGTTTTTCCTTTCACTTACTGAATAGGGATTATGTGATGTCCTATAACTCCCTGCACTCCATTTTTAAATGGCACATGGCCCTCACTCCCCTATCTTTAGGCACAACACGGGAGTCTCCCATGCCTTCGACCAAGACGCTTTCTGGTAGTCGATTACTGGCCAACCTGAATTTCCCACCACTACGGCTAAGACATCCTCAATTATACACCCCTGCTTTCGTTTAACCCTTTGTATTATTGTCAATACCATCTTATGTCGATGTGAGATGGGATAGGTCTCCCTAGACGAGCTCTTCTTCCTTTAGGCGATGACCTAATCCCGTAGAGTTACGATGGCGGCATCACTACCTCCTGCAATTCCAATCATGCTGGTTCATATTTAGGGTATATGTTTTTTTACACCGTCAGTAGCCCTCGCACCGCGATCTACTGCGGGGGGCTTATCATTGTTATTGCCCTCCTCCCTCCTCAATCATTTCAGCCCGCAGATGATTGGATTCCTGTCGTTGGCCCCACATCGCTCGATCTCCCTGTCATAAAAAACATGCACATGATTAAGAACATCGGGAAAGAGAGATATCACTGGCTTCACGGCCCTCTGTCCACATCATACACGATTCTCCCCAACCCCGATCGATTTAGGATTCCTCCTATTGGAGCTGTGCAGTGGAGTTTTCCTCCAGACCCAGATCTTCATTCTGCTGCTCAGCCCCAGCTTGCTCAGGCCTAGGCATATCCTCAGGCCCAGGCAGAGCCTCAGCCCCAACACATTTAGATCCCAGTTCCCAGTTATCCCTGACCCTTCCATTGCCACACATTCAGGCGCCATCAAGCCCCCACCCCTCACATCCTTACTCTATCATTCTAAGAGATCTCGTACTCACGTCGAGGGTAGTAGTAGCACTCTTCCCATCATCTCTTCTCGATCGTATCACTAAGGTGGATGGCGTTAGGGATTTTAAATCCTCCACACTTAGCTTCTTGCATGCGATGAAGGCCTCGATAGACGGCCTCACATCCATTGCCACGGCCATGCAGTCACAATTTGATGCCATCTTCCGCTGGCATCATGCTCAGGGGCACTATCCTGCTGCTATACCACATCTTCTATTCATGCTACCCCCTCCCTACCCATTTCAGCCATCAGCATCTGCACAACCTTCCACATCCACACCACATGTTGCCACATCACCACCATCTTCACACGATCTACCTTCACCTCACCCAGAGACTGACCCCATCCATACCCTTTTCTGGAGCACCATCATCTCCCACTCCATCCACACGTATTCCGTCACCTCCTCCTGTTAATTTAGCTCCATACACATCACCACCACCTGAAGATGTCACAGTCCTCTCACCTCTCATTGTCTTCGGACGATTCACCCACACCCACCACACCTCCATCCATTCCATCTCCACCTCCTGTAGATACCACAGCTGCACCATCTGCTGAGCCCCACCTATCCACCCCACCCACATTGCCACCACCCGACGGTGGCCCTGAGTGATGAGATTATCACTCTCTTCCCCGCCATGATTTTTGTCCTCACACACGTTTATCACATTGAGGACAATGTGTGATTCAGCTTGGGGGAGGAGCATCTCCATGTCCACTTTTCCTTTATTTTCTTCATTCATCACTCACATGTCTATATTTTCCATGTTTATTTTCATTTTACTTCTTATTTTCCCTTTTCATCCCCCTTTTTCTTTGTTTTTCCTTTATCGTACATCATGTTTATTTCAAGCTCCTATATGCATCGAAAACCCATAAAAATTTGAAAAATCAAAAACAACAAAAATACCATCATTGCATCATGCATATTGCATTATCATGCATACATTTGTATATATTTGCATTCGCCTTGAGAAATTTTTGAATTCGACGTTTTATATGCATGATATGTCGAGTTGAATTTTATTTTCCACTTTAACGCTCGACACCTCGATATTTGCTTATTAGAATATTTGATTAGAATAAACTTCTAGCTTCGAATCCTACTTAATATGCATTTTCAGGACCACCCCATAGCTTCTAGGATAGAAGTACTTAAAACTGAGCTACGTTGACTTTACATTTAGGAGTCCATTTTATGCATGGAACGACGAACTGATAGTCAATTATAATGTTTTATAACTCCTCGAGACTTGGGTAACTGTGAATCATTTAGTACTGAGGACTGTTGTAGCTTGACCCATTCATGCTTTTGAAAAAAAATATATCTGCTTGTGTATTAAAAAAATAAATGCATTGTTCTCCCATCGATACTGAGTAACCGGATCCTCACGCCTCAGGAATCGTCGGAGCTTCGCGTCAAAAGGTTTAGCTTTGAGAGTGCATTCAAATAAGAATTTATCTTGATTTGAGCTAGTAGGTCCGAGAGGTACTTCTTGGCCCGGTGCCCTAAGGTCGTCTGGCCTGGGAGTTACCGACCCAATGATCCTTACACAAACCAAGCATGATCCCAAAAAAAGAAAAAATGTATATACACATCAAAAATGAAAAATATATAGAAAAGAGGAAAATTTGAAAGCATGAATAGAATAGCAACTTCATGAACCAAGGAACTTTGATACACCATATGAACCACTTCCTTGACGAACCAATAACTCATTATTCTTGACTTATCCTTCATTGACCATAGTATAACTTCCTTCGATTCCTTCGATTTCGACCTAGAGTCGGGTTAGAGGAAATATCCTAGGACTTGAGTGTAGTCGTGACTTTGGCATATTACTTGAGGAATCGGGCTAGAGGCGATCTCCTAAGATTAGATCCTAACCAATGGAGCAGGATCAGCGTAATTAGTTTTAATGAATTTGAATTTTCTGCTCGATCACGTATATAAACTCAAATTCGTGAATTTCTCAGACTTCATGTCATCATGTGCTTGCTCGCCCTGCATTTCTCCGAACTCTGCTCTTTCGTGTCTTCCTTGAGGACAAGGAAGTGTTTAGCTTGGGGGATTTTGATGTGTGCCATATTTACACATATTTACCCTCTTTCCATGCTCTTTTCATACCTCTTCACCCATCGTTTCACGCTATTTTTCCGTTTTTGTTTCCTTTTACGCTTTTTGGTATTTCTCATGCGTTGCAGGAGAAATCAGGATTTTTGGTGTCAAAACGTGAAGGAAAGAAGACAAATGGGAGCAAGGATCAATTGGGAAGCAATTTGAAAGTGAATGAGCTGAAAGAAAGAAGACTCACTTGGCCGCGTGGGTCAATCCAAGCGATCGCGTCGACCAGGACATCATGGGCAGCCAACAAAAGCAAGGCAGCAATGCGGCTGCGTCGTCAGACCGCGCGATCACGTTGCGAGGACACCAAAGCTGGCCCAACTTCAATCCACGCGGTTGTGTCATCAACAAGCTAAATGGCTGCGTCGTGCAAGCTGGATGAAGAAAGAATCAAGACGACGCGGCTGAGTCACTTCATAAGATGCAGTCGCGTTAGCAAAGGTCGCGCGAAGTGAAACGGCTGCTCCATGCGGCCGTTTTAACTCATATCTGGGGCAGAAGAACCCCAGACGACGCAGTCGCGTGGCTTAGCCACGTGGTCGCGTCACCTGTAGGGGTTTCTCCCTTTTTCGCAGCTTAGGCGACACGGTCGCGTCATTATTGACGCGGCTGCGTCCTTCGAGGGTTTCTGAGCCAAGTGGGGGCCGTTAAGGGGCTATTTTGGACTTGGGGGGTTAGAGATAGTATACATACTTTTCTTCCTCCCCTGCATGGGGAACGCCTTTTTGCAACTTTTTAGACCCTTTTCAGGTTTAATCTGATTATTCTCTGCACTCTTCTTAATTGTTCTTTTTAATTCCATTTTGACTTTTAGCTTTTATATTGAATAGTTGAATTCTCAATCGATTGCTCTGGTGATTGTTGGGTATTTGCTATAGATCTCTGTTATTTTCTATTGCAATGAATGGCCTATCAATGAATTCCATCATATTCTATTGCATGAATTGTGAGTAGAGATCATCTAGGGCCAATAGGTTGAACCCCATTGGATTAACTATGGATTGATGAACTGTTACTGAATTATTGAGCAATTGAGGATGATGGATATGTTAGGATGATTATTATCAATGTAGATTGAATTCCCCCTTCATTGGGTAATTAGATTAATTCACGAGTAGCGTTGGGATTAATTTAGGGTTTCCGACTACATTGATCGTCACTATCGATTTGCACGGCTAACGTCTGCAATCGATTAGAGCCCTTCTAATATAAATCCGAATCCTAATCCACGAGAGTGGCTGGAAGAAGATTAGGGACATTCGTCGGTCGTAATGCATATAACGCGTATCGATACACGGTTAGCGTCGGTGTTGATACATGTTAGATAGTCATGTCATGCGCTACGAGAGTGGGGGATATGGTTAATACAAGTGGATATCTCATCATGCGCCTCGAGAGGGGAATGAGAGAATACCCTTAGATTAGATGACCTCTCCCAAACCTCATGAACTTAATGATCGGTTAACGTTAATCATTCCTAGTTTAATTCAATGGTGGGGATATCCAGGCCCTAGAGTCTATTATTATTGACATTTCCCCTTAGTTTTTATACTGTCAACCTCATTCGATCGCGTGCCTATTAACTTAGAAGAAAACCACAAGCAACAGCTGCCTCTCAGAGGACGACCCGTATAGCACAACTACACCGTGCACTTGCGGCTATAAATTTAAAGCTGTCATATAGACGCCATCAACTAGGATGGGTTACATGGCAATGATCGAGGAGGATCGACTATGTATTTCTCGAGCATGTCTGGTTGTCATGAGGGAGAAGACGCATGTAAACTTGTATGCTTGATGGGCACACGATAGTGGGCGAGACTAGCAGATCATAGGTGTCCGAGAGTGGAGATCCAGTGAAGCTATGGCATCTCAGATTGGGGCATGCTGATGAGCAGAGCTTTGAAATTCTTAATATGAGGAGTGTGTTCGGAGGTGATCATGTGCTTGAGTCTAGTAATGACTGTGGTGCGGAGTGGCCAAGGCAAGTGCAGTTTGGGACATATGTGAGACACAACAGGGAGCCCCTATAGTGCGTCTATGCCGACGTATGTGGTCCATGTCCAATTTCTTTTCTGGAAGGCGCGAGGTACTTCACAGTCTTCATAGATGACTTCTCAAGGAGAGTCATGGTTACTCTCATGGGATCTTAGGAGGAGATCCATGAGAAGGTGTGGATATGGAGGAGCATCGTCGAGAGGCAGATGGATAGACCCGTTGGAGAGATCCGTATCAACGATGTAGAGATACGAGATGTTTGCAAGTCAGAGGGTATCGCGTGTCGATACACCATTCCTGATAGAGACACGGTGGCGTAGCAGACAGTATGATATTGGTAGAGAAGACACGAGGGCTACTGAGACCATTTGGCCTTGGGAATTATGGGTGGAGACCCTTGCTACTGCGGCATACCTCATCAACCGAACACCGTCACTAGCCGCAATAGTTCTATTTTCAAGGAGTTATGGATGGACAGAGTCGTTGACTTCTTGCATTTCCGTACATTTGGATGTCTGGTGCGGCCGCACGAGAGGAACGATGACGAGGTATGACAATGTGCACATGATTGTGTCCTACTCGGGTACACTGTAGGAGGTGCGAGATGGTATAGGTTATGGTGTCTTAGTACCCGTAAGGTGAGTGTCAGACGACACATCATGGTTGATGAGTCTGCAGTGCTTAAGGCAGAGCAGACTCATGACGCTGTGCAGAGAATAGAGGACACCCCGGTCCATAGAGACGATGAGGTGGTGTAGATTCAGACTCAGGCAGGTGATCAGACACGTGTGCAGACGAACATGGTGCAGAGTTCATCAGATATGGTCAGTGTCAGTGATCAGCCGGTATCTCACAATGTAGCTCCAGGTTCAGTTCAGTTGGAGGTGAAGAGGACAGTGGTCTACGAGGAGGCGATCCAATCGATCCTCGTGTCGTTGTTGTCAGTTGCAATGTGTGAGGAGACAGAGGTCTCTCACAGTTTCAGCATGCATGTTGTGGGTGCTCTTGGGGAGACCCAACATGCTGAGGTGTGCAGCTTTAGCTTCGAGGTAGAGCCATTGATCTATGGAGGAGTAAGGCAGTCGGTTTTCGTACCGATGCCAGATGTTACAGTCGGTGAGGAGATGGATGTCTCGCACGTTTCTAGCACACATGAGTTGGTGGCTTCTGAGGAGGACCAGCGTGTTGAGTTGTGAAGCTTCAGCTTCAGGATAGAGGTCTTCTACGGAGCTTTATAGTAAGGTAGAGCATTTGCTGAGCATGGTAGAGTTGTTTTCATAGCATGAGCACATGCGATATAACCCTTGTTTGGCTAAGGATGATTTATCAGGTGCATCTTTTGATACTTCGCAGGCCAGACCGGTGGAGATGTAGATGAGCATGGAATCTGACAACGTAGTGGAGTGTGAAGACTCCTACAACAGTGTGGAGACTGCGATGGTGGTCCCAGGTGGAGTTGCCACTAGGGACATGGAGCTAAGAGTTAAGATGCCACGTATCAAGTTCGTTCTCGCTCGATATAGGGAGGAGGCAGACCCTAGTGGAGCTTCTTCAGTATGCACTCATCTCTCACCTTCGACGAGTTCATCACAGATCATGTCAGGTGAGGACGATTTCCAGAGGCTGGATGTTTGTGCGGCGGATAGTTTGGCGCAAGTGAGAGCACATTCGTGTCTTGGGTCGTTGGCACGGTCAGTTGATGCGCAAAGCAGGTGGACGGTGAGTCTTATTGACATGTATCAGCAGACAGAGCAAATACGGACGTCGTATCGATGTGACCCAGCTGGGGTCAGTCTGCAGAGCAGCAGGAAAGACGACATGTTTCTCATAGATGATGGCCATGGTGAGCATGAGTTACTCGCGGACCTGTGGGGTAATGATTGTGATGTTCATGAACCGACAGCGGGTTCATTGGACGTTGGCACGACGTCATTTGGTTCGTTCATGGAATCCGAGTTTGCAGGGTTATCCTCAGAGACAAATGACTTCATTGCAGACATGTCGATGGACGAGACGGAGATGCGTGAGGCTAGGCTTAGATGGCTTCTGAGCTTGGCATGTCTCTCGGAGGATTGAGGCGCCAGAGGGCACAATTTCCTATGCACATGATGGAGGTTCACATGTCCGATGATCAAGGCAAGGTGAGTTCATACTCGATACACGATGGAGTGCTCGAAGTGCTGGTGATTTTGTAGCAAGATAGATTGTTATTAATGTGCTGCAAAACTCATCACATGCACAGTTTCATGGGCCCTCACCTCTGAAATTTGTTGGGTCTTAAAGGCTTACAGTTAACTCTCTTCTAGCCATTTGGGTGACCGATACAAAAAAAGAGCAGCGGCTGACATTCATTTGTAGTTCTGAAAACAAAAAGAAAAACAGAGGGCTCTCATTGTTTTCCATAGAAAGAGAAGGGATGCTGCAATTTTCTCTAAAGGAGAAGAAGCTAGGTTTTGGAGAACCAAGAGAGTTTCTGATGCGATTCTGGATCTAGATCTGGAAAGTTCAGATCTGAAATTAAAAGATTAATACTACAAAATAAGCTACTCACTAATTAACGACTACGGATCGACGAAACAATTATCAAGAGATTAATCTAAGAGAATATGAAAAGCCCTAATACAAATTATCTAAGGAATAATCTAAAAAAGGAATTTCTCTCAACAATTTTCGTATCCCCAAACACTAGGGCCGGCTGGCCTCTTATAACCGCGACTGTAGTGTGCATAGCAATTCTCCTGAAGCTTGTTGTGTGCATAGCAGTTTCCCTCCAATTATCAGCCGCATCACTACTCCGCCCCTGAAAAACCACCTTGTCCTCAAGGTGGTGCACGATGTCCGTGGGTCATTCGTTCCACCAGGTCGATTGCAAGCCTCCTCCCGGGTCAAATGGATGAGAGTGGTCCCCACCGCTTTCAACGAAGTCCGGAAAAGTATCATCGGGCCAAGGCGGGATCCAAAAAACGTCGTGGGGCCTCCACAAATACTTAGGATGGTTGTCGTCATCGTTGCACTTCTGAATTCCTCCGCTGGGTCCCCCGAAAGGCTGAAAACCCCCAAATTGTGCTCCTCGGTCCTCGGGCGGGGCCCCCGGGGGCCTGGAAACCCTCGAAGAAGTCTGTCGGGCATCCTGAGAAGTCGGGGGCCCCCAAGGGTCGACGGGGCCTCGGGGCACTCCCATGGGGTCGGCCGAGGCCCCCCAAGGCACCGCCGGGGTCGGTCGGTCCTGAAAATGGGCCGGCGGCCCCCAGGCGGTGCCGTCGGGGCCTGCCGCAGGCGCAGGGAGGGGCGGCAGGCCCGGCCGCCCCTGCTGGGGGGCCTGGCGGCCCCGCCCCGCCTCTGTGTGGGTTCGTCGGGCCCCCCAAAGCCTCCTGGGGGCCCGGCGGCCATCCGGCGGGCTGCCGGAGGGGCGGAAAACCCCCTCCGGCGCCTGGTTCGCTGTAGCGCGACGGCGCTTGGTCCTTGCGAGTCCCCCATGCCTTTTCCTCTTGCCCAAAGCCTCCGTATTCTTCTAGATCCGGATCATCTTCAAAATAAACCGTCTTTTTCGGATCTGAATCTGGAATTTCCAGATCTGGATCTGGAATTTCCAGATCTGATAATTCCAGATCTGGATCTGATAATTCCAGATCTGGATCTGATAGCTTCAGATCTGGCTCCGGATCTGGTGGATCTGCGTCTGAAAGCTCTAGATCTGGCTCCGGATCTGGTAGATCTGGACTTAGAATCTTCAGATCTAGCCATGGATCTTTATTTGTTGTCAAAAGCGGCTCCTTTTTGCTTGGATCCATCTTTAAGTTGAGTTTCATGGATAACACCGCTATTGCCTCCGCTAACTCCGCCAATTTTGTTTCAGTTCTCACCTGATTCTCCCTTATCTCCCCTCTGATCCATCCCATAGATCTGATGCTCGCCATGGATCAACCGCTCTGATACCAATTGATGCGATTCTGGCTCTAGATCTGGAAAGTTCAGATCTGAAATTAAAAGATTAATACTACAAAATAAGCTACTCACTAATTAACGACTACGGATCGACGAAACAATTATCAAGAGATTAATCTAAGAGAATATGAAAAGCCCTAATACAAATTATCTAAGGAATAATCTAAAAAAGGAATTTCTCTCAACAATTTTCGTATCCCCAAACACTAGGGCCCGGCTGGCCTCTTATAACCGCGACTGTAGTGTGCATAGCAATTCTCCTGAAGCTTGTTGTGTGCATAGCAGTTTCCCTCCAATTATCAGCCGCATCAGTTTCTTCTTGTGTGAGATCCATGGTGAGTGTATTTCTTCTTCCTTTAGCTTGAGATCTAGAGTCTATTGGGGAGTGTCCTAGCTTTTGGGAACTCTATTACCAAGAAGTGATCTCTATTAGTGTGGGATTGGTCCCTTGAGTAGTTCTACATGTTTTATGAGCTTTTGTTATCAAGGATTTCCACTTGGTTGAGAGTGTGTGAGCTTGGTGAGATATCTAGGGTTAGGTCTTGTTGCTTTAAGATATTCTCTCATTGTGGTGGACGAAGAAGA
The DNA here is from genome assembly GCA_030789695.1 of Scilla litardierei. Taxonomy (NCBI): domain Eukaryota; kingdom Viridiplantae; phylum Streptophyta; class Magnoliopsida; order Asparagales; family Asparagaceae; genus Scilla; species Scilla litardierei. The sequence goes on along the minus strand of CM061142.1, from coordinate 9,458,892 downwards.
GGGATCTGTGTATGTCTTACTTGAATAGTGAAACATAGTGCATTGGATGCTGGATGTAGGTTGTTCGCAACCAACCATGGTAAATCTCTTCGTCTTTTTTGTGTTGCTTTCTTTATTTCGTATTATGTTTGCGTGAGTGCATTGTCTATTGCAAGATCTTTGAGGGAATTGGTAGTTGGTGACGACTCTCTTTTGTGCCCGTGAGGTGTTTGGTTTTATGCTTAGGTAACGTGGAATTCGGGATTGGGACTGTTTTGTGCGTCATTGTGTACCTAGCCTAGGTGTTTGGGAGGTGCGCGTGGATTCAAACAGAAAGAACCCTACAAAAGATGTGGAACAATCAAAGAGTTCTTTCATAACAAAGAGTTCTATCATTACAGAAGCTGGAGAAAGAACGGAAAAGGGTTCATTCCAAGGATATGCTGTTTGCATCTAATCATATCATTTTAGCAGTGCAAATTACTTAAAATTTAATTTGGGATAGCACCTGTTTGAAAACCACTTTGTAATGAACACTGAATCTGTTCTTTTCTTCTGTGCCTCTGCATGCCTTGTTACTTGTAATGACATTATGTATTCCTGGTTGAATGGATGGGAATTAAAAACAACTTTGGAGTTTTGCATCACATGTATGTGAACTAAGTTACACGCTTTGATTAATCCATTTCCTTTTAATGCAACTTTTTTTAATCAGAAGCCACTATACTGACATAATTTCTTTTTCACAGCTCATGTTTCGTCCTGAACCTTCAAAATATAAATTTTTTTTTTCAGAATGTGCCGATTTCCTGAAGTTTGTATCTTCAGCAATGGCAATTGTAAAAAAATTCAAAATTGGTGGCAGATAATCCAGAAATAATTGATGTGGCTAGCAATTGGCAGGTACCAACTCTGATAGCAAACTAATATTCTGAGTCATGTCTTTTATTAAGGCAAACTCGTGCATTACTTCATCTTTCTATCTATTTATGATTTTGATATTTCCTTTTTCTAAAATTTCAGGTCACATCATCCATAGTAGATTATCAGAAGAGTTTGCTGAATATAGAGATTTAGTTCAGCCAGTTCAAGTTGCCATTTATGAAATGAAATTAGGTATATCATTGGCCATCTCTGGTGCTTTTGTGAGAGAACATTTAAAGAATTAAGGTCGGTGGAGAGGGTGCTCAAAGGTCTTTGGTAATTGATGATTGTAGGTATTTGATGAATTATGAGAAACGATTTCATGCTAGCATGCTTTCTTGTAGGTTTTTGAAGAGAGATTTGATCACTTCCTAAGCC